>JAVQMG010000132.1:49280000-49902500 GCA_032878915.1 Castanopsis chinensis
AATGGGAAAAACCTTACGGCAAAAACCCCACCGGGTGATTTAAGGTCACCGCTCCCGAAACTCCACTATTATCACAACAAGCAGTTACAAGCAAGGAATCCCAAGTACCTCACCAACCTACAGTTGAACTCTTACCCCAATACCCAATTGGACTTGTTCTGTAGTGAAAGTTTCTCCTTTCAATGCACGGCTCCCAAGTACGTGACTAACCAAATGCGCGGATCCCAGTATGCGACTTCAAACACCAACTAGAGAGAGAGAGAGTTGTTGACTGCAAAGTTCTTCAAATCATCAGAGATGAACTAGGGCACGAACTTTGTCTTTCAGATCACAAATTGCATGAACAAGAAGTTCTGAATGAATGTGTAACTTGCATCCTCTTTACGGCCCTTAAAATAATCCTTTTATATGTCTAGGGTTAGGAGAAAAGAAGTCTCAAAGACACACTCACGGATTGGACTTGAAACAGAACTGAAAATCTGTTTACTTTAATTCTCGACAGATAGAGGTGTCAAGGATCTGTCGAGAAGCTGTCGAGTCTCGGGGCAAAACAGCTTCTTAAAGCTCGATAGATGCATGTGTCGAGGTAGGTGTCGAGGTAGGTGTCGAGCTTTAAAATCTTGTACTTCCTTGCTTGTTTCTTGGACAGACTTTGATGACTTCAACACTGGATCTTGAAACACTGTTTCTTGAGGTGTTAAACACATCCTAAATCTACCCAATTACAAGTAAAGTGCGTTTTGTCTAAGGATAAGCCAATTACATAAAATAGCGACATATGTTCACAAACTTGAACTATATATGTCCTAACAATCTCCCCCTTTGGCAATCCGTGACAAAACCACAACAAACAAATGAAAATATGAGAGAAGTCATAAATCACTTAACTCATACTCACTTGTTACATACAGTAAAATCTATCCTAACACAAACTCTTGAAAAACTTTGCAAGAAGAGAGTTTATGGCAAGTAGACTTTGACAACCTGTACTTCTGAAACACTTATAAACAAAACACATCAAGGCATCTTTGTGTGAAACAGAAATAATAGATCACATACAAGTAAAGAAACATGTGTATAAAGACAGAGAAGAAACAACACATGTAATGGTAGGTGAAAGAAAAACATACATCATCATATATAAGAAGAGAATAAATACAATGTATGTCAATACATGATCAATGTATCTCTATAAAGATGAAAAAGAAAAAAAATACATATGATCACCTCACTACATCCCTCAATCTACACTCCCCCTAACAAAATTGTCCTATGCTAACACTCCCCCTAAATATGACTACCCTCATACAGACCAAACTACTCCCCCTTTTTGTCACGAGTGACAAAGGGTAGGTCATGTAGACATCTCATCCGAAGAGCTCGCATCTCCATCATCATCATCGTCAGAAGCATCATCGTCATCGCCATCGCCATCATCGTCATCGCCATCATCATCAGTCTCAGTCTCAGTCGACATATGAGGTGGCGGAGGAGAAGCCTCTGGTGCAAAGCCGCCCATAGTCGCCTGTCGCCTGGCAATGCGACCAACACGAACGTTCACCTGATACAGCTCTGTGGAGAGTGTATCTAGGCGAGCATCCATGCGCTGAAGCTGCGCCATGATGTCTCCTAATGTGACGTCGCTCGAAGAAGAAGCAGATGCTCGAGCGGATCTGGAGGTAGTCGTACGGGAGGAAGGAGTGGCACCGTCGGACTGTCTCGATCTAAACTATGCCTCGCTACGTTTTACGGTAGCGGCGTCTATGGCAGACATGACATGGAAAGGATCGGACGAAGGGAAAGGGACGGAAAAATGGCGAAGAATCCTCGTGATAGCCGAAGGAAAAATGAGCTTATCACGGGTGGCCGTATCTCTATAGACATCTATGATGGAAAAGATAAAGTGAGAAGGAAAGTCTATAGAGAGATCCTCTAGAAGGGACAACAAAAACCGAGCACAAGGCTCTGTGATAGAATTGTAGTGAGAGAGTGGGTGCAAAACAAAAGTCATCACCATGTTAAGGAAATGAGGACCTTTAGCAAAAGGTCGACATGGTGTGTACATATGATCTCCCCAAGAGGAAGGACGCTTACAGAACGCCGAGATCATCTCGTCTTTGGACACAGTCTAGAGACGCTCACAGCTAGGGTAATCAGGATAATCCACCCTAGGGACATGAAGAACCTCAGAGACTAACTCTGGGGTGACCGCAAAGCGCGTACCTCGAACGCAAGAGTAGAAAAGAGGTACTGAAGAATCGATCCCGTGGATGTTGGAGTAAAACTCCTGTATCAACACGAGTGGACATGTGACCGGGACGTCACACAGTGACTCCCAAGCCCGACTGTGTATGACATCGGGAAGGTCAGTGTCGGCAAAGTCTGCTAGGACAATGTGGCGTTCCGAATGAACACCTCGTTTAGAGAAGTTCTCCGAGAAATCCTTATGGGCTTTCTCATCACGGAACCAGACAGAAAGAGGAGTGGTATCGGAAGAAGACGATCCCTTAGAACGCAGAGGGTTCTGGGATGGAATGGACTTACGTTTAGGTGCCATAGACACTACTAACGCAACCATAGAGAGGGGGAAAGAAGAAGAGACACACAGAAAAGTTCCAAACAGTTCAATATAGATAAAATATACTGAAAAGAAAGAACGTATGCATGGAAAATGTATGAACATGTGACATGCAACATAATAACATCATGGGCTCAGCCCAATCCAAACCTAACAGCACACAATAGATAGGCACACATCTAAATGCATGAAAATACAATTAGAATGCGAATGTGATGCAATGCATGTGGTTTTGAAAATCAAATCTATAAAACCAACTCAACAATTTCATGAAAACCTCAAAAATTTTGAAAAATCCCAAAAATTTTCAAGAACACAAAACCTAGGGTTTTAGAAAGCATGAAATGCATGAAAATGAGAGATAATACGCTTACCAAGTGATGAGAATCGAGACAAACACTTGAGAAAGCCTTGGGAAGAGGTTTAGAGGGTGAGAGAAATGTTTTGGAAGAGAGAAAAGGAGTTTTTGAGCGAGAGAGGTCGAGCGAAGTGAGACAGAAATCGCGAAGAATCAATATATAGACCTTCAGTAATTCTCGATAGCTGCAGGTGTCGAGAGGTGTCGAGCCTGCTATCGAGATAGCTATCGAGAAAAAGCACTTCGACAGATGAAGCTATCGAGGTCATGTGTCGAGAAGGAAGAATCAACCAAGAAGGAACCTCGATCGATCCAGAAGCTGTCGAGAAGCTATCGAGCAGACAGAAAGTTTCTCGATCGATCCAGCAGGTGTCGAGGTATCTATCGAGACTGCGATAAGAAAAAGTCTAAGAAGCTCGACAGACAGCTATGTGTCGAGAGGTATCGAGGAAGTGTCGAGATGCCTGCAAAAACAGTTTTTCAGAAGAAGAAAAACACAGACATGAATGCAATCATGCATGCAACTCAAGCAAAAATCCAATCAACACATTAAGCTTTCAAAAACATCTCTCAACAAGAATTTTGATGCACATGTATCTCAAAACACGCACACACACACTAAACATGTCTAACCAATTTTATATTTCAAAAAACAAGTCCAGACAGTTTAGTGAGCATACATTAACGCATGTAAACCTTGTGATGGCTAAATCACATTGTACCTGCACATGTATCAAGAATAGCAAAGAATATTGCGTGTTGTGTGTGAAAATATCGCAAGATTGCATAAGTGTCTTAATGCTATGATGATTTGAGATATGAGAAAATCACTTTAACTTACACACAATCATAACCGTTTGATGGGAACTATCACCTTCGAGGTACATCCTATAACTCACACATCTCCTAGAAAACACGCTTGCAACCATATTTTAAAGCATTTTTGATCTTTTTGCTTTTTATATCTTTGCATATTTTCTTTTAACAAGTATATCATGCATGGGCATACAAGAGAAAGAAAAGAAATACCTAATTATGTTAAGCTTTTGACATTGCAATTTTGCTATGCCGAAGCATACAGATGTCATTGACGTTGCACTTTTGTTATGCCGAAGCATACAGATGTCATATTATGATTGGTGAGTAACAGTGATGAGATGGTTATTTATGCCTTTCTCTTAGGATTTTCTAGTTTAACCCGTCAAAAAGAGTGATACGAGTGTTAAGAAGAAGAGATCACTTAACCTTACTCATCACAAATAAAGAGCTACAAAGCTCACTTGCTTAGTTGTGCAGAAGAATGCTCATCTAAGCTACAGGTGATACAAAGTTTAGAAAACTCTGTTTCAATGGCCATTTTAAAAGTTCACATGAACCAATGTACACAAACACACACTGTTTTTGTATTTTTTCAATTTTTCAATTTTTTTTTTATTTTTATCAGAAAAGCAAAAAATAAAACACAAAATTGAAAACACACAAACAAAAACATGTAAAGCAAAACATTGCATAAAACTAGACTGACTCAAAACAGTAAAAAAACACACAAGTAATGCAACACACAAAAACAGGAGAGAGAAAAAGAAGTGACTAAAATCACTTAGATCCATTTCCTTCCACACCTTGGAAGAACCTTTCCTTTTGGTCGACTCTTGAACTGGTGATGAGGGAGAAGAGTTTAAACCGTTCAAGTTCGAAAGGAACATGATGGCTTTAAGAATGTCTCCAAAAGGAGCAAGAGAAGATGGAAGCTAATTCTGGCTCCCAGATGCTACTATGCCATTGCTCTGTTGAGTGGCACGCCACTTATAGCAATTTGGTCGAGTGTAACCAGCAACACCACAATGATAACAGAGATGTGGCTTCTTCTGTTTGGCCTTTTGAGAGTTAGTCTTCTTAGTCCTAGGGTTTTTAGTTTCCCTTGTCTCACTCTTAGGGGGTGCTCCTAGAATGGACTTGCCCTTGTCTACGTTCTCACTAGCTAATTCAGTTTTAGCATTCTTATTTTCATTTTCTATGTTATTAGCAGGTGGAACAAACACAGTAGTGCTAGCAGTAGGAGTATTAGAAAGAGAGAATTCATACCCCAATCCAGTACGGTCTGAAGAAGATCTCTGAGCACTTAGCATCTCGTCCAGCTTTGCAGTTAACGTCCTCTCCAGTTGTGCTCTGACTTGAAACAGCTCCGCTTCAAGCTTCTTGGTCCTTTCAACCAAGAAATTGTTTTTGAACCTCAGTGCTCCAATGGTCTGATTTGCTTCATCAACCTTTGTGGACAGCTCCTCACGGTTGAGTTCCACATCACTGAGCTTCTTGGTGGCTAGCCTATAGAGTTTCTCATGCTTCTCAGAAAGCTTGTACAGTTTCTCATAGGCGGTGTGGATATCATCTTGATCATCCATAATCTCACATTTTGAATCCACCAATTCCTTCTCTTCATCCACTTCTTCAGTAACCCCATCAGTAGGATTAACCGTGGCAGTGAAGGCATTCAAGATTTCGTCGTCTTCATCTTCGGAATCATCCTCAGGCTCCGTGTCGCTTAAGGTAACAGCAAGTGCCTTGCTCTTCCCTATGCTCTTAAGGTACGTAGGACACTCTTGTTTCATGTGTCCGAAGCCTTGACACCCAAAGCATTTTGGTCCAGCGGGAACAGTGTACTGACCGCCATCCTTGACATCCTTCTTCCCTTTATCAGAATTCTTGAGTTGTGAAGAACTGGATTGTCTACGGTCTTTGTTGAAGCCCTTTCCATTTGCATTCTTCATGAATTTCTTGAATTGCCTTGTGATGTAGGACTTCATCTTGGAATCTTCATCATCTGAAGAATCATCCGTATCACTGCTCTTGGCCTTTAATGCCAAGCTCTTGCTCTTACTTGACTTGCCTAACCTAGTCAGCCCTAACTCATAGGTTTGCAAGTTTCCAACCAGCTCAGTCAGAGGAATTCTGTCAATATCCTTTGACTCCTCGATCGCCGTGATCTTAGCATGGAATCTCTCGGGCAGCGATCTGAGCACTTTCCTTACTATCTTGGGTTCAGGGATGGTTTCCCCAAGATTGAAGGCTGAGTTTACTATGTCCTTAAGCTTGGCATAGAACTCATCAAACGACTCATCCTCTTCCATCTTAATTTCTTCAAAGCGTGTGGTGAGCCTCTGTAGCTTTGAATCTTTCACAGCCTTGGTGCCCTCATAGGTTGTCTGGAGGATGATCCATGCTTCCTTAGTAGTTTCGGTTGAGGAAATTTTCTTGAACTCCTCATTGGTGACTGCACTGAATAGGGCATTCAATGCTCTGCTGTTGAAGTTTGCCGCCTTGATTTTAGCATCATCCCAGTCGGCCGGCGCTTCTGTAGGCTTGGTCCAGCCTATCTCCACAGCTTGCCACACCTTCTCATCTAAAGACTGCAAGAAAGCTCTCATGCGTACTTTCCAGTATGCATAGTTAGTGCCATCAAATAAAAGAGGTATAATTAGAGATTGTCCTCTATCCATGACAGCGGGGGTCAAATGGATCACACACAATGGATTAAACCCTAATCAGAGTGTGCTTGCTTTGATACCACTTGACAGGCCATGAACGCGTTGACTCCTTGTGATAACTTAGATTAATTAAATTAGCCCAGTTATTAATTAATCAAATTAACATGCAATATCACGTGGCAGCACAAACAAATCACCGAAACTAAGTTATGCAACGAAAAATAAATAACACGGTGATTTGTTCATGAATGGGGAAAACCTTACGGCAAAAACCCCACTGGGTAATTTAAGGTCACCACTCCCAAAACTCTACTATTATCACAACAAGCAGTTACAAGCAAGGAATCCCAAGTACCTCACCAACCTACAGTTGAACTCTTACCCCAATACCCAATTGGACTTGTTCTGTAGTGACAGTTTCTCCTTTTAATGCACGGCTCCCAAGTACGTGACTAACCAAATGCGCGGATCCCAGTACGCGACTTCAAACACCAACTAGAGAAAGAGAGAGTTGTTGGCTGCAAAGTTCTTCAAATCATCAGAGATGAACTAGGGCACGAACTTTGTCTTTCAGATCACAAATTGCATGAACAAGAAGTTCTGAATGAATGTGCAACTTGCATCCTCTTTACGGCCCTTAAAATAATCATTTTATATGTCTAGGGTTAGGAGAAAAGAAGTCCCAAAGACACACTCACGAATTGGACTTGAAACAGAACTGAAAATCTGTTTACTTTAATTCTCGACAGATAGAGGTGTCGAGGATCTGTCGAGAAGCTGTCGAGAAGCTGTCGAGTCTCGGGGCAAAACAGCTTCTTAAAGCTCGATAGATGCATGTGTCGAGGTAGGTGTCGAGGTAGGTGTCGAGCTTTAAAATCTTGCACTTTCTTGCTTGTTTTTTGGACAAACTTTGATGACTTCAACACTGGATCTTGAAACACTGTTTCTTGAGGTGTTAAACACATCCTAAATCTACCCAATTACAAGTAAAGTGCGTTTTGTCTAAGGATAAGCCAATTACATAAAATAGCGACATATGTTCACAAACTTGAACTACATATGTCCTAACATTGTTAAGAGTTAACTGTATAACCGCTTTAAACTTGATGTTGGTTTTATTAACTTGAGTTGGGTTGTAGCTTAATTTGTTGATTTGGTTCAATTTGGTTTGAATAATGTGCCAAAAATAGTGTGACAATCATGTAGTGCAAAATCAGGCAATATTGTAGTAGCTGAAGAAAATTTTTCAATACAACATTTATACCTGTAAACCTTCATCCGAACCATTGTCTCTTGTCACAAGCTGTGATGCAAGAGCCACATCATCACCTTCCATAGTATCCCATATGCCTTTTGGGATATGATTTTACAAATTCTCTTTTATAACACACAATAAATAACCGAAGTACATCGGTCATGTTCCTCCTTGGTCCACAAGTGTCATAGATAGATTCAGAGCTATTACCACTATGGAGGCAAAGGTAGCAGTCTATCTGGATAAAAAAATCGAATATGTGTGCAGTTTGAGCTTGATACAATTGCACATAGTTAGAACATATTACTTCTACTTTTCTGTAGTGTATTGTTTAATGAGTTACTTTGCTGGGAAATCCCACTGTTGCCCAAGTAGTTTGTGTAACCAAAAAAAATAGGACATTGTTGAATAAGTTGATTTGCTGGGAAATTCCATTGTAAATAAAGCTGGAATGTTTCTTCAAGTATGTCCAACACTCAATTATAAATAAAATGAAAAGGCTATGTTAAAATATTTTTATATTATCTTTTGGTATGCTTGAATAATTTTATATTATCTTTTGGTTGTGTAGCCTGTTCAGTTCAAAAGCTAGATTGTCTCTTCAAGTATTTGTAACTTTTAATTATAAATAAAATGAAAAGGCTATGCTAAAATATATTTTATATTTTCTTTTATTTGTGTAGGTTGTTCGTATTTTCTACCAGTTGATTACGAATTATCTATTAAATTGCAAATTCAACAACTGGATTGTTTTGTAAAGTATGTCCAACTCTCAATTAATGAAAAGGCTATTATAGAATTGAGATTATATTATCTTTTGGTTTCTAACAAATTATAATGGATTATCTTGGGGGAATTTTATTAAAAAAAAAAAAAGAAATTTCCAAATACTTTAGAACCACATGATATTCAAATTTTGAGATAACCATCAGATGAGATTGTAAAATAATTCAGTAAAAATTCCAAATTCTTTAGAACCACATGATGTTCAAATTTTGAGATAACCGTCAGATGAGATTGTAATATGTTCAGAGATTAAATATTTTCTATTGAAAAAATGACTGGTGCAAAAATATCACATAAAAGGTCTTGGTGTTGAATAATGTGGACACTTGTCATGGTTTTGATTACTATTTTAATTACCAGTTGCTCACAAGTTACCTGTTAATTTACATGTTTTTAAGCTGGATTGTTTCTTCAAGCATTTGTAACTTTTAATTATAAATAAAATGAAAAGGCTATGTTAAAATATTTTTAAAATTTTTATTTGGTTGTGTAGGTTGTTCATATTTTGTATCAGTTGATTACATAATATCTATTAAATTGCAAGTTCAACAGCTATTAAATGAAAAGGCTATGCTAAAATATTTTTTTATATTTTCTTTTGGTTGTGTAGGTTATTCATATTTTCTACTAGTTGATTACGAATTATCTATTAAATTGCAAGTTCAATAGTTGAATTGTTTCGTAAAGTATGTCCAACTCTCAATTAATGAAAAAGGCTATTATAAAATTGAGAATATGTTATCTTTTGGTGTGCTAAAATAATTTTTATATTATAATAGATAATCCAAATTATAATGGATTATCTATTAAATTGCAAGTTCACACAAGCTGGAATATTTCTTCAGGCCTATCCAAAATGAAATGCTTTGCTAAAATAGTCCTCATATTATTGGAAGGGTGTTCATGTTATCCACCAGTAATTTGAAATGATGTTTTAGTAAATGATGGTTAGTAAATGATGGTTGGTAGGTACTGTTGAGTCACGTTAGTAGCTAGGGTGTCTATCTTTCAACATGAAGTTTTACTGAATTACATTCCCACAGTACACAAAAAATATAGAACCCAGACAAGTTGGAAAAATGGGGGAATTTTATAAATTAAAATTTTTCCAAATACTAGAACCACGTGATTTTCAATTTTTGAGATAACCGTCAAATGAGATTGTAAAATAATTCTATAAAAATTCCAAATTCTTTAGAACCACATGATATTCAGATTTTGAGATAACCGTCAGATGAGATTGTAATAGTTTCAAAGATTAGATATTTTCTATTGAAAATCATGATTTGTGCAAAAATATCAAATAAAAGATCTTGGTGTTCAATGATGCGGACACTTGTCATCGTTTTGATTACTATTTTAACTACTAGTTGCTCACAAGTTACCTATTAATTTACATTTTTTTTAAGCTAGATTGTTTCTTCAAGTATTTGTAACTTTTAATTATAAATAAAATGAAAAGGCTATGCTAAAATATTTTTTATTTTTATTTTTTGGTTGTGTAGATGGTTCTTATTTTCTATTAGTAGATTACGGATTATCTATTTTTAATACTAGTCTCTATCTTCAAAGGAATAGATCTTTTTTTATTATTAATATTTATTTAAAAAGACTTGCAAGAACTTAATTACACTCCTCTAAAGTTTTCACCTAGCATGACTCTAACATGAAATTTATATAATCCTTTCTATCTAATGTTAAGTTAATTAAATTTTACTAACTTGGGAAGACAGTTGATTAGCTTTGGACTGACTACAAGGCCAAGTATAGTTGTATCCATTTCACATCTAATTTCAAGACCAATACTTCTTATCATCATGAATCCTATAACATATTGGTCATACATATATAATGCAGCTTAAGCAATAATACATTAAAAAATATTCAAAATAATAACACGATCATAAAAAAAATTTATCACGGGCAATGCGAGGAATGCGCGGGTCCGCGACTAGTATTTCCTAATAACTAGTATAGAAACTTTGAGCACTACCGGGGGCCAGAAAGCTGTTGTGAAGAGATGTAAGACATTGGGTTATATGAAACACCTGCAGCACTGTTAGAACTAGCATTGATATCTGGATACAACCCCAAGTCCTTCAGCTCATTGGACCCTTCCATTCTTGACATCTCGGTGAATCTCTGGCCACAGAACCGCAAGAAATTTAGTGACTCAGGCCTCGGCTCACCCAAAGACAACCCACCTTCCAACATGCCAACAACGTGAGCCATAGAAGGCCGCAGATCTGGATCTTCATGCACACAACACAAGGCAATCCGCACTAGCTTCTCAACCTCTTCACTTGTCACTCGTCCCTCTAACCTTGGGTCTGCCAGTTCCAAGTACCTTCTCTGCTGATGCATTTCTAGCGCAAATAGAGGGAAATATATTAGTCTGTGTTCCGAAACAGATGAAGCTGAGGATGGGGCATTTCCTTCACTGCTACTAGTTTTTGTGCTATGGCTCCATGTTTGTATTGAGCAATTTTTTCTTCCCCTCACAATCTCTAGTAAAACCAACCCATAACTATATACATCAGCCTTGTCGGAAATTGAGGCACTCATTATCCACTCAGGTGCAAGATAGCCTCGAGTTCCTCTCATTGTTGTAAATAGAAAAGATTGTTCAGGATTTAGCAGCTTCGACAGCCCAAAATCTGAGATTTTCACTTGTAAATTGTCGTTCAAGAGAATGTTTTCTGGCTTCACATCGCAGTGGATGATTCTGTGCTCACATTCACTATGCAAGTAAGCAAGCCCCCTTGCTGTTCCAATGGCTATTTCCAATCTCTCTTGCCATTCTAGAACAGGGCCATTACCAAAGAGTGTACTGCCCAACGAACCTCTGTTCATATACTCCAGAACAAGAAAGCGCTGCCTCCCTTGTGCGCAAAAACCTTTCAATCTCACCAGATTGACATGGTGGATGTTCCCAATTATTGAAATCTCAGTACAAAATTCTTTTTTCCCTTGGATTCCCAAACTAGTAATCTTCTTGACCGCCACAACAGTGTTGTCTGACAGAGTACCTCTGTATACAGTACCAAATCCACCACTACCAATCTGAGTCTTGAAGTTCTCAGTAGCAGCTGCAAGCTCTTCATAAGCAAACCTTCTCGGTAAGCCTGGGATAGAGATCATCTCTAGCTCTGCAGACGATGACGAGTTACTCCGGTCTAGTTTTACAGTTTTGGTTTTAGAAAAAAGCCACTTTTTCCTTAACCAAAGGATTGCAATGATTACAAACACTACTATTATTAAGAATACTGTTAAAGGCATTAGTACCAAAGCAGCGACTGATAAGTTTTGTTTCTGATTTATGTTAGATCCATGAGAAGAACCAACCAAAACTTTAATATAACCAAAACGGTCCTTACCCTCATTGTGGTCTGCCAACATGAAAGAACCTAAATGGTTTTCAAGAAGATAACAAGAACCAGAAGAAATTTCATGGAAAAAGCCCAAACAAGAACAATTTTGAGAGCATAAATTTTGGCAAACCGACAACGTTACATTATTTTTCACGGGTTCCTTGGCAAAATAGTCCATACCAGGGCCGAATTTTAGATAGGAAATAGAGGAATTCAATTGACTGCCATTTCTTCTAGCTGCAGTACAAGCTGAAGGCAGAGAAAGCGAACGATTCACTGGCACGCAATCACCATTGTTTTGATAACTGAATCCTGGTAAACAAGAACAACTTCCACCCCGAGGCTTTCTTCTGCACAATCCAATTTCTTTGCAATTGAAAGGAACTTCACACTCCTCAACTGGTCCTGCAAATTCTTCCTCCCATGTTTTATAGCTCCCACCCCGAGGTCTGACGATTCTAAAACTGCCATCGGGACCCAACTTACCAATCCTGAAACTTGAAGACCCATTCAAAGCTACTTGAACAACCGGGGAATTATCGCTTGCTAGCAAATACAAACCTGTACCGTTCATCACCATCAACGATACGGCCTTGTTAGAGTTCCTGACAGCCTTTGGATCCATGGACAATTCCCAATAATTCATCTTTTTCCATTGCAGCACCACATCCTTGTCAGTAACTTCAAGTCGATAATCACCCACCGACATGTCCTCGTCGACTGTCACAACGCTTTGCAATGATTTTCCAATGGGAATTCTCTGTCCCATGACAATAGTGTCCGTCGGATGAGCGAAACTCTCCCACAATGTATTGTTTCCTGCATCAACTAAAACGAGATTTCCTGTCTCTGAAAGCTGCATAGCAGAAATATCAGAATTGAATGG
Organism: Castanopsis chinensis; assembly: GCA_032878915.1. Taxonomy (NCBI): domain Eukaryota; kingdom Viridiplantae; phylum Streptophyta; class Magnoliopsida; order Fagales; family Fagaceae; genus Castanopsis; species Castanopsis chinensis. The sequence continues at coordinate 49,292,720 of JAVQMG010000132.1, forward strand.
TGGGGTTGACCAGAGTGGTTGACCAGCTTGGTTTGTGACTGTGAGGCCGCTGACATTCAGTGACAACTTGTCAGAGCTTGACATGGGTGTGTCGCGGTTGGCTGACCAGATTATGATGTCGGTGTCTCTGTGGACGACAGAGAAGTAATATTTTGAGGAGGGTGGTTTGGCATTAATTGTGGCTATGAAAGTATCATTTTGAGAGCGTAAGAAAGCTCCACTGCTGTCGTTGAATTGGGAGTGTGAGGCTGTGAAATTGGGGCTGATTGAGTGCGTGAAAATAGAGGCTGAAAAAGTAAGACTTGGAAGGAAAACGCAGCATATAAGGAAGAAGGATGAGAATGAGAAGCAACCCATGCATGCAGAGCAAAAAGGGTAGAAAAAAAATTCGAGCTGGTTTCAAGCAGGATGATGATGATGACGACGACGACGACTGGTGGAGGTAGAAGAGGTGGGTGTTTTGGTCTTCTTTTTTGGTCTTCGACTCCATCACTTGGATAGTTGTCTGGATTCATATATACCTCAAATCCTAACCTTCCATTCAATCTAACGGTTCTAAAACTACTCCACGTTATCAATCCGCGTGACTTAGAGAGGATTTGGATAAGCTTAAATTTTTCACGTTTTACGTTTTTCACGTTTCAGCTCTTTCTTTTTCCCCCTTTTTTTTTTTTTTTTTTCAACCGGTAGCTTTACAGCTTTTGCACTGTTTATGATACTGGTTACAGTACTGTTTAAATACTTTTTTATTAAAAATTTAGACTTATAGTACTATTTATACGTTTAAAAATTATTTTGTTACAGTATTTTTAGTTTTTTGTAAAAATTCACTCTCATTCATTCTTTTGCTCTACTTTTTTTTTCCTGTTCATATCTCTCACTGCAACTCTTCAATCCTCTATTCAAATCCTTGGGCAGTGTTTGGTTGGAGTGAAAATAGGAAGATGAAAAATAGAAAGTGAAAAATGATATTTTTCATTGTTTAGTTAAAAAAGAGAGGGGCAAAGAAAAGTGGTGAGGCTTACAAGTTTTCTCTCTTTTCCATTCAAAATACAATCTTTTCAAATTGAAGAGAAAATTAAAGTGAAAAGTGAGAAATTTTTTTTGACAAAATTACCCGCACTTTTTTAAAAAAAAAAATTGGAAACATTTTTTTTTTCTTTTGCCTTTTCCATGACTTTTTTTTTTTTTTTTTTAGCTCTTTTGACTTTTCCACTACAACGTTGTCCTTTTTTTTTTTTTTTTTTTTTTTTTGACTGTTTTGACTGTTCTACTGTAATGTTTTATTTTTTTTTTTTTCTCTTAATTTCTTATGCTTTTTTTTTTTTTTAATGTCCACTTTCATCTTTAAATAATTTTTTTTTAAAAGTATAATGTATTACTTTCTCTTTTATTTAAGAGGAACATAATTGTAAATTTATACAAACCTTATTTTCAACCAAACCAAAAAGTTTTCCATCACTCTACTTTTCCACCCTCTCAACCAAACACAACTGAGGAAAACTAAAAACTTTTCCATCCTCCCTTTATTTTCTATCCTCTCACTTTTCCATCATCCCAACCAAACGAACCCTTAGTCACTATTGCCGCGCACGAACCAAGTCTCGAACCAGTCACCATTGTGCCACCCACAAGCCACCGTTGCGGCCTTTCTCTTCCCCATTGATCTATCAACCCCTTCTACGCAGTAACAACTCTAGGAATTTTTTCTTGGGTGTTCTTTAACAAGCATAAATTACACAATCTAATAGAAAATTTTTTTATATATTAACAACAACAACAATAAAAAAAACACGCAAATACATAAAATTTACAATTGTCTTCTACGAGTTTTCATATTTTGAAATTGTTGTATGATAGTCTCATTATCAATACTACAAGCTATATCTTTTACAATTAACACAACCAAGCAATAAAATTATTAATTATTAATAATTGTTATTCAGTTGTTTCATTAATTTGTTTGTCTTTTATAAACTGTAATTTGTTATATTGTTGTTTCATTAATTATAAAATTATTAATTGTTGTTTAGCCTAACATAATTTAAAGTGTTTGTCTTTTATAATGTATTGGTTTGTTATATTGTTTTAATTATTGTTGTTTAGCCTAACAATAAATTATATTACTTTAATAGTTTAATTTGTTTGTCATTAATTATACTGCTTTAATTTGTTATATTGTTTAGGCCCATGTGCACATTACACTAAAAGCACTAAAAGAGCCACTAATGTTCACATTATTTACACATTCTATATGTAGCACAATAATTAAAGTATTAAAACTGTGTAATGTGCACTTGTGCAACCCGACTCCATGTGCCCATCCACCCCCACCCCCAACCCACTCAACACACAAGTCCACCTCATGATTGAATAAATTCAACCTACACTTTCAATGGGGAAAGCACCTATTATTAAAGGAGCAATAACATACATTTCAAGGTGCATGCCTAATAGAAACCCATATGCATAAAGACAAACAAAATTAATGGCCTTTCACCATTTTATGCTTAGGAAAACCTATCGACTTAATTCTATCGTAACCAAAAGCTCAATAAAAAATCAACGTATATTCCATTTAGAGTTAGAACCAGAAAGCCCTTTCATGGTAGTAATTGCCCAAAAAGAGAAAACATACCCACAATCATAGGGAATCACAAGGACAGGCCAGGGGGCTTATGGTGAAATCCAAGAAATCAAAGAAGAATGGTAAAAATGGGAGAACGCCCATTCAAATTCTTGTATAAAAGGAAGGACCTCACCCACAAAAAAAAACACACACACACACACGCACACGCACACACACAACTACACATAGCCTTGCATCTCAATGAAAAGTCTTAGTGAAAAGCATAATAGAGAAAAAATAGAGTCAAGAGAGTATTCTTAGAATGTAGTATCACCACAGAATGAGAGTAACTTAGCAGAATAGCAAACTTGGCATATATGCACCAACAGGGCAACTTTCTCTCTCCCACAAATTACATCCTCGCCCTAAGTTCCTGAGCTCATTTAAGCAAAGGCCAATCTGACTCATGTTCAAAACGTCATAGTTTTGTGCTCATAAGGCAATAAGACCGTAAGAGTTGGAACTGAGAGCTTTTTGGCCCAACTTATTATGTGGAACACAATTTATATATATACAAATACGTATAAGTGTGTGTGTATTTGAGAATATGCATGCTAACATTTTGGAAACTAACATTTGCTTTGTAAATATTTTCTTTGGGTTTTACTATTTATTTGCAGACTTTTAACAGTAGCGCAAGTAGGGTAATATTCTTTTTGTGGAAAGTAGAGAAACGTTCCCACCAAAAAAAAAAAAAAAAAGAGAGAGGAGAAATGCATATTCTGTGGAAAGTAGAGACAGTCTCATTGCATAGTAGAAAGTTGAGAAATATCCATGCTATGGTAGAAGATGGAGAAAGGTTCTTCCGAAGTAAGAGAGGAGAGAATAGGCTCATTTTGTAGCAATGTTCCTTGCACTAGATTTAATTTGTGCACAGCTTAGCAGTGGTAGAATGGGACCTTAAAACCTATTTTGAGAAAGCGTCAAACTCGACTCACTTTTTAGCAAAAAGCCTAGACTAAAAGATGTCAACTAGCATCAAGACACATGTCTATGGTGCAAATATAAAATAATAATAACAATAATAAATAAAAAATGACCCTGAACAATCTTTCAACTTAAATTATTAATGATCATATATTGAATATTTTTTTTTCCTTTTACTTGCTTCAATTATATATTTATAATTATCTTAGATTATGAAGTAGTTTAAACTTTAAACATAATAATAATTTAAGCCTGATATCTATTAAAAAAAAATTAAGCCTAATAATAATTTGCTTACAAATATTATAATTTATACCAATGTAATTTACACTAGCATTTTTTTTTTTATGTATCTAAATAAGTACTTTTTACTTATAATCTTTAAGTTAGACTAAAATTATAGTTTTGCCACTGACAGATTGAGTAGTAGGATTTGGAGTGGCAAACATGGCAACCATGCCTTTGAATGTGTGTCAACTTGGGATGCGTGAATCAAGGGATTGGCTCATTTTCAACCGAATGCATGATTTTCCTCAATTTTTGATTGAAATAACGCTCTATTTTTCAGCACAATTTTCGATCATTATTCATTAATGCATGCTTAATTATTTACGTGGTTCTCTCTTTTTTCAACACAATGTTCGACCATAAATCAGGGACCCAAGATTTCAAGGTAGAGGGGGCCAAGTATGAGAAAAAAAAAATTCCAAATAAGTATCTATATAATATTAACAAAATATAAATATACAAAATTATTATTTTTTAATACATTAAAATGTAATTATCGACCAAAAAAGACAAATTTTTTTTTTCTTTTTTTAAAAAAATACTAGGCTAGTTAGGATTTTTATTTTTAAAAAATTTAGAGCAATCACAGTAGTTGTGGTAAAAAAATTTATTTTTAGCACCTTAAAAAGTTAATTTATCTATTTTTCACCTTACTTTACAATACATCCAACATCAAATGTTTTTACGTTCTATTTTTTTCCCACTTCATTTAAAATATTATAAACAACTCATTAAAATAATAAAGGAAGAGAGGGAATTTGAGTTTTTTAATTAAAGGTAGAGAAATAATCTTAATAAAATATTTTATTTTATTTTTAACAACTTGCTATAGTCAATTGATATTTATACTAGTTTATTGTAGCTGCAAAAAATTTAGCTTTAGCTTTACCAATAACACATGGTTTTTTGGTTCTTTGGTGATAAAATATTTTTTTGCTAAAATATAATCAACATTGTGAATGTTTAATTATTTTGTTAAGTTTTTGGGTTGATTAGTTGCTAGTTGGAGGGGGGCCTAAGGTTTTGGAACGAGGGCAACTACAAAAATAATGTATATAATTTGTAAATAAAAGTAAAAAATTTTGGACCAGGGGGCCTAGGCCCCCACCTGGGTCCGTCCCTGCCATAAATGCAACCAACCACAATGACAACCATCATGATATTTCCAAGGTAGTCAAATTTAATCGTTTAGTAACATTACAAACTTACAATTATAACCACACACACCCTTGTCATAATAATTATTTCATAAATACAATTTTTTATGGGTTGGGAGCAATGGTTAGAGATCAAGTGACTAAAAAGAGTTTCACACACATACATTTATATTATGTTAGAGTAGAATTTCTATTTTAGATTAAAAAAAATTATAAAAAATACAAAACAAAATATAGCAAAAACCAAATTATTTCTGCATGGTTGGTTTTTTAAACCAAGTAAAAAGTGTGACTAACTCTTACACAATAAAAGACTAATAAAGGTCCATTACGCCAAGTGGGAAAATTCTTGATAATTATTAGGATGCCTATTGCCTAATGTAGCTATTTAATAACAAGAGGTATGGAACCATTACAGAAGGATGAGACTTGTAGTAAAACAACAATATACAATTAAAAACTAAAGACTACAAGTCTTTTTACTATTTGCATTGTAAGTAATGAACCGAAGCTCTAAATCAAAAAATTTGATGTGCTTAATATTCCTCTCTCAAGATGGAGCATAAATGTTAGAAAACCTATCTTGGAAAGAAAATTGAAGAATTGAGTGTGCCCAAGTGGTTTGGTAAAGAGATATGCAAGCTGTTTTGTTGGAATATGAAATGTCTTGACCAATCCAACTTCGATCATTTCCCTAACAAAGTGACAATCCAATTCTATGTGGTTAGTCCTCTTGTGGAATATTGGATTTGACAGCAATATAGAGGGCTACTCTGCTCTACTGTCACAATACAAGGAAGCAACCTTATGTGAGATACAACTAAGAACAAGTGAAGAACATTCAAACATCCATGAAGAACACTCGAGCATATTAAAACAAGATACTTATAGCCTAGCATGTTTTGATCTAAATAAACATCTTAACATTATGAAAAAACAAGTTTAAGGACGGAAATATACCTAAATGCAAATCCACATGGATGAGGAGGAGGGTTTTTGTTGGTTCTTAAGGGTGGATAGAACTGTTCTCATTCACAACCCAAATCTCAATAAGACTAGGAAATAACAAATAGTTGCCATACTTCCTTTGGATTAAGAAGGAATGAATAAGTAGGATTAAGTTTCTTTAGGTTTGGGATGGAGAGTTATTCTCTTAAATCTTAAGAGAGAATAGCGTAATTACCAAAAAAAATTGCATTTTTAAGTTTATAAACTTGAGTATAGTTAACAGTCACTGAGGGCATTTGTTAATGATCTATTTTAAATCTTAAGGGAGAATAGCGTAATTACCAAAAAAAAATTGCATTTTTACCATTTCGATAAAATATTCTTTCTTTATTATTTATTTATTCTCTCTCTCTCTCCACCAACAAACTCACACCTCTTCCTTCTCAACATAGCAAACCTACACCCGATCGCTAGCCACAACCATGAAAATAAATAAATAAATAAATAAATAAATCAGCCACCAAAACCCACTAGCCATGAAACTCATTCAACCACTGCCATTGCCATCATCACCAACACCCATAACTGCAACCCCTAACCACCAAAATCACAAAAACTCAAACCCACTACCGCATCACTACCACTAGCCCAAAAAAGAAAAAGAAAAATGAAGAATTAAAAATAAAAACAGCAGCCACCATCAAAAAATCAAACCAGACCCATGAAGAACTAATTAAAATCATACCAAACCATCGAAAATCCTATTGGACAATAGGTCGAATCAACGAAGCACAAATTAGACCATTGAATTGATTGAAGCCCCATCGTCTGCTATCGAAAATACCATCGAACACCAAAGCACCATCGAAAATCAGACCATGAACCAAATCGAAACCACAAACCATAGTGAGAGAAAGGGACGAGCAAGAAAGGGCTTGGGAGAGAGAGAGAGAGAGAGAGAGAGAGGTGTGAAAAAAGAAGAAAATAGAGAGAAGTTATTTTAATTGAAAAATAGAAGCTATGAATATAAAAATATAGTTTTTTTTGGGTAAACTACATAAATGGTCCCTATCCTTTACATATTTTTCAATTTGGTCCTTAACCTTTCAATTGTGTCAATTTGGTCTCTAATCTTTTAGTGTCGTGCCAGCTTAGTCCCGATTGTTATCTCATAGATGAAAAAGTCTGACGTGTCAAATGGCCTAAACAAAAAATTATTTTATTGCCACATCAACGAACACATGTCCTACTACGTTAGGTTTTTTTTTTTTTTTTTTTTTTTTTTAACCCAAATCAAAAATTTTTTTGATAAGAAAATTGAAAGTGTAACAGGCTTCGACGTTTCTAGCATTGGCGCAAAGTTTCAAGAAGCGGTGAGCGAACTCGGACTTCTTGGCTCTAATGGTGAACGTTTTTTGAGAAGTTTTTGATAACACTAAGGAATTGAGTCTTAAACCGTCTAACCTCCTGCACCTATAAAACATCGTTGCATACAACACTCAGTTACATCATATTCAAAATTCAAAAGCAACCCATCAATATCAGGTATTTTACTACGTTAAAAAAAATAGTCTTTAATGTTTTTCACATTTTGAAAATGAAAAAATCCGGTGGAATGGTCGGAATTTATTTTTCATAATGAAGAAGAGAAGGACGTATGTGAGGAGAACGTTGGTGAAATCGAAGGGGCAAGTGGCGGAGGAGCTAAGTTTGCATAGAATGGAAATGACAAGATCATCCGGCAAGGAATCGAACAAGTCACATCAACAGATAAAAAAAAATTAAATTGATTTGGGTTAAATTAATTTTGGCATGAGACCTGTGGGGGCAGAAGTGTCAGGACGGCTGTGTGGGCCTTGGGCCCGGTCCGAGGACACCAATTCGCCCAAGATGCCACGAGGAGAGAGGAGATCACCAAAACTTGAGGGCCCAAAGGCCCACTATTCAGGCCATTGCCTACTTGGGAGAGTCCGAGGAGAATATGGTCTCGGACAACGGAAGCAAGGGCCGAGAGACGCAACACAATGCCAATGGTTGAGCACCTGAAGCCCAAGAAGTCATTCGGAACTTCAACGGGGCGCCGAGGAGGAGGACAAGTGGGATATGTTCTGCACAAAGCTGCTGCCTCTGCATTAAAGACCTCTCACCTACCCGCCTGGTCGCATTAGTGGGGAGGTGACTTCTGAGGGGACGGCGGTCAGCTTTATGGCCATTGGGGAGTATTTTCACGGACATGACAGATGGTAACCAGGGAGGAGGAGTATAAATAGAGGGGAGGGAACCACTGGAAGGGGATTCAGATTTTCTCTAAGGAAAAAGGAAGACTCATTCTCTCTCTCCTCCCAGAGAACAGAAGGGAAGCCAGGACATAAGCTTGTCGGCCCACGTCCGAGAAGAGGGAAGATCACTCCGCTAACTCGCTATGCGCCAGAAGTGAACACAGCCCTTATCCCATAACTTTCTCGAGCCCTAGGAAGTCTAGGCTTTAAGCCCATTCTCTACAAATTCTATTGTGTAGGCCACTTGGACTGGTCCGGTCACGCATTTGAGCCAGAGGCTTACTTTGTGTTCTTACAAGACCAATAAAAAAAAAAAGAACACTTATGTACCTTTTTCATCAAAAAAAAAATATATATATATTGATTTGGGTTAAATTAATTTGGGTTAAAAAAAAAACTAACGTGGCAAGACATGTATCCATTGATGTGATAATAAATTAATTTTTTATTTAGGCCATTTGACATATCAGATTTTTCTATCCATGAGATAACAGTAGGGACTAAATTGATACGATACTAAAAGGTTAGGGACCAAATTGACACAATTGAAAAGTTAGAGACCAAATTGAAATATAATGTAAAGGATATGGACCATTTACGTAGTTTACCCTTTTTTCTTAGAGCTGTTGTGCTATAGTAGACTGCCAAAAATGGCCGTTTACTATAACTCAATTGCTAAAAAATTTAACAATAGCAACATGACACCGTCAATGTAGCTCTATTTTTATGGTGTGGGTTGTTAATAATAACAATACAATTTGAGAGCATCTTTATAAAAAGGGTACAACTTTACTTAATACATATTTTATTAAATATTAGCCTTATCACACGTGCTACACGTGTGCAATGAGGTTTTTTTTAGTGGTCTTATTTTGTAGAAAAAATTGTGTTTTTTTATTTTATTTTATATATATAATTTTTATTTTGAAAATCTAATTTATAAGTGGATAAAGCAATTTGAAAATTAAAAGGAAAGTGGTCGGCAATATTTTAGTGGGAATTAAAGTTGTATTTTTACCGGATTGTCATTTAGTTTTATCTCTACTTAAATATAGGACTGTAGAGGTATTTTTGAACTAAAAAAATAAGAATCCAAACAGGGGAAGCCCTTAAATAGTAGTATAGATTTTGTAGAAAAAAAAAATTGTGTGTGTTTTTTTTAAATTATATATATATAATTTTTATTTTGAAAATTTAATTTATAAGTGGATAAAGCAATTTGAAAATTAATAGGAAAGTGGTCTTATTTTTTAGGCAATATTTTAGTGAGAGTTAGAGTTGCATTTTTACTGGATTGTCATTTAATTTTGTCTCTACTTAAACATAGGACTGTAGAGGTATTTTTGAACTAAAAAATAAGAATCTAAACAAGAGAAACCCCTAAAATGGTAGTATTTAGGCCGTTTGATATATCAGACTTTTCCATCCATGAGATAACAGTAGGGACTAAGTTGACACGATACTAAAAGGTTAGGGACCAAATTGACACAATTGAAAGGTTAGAGACCAAATTGAAATATGATGTAAAGGATAGGGACCATTTATGTAGTTTACCCTTTTTTGTTTTTTTTTTTTAAATAAATTTTTTATAGCTTTTGTGCTATAATAGACTACCAAAAATGGTCGTTTACTATAACTCAATTGCTAAAAAATTTAACAATAGCAACATGACACCGTCAAAGTAGCTCTATTTTTATGGTGTGGGTTGTTAAAAATAACAATACAATTTGAGAGCATCTTTATAAAAAGGGTACAACTTTACTTAATACATTTTTTATTAAATACTAGCCTCATCACACGCGCTACACGTGTGCATTGGGGTTTTTTTTAGTGGTCTTATTTTGTAAAAAAAAATTGTGTTTTTTTATTTTGAAAATCTAATTTATAAGTGGATAAAGCAATTTGAAAATTAAGAGGAAAGTGATCGGTAATATTTTAATGGGAGTTAGAGTTGCATTTTTACAAGATTGTTATATAGTTTTGTCTTTACTTAAATATAGGACTGTAGAGATATTTTTGAACTAAAAAAATAGGAATCTCAACAGGGGAAGTCCCTTAAATAGTAGTATAGATTTTGTAGAAAAAAATTGTGTGTTTTTTTTTAAATTTTATATGTATAATTTTTATTTTGAAAATCTAATTTATAAGTGGATAAAGCAATTTGAAAATTAACAGGAAAGTGGTCTTATTTTTTAGGCAATATTTTAGTAGAAGTTAGAGTTACATTTTTACCTGATTGTCATTTAGTTTTATCTCTACTTAAACATAGGACTGTAAGAGTATTTTTAAACTAAAAAAACAAGAGGCAATTTTCAGAGTAGCAGTATGAGGGAGGAGAATATAGTAAATTAACACACATCTGAATCGTTTTAAGAAAATAGCATCTCTAGTTTTAGAAACTCGAAATCTATGTGGACATCAAATTCCAGAAAATGCCACATAGATCTCGAGTCTGTAAGACTCGATTTTTAGCAAATCAAAGTCGAGTCTCACAAACTCGATTTTCTAAGTGGAAAACATGGAAATCGAGTCTGTAAGACTCGAGTTTCGCAGACCACCGAAAACCCAGCAACGACGTTGAAGAACCCAGTAAAAGAAAAATAAAAACCCAAGAAAAACAGAGAAACCCAGCAGAAGATGATGAAGATCTGACGACGGAAGAAACTCGAAACGATCTGAAGACGAACTAATCGACGGAAACCCGAACTGAAGACGAACTAATCGAAACCCAGTTACGAACTAATCGACGAAAACCCAAACTAATCGAAACCCATAACGATTTGAAGACGAACTAATCGACGGAAGCTTCTGATGATGAAGAAACCCGAACTAATCGAAAATCAAACAAGAAACGAAGATGATGAAGAAGAAGAAAAACCCATAACGATCTGAAGACGGAGGCTAAGGCTGAAGGAGATGGGACTGATTTTGAAGAAATGGGTTGCCTGCGTTTGAGAACCAGTGAAAACACAGGGGTAGAAGAGAAGATGAGGAAGGCAGGGAAAATTAGTGGAACTCGAGTTTTTAAAACTCGAGTTCTACGTGGAATTTTTTTTCCACATCATCTTTCACCGTTTGGGTCTCGAGTTTTTAAAACTCGAGTTCCACATTAATCTCGAGTTTTAAAAACTCGAGATGTCAGTTTTTCACTTTGTTTTGCAACAGGACAACTAACTATATTCTTAGAAAATTAAAATTAAATAAAAAAAAATTCAAAAAAACGAATTCAAACAGGAGAAGTTTTTTTTTTTTTTTTGATAGGGAAGTATCAAATTATATTATTGCATATTTAAAATAGAAGATACATCGTGAATAAAAGTTTGCATAATACAACGAAGATCCTCTTCAATCCGAGCAACAAAGTCAGCGACGCTAGATGCTTGCTTTGCTAATATATGAGCTGCTAAGTTGCCCTGTCTCCTGATACGAGAGAAAAGCACACTTTTAAAGTCCCCAATTCTAAATATTAGATTACATTATTTAATTTTATATCATTGCTCGCAAAACTTGACACGTGTGTTAATAATGATTAGATTTTCAATATACATTACACACGTTCATTCATTTTTCTGGATAAAGCCAGGACCAATACCAACGGCCATTGTCTCCATCACTCTCTCTCTCTCTCTAAAACCAATATGGCCATAGCTATTGCTGTTCGCGTGAAACGGTTCGTTTTATGACATGGAGGAGGCAAAGTCAAGGAGGAGGCTCTCCATTCTCTGTTCCCATCTCCGTCCACTCGGGGCTTCGGATTCGGGTCACGCTCCTACCCACCTGATTTCCTCACGGGTTTCCAATTCGGACTCTGAGATTGAGAACAACAAAAAGAATCTCCACCAAAACGACTGCGTTTTCTGCAAGATTATTATCAACGAATCTCCGTCTGTTAAGGTAATAATTCACCTCAATTTAAATATCTATTTTTTTAATTTTGTTAAAAGAAAAATTGAAATGTGAATTTTAAGGTTTTTTACGATTTGGGTTTCCAATTTTGAATTTTATTTTATTGCATGCACAGGAAGAATTAGAATTTGGTGGTCTCAATTTTTGATTTGTCATTTTTTTTTTTTTTTTTTTTGGGGCTCTTAAATACACTTGGGTCTTTAAAATCAAGCTTATGTGCGATTTAAATCACGACGGGTCTTTAAAACCCGTCGTGGCCGGAGGCTTGGGATGAGCTCTAGACCCAGACATGCGTCTGGTGGGTGTGGTTTACACCCAAAGACGGGCCCAGCCATTTAAAAAAATGATGCGGTTAAACTAAAAACTGACTTGTCATTACTTCACAGGGACTAAAAGCAATCGCTTTTAAGTTTGTTACAGTCGCCATAAGTTTTTTTTTTACTGCAGACTAGTTTTTTTTTACTGCAGACTAAACCTGGTTACTTCATATTTTAAGGGACTAAAACTGCTCATGCATGTGATGTGAGATATATATAAGATGCATGTTAATGAATCTCAGTGATAAATATTTGGACCGATTGATAAAGTGTGTTCATTTTGTAATCAATTATAATTTTTTCTCTTGCCAAAGGCCATGTAGCTGAATTAACGTTTCGAAAAAAGGTTTGTGTTGCATGGTTAGCAGTATAAAAAAAAAATTATAATTTGTACTCTCAATTTCAGTGGAATATCCAAATGTCTTGATTGTGGGGCAAAGTGCAAGATCTATTTTTTCCCCTTGGAATATCTGATTTTTTTTTTTTGGTTTGCTTGAGAAGATAATCATATAGGACCAAATTTCTTGATTTTTAATGCTTCATACATTGTGGTTGCAAAAATATAAAATTCCCATTTGAGTTCTTCTGAAAGCATTTCAAATCAAGGCCTAATCCTATGCATAATGTAAAGCTGCTGCCTTCATTTCTTGTTATGCTGTGAAAATGCATTTTCACATCACTTTGGTTCTTCCTTTTACTTATTCTACAATTGAATTTGATTTTGCAGCTCTATGAAGATGATATGTGCCTGTGTATTTTGGACAGAAATCCACTGAGTCATGGGTAAGGTATCATACATCCAAGATGCAATTTATATCTTCTTGCTTGGTTATGGCTTCATTTTGCTTTATGTTTGCGAGTTACTGTGGTTTTAAAGTTCACGTCTTAACGGGTGCCATTAAAATATTAACCCTTTAAAGTGATGTAGCTTTTACCTTTTAAATTTTTTCTATAGGTTATGTTACTTGAAAGCTTTAAGAAATCTCCAATGTTACTCAGTACACATATTTTGCCGACCTTTGTGTCTTTTATAGCCTTGGGGTTTCAAGTAACTTCTGTCGCTGCTGATAAGTTAGGGCTGGGACACTGAAGGTTTTCCATGCTGAAGCTCTTTTATTAAAGCCGTGATAATTGCAGCTCAATCAATCTGTATTATTATTACTTAGCCCAATGCCATAAAATAAATTGGATTAGTTATAAGGCCCCGTTTGCTTCTAGCCAATATATGCCGCGTCTTAAGCATGAATTACAATTTGGTTCTGTATGTGAACACAATTAGCACAGAACTAGCAATTCAAAGAGCTGAAAAGTTGATCTGATCAGTAGAGCATAAGAATGATGTTTAGATCTTACTCTGATACTGTCATTATGGGGTTTATTAGAGAAATGACAAAAATGTAGAACTGCTAACAGACGTTCTAAGAAAATTGCTTCAACTAGATTTGGGATATAGGCAGGGGTGCTATGAAACCTGGTTAACCCGCAAAAGTGCCTCATCTGACTTGATCCGAACTGATCCAGGTGGTTCCAAAATCTTAGTTGGTTCAGTTGACAATGGGTTCTGAAGATTGCAACCAGAAGATATCTGTTACTGTCGGGTTTTCATTCTTTGACCTGAAGCTTACCAAACTTGAGCAATTCTATGGATGCAGAGGTATCAAGGTGCCATTTGTTATAAGGATTAGATCCCTTGACTCATGTTACGCAAGTCCTTATCTTATCTCTCCATACTCTCTCTCTCTCACAAACACACACATGCACATGCACACAAACACATCATCCACTCTAATCCATGCAATCATGCAAGCTCCAGAAACCCAAAGAGGACAGACTAAGAGTGTCACTTTCTCTATTTCAAAAAGGTTTTCATTTTTTATAGTAGTCTAAGTTAGGAAGTTTTGTGTGAATTTAAATTCTGGTCATTTTTATTTTATGGATTTTTGGTGCAATGGCAAGTGCCTTCCCTCAAAAGTGACAAGTTGTGGGTTTGAGTCAGGATTCAACCTCTCCAAAAAAAAAAAAAAAAAAAAAAAAAGCACGGTAATGCTACTTACCAATCACCTCTCCTAGACCCGGTAGAAAGTGAGAGCTTTGAGCGCTAGATACGTTCTTCTCTTGTTATTTTATGGATTCTTGTTCTTGGCAAGTCTAGTTCTAACTTTGTTGCTGTTAAATTTGTTTCGTAATCATTCAACAATAAATTCCAAAGAATTTATTGGTTTGTGGTTGGAATGAGATTTTGGGTCTGCTTGTTGGCTGTTGCCCTCTTGTTGCCATTGTTGCCCTCTTGTTGCCATTGATGACATCCAGCCACTATTTGTTAGCTGACTCGCCACCCATTGAATCCAACCAGCTTGACTGGCTATCCGAAAAAGATTGGCAGTCAATAAACCAATGCATATTGATCTATGTTAGGTATTAAATTTCCAAAGTGATCATGCTTGGATCAAGTAACAGGTTGACCATCAACCGAAACCTAACTGACCTATGAGCAGCGCTAGATCTAGGAATTTTTTATGGAGATTCTAGAAATTTTCTGATTATTTACATCCTGTTCTTCTTAGAAATTAACCACTAAATACTTATAGATGACTAACTTGCCACTATACAAAATCCACATACATTCTCTCAAATTATCTTCTTTAACCTATCTCATAATGACAGCTAGAAATTGTTACTTGAAGTCATTCCTTGTTAACTTCCTTTCTTTGTACTTCACAACTTTTACATTCATTCTTTCATGTGTACTCCTTGAGGAAGAGCTTGTCACTAGATTTAAAGCTTGCCTACAATTTGACATCTCCTTTCACAGCTTTCTGCATCTCTGCCCTGGTTACCCTGTTATTCTTCTGAGTTTTCTGAGGGAAATATTGCCAACGAAGAGATCCTGTCTCCTTTAATCCGTGCTAATAGCTGTCCAATTCTTTGTACTCATAAACAGAGCATTTTGACACCACCTGTGAAAACAGACTTGGAGCATCTAATTATAAATAGGTTACAAATTCTAAAGCCTACTAGAATTAAATCTTCTTTCTGGGCTTGGGGTGAGGGGAAAAATTGGGATATATTTGCATCTACTTGTGATGCTTCTTGTGTTAGTCATGCTGGATGCATCTATTGACATAAGGTAAACGTGTGAATCAATTTGCAAACCTTGAATCAACAGAAAATGGCTATGCTAGATGGTTAGGATGAGTTAGCATGTTTATGTTGAGTGAGCATCAAGGGTCTTAGCAAATCCAACAAAACTGGAAATTCAGCACCAACTTCAATCAAGCAAATAGTCAAATGCTACTTGGTAACTGTTTAAGATGATGTCTTTCTAAAGGCATTAATGGAAAACTTCTTAGTGCTAATCCAAAAAACATATAAGTTTTGAAAGGGACTCTAAGGACCCATTTTTAATGAAACTTGAATAGTGAGGTTGTGGGTTCAAACCCCATTGGGGGTGTGTGTGTGTCAACTGCCAATTCACCAAAAAGAAAACGAATCCAAAGCACATTGTTGTATTACCATCATGAAACTATTAGAGAGAATTTTGGAAATAACCAGATATCAAAAGCTTCAAAACTTAGATTGGTGAAAATTGAACTTTTCACCTAGTTAAATACCTGAAGACCCACTTGATATGCTAGCGAGGCTAATACTCGTTTTCAGTGCTTTTAAACTGTTATTGAATAAATATTTCTGAATTCTACTAGAATGTAGTGACTTGTAAGATATTTGTACACTGGCAACTCTGAATTAGACAAATATGGCGTGTTAATATAAGCTATAGCGTAATGGAAGGCTTGATAGAGATGACAACAGAAGTTTGCTTTTGCGTTTTCAAAATGGACTAATGGTGGACACTACAAACTTGAAGGTTGAGTAACATTTTGGATTAGTAGCTTAATGTTTGGGTAAAGCTTACATTGGGAGAAAACAATGCAAAGTATTGTGAATAAAATTGCTATCAGTTATTACTATAGTTACCTTCTTATCAAAATTGAAAAATATAGTGACCACTCACCATTCTAAGAGATTGGGATGTTGAGTGCACCAGTGTTAGAGGGTCAACAAAATTTATGCTTCTTTTAATTCTTTGTTGTTCCCTTTTTTTTGGGCACTGGAAATGTTAGTCATTGCACAGTTATAATAAAAACTTGGATCTACCAAATTTTGCTTCTAGTGATGAATCAAGGTGCTTGAGAGACTTAACCTATACTTTTGTGTGTGAACCTACTTATCTATCAAAAAAAAAGAAAATTGTGTGTGAAACCTACAATGTGATTCAGAGATAAGATTTCAGAATGCTGTTATGCCAAGCATTATGTGCCACCTGAATGCTTTCATGCAATCTTTTGTTCCTTGATGCCTCTTGCAATTCTTTCATCCTATTGGAATTCTGAAACCTCAAAATCTGATTATTTTCACTTGCTGAGTGAAGCTGTATTGCATCCATTTATCCTTTCTTGGCCCCTTCGACACTTAATGGGTGCACCTGCAAATTACAGGTGAAAATGGGAGTTGCTAGAATTGGCTCTGAATGGATCCCTATACCAATAAAAAAAAATAAAAAATAAAAAACCAAGGGATGCATTGTTTTTGTTTTTATTTTGACATCATTATGTCTTCTATTTATTGTATTGTGTCTTTTCTTTGTTCCCCAGGCATTCTCTTATCATCCCAAAATCTCATTTTTGTTCATTGGAAGCCACTCCACCATCTGTAAGTAATTTTCAGTGAGTATAGTCAGTTTGTATCACATGACATCTATGTAGATCCAATCATTTTGTATTATGTCTATAGAGATATGATTAGTTTGCATCATGTATTGAAAGCCTTCATGAATTTTCTAGTGTAGACATTCATAACGGTAGTGTTGCTTTCCTTTTAAACATCTTTGCATTAGATAATGTAGTTAGTGAATTTCTTTAACATGTGTGTCAAAATCTATTATGCGTAAGTGCATGTGTAAGAAGATCGACAGTTAAACCACAAAGAAGTGAAGTTAAAATTATAATTTTTGTGAGCCCTATTTTTACTTTTGTTGTTGTTTAGGAGCACTTGGAGTGACAACATGCATTTTAACAATAGTACTCCCACCCTCTCTCTCTCTCTCCCTTTGCTAGGCATTTCTTGATAGTCAATATGACTTATTTTCTTGGGCCAAACAAGGAATTCAAGATGGGGAGGGCCGAAGTACTAGTAATTATGAAAAATTAGCTTTGAAGGCTCATAATATCATATAGGAAATAATAATATTTGGGTTGCACGCCTCTATATTTAATGTAAAATTAAACTGAAATATAAAGTGTAAATCTTGAGATTTTAGTAAGTTTACCCTTAAGCATATATGTAGTTCTGCCTATGCTTCGTTCCTTGAATTCACTGATATCTGTGGGAGATTTTTTTTCATATGCACATGCATTTTTTCTTACCTATATAGATCTTGTTGGATGTTTTAAATTTATTCAAGGAGGCTAGCAATCATTGATTTTTAGAGCTTCATCTCTTGATATGTCAACTCTCTCATTTCTTGTACATCTATTAAGCTTATTAGTATCTGTGCAAGGAGTAAAGATCCGTAAAAGGATTTATAGCATGCCTCTCTCTTTCACTCTCTCTCTAGGCATCCAAATACAAATTCTTTTCATGTCTCTAAGTCAACTTATTGTGCAGGTGATAGCTGCAATGTGTTCAAAAGTGCCCTTCATCAGCAGTGCAATAATGAAAGCTACTGATAGCGGTATGTACTTATGGCTCCCTGCAATCACAATTATAACTGTTCTTTTTTTCTTTTCTTTTTTTAATAATTGAAAGAGTGTAAAAATTAAAATGGCCACCTACATGTTCAAAAGTGCCCTTCATCAGCAGTGCAATAATGAAAGCTACCGATTGCGGTATGTACTTATGGCTCCCTGCAATCACAATTATGACTGTTCTTTTTTTTGTTTCTTTTTTAATAATTGAAAGAGTGTAAAAATTAAAATGGCCACCTACATGATTACCTTACTTAATGTTGTTATTGCTTAAAATACAAACAGCATGGGAATTTGATTTTTCATTATAAACAGTTAGTAGTGGCTTTGGGTTTCGTTGGATCAAGTTGACTATATTGTGACAATGCACATGGTCCGAAAAGACAAAACATATACTGGTCGTTGGAAAAAAAAAAAAAAAAAGCCACCATGCTTCTCCATGTCATTTGTTTACTCGAAATGTATTCTTCATTTTCTCATAATTTTGAAACTCTACAATTGGTTGGTTTAGGTGTCGAAGAACCATGCCTCATGAAGCAGAAATCACCGGTTCAAATCTTCTTTAGGTAGAACCAACAATCAGTAATCTTGGGCACAAGTGCACAGATTCGAGTCTTGAACGCAGTCGTTGATAAATATCTAAAGACACCCCCCTTTACCACATTTTGGTGAGATTAGTGCCGTTTAATAAAGTTTATTATAAAAAAGTTTCAAAAAAAAAAAAAAGGAAAAGGAAAAGAAAAGGACACAGTTGTACTAGGAGGGAAATATACAAGAAAACTAAAAAATGCAATCAAGAGAAACAAAATGGAAAGGCTTCATTTGGATGAGCTTATTTTCACCTTAAAAGAGAATGTGTGGCTTTCTAAAGTATGGCCTTTTTAGGGTATAACCATACTTTTACACAATGAACTGAATAAACTGATGAAATAAGCTCACCCAAACGCAAAATTCCAAAATTACAACGATCCATACTTAAAATTCTTGGATAGTTTTATTTATCAAAGAAAAAATTCTTAGATAGTTATGGATATGATGTCCATTATGAATGCCAAAATTTTGTTGATTGGATGGCAATATGTATCACTAATGAAATGCACAGACTCAAAATTCCATCTATAGATATAGAGTAGAAATTTTTTGATGAGGATTATACTAACGAGATGATTCTAACTTAGATCAACATGGAATTTATGGGCTATAGGGAGAAAAATAGCCCCAGCAGTAAACTTAACAATGAGTCTTATAAGTTATTCAGGATTCAACTAGTCAGTTTGATACCTGGTGTAATATATAAAGCTATGAACATGCATGCGCGTGTGCAGACACACACACACACACACACACACATATGCTATTTAAACTGGGATAGCTACAGCTTGGTTATGGTGGGCAGTATGTTCTGATTTATTAATTTCATGACACACACACACACACACACACACACAGATATATATATATATATATATATATATCTTTTTGTGTTGTTTACAGCTATTAGGTGCTCTCTCCTATTTAATCTGGGAGAGCTACAGCTTGGTTAATGTTGGGAATATGTTCTGATTTATTAATTTCATGATGTACTACCTTCCGTAATAATTAGTCTCCATCTTCAGTAATAGACTAATAGTTGCATTGATTGAAATAAGACCTTCTGTAAGTGGTCCTCTAATTTAGGTTTGGCTTTTTTTCTTTTTTTTGATCAGTAGATAAAAGCTTCATTGAAAATAAAAAAGAGGTACAACAAAGAAAGTAGTTCCCCAGGTACACAGGTAGTGTACAATGGGAAACAAAGCGTTAAACAAAACTACATATATCTAAAAAAATTCAACGAAGAAGATAAGATTATATAGCAGGAATCTGATTAGGCAACTAAATAGTTACTTACAGAGAGTGTTGGTATCATGGTACAATGGGGTCACTGATATTGTGCTAAACAGCAAGTAGACTGCCCAAGAGGCAAGATCATTTAGTAGTCTTTGGATACCTGATTTTAAAATTTCATGGACAATTAGGTATTAGAGAACCAATTTTAGATTTTCTTAACTATAAAAATCGAAAGAATACAAAATACAAGAAAAAATGTCTACAATATTTGTGTTGAAAGGAATGCTAACATGGGGGAAGTGTTAGTGCAGAAAGGCAGCTGATTCAGAAAGTATGTCAGGACGTTAGGGGAAGAGTAACTTGGTGTAAGAATATTAAAAATAAAATCCGAAACAGGATTCTGTGCGGCATGTGCAAGATTCCTAACTTTGTGTTGGCTTCATGAGTTGTTTTGGTGTTCAAAATTTCTGGTTGCTGGTTGTCCAGCACATGGGGCTTGGCAACAGTCTTGGTACAGATATTCTGTTGTGTTTCTATCTGAGACTTTCATGTTTCTCTGCTTTTCAGGTGTTGTTACTTTGTTTTGACTAATGAAATCTTATCATTCATCTCTCTCTCTCTCTCTCTCTCCCCCCCCCCCCCCACCAAAAAAAAAGAAGAAGAAAAAAATCACATCAAATTCAGAGTGCTTAAATATACTCCAATACATTGCTCTGTTTGAGTGGAATGTGAATATATACCAGCAGAATTTAACTGCTATTTAGTTAATTTTTTGTCTACAGGGTAACTTGGAATATATTAGCATTATAAAAACTTAACTGGAAGTATTTCATGCAGATTCATTCAACTTGTTAGTTAACAATGGTGCATCTGCTGGACAAGTTATATTTCATGTACGTAAATATCATTTTTTTTTTCTCTTCATCTATATTCAAGTAACAATATGTCCACTATAACATATTAAGTCTGGATCTTATTAAAAGTGAATGTCAAATGCATCAGAACCACTGCTGCCTGTCAACTATTTACGTAGACTAGTTTTTTTTTTTTTTTTTCGTTTGTTTTAAAACGTGTACATAGGAAAATATTAGCCTTTGCTAATTTTGCTTTATAAATTTCAGACTCATATTCATATAATCCCTCGAAAGGTGCATGATTGCTTGTGGCCTTCTGAGGTATGTATTGCGCACTTGTATTTCTCAATTCTGCGACAATAACATACATGAGGTATAGATATGTGAATGTTGATGTTTTGCAGAGTTTACGAAGACGTCGCCTAAAGTTGGACCAGGATGTTTTTAAACTTGTAGATAGTGTTCGAGAACAGTTATCAGTATTGAACAACTCCAAGAATGGTCTCACAGGAAATTAGTGGGTCATTGATCTGCAGTTGTAATTTATGCCATGATGGTATGCATCTTGTAAATACGTGCAGTTCTTCTGGGTTGACTAGCATAAATGGATCGTTTTATTTTCTACCTGTATTTATTTTCTTTACCCCCTTTTTTTTTTTGTTTCTAATTGTGTTAGATTGGAAAAGGTGGCTTGTGTTGGAAGTATAATACTTGCAACAAAGGCAGGCAGGCAGGAGAGAGAGAGAGAAAGAACATGGCTTTCACCTTTATACTTAATAGTATTAATTAAAAAAAAAATGAAAATATGCTTTATAAGACCCTAGTTAAATTTATTTTTTTATTCACATCAGATTATTAAAAATAAAGGCATAGGTAGATCCACTAAAAACACCCTATTAATCATAGTAGATACACTAAAAACTGCTAATTATTACTACTGTATGGTTGCTATTCAGGCATGGTGGATGCTCAACTGCAGGAATCTTTTATTTTTTGGTTCTTTCTTCATTGGAATTTTTATTAATATGATCGGTT
Source organism: Castanopsis chinensis (assembly GCA_032878915.1). Classification (NCBI taxonomy): domain Eukaryota; kingdom Viridiplantae; phylum Streptophyta; class Magnoliopsida; order Fagales; family Fagaceae; genus Castanopsis; species Castanopsis chinensis. The sequence goes on from JAVQMG010000132.1 coordinate 49,314,631, forward strand.
AGGATGTCACCGTGGGACCATTGAGTTCAATTAAGATCCATGAAATTTGGTGTGGGCTTTGTTGGTACTATTGTATTGTTGGGCCTTTTTAATGAATAGTCAAGTGTCAACCATTAGAGGGAGGCATTGTTAAAGTTTTGTTTGTTTTTGTGAACCAAACTCAAACTTCAACATTAGCCCAAAGAAGACCAAAAGCTATCGTGGACCTTTTCTGCTTACAAAAGAAGCTACACTCAAAATTCGAGATATAAGATACGCGAGGTAAATAAATTTTGATCTATGTCCATTGGTAAAGTAAGGATCAAAAAAAATATAAATCCAGTAGGCAGAAAAAAACCAAATAGTGGGTGTCTAGCAGTAGAATGAGAGATTATTATACTTTCCAGCAGTAAGATGAAACACTATAATACACGTTTAGCGATAAATATAGATCTGAAACAAAACAATTTCAAATATGGACAAAACTTAGGTATAGTGTCTTAGGTGCTGTTTCTTAAATTCTTCCCGTAAGACTTAGCCATGTGATTATTTAACTAAAAAATACACTTCTATCTTTTGAAAAAAAATCCACATGGCAGAATTTTAAGAAAAGAACCTAAGGAACAACGCCTAAGTACTGTACCTAAGTCTTGCTCTTCAAGTATATTTTTTGATACATTGCTCTTCAACTATTAGTAAAGCTCGATATCCAACCTTGAAAGATTCATAAATGATGTATACTTAGCCATTACAAAAACAATGATAATTACTGCAATAGTAAAATTGTAAACCAAGATAACTCTTTCAATAATATCATTGGATTAAAAGGGTAGACATAGAGATTAGAGTTTGGTGAATGGAAAGAGTGAGACTAGTTGTGCACAACAATGGATTGGTCGAATTCCCTTATTTTTCAACAAACTTAGAGGAAAATGATCACTTCGATGATAAGTATTTGTCTCCTTTGAGGATGGCGTTCAGTAAAGTGTAGTGAATGATGAAAATGTGAGGTATACAAGAAAATTTTTGGAGGTTTTTCTTAGTGTGGATGGTGATGGTAGTAAGTATTAAATTCCTTTGTTAGAAGTGACAATGAAGAAAGAAAATCTTAAGTGTCCGTCTAGGAATAATTTATTTAACTTTTTGTTAAAATTGTGCTAAAATATGTTTATACTTTGAAAAAGTGAGGAAAACAGTGCAATTTTAAAAAACTGTACATAAAAGCTAAAAAAGAAAAAATTGGCTTATAATCTTTTCCTAAACACACACTAGTGTTTGTCATTTAGGCTTGTTTCTTGATTTTTGATAAGTGTTGAAAATTTTATTGAAAACAGAATAAACCCAAGTATACTAGAAGTGTACTATGGGAACAGTACAATTAAAGACCTAAAAGATAATGATCCAACATCTCAAAAATAGAAAAACAAGAAAATGTTGGTAAATCTGAACTCCATTAAAGTAAATTATGGAAGAAAAAAGACTTAATCTCAATAATAGAACGTTCACATCCCTCATAACTTCTAGCCTTTCGTTCCCTCCATATACATTACATTCTGCAATATGGAACAAACCTTTACAAAGCTATATTGCGATGTCGGCTAAACCTACCTTGCTGTGAATTAAACACCTTAATGGCCTTTGCGGCATAATTCAATTGATTCCAAACAAGCTAAACAACATTGTCCACAACTCATACACAATAAGGTTATAGGGCAATGAAGAAGGAGATGATCTATTGATTCTCCACACGCTTGCACATACAACACCAATTTATAATCATAATTTTTCTATTTCGGAGATTATCTATAAAGAGAATCTTACACAAAGCAATAGATCATGGAAAAAATGCCACTCTAGGCTACTTAAGGCTTAAGATGTTAGGGTTTTGTTAGGGTTTAGCTACTTCGCATTCAGGTTCCTATGCCAAGTTCTTAAACCATTTAAAACCATATTTTTTTCACTATATAATTTATATCTTAGTTCTTGTCCAATTGAATTGATATAAATTGCCTATAGTTGGTCAAATTAGATTTCAGGTCACGATCTTAAATTGGCTTGACAACAATAAATAAATAAATAACCTCTACACAGAGACACACACATACACATAATAAGAGAGAGATATGCATACCTTTCAAAGGAGAGAGAGAGAGAGAGAGAGAGAGAGAGAGGTGTAGCAGTTCAAAGAAGGTGAATATTGTTGAAGAGGTGGTGGTGGTTTGGTTAATACTTTCAATGTTGAAAATTAAGCACATAAATCTAAAAAAATCCAACAAGAAATTAAAGAGAAAAACAAATCTATGTTTGGACGAGTAGGAATTTAGAGATGGAGAGAGATTTGTGTTTACCTTTGGCTCAAATCTCCCAAAATAAGTTAGATTAGAGAGATGTGGGATGGAGAGAGCTAAAATCAATACCTAGGCACCATCTAAACAAGAGAAAGGGGAAAGCGAAGGAGAGATGCGAGACTTAGGCCGAAATTAGGATTTAGACTAAGACTGAAGTTCATCTTCAAATGCAACCAACTTTAAAGCAAATATTGAGGAAGAATTTGTGGCATTTTCAAAAGAGGAAAGCAAACGAGGAAGAAAAAGAAAGAAGAGTTTGTACAAGGAGTTAAGGCCAGTCTCCATACTAGGCCAAAGAAGTGGGTCCCACTTGGTCGCTAAAATTACAAAAATATCACCATCACTCATTTTCTATCACCCAAAAACAACAAAACATTGTTCTTAATTTTCACAACTCAAACTCAAATTTTGAGTTTTGACTAAGGGAAATTGAGTTATAAAAACAAAACCAATTGAGTTATAGAAACAAAACCAATTAAGACGAATAGTGGTGGAGCTCACAAAATTTGGGAAATGAGTCATGAAAATAGCATATTGGGCGATAAAAATAAAGAAACTAAATATAGCCTTAGTGCACTTTTCTTGGGGGTGTAAGTTGCCATGACTCTTAATTTATTCACTTTATTCATGTGTGGGGTGAAAATCTAAGGACCAAAAGATGATTCGGCTTAGAACAAGACCCACTAGAATTAATTTGTAAAGATGGGTTTACAAGCCAACACTTAGATTCCTAAATGGTAGGTTATGCTCAAAGATAAAGTAAAAACAAAAAGATTGAGTTTAAACAGGCTGATTAAGAATAAAATTTTAATTTTATTTTCCTCAGAATAGATGAAGAGCCTTTTACACTTGATAGGTTACAAGGATAAGTGTTTTCTTAGGATTCGAGCCATAGTCATTGGGATCTCTTTTCTTTTATAGTGCTCCTATTTCATTCCTGGCCCTTCACATGGAGGCTTGTTGATCTCCCTCCAAGATACTTGTCACATCCTCCTTTTTGAGGCTATGTTGAGTAGGTTACAGGCTGTGTTGACACTGTTCAAGTGTCATTCAGCCATTAATGTGGCTGACATGGTTGGTGTAATGCATTTAATACAGAGGTGATGAATGCTTTTTTAGGAAGCCAATCCTACTGGCCTTCCCACAATTCATATCATTAAATAGATGATAAATTAAATTATTTATGATGTTATGATAATTGATCAAATCTTGTTCTAATCACAAAAACAATAATCTTTTCTTTTCTTTTTGTATGTTTTGGAAATGATTTGTAATCTCTTATGACCACACGAAAATCAATTAATTTAGTGATATGTAAATTTTCACAAACATTGAGATAACTTGTTATGGGGTATATAAATATATATATATATATATATATATTAAAAGTTTTGCCTCCTAGGCATGAGGATAAACTGTTTAGCCCGTCAGGAGTGAAAAGCTCCTGGATTACGCGGTAACTTGCTATGGCGGGTGGGGTTAGTTACTTGTAGGAGTTTGATTAACAGTGAGGATTGTTGTACAATATGCTCTGACACGTGCAACTGATCTGAGTGAAGTTCTCCTATGTCATTAATATATATATATATATATATATATTAAAAGTTTCACACATGAAAATTAAGTTATTCTAATCATGAGTTTTTATTTCAATAAGTTGTGAATATATAATATTATCCCAATTACGATTTTGCACATTTATAAGGCATGGTCAGTACCCTGTAATAAATCTCAAAAATTGCAATAGTGTTCAAATCCTTCTATCCTAAATATCAAATTATTAATAAATAAAATAATAACAAAAAAGCTTGACACAAAAAACGACTAACGTGTTTGATATTCTGAAGTGTAAGATGATATGAGATACCTTACCATCTGACAAAGGACAAGTCAAAGGCATTGTCAAAACTAGATTTGTTTTCAAATAAAGGATAACGTTGAAACTTGAAAACACGAAACGATTAGGTATATACCTGTACAGCCTTATGTGTGATATTTCTTGGTCTCTAAGCATCTGTTTGGTTGGGATGGAAAATTGGGAAGATAGAAAATGGAGAAAGGATGAAAAAGTGAGAGGATAGAAAATATTTTAATTTCTCTTATTTAAGTTTGATTGAAAGGATGGAAAAATGGATGGATGAAAACTTTTTTGTTTGGTTGAAAATAAAATTTGTATAAATTTACTATCATATTCCTATTAAATAAAAACTAACACATTATACTTTTAAAAAATTATGTATAGATGGACACTTCAGTAAAAAAAAATTTTAAAAAAAAGGCATAAGAAATTAACCCAAAACTGTTTTCTAAAAAAAAACCACCAAAAACAAAAACCAACCAAAATTAATGAGAAAATAAACATATGAGCACTAAAGAAAAAAGCTAAACGTCCAAAAAAAAAAAAAAGAAAAGAAAGGAAGGCAACACACGTTAGTAATAGAAAGAAAAAATAAAATAAAAAATAAAATATAAAAATAAGAAGCCAACACTTTGTAAACTTGAAAGTGAATTTCAAGAGTATTTTTTTAAGCTCATTTTATGAGCTTTTCTCTCTCAGTTTTCTCTCCATTTTGGAGAGAAAATTTTTTGGTGGGCTCGGAGAGAAAACACCTAGGCCCCACCATTTATTTTCTTTTCTTTCCACTCAACCAAACACACTTTTTCCTATTTTCTCTCCAAAGTTTTCCATCTACTCTATTTCACCTCCAAACAAACACACCCTAAGTCTACACACAGCCCTCTAGAATCTAGAATCATCCAATCAAATTCAAACCCCACCATGACCTACCAGCATTCTCAAAAATCTCAACCAACAGTGTCACTCGTCCAGACATTTCCTATGCTATGCACCAGGTGAGCTTGTATCTGTCTCTCCACGATCGACTCATTATACTATTGTTCTGCGCATTCTTCAACACTTGAAGGGCACTCTCTTCCATGGCCTCTTCTACTCTACTCAGTTTCCTCTTGTTCTTCATGTATTCTCTAATGCTGATTGGGCAAGAGATCCCACTGATGCAGGTCCACCACTAGTTATTGCTTTCTTATTGGTTCTTCTTTGATTTCTTGGCGAAGTAAGAAACAGACCCTTATAGCCCACTCTAGTATTGAAGTAGATATCATGCCCTTGTTGATACCACATTTGAGCTCCTTTGGCTACGATGGCTTCTTAAGGACTTCAGTGTGTTTACATCCTCTGCTACTCATTTTTATTGTGACAAGTAGAATGCCATTCATATTGCTCATAATGATGTTTTCCATGAACAGACTAAATACATCGAGATCGATTGTCATTTTATCCGTTATCATCTTGTCCATTGTGCTCCCAGGTTGTTCTCAGTCTCCTCTAAAGATCAACTTGTAGATATCTTCATCAAGTCACATCTTAAGGGACGCCTTCGTGCTTTGGGTAACAACCTCAAGTTGGTCTCACACGTACCTTGAGTTTGAGGGAGGCTGTTGACGTGTAATAAGTTGTGGGCTTTAGGTCCATTTTGTTTACTTGTACTACACACTCTGCCTCTTATATAGAGGCACTCTTATATATTTTATTACTTGCAAAATACAACATTATTTATTCAGTATTTCTGATAGAAGCCTTTAGCTTGGTTCTGTTTCTGCTGTGTACGGTTGAGCATAGCCCACCCTTTGTGGAAAAAATAAATCTTAAAACAAAGCAAATCCTCTGTGGTTGCTCTGATGGAATCAACTCAATCAACGAATCATGATATATTCATCAATCCGTTGCGAAATTGCCATGGGCAGCCAGATTGGTCCTTTGCTTCTTTATTCTTGCATATACGCTAGTTGGTTCTCTTGCCTGAGATTTCAAAACTTTCAAATCAACCAACATTTAAGCTTTTCTTAGTAAATCTGCTGAAACAATTATTTTACTTCATACGCACAAGAAATTCACTAAATCTGTCTCAAAAGGTTACATGTAATTGGTCCCAATGAAAAGAATATCCCTCAAAGTATAATAAACACAAAACAATAAATAGAGATAATTGTTTTTCATTTTGATTTTTTAAATTATGGAATAGATATATCACACAATCAGCTCTAGAGATGGTTGATAGAATGTACTTGTTGGCTAATTCTAATTTGATCAAAGAGACCGAATCATTCACGAGAGTATATACCAGGGTAACCAACGAGTACAAGCTCAACCTAGCTATCTTACTAGTATAACTTTTAATTTCATGATTCAGATAAGAGGAGGAAGATGAGAGAGTAGAGATAAGAGAGAAACGTGGCCAAAATATGCTAAGTGCTAACTTTAGTTCAGTCACCTTTCCTTTTATATTCCCACTCTATTTAAAACATACCCTAAACTAATTGTCAAAGCTAAGAAAAATACTATTAAAATTATGCCTCATGCTCTAAAAGGACTAAGTGTGTGTTTGTTTCCACTTTTTAAGCCCAATATGCGCGTTTAGGAAAAGTAAAAACTATTGTGGTGTTTGGTAACTTGAAAACGTTGGCTTTAATAAAAAGCTGCATTTCTCTACGTTGAAGGAAACGCGCATAAATATTATGGGAGGATTTCGACCATTTTGAGAAAGTGGACTCCGCGTTTTTGAAGCTATCCGTTGGCCACATGTAATTTTACCCAACTGCCCTTACTTTACCCTTCGTACTTTACCTTTCTTTCTCACTTTTTTTTCATGCAAGCCTCTCATCTCTCATCTATCTGCTCCGCCCTCTCTGCCTCTCTTCTCTGTGCTCTACATCCTTCGTCCGTGGTAAGTAGCTTCTTCTTCTTCTTCTTCCTCTTCTTCGTCTTCTTCGTCTTTTCCTCCACTCACTAGTCACACAGGAAGCAGAAGAAAAAAAAAAGAAAAAAAAAATAGAGAGAGCTCTGTAGAATGAAACTGGAATCTTCTCTCTGCTCTACGTCATCCCCAAATCTCTCTCGCTCTCTCTGTGTTTTCTTTTTTCTCTGCATGTGTGTGTTTGTGTTTTGGTTGCTTTCTCTGTGTATTTTGGGTGAGGAAGAAGACCTGAAGAAGAGAGGAGACAAGATAGTGACTAGTGAGTGGAGGAAAAGAAAAGAAAAAATATTTGATGGGAATGAGGGAAGAAATGTGTGGATGAGAAAAAAGGGTAGGAAAAAATTTTTTTTGGTAGGGAATGGGACACGTAAAGATGAAAATTTACTTCAAAAAAATTACAAATGTGTTAAAACATAACAAATTTTCATAACAGTTGAGTATCAAATATTTCATATGTCAAAATAAAATATTATACTAGGATTGACCACAACAAAAAATAAAGAGTATTGTAAAAATATTGTGATATTTTATTATATTTTTAAGCTTTTTAAATTAGCACTATTTTTTTAGAAAAAAATAGTGCTATTGATAGAATATTTTTATAATAATTTCATAATAAAGTTTACCTAGTAAGTTGTTATTGATTTTCATCTAGACTTACTAGTAACATTATTTTTTTTCCTACCATTAACAACTTGTAATATTAACTTTATTGTGAAATTTTTGTAAAAATATTGTGTCCATAACTTGCATTAAGAGAGGTAATTAAAACAAAAAATTCTTTTTATATAGATCGTCCTTTTTGATAATTTATAACTCAAACTGCCACTTTTATAAGTATTAACCAAACACTTAACTTTTTCAAAAAGCACTTTTTAACAGCATTTACCAAACACTCAACTTTTTTAAAAAACACTTTTTCATACTGCACTTTTTGAAAACTCTACTTTTTCAAAAAGTCTAGTTTCAAAAAGCTGAAACAAACTCACCCTAAGTCAAAGTTAGAATTTCTTATAAATATTTATATAGTCTAAATCGACATAATATACATTTGATATAAAATTCAATACCCTCATTTAAAAGTTATCATGACTTTTGAATGGAGTTTGTAATATATCTTTACACTAGAACAACTTTCTCTCTCCCTTGTATATGTTTGTTTCTAATAAAAAAAAAAAAAAAAATCCTTAATTTCAATCCAATTCTACCCAAAGTGTAACGTAAATAATGCCTTATGCGAAAGTAATTAAAAGATCAAAACATTATATATAATGAAGAAACAACTCATTCTTTCACACTTGGCAATTGACGTGTACATGCATAGAGTTGACACATGCGAGAGACGTGGCAAAACCGTCAGGTTAGGTCGGGTTCGGGTCAATTGGGTTTGCGGGTCAAACGGGTTGTGGGTCAAAACGGATCTTTTTAAATGGGTCAATCGAGTTGCGTGTCGAGTTGAGTTGTTCAATTACAAAAACAAATCAATGACAACCTGTTCAGAAAGAATGAATAAAATCAATTAAATAAATTAATTGCACTAAATGCCACTTGTTAATATTCTTCAAATTCTAACAGTTTTGACTTTTGAGCATAACAAAAATTATTCATAATAGAAAAAATCTTCAATATTAATAGTTCACTGTCAAAATGCATATAATTATAAGTTTATAACTTCAAAGAGAGATAAATATTAAAACAAACAAAACAAGTAAGCCTGCAAAGTAGCAAGTTATCGGTCTTCTTAAGTGTATATGCTCCTGTTGCATTTAAATAATAGTAAAGTTAGATTACTTAGAAAGATAAACTAAAAAAAATATATTTAAAACTAAACATAATATATTAAGTAAAAAAAGAATAGGTAAATATTTGGTTAAAATGCAAAATTAACCCTCTAAGTTTCACCTTTTGTCATTTCAATCCTTTAAGTTTCATTTTTGTCATTTTAGTCTTCTAAATTTTAAATTTTGTCAATTCAGTCCTCCGTTAGCTTTCCGTTAAATGCTGCCGTTTACTAACTAAAACTTCGTAGTTTTGGATGATTTTTATTTATTTATTAATTTAAAAATTTGAAAAACCTTAATTACAAAAAAAAAAGAAAAAGAAAAGGAAACTGAGGGCTCAGGGAACGACATCGTTCCCTAGCTCCTAGTTCATTCTTCAACAATGGAAAGATGAACTTTCTTACAGCTGTTTTGTTCAAGTAAAGACAATATTGCTTGAATTCATTTTCTTGCAACTGCTTCCCAAAAGGTGAAGAGTAAAATACTTGAATAATTAAATCAATAACAAATACCATTAAAGAAAAATCCTATTACTAACAATAACTTTAGATTTTTTATCACAGGCAATTTTTCTGAGCAGGTTGAGTGCAAACCTTTCGTTCCAATTTTTGCCACAGTTCATTGGAGGAAGCCAACTCTGCTTGCAATTCTTGTAACGTTCTGCCATATTCCTCCTCGGTTTGCTTTTGCTTTTGTGTGCATCCAAACACCGAAATCCAACTTTTCTGAGAAAGTAAAAAAAACCTCATGATCTTGTTTTGTGCCTCTAAAGTCGTGGCACTAACCTCATGATCTTTGGACGTGCTTGCCTTTTAGCCTTTACCCATATTTGCTTCTTTTCTGCTTCTTTTTCTATCCCTAATTTTTTGAAAAGAAAGAGAAGTTTTTTCTCGGAAGAGACGAAACTTTCCCGGAGGGATGTGAAATGAAATGGCTAGGGGAACGACGTCGTTCCCGGAGCCTTTGGTTTTTTTTTTTTTTTTTAATTAACGTTTTTCAGTTTTTTTAATTAAGAAATGAAAAAAAAAAAAAAATCATCCAAACCCACGTACTAGTTTTAGTTAGTAAACGGCAGCATCTAACGGAAGGCTAAAAGAGGACTGAATTGAGAAAATTTGTAACTTAGAAGACTGAAATGACAAAATTGAAATTTAAACGACTAAAATGACAAAATGTGAAACATAGAGGGTCATTTTTGTATTTTAACATAAATATTTTATAAGAATTATTCTTCAATTTCAATTTACTCAACGTTAGTAGAAGATTCACTACAAATATTCATACTTGCAAATTATAGCTCAAGTTAGCCAATTTCGTCAGTATCTTCATCTATAATACAATATTTAATATAACTTAATGTGCCATGAAAACAAGATTGGTATGAAGATTTAAGGATTGAAAGAACTAAGAAGAGAAGATAAAAAAGAAAAACAAGAGTAGAGGCACAGTCGCAGAGAGAAAAGAGTAGAGGGCAGAGGCGGAGAAAAGCTAAAAGTGTAGAGGTTGAGAGGCGCAAGCTTGAAACCGAAAAAGCGTGGAACTGTGAAAAGAAAAGAAGGGCAGAGGAAGTTTTACCGCTTTGGCCTTGTGGATATGGTTGTCACGTTTTGTTTCCCTCTTTCATGTTTGTGAATCACAATTTTGGCTTTGGACTACAGCTAAGCTAGTCAATTGAATTGGATTTTTTCCTTTTTTTTTAATGGCTTTGTTGTCTAAGGCTGCGTTTGGCCGGGTGTAAAATATTTTTCGGGTGTAAAATAATTTCAGGTGAAAATATTTTCGAGAAAGGAAAATATTTTCTAGTGTTTGGTTGCATTTTAAAAAATACTTTGAAAAATAATTTTTGGTGTTTGGTTGTGTTCTTGAAAATACTATAGAAAATATATTTTCTACTTGTTGCTCAAATTTTCTAACATTTTCTCAGCTTCCAAATAAATATTAATATCATTTCTCAATAGATAAACACAAAACAAACAAAACCCCTAACAAAAAAATTCATCAAATCCTGTCAAATTGAGAGAAGAAGGAAGAGAGATCGGTGCGATTGGGTTCGATCTTGCGGCGAAGGGGGCTGGGTATGATCTCGCGGCAGAGGCGACTGGGTTCGATCTTGCGGAGTGGTGGGTTCGTCGTAGTGGTGGGTTTGACAAATGGGTTTATCAGAATGGGTTTTCTAGGTTTTAGGGATGGGTATTGCTCAATGAAGATGGAGAGCTCTATGGCGTGATTGAGAAAGTAGATCGGCGAGCTCTGTGGCGCGATCGAGAAAGCAGATCGGAGATCTCGCGGCTCGATCTAGCTGGCGCAAGCTTGACGGCGCGTTTGGGCTTAGGGTGGTGGTCTAAGCTCGACGGTGCTCCTCGATCTCACTCTCTCTTCGTGCTCTCCTCTCCTCTCTCCCTCCCTCTCTCTCTCTCTCTCTCTCTCTCTCTCTCTTCGTGCTCTCCTCTCCTCTCTCCCTCTCCTCTCTCTCTCTCTCTCTCTCTCTCTCTCTCTCTCTCTCTCTCTCTCCGTGCTCTCTCTCTCTCTATTTTCAATCAGTAAAATGTGATTTGAAGGTAAAATAGGAACTGAAATCATTTTCCGAGTGAAGAGGCATATTTTACGGTCAACGCATCAAAGAATTTCTGTTGACCTAATTTTCTGAGCATACCAAACACGGTGAGGAAAGGAAAATGATTTCCTGAAATGCATTTCAGTCAAAACAAACACAACCTAAGTCTTGTCTCATTCTCATGTCATGTTTGTGGAAGCAGAGCTGAAACTTTATTGATGGTTGTGTTGTCTAAGTCTTGTCTCATTCTCATGTCATGTTTGTGGAGGCAGAGCTGAAGCTTTATTGGTTGTGATTAGTGAAAAGCTATTGTCTTTGTCTTGTAGTTTATTAATGGTTCCGGTTAACGGTAAATATTAAGCCACCAATTTTTAGAAATATTTTATTGAGTCTTTAGAAAATTTTTCCAAACATAATTAATTATTGTGTGTCCCAAGGGTACACATTAGTAAAATTCTTTATTAAGTTATTGACTATTGCCTATTGGTTTGGTTCTGCCATTCTAGTGCTTTGTGCTTGATGCACTTAGTATTTTAAATATATTTTTAGCGAATTTTTTTTAACGAGTTGGGTCAAGGGTTATTCGGGTCAGATTGGGTTAACCTGTAAAAAAATCGGGTCAAATTACAAGTCAACCCATTATTGCTTTGGATCAAAAAATCGAATTCGAGTTAAGTATTTTTCGTCGGATCAGAATATTCTGACCTGTTTCGCCATGTCTCAACGAGATGAGTTCCATCCCCTATCTAATCTTTTTAAAGTCAGTTTGGATACAGCTTATTTTACTGAAAATTAAAAATACTGTACCAAAATAATTTTTAAATGTGTAAATAATACTGTGTGACCCATTTTTAATATTTTTTTTGAATAAAGTGGTGTGTGTCCTCGTGAATAGTGCACAATAATTTGCGTGCATGAACAGAACAGGTTATTGTTCATAAGCTAAATGCATTGTTCATGTGCTGAAAAAAAGAAAAAGAAAAAACAGAAGGCTGAATTGCAGACATAAAACGTGCTGTGTTTTAGCTATCCAAACATAATTTTGTCTTTATACAAAGGAATCCAAAGCCAACAAAAATAATAGAATGATGAACCAACGACTATTATGCAATGTACTTTCCCACTTGGGTAATTTTTTTTTCTCCTATCCCTTTAATTTGTTTTTTCATTATAGTCTAGGCCTGTTCAAGGATTATGCAATGTACTTTCCCACTTGGGTAATTTTTTTTCTCCTATCCCTTTTATTTGTTTTTTCATTATAGTCTAGGCCTGTTCAAGGATTTGCCTGCACCGACAAAACCAGTCTGACCATATCGCCCCGCCCCGCTCAGAGCTCCGCCGAAGGTTTCCGGCACGGTGGTCGACGGTAGATTTTCAGTGTCAATGTCGAACCGGTGCAGCCATCAGCGCCAAGATGTGCACACCGACGAAGACCAAACTGACCCAAGCATGTTATATATATATATATATATATATATATATATATATATATATATATGTTAATATGTATAAGAAAGAACTGAAGAAGGTTAGCAAAAAAAAGAAAGAACTGAAGAAGAAAAAGAGGCCTAACGTTTATCCATGAACAGGGGCCTAATCAAAAAGAAATTTTAAATTAAAAAGGAAGTTAATGTGTGTGAGGTTGTGAAAGGAATAGTACAAAAAAAAAAAAATTTATCAGTCCAAAACATGTGTCAGAGAGTGGTCTTGTCTAAGTATCTATTTGGATTTGGAGGATTGCATCTGTATTTGCTGAGTTTCACGTTTCAGTTTTTTTTTTATTTTTTATTTTTTAAGCCATAAAATTTGACTTTTCCGCCATGCACGGTTCACGCGTTTTAGATTTTCTCCGACAGAGTACACTCTTCAGCACTGTTCATAGGACCCACAAGTACTTTATTAAAAAAAATTAAAAATAGGTCCTACGATATTATTCACACGTTTAAAAATTATTTTGCTACAGTATTTTCAGTTTTCAGTTTAAGTTTGTGTCTACCAGTTGCATTTTTTGAAAAAAAAAAATGTTGTATGGCTGTATGGGTTTAAGTGGGTTACAGTCATGCCACTTGAGTTTTTCGAAAAAAAAAAAATATTTAAAAAAAAAATGCCGCCTGGTTATAGTCATTCTCTTGCCATTTACATTTTTTGAAAAAAAAAATATATATAGGAAAAAAAATAAAAAACTATGCCTGTTATTTATTTTACTTACTCACTTTACAAAATATGCTGCAGCAGTGGATCTATTTTAGTTTTTAACACAATAAAATAATATAAACATCACAATAAAATAATATATCTGCTACAATAAAATAATATATCTACTACAATAAACAATAATCACAACCACCTGCAACTGCAATCGTTACCGCCCCACCGACTCTTCTACAACCACTACCGCCGCCACCAACTCTTCCACCACCACCACCGCTGCCGTCGCCGCCACATGATAAAATAATATATTCTCTATAATAAACAACAATCACAGTCACTGCTACCACCACTGTCACTACTGCCACCACCACCACCACCGCACCTGCCACCGTAAAAAAAATTATTTTTTTCTTACCAATATTATATAATAATAACCTACTACTTAAAATTTATTACAAAAATATTATGGTAACATTCTTAATTTTAATTTCTTATTATTCTTTATTTAATTTTTCCTATTTATCTTATTTGGTTAATCCGAATACACGTTTCTTGGTTCATCCGAATACACGTTTCTTGCCTTTTTTTTTTTTTTTTTTTTCCTCTTTGTTTTTCTCCTCCACACACTTATCCTCTTATCTCTTCTACCCTCAGCCACACCTTTTGACTTTCAACCCTTTCTTATTTTTCATTGTTTTATCTTTTGTTACTTTTTCTCCTCATCTCCTTCTCCAGTATCATTTTTTTTTGCTGAACGCCTTCTCCAATATTCAATAACCTCCCATCTCCACCACTTCATTTCTTCAATCTTCTGTACTTTTCTTTCCATGGTTAGCTTGAGTTTCATCATTGGCATTATCGGTTAGTCTATGCTATCTCACACACAGTTTCTTTAAGTTTGTTCCATGGTTATTTATTAGTCCTTTGTTCTTTGCTTATTTTATTAACTCTCTTCAAGAAAAAAAAAATTATTAATGCCATAAATTTGTTTCTGTATTTGCAGGCAATATAATTTCAATACTGGTTTTTACTTCTCCCATGTAAGTGAGACCATCAAAAGAAAAATTGGTTATGTCTTGGGTTTTGCTAATGTTTGCTTCTTCTTTTTTTCTTTTTTTTTTCCTCCTTCCCTTGTAGTGGTGGGTTTGATGAGTGTGGGTGTGGTTGGGTTTGTGACTAATGTGGTAGTGGTAGTGGTAGTGGTGGTGGTGGGGGTTGCCGTGGTGGTGGAGGTCATGATTGATATTGGTGGTGGTGGGTTTGATGAGTGTGGGTATGGTTGGATTTGTGATTGATGTGGTGGTGGGGGTTGCTGTGGTTGGAGCTGGGTCTGTGGCAGCATGTGTCGGCGGCGTGGGTCAGGGGGCGGCAGCGTGAGGGTCTGAAAGTTGAGAGAGTTGAGAGATTGTGAGAGTTTTGAGAACAAGAAAAAAGAAAAGGAAAAAAATGTTATTTTAATCTGGCTGTGGAATAAAGAATTATTTTTTTTTATAGCCCTCAACTACAATGCTTAGAGCACTTGCAGCAGTGGAGCTAAATAGCTATATAGCTATTTTAGCTCCACCAAAACATAAAAAACACCCTTGCAGCAGTGGAGGTATAGGTAAAAATTTTAGATGAATTGCTACAGTACTCATGTATAGATACATGAGCACTGTAGCACAAAACAAAAAAAAAATAATATTATTTTAATCTAAGTCCGGATTAAAATAATATAACTTACTCTTTTCTTCAATTCTTTTTTAATCAAGTCCTGAAGCTCTCTCATTTACGCCTATCTCTCAGTCACTCTCTCAATCTCATCTACGCCTATCTCTCAGTCACTCTCTCAATCTCTCAATCTCATCTACGCCGAAGCTCTCACCGTCGATCTCACATTCTCAAGCTCTCAATCTCACCGCTGAAGCTCTCAATCTCACCATCGAAGCTCTCAATCTCACCGTCGATCTCACATTCTCAAGCTCTCAATCTCACCGCCGAAGCTCTCAATCTCACCGTCGAAGCTCTCAATCTCTCAATCTCACCGTCGATCTACGTCGTCCGAAGCTCTCACTCTCTCAAGCTCACCGCCGATCTACTCCGGCCTGTCACTCTCTCAAGCTCACCGCCGAGACCCACCAGTTGAGACCCACTGTATCACCGCCGCCGAGACCCACTGTATCACCGCCGCCGAGACCCACTGTATCACCGCCGATCAGGTTAATCCCATTTCTGATTTTCTAGTTTTTAATGGTGATATGGTTTAGTAAAAATGAGAAGGGCAGATTGTACTTGTAGTATAAACGAGACCCACGGCTATGGTGATGGTGTGATGGAATTGGCAGATTGGAACTTTTCTGTGTGCAGGGCTCTGTTTGTTTTTTTTTTTTTTTGGCTTTTTATTCGGTCTTTCCATGAATGGATAGATTGTACTTGTAGTGGAATGAATTGAGATTTTTCAGATTGTATTTGTATTGAAATGTATTGAGAAATTTCTGTTTGTAGGAATTTGGGAATTTTTTGTGTGCAGGGAAAATGTATTGATTCAGTTTATCCATCAATCGACAGAATGTATTTGTATTAAAATGCATTGGAATTTTTCTGTTTGCAGGAATTTGTTGTGTGGTTTTTTTTATCCGTGGGTTTTAGCTGCATGTCAATTTAAGTATTTATGCATAATCATGTTCTATTGGTATAATTCTAAGTATTTTAAGTTTTGATATAAATATTAGGTTGGAAATTTTTTTTGTGCAGGGAACTTTACAGTTTTTTGTCTAATTTTATGGAGTCACGTAGAGACATGGATTTTATAATATGTGTTCTATTTTATATGTTTTCTTATAAAGTTCTTCTATTTCATAATTTAGTTTGAGTTTTGTATATATAATTTGGGGTTAAAACATAATATTATTTGATAGTGAATATATTATTTTATTGTAGTGGATATATTAATTTATTGTGATGTTTATATTATTTTATTGTGTTAAAAGCTAAAATAGATCCACTGCTGCAGCATGTTTTGTAAAGGTAGTAGGTAAAATAGATAAAGTAACTTTTTGTGGAGCTAAAAAGCTAAATTTTTAGCTTTACTGCTGTGGATGCTCTTATGTATCTATACATGTGCACTGTAGCGATTAAGCTAAAAAATTTAGCTATACCTCCATTGCTGCTATTCCTCAATTATTTGCACAAAGCAAAGTTTCCTTTTTCCCACTTCCCTCTTCAGCTCTTCCCCAGAATTTTCGCATCACATTTTCTCCTCCATTTTCAACTGTGCATGTACAAAAAGCCTGAAGTACTGAATGAGGATGAGATGAACATTCCATGATCTAAGACAAAATACCAAGGACTGTCAGACTCTTCACCGGCGACTTCGAGCTCTGTCACCATCGGAATCTTCACCTTCAGCTGTCTTTATTTTCGTGATCTTCTCCCAGGTGCAAACTCTGCTCTCTCTCCCTCTCGATTTTCCACGTCCATTCTCAGATTTGTTCATTTTAATTCCTGTTTTATGGATTTTTAATGGTATTCTACTTTGGATGTTAAAATGGGTGTTTTCCCGTGGATTTTTTTATTTTTTTTTATGACACATTAAGGTTTTGCTAGTAATCACTTGCTCCATGTTACAACTGAAGGAAAATAAACTCAAATCTCAAAACTTTAGTGATCATACATTGCTAACTGTAGAGCCACTTGAGATGAAATTGATATGTTCTATCTCTCTCTCTCTGTTTAAAAGCTATATTTGTTTGTGAGGTAATGATTTAAGCAAGTGATCTTAGAGACAGAGAGACATATATATATATATATATATATATATATATATATAAGTGGATATAATATTAAAGGGTCGGTTTGGTTGCTTGTTTCCGTTTAGCTTTTTGTGTTTTGAAATATGTGTGGCTTTTTGTGAAGTAGGTTTGCTCTGTTTCTCTCAAAGGATCTATAACTTGGGGTGTTACTCTGTGTTTTTGCTTTTTGAAAACTTTTACTACTGTTTTTGAGTTAAGGACAAGTTTTGATGGCTGGGAGTAATGTAGTTAACCTCAATCAGTCCGTGGTAATTAGCTGAATTCATGTTTTGATTATCACTTTGATTGTTTTGATTGCATCTATGTTATTATAGTCACTGTTTTGATGATCATGTATCTAAAAATGGGAAGCTTTTCTATTGGGTCTGTTTGAATATTGGATTTTGGGACTTTGATTTTTGGTCTTGGGAAGTTAAATGTTGTTTTTGCTAAGTTGAGGTTGGCTTTAGAGCGGTTTTGCGTGGGTCTTTGACATGAGAAATGGTAATTTGTTCTTTTTTTTTTTTTTTTTTTTTTGAAAGGAAATGGTATTTGTTCTTGAAAGTTAGATTACTCATAACTCAAATCCCATAACCAGGGCCGGCTTAACAATTTGGGTTGGGGCTTTAGGTGAAAATTTAATTTTAAATGAAGCCTTTTTAATATTTAAATATTAATCAAATAATATATATATATATATATATTGAACTTTTTTATTTAAAATTTCTTTTTCTTACTTTTTGAAGAGCAAAATTACTTTTTGTATTTAAGTTTTTCTTTCTTTTTCAATTGATAATATAATTAATTCACTTAATTTTTCTTGTGACATAGTAGTCTTTAAATAAGATTTTATTAATTTTAATTTTGAAAAATTTCTTTCTGCATATGTAACCGTAACAGGTATTATTAGTAATATTCTATAAGCAATATATACATTTGGAAAAAAATTTAATCTTATTAAATAATTAAGTACATTAATTGGAGTATTATCTAGTAGACATTTATAATGAGAAAATATTTATAGATAAATAAAACACAATTTATAATTAAAAATAAAATTTAAAATATTGAATAATAGAACTTGACTAAACTTACACAAATAAAAATTAATTTAATATATAGTTCAATAAATTAGTTAATAAATGAGATGATATGATACTTATCAAATTATTAATTGGTATAATAATTTATAATAATAGATAAAGTGGAAAACTGGAGTCTTTTGCCTAAATAATGCAAAAAACAAAGTTTTTTTTATGGTTATAGGTACTGCTGAAAGTTATTTAGGAAAGTGAGTAGAGAGAGTGAATTTTGGCAACAGTGTTGCCGAAATTCTAAGAAAAGTAGGAGAGAGAAAGAGTAAAAGGAGGTAAGAGAAAATTTAGAATTTCGGTAACATTGTTACCAAAATTCTGCCTGCCCAGCTCCTACCCGTGCGCGAGTGTGCGCGAGTGACCGAAAGAAAAACTAAGAAAAAAATGGGGAATTTTGGTAACGCCATTGCCGAAAATGGGGAAGGAAAAAAATGGGGAATTTCGGTAATGGCATTACCGAAAATGGGAAAGAAAAAAAAATTCATTTTTGGCAATCCCATTTTCGGCAATGGCATTACCGAAAATGGGATTTCCCTATAAAAAAAAAAATTCATTTTTGGCAATCCCATTTTCGGCAATGGCATTACCGAAAATGGGATTGCCCTATAAAAAAAAAAAATTCATTTTTGGCAATCCCATTTTCGGCAATGGGCAATCCCATTGCCAAAAATGGGATTGCCATGAAAATTTTTTTTTTTTTTTTTTTTTTTTACAATTTTCCCATTTTTGGCAAAATGGGATTGCCATGTAAAAAAAAAAAATTTTTTTTTTTTTTTTTACAATTTTCCCATTTTCGGCAAAATGGGATTGCCATGTAAAAAAAAAATTTTTTTTTTTTTACATTTTCCCTCCATTTTCGGGAATGGGATTGCCAAAATACTTTTTTTTTTAAAAAAAAAAAAAAAACTTTTTTCCTCCATTTTTAGCAAAGGGATTGCCAAAAAAAAACAATTTTTCTTTTTTAAGAAATGATATATCCACAATATTTTCACAATATTTTTACAACAAATTTTAGATGGTAAATTATTACAAGTTGTTATTGTTAGGGCAAAAAAGTAATCTTAGTTATTATAGGTTCAAATTTGAACCTAACACTAATATTAGATTTCTCTAGACTCTAACACTAATCTTAGTCATCCTTATAGAAAAGGATTGCTTACTATAATTCAGTTAGATTTCTCTAGAATAATATTACAATCAAAGATTTACATATGTAATCATTTACTTCTCAAGGTCACAAACGATATTAGACAAGTGAAACAAATCAGTCATTGGAAACCAACAACCTTGGACAACTATGCAGCGCAAAAAGTTAACTCTCATCAATTGGCATTCAACAACTTCCATTCCCTTCTGCCAATGTTATAAGATTGCACATCAACAAATTGCAAAAGTAACTTAAACTTGGCCACTTCGTCCCTGTATACCAGAATAAGAAACCAAATCAAGCTCTCTTTTTGTTAACAATTGAAAAGCACAATTTTGTTTGTTTTTGGCAACTGGAAATAAGAAATTCTTCCATGAAAAATAATTAATGGCTGAAAATCAAGGTTCAACATCTTGATTCTCCCCTAGAAGTGGTTAGTTAACAAAATTAACAAAAGTGCATGGGAGAGAAGTTCCACGTATGGTAAGGGCATCCTTACATATATTAGCTAGCTTCTCAAAAGATACGTTCATGTCGAGGAATTTATTCAATAGGCTCCTACTATTAGAAAGTAAAGGTTCCAAACTATCATTTGGAGCAGAGTTATTCAAGAGCTAAGCTCAATTTTAAATAAAGCATCAACTTCAAATCAATAACTTGAATTTTATATTTTTCAACAAACAAGTATATTATTAAAAATCCTAGCTATTCTTGGCATGACATTGGAGAATCACATTGCTAATACTCAAGCAAGCATGAAAAGTGTGTTTGTGTCTTCATTCATTGTTTAATCAAATATGTAACTAGTGGAAACCTTATGACTTGTAAAAATGAATGAGCTATCGACATTCGAGAGTTTTGTTTTCTCATGAATAACATTACCTAGTATCTCTATAAATGGAAAGGACCTCAATTCAATTCCCCTCTCTATTGTTGTAGCAAGAAAAATTGAAGGGGGTTTAGGGTTGAGGAAGTTTAAATTAATTAACCAAACTTTGTTTCCCAAATGATTTTGTAACAATGCTAAAATCCAAACTTTTTAATTTTTGACTCGTTAAAGCAGAATAGTTTCCAAAAAACATATATCGTTTCCAGCCAATCCAAGAGTACTGATTCTTAGGATTGGAGTAAAATTATTGCAGAGAGAGATTTGCTAGTTTGTCTACGTGAAGAGTTAGAAATGGGGGAATAAATCAACCAAACTGATTTCCTATCACAACTTTGTAATGACCCTATTAATAAGTTAAACTAACTACAAGGGAGATGGAAATGAATTCTGAACTTTATGGTAAGGATTCTGTCAAGGATATTTAAATTTTCCCAGTCTCGAAGGTAAGTGAAGCCTATGATCATGTAGTAGGCCTCATTCGATGTCAAGACAATACTGGTGAGCAAGGGATACCAATTATTAAGTGAGGAAAGGAATTGATGAACTAACAAAAATCTTTAAATTGCAGGGATGAAAATAAGAAATTCTTCCATGAAAAATAATTAATGGCTGAAAATCAAGGTTCAACATTTTCATTTATACTATGCAAACATCTTGAAACCATTTCAAGTTGCATTTTTGCAAAATTATCAAACACATGTAAATAATGATTTTTTTTTTATAAAAAAAGCTATGCTCTCACATATACCTCATTCTTGCCAAAGCTTGATATAGTATATTTCCTTTTTCCCATTTCTAAACCCCCTTGCCTAGAATCTCCACACAGCTAAACAATACCACCTCATTCAGAAGTTCTATTTAGAGAGAGAGTTCTAGAAATTTACACTTACTGAGCACGAACTTATGAAATTAGAGTTGGCATCTACTTGTGTGTGTGCAAGGGAGTTTTACCAGCGAAAGACAGCTTGCAACGTTGAAAGATCCTTATGGAGAGTACCTGTGAACATTGAAAGGCTCATCAAGAAACATATTCATGCATTTGCACATTATTGTGAATATCACCAAAAAGTAAAAATCGTGAGCATTGTCAGTACCGTGCTTTATCCGGCCCTAAATTTTGCTGAAATTTTAAGATTTAAATTGGTGGACTTAAATTTTAAGATTTAAAAGAAATGACATCACAGCTAAACAATACCAGCCAGAATCTCCCTTCTAAACCCCCTTGCCCAGAAATGACATCACTGAAATTTCCCCCTTCTAAACCCCCTTGCCCAGAATCTCCACACAGCTAAACAATACCACCAGGTCCACCACAAATGACATCACAGCACCCATCCATGAAAATTGCCAAGCAAATAAGTATTTTCACAAAATAATGTTTGAAAACTCTCAAATAAAAGAAATGTGCAAAGCTAGTAATCATTGGTGCATTTTATCAAACAGATGGAGTGCATAAGGAATGAACAAAGTTGTAAAATCAATAGAACATAAATTCCTAAATACCCAATACAAAAATCGTTCAAGATACATCATTCCATCAAATACCAATCATCCAAGAGATCAACATGGATATCAAAGGAATCAAAAGAAAAAAAAAACTCATCAAGAACACGAATGGCAGAAAAAAAATAGGCCCGGGCCAAAAAAAAAACTGGAAAATTTCAAGAGATCAATAAGATTCAGTGACTAAGCCTATCAATTTGATCTTCCATTTATAATTTTATACAGATTGTATCACCATCAAATTCATGAAAATTCATAATTACACAAGTCAGGTGGAAAAAAAAAAAAAAAAAAACTGAGAACAGAGAAGAGAAATAGAGATAATAAAAAACTTGTATCTGGGTAACAAAAAGTAAAATCTGGGAGAAAGTATTATGAGAAAAAAATCACTTACAAGTTTAGAAGAAAGAAGAAAATAAAGATTCACAAAAACAATGAACGGTTGATAGTTCGCTTCGTCAACTAGAGAAAGAGGAGAGTCAGAGCAGAGATGAAGATGGGCATGCGGATGTGGTTTGGGTAAGAAGCAGAAACTGAGCGTGGCGGTGGCGGTGGCGGTGGCGGTGACAGCAGAGGGGAGGCGGATTGGAGAAGTAAGATTTTTTTTTTTTTTTTAATTTTTATGGGAGAGGAGATTGTTTTTTTTTTTTTTTTGACTGAGGAGAGTACTGAGGAGATTGTTTTGAAACAGAGAGATGCGGCTGGCTGGGTACGAATTTTTTCTCCTTTCACGCGGATTGATGAACTGGCACTTCACAGGAGCCATTAGATGGCTTCAACGGGATCTCAATCCCCCGCGCTGAGACTTCTCTTACCTCTGACAAGACATTTTCTCCTAGTGCAGCACGCCCAGTCCAGAACATTGTCACTGCTATGGTCAACGATTCCAAACCACGACTTTTACTCAAGGGGCGTGCTAGAACAGCTGGACCTAGCTAGCCTATGCAACGTAACCCAATCACAAAACTCGAAATTTAAGCCTACTTTTTACCGAAATGCTGGAGCCCACCACTGACACCACACCGTTTGCTTATGGCTGGTACCCGCGCGGGGATTTCTCTTACCTCTGACAAGACATTCTCTCCCAGTGCAGCACACCCAGTCCAGAACATTGTCACTGCTACGGTCAACGACTCCAAACCACGACTTTTACTCAAGGGGCGTGCTAGAACAGCTGGACCTAGCTAGCCTATGCAAACCAGTACATACTTCTCTATTTAACTGAAGCAAATTAAGACTAGTGCTATCATCATATTGCCAAATTAAACGTATAACTCAATAAGCAGCTCAAGCAGCCTTTGACATGGCAAATATGGAAGAGTTACACAATGCTGCTTTAGCTTACTATTGGAATGCCTCCGATGAACTTAGGCAACGAGCAACAGAGTTCTTCAATTCACTGGATAAGAATAGCGATGGGGGAGTTAGCTTCAATGAGTTCGCCCAATTCTTCGTTGAAAACGGATACCAATGGGCCGACCCCAATTTTTTCCGTAGTTTGGACCGCAATAGAGATGGCTTCTTGGATTTCTCCGAAGTCCTCACGTTTTACTACATCTTGAAAACCAGAAGTGTGCGGTGTAGTTGGTGTCAAATTTACCAAATGGGACTGTATTTCACGTGCGTTGCATGTTTTGACAATGCTAGAAATACAGGTTACACCTACGACCTCTGTTCTATGTGCTATAAGGATCGGAGGCACCACCAGCAGCATCCCCACCATAACTACTTCTTGGATAGCTACGTCTTGCTCCGGGCCAAGGCAGGCTTCCCTCTTCTTGCAGATGCCCCAAATTTTCAACAGGTAAGGAAAATGTTTTTGTTTTTTTCTTTTTCATTTTGGTTTGAAAAATATAAAGAGTAAACAGCAAGTCAGCAAGTATAGGAAAAATTACTAAAATAAAATTTGTTTATAACCATATATGTGTAACTCCTTCATATTTGGCTATTTAAAAAAAAAAAAAAATGTTAGTAGTAAGTTAAAAATGAATTGGCGTAAGGGCATTTGCATCAATTAATGCAAAATAGAAAAAAATAAAAATTTTACACATTTATTATCAAAATCACTCACATAATGTAAAATAGATAATGTGATACGGAATATTTTAAAAAGTGATTATGTAAAATAGAAAAAGTCAAGTTTATGTTAAAAAAGCTGAAATTTTTTGAGCGAGCTGATGTGAATACTATAACAACTTACCTTTTAAAATTTGTTGTAAAAATATGGATATATCATTACTCATAGGAGAAATTACTAAAATATCTATATGGCTATATATTTTTTTTAATAAAATACTACATCCACAATATTTTATAACAAATTTTAGGTGATAAGTTGTAATTAGTTATAATTTGAATTCATTATTGAAATTACTTTTTTTTTTTAATCCACTATTAACAATCTACCTTTTGTTGTGAAAATATTATCAACATATCATTTTTTATTATTTTTTTTTAAGGTTTAACGGTAACAACTAGTTTTTATTTACCTTATAAGGGAAATTAGCATTTCCTATTTATGGATGAATATAAATGCTTTACTCACTTCTTCATGTATCTATATTATCAAATCAATAGGTCAAAAATATATATATATATATATATATATATATATATATATATATATATTGACACATCAAACCAATGAAATAAATTGTGTTGTAATAATTCTAAACTTTGATTCAAAAAAAAAAAAAAATCATATAATTGTTTAATGCAGGCACTGGTTCAACATGCTCCAAATATATCTCAACAGGTAATTTTTTCTGCTCTCTTCCTCTTCCTCTTCTTCTTCTTCTTCTTCTTCTTCTTCTTCTTCTTCTTCTTCTTTAATTTTCCCCTTCACTACCTTATATATATATATATATATATATATATATATATATATATTGACACATCAAACCAATGAAATAAATTGTGTTGTAATAGCTCTAAACTTTGATTCTAAAAAAAAAAAAAATTATATAATTGTTTAATGCAGGCACTAGTTCAACATGCTCCAAATATATCTCAATGGGTAATTTTTCCTGCTCTCTTCTTCTTCTTCTTCTTCTTCTTTAATTTTCCCCTTTACTACCTTATATATATATATATATATATATATATATATATGGACACATCAAACCAATGAAATAAATTAGGTTGTAATAACTCTAAACTTTGATTCTAAAAAAAAAAATTATATAATTGTTTAATGCAGGCGCTAGTTCAACATGCTCCAAATATATCTCAACAGGTAATTTTTTCTGCTCTCTTCTTCTTCTTCTTCTTTAATTTTCCCTTTATTACCTTCTCAAAAAATTAAAAAAAGAACCCTTTACTAATAATTTTATATCTTTATATTGACAATTAAAAGACACAAATTAAGAATAGTAGTTCTTGCCAATTTAAATCCACTTTAATTAAGTTAATTTAGTAAAATTAATATTATCCAAGAACGTTGGTGCGAAAAACTTCTTTTTTTTTTTTTTTGGAATTAAGTTTATTTTGAACTTCTATTTTGAAATGTACTAATTGGTAGTAGATAGTTTATTTATTTAGAAGAGGTAGTAGATAGTTTGAATTAGGTCAAACTATATGCAAAAGATTAGGTTATATAACTCTAAATATGCCAAGAGCTTTGAAGTTCAATTAATAGTTCTTGGTGTTTCCAATGGAAATATCAGAGTTCAAATTCTCCGTCTTCCAGCTATTAAATTAGCAAAAGAAAAAAAAGAAAAAAAGAAGAAGAAAAACTCTAAACTGGATCTAATTTTTTAATGCAGGCACTTCCACATGTACAACTTGCTCTAAATACACCACAACAGGTAAGTTTCTTTGTTCTCTTCTTCTTCTTTAATTTTCTCCTTTACTAATAAGTTTACATCTTTGTCTTAACAATTAATAGACACAATTTTTTAAAAAAAATAGTACTTTTTCTTGCATTTGCACATCGATCCACTTGAATTTTTTTTTTCTTTTAGAAACCACTTGAATTAAGTTAATTTTGGAAATTAAAACCGTATATATATATATATATATATATATATATATATATATATAAAATGAACCAATCACACATTTAATTTCATAATTTTTTTTGTTGTTGTTGTTGTTGTTGTTGTTGTGTTAGTACCTATGATCTAAATCACCTTAAGGTTGATCTTAGAGTAATATGTAACATTTTATGGACTATGTAACATACTAGAAATATTATGTGCCATTGATATGTTTCATTTTACTAACCAAAAAAAATGATAAGTTTTGTTAGTTATATATTGATAGAATATTTAAATTTTAGATATTAACAAAAAACTACGTGAAATTATCATGGTTTAAGTTATATATAAGCTACAATTAAAAAAGACTTAAAATAAAAAATACAACCTAAAAATATTAAAATACTAAGCTAAATGTATGATGTACAAATCTTGGTATATGTAGAATTGCAGCTACACATAGTGTGAGTTACATGCTAGTTAATATTATGCAAGAAAAGATGGTGTGGAAATTACTTTTTATTTTGAACTTCTATTTTTTGAAATTTCCTAAACTACTAGTAGGTAGTTTAAATTAGGTCAAACAATACTTTTGGTCCCCAACCATGGGAGTCTTTTCCAATTCATCTTATACATTTAATCATGTGAATATCACTCCCAAAAATTAACTGTTTTAATTGCATCCCTCAACTTTAAAAATCAAGTCATTATGTTAACTTATAATGATATGTTGTCAATACAAGCGGCTCATTTCTACAAAATTGAGAAATGTGAACCCACCTTTCCCTCCTTGCGTGCACACAGAAAAAAAAGGGAAAAAAAGTAGTTAAACCAATATCTACAAATTCTCAAAGGAGTAGTTGCAAGTGAAAACCATGATTGTTCTAACCCAGCGAATAGTATACACTAAGGGTTCGTTTGAATACTACTTATTATTGTTGAAAATTGAACATACTGTAGCAAATAATTTTAACTACTGTAGTGCATTTTTGGGGCTGAAACTACTGTAGTGCATTTTTTTTTTTTTTTTCAGTCCTTCCCCGGTAGCATTTTTTTTTTGTTTCACTTCTTGCCTTGTAGACATTGATTTCTCTCTCTCTCTCCGATATGCACAAGGTGGAGCTTCCTCTTTCTTTCTCCCATGGAGTTTGGTCTTATGAAGAACTAGTGTTTTAGTTTCTTGATTTGGGAACTCGGTGGTGGTGGATGGATTGATTGGAACTTGGTGGGTTTGATGGGTTGATCAATAGTGGGTTTGATGGGTTTGATTTGGGAACTCGGTGGTGGTGGATGGGTTGATCGGCGGTGGGTTTGATGGGTTGATCGGCGGTGGGTTTGATAGGTTGATCGGCAGTGGGTTTGATGGGTAGATCCGTTTCATGGGTTTGATTTGGTTTTGGTTTCATATGGATTTGATGGGTTTGATTTGGTTTTGGTTTCGGTTTCATATGGGTTTAATGGGTTGATCGGTTTTGATTTTTTTTTCATATGGGTTTGATCGGTTTAATCTCAGATTGGTGGCTTCTGTCTTGGTCTTGGTTTTGATCTTTAGTTTTGATGGGTTTGTTGGGTTTCAAGAACATGAATTGTATGTTCTAGGAAGAACATGAAGAATGGGGCGTTGAAGGAAAAAAAAAAAAAAGCTACGCGTTTCAATTCAGTCTTTGCGTTTAATTGGAAGTTACTGTAGTAGTGGGTCCCACAGATATACAAACGCCAGATGCTAAACGCCCTCTATAGACGCTATCGAAACAGATACTAAATTTTACAATATGGGAGAAATATTTTTTTTTTTAATTAATGGAATATCTCAACAAATTAATAGTGCACATATATATGTATAAACATATCTTATTTTTTAGGGTTTAATTAGAAATTTGATCACTGACCTTTTCTCATATTTCAAAATGGTCCTAAATATTTTAATTGCGTCGATTTAGCCCCTAATATTTTTATGTTATCTCAAAAGGTGTTACTAAAATAATC
Source organism: Castanopsis chinensis (assembly GCA_032878915.1). Taxonomy (NCBI): domain Eukaryota; kingdom Viridiplantae; phylum Streptophyta; class Magnoliopsida; order Fagales; family Fagaceae; genus Castanopsis; species Castanopsis chinensis. The sequence goes on from JAVQMG010000132.1 coordinate 49,342,585, forward strand.
ATTTTAATGCCACATGGATGCCATGTGGACTTGAGAGGGACACAAACAGAGAAGAGGGTAGAGAGCTAACAAGAGATCATTGATAGCTTGAGACTGTGAGGTCCACAAAGAACTCTATAACCCCAAAAATACTCATTACAACTCATTTATTGAGTTGGTTACTTCAGTTAGGCCCATATTTTTGTGAAGGCCTTCCTTTGCACTATGTCTCGGTACAATTGCTGCCATCGATTTATATCTTTCTCCACTTGTTCTTACGGAAAAATCTTTTATGCATTTCATACATTTGGCACAGTAGATGCTTTCTCAACGCATATCTATGGCTCATAGACCAACACTGAAGCTAATATCAAGCCTACTAGCAATTAGATAAAGGAGGATTCCTAGCATACTTCTATATGCGGTGGGATTAACACTCTTACCCAACGAGTTAATAATGAGCTTAACATTAGAACTCATGGGTGTTCTAACAGAACTAGCAGATTCTGCTCTAATACCACTTGTTGGGTTATAGATAGACCTTCGTTAATTCATTCAATTACCCGCACTCAAAATTTCTTCGTCCAATCCCATTTTCGGCCTCCATTGATCTTCAAAACCTTGGTAAGTGTTCTCAATTACTTCCAATCCTAGTGTTCATCTGTCACATCTCATCAATAAGATGGTCAAGACAATGACCATGTGAAGCTTGAGTCTCTCGAATGTTGCCAAGATCACCAAGTAGAAGCTGAAGCTAATTAAGAATGGCAACTAGTGTGGCCTCTAAACAGTAGATACTTTCTCAACTCCTGCATACCTCATAGTCAAAGACTTCAAAACCATCTCTTGGCTCCCATTGAAAGGTTGCAATAGCACCAAGTGCAAGTCAAAGGAGAAAATGTTTAGGTTTTACAAGGGTCAAACCCCATAAAAAAAAAAATGAAAAACCCACGAAAAAATATTTTGAGAGTCAAAATGATCCTCAATGACCTTTGAAATATGCACCATCAAAAATAAAAAATTTGATAGCCTTTGTGACCCTCAAAACAAGTGATTTATCTTTAATGAGGATATTCGACCCTTTAAAAAGTTAAAAATAATGATAAATATCTCAAAAGTGTCTAAAGATTTAAAAGTGAGTTCAAACAAGTCAAGTTTTTTTGTATAGCATGTTGCATGTTATTTACACATGCCATATATGCATGAAGGCTTGAACATTTGTGGAATGTTGTATTACTAATTTTGTGCTAGTCTATTCCTAATAACCTTGGGCTTTTGGGCTTGGACCCCCAATTTATTTGTACTTTGGGTTGGGCTTTTCCCACAATGGGAGATCCAATATGTGGCTATTGATGTTACTTTTGGAGTTCTAGTGTTACTTTGACACCAAACCACCTTGATCTTAGCTTAGCCGAGAAGGCTACTAAGCAGCCAAGCCCTCTCCATGAAATTTGAATAAGATTTCCTTATCCTTAGGGTGTAATTTTCCTTATTGCTCTCGTGTCTTGCTTCCCAAAATTTTCCAACCCCTTCTTCCTACCACTCCTCTCCTATTTATATCCCTCTCTTAGTGTGGTCATCATAATGAGAGAATATTCTACATGTTAGTGGGCCCTCTGTATCATATCTCAAGTCAGAGGGGACCCACTTCCTACTGTTGACTGACCTCCTAATAACTTATGCATGATGCTGGTTATTGCTCGATAGATACATTCTCCTAAGGCATTGTCTCTTGATCATGGCATGTCTTGGGGTACTTTATTCGTATGTTCGGCCTGTTCCAGATAGTTCGGCTAGTAGGCTATCTAATGAGTGGGCCTCTAGTTCGGAACCGGTTTGTTATTCTCAATTCGTACAAATTCTATTCGAGAAAAGTTTAAAATAGTAATGGTATAGAAATAAAATCTTAATAATGAAATGAGTCTCCATATCAATTTAAATGGAAAGGATATTAGTTTCACATTGGAGGGGTGCGATGAGAGAGGAGAGAAGAGGAAAATGTGGCCAAAATATGAGGTTTCTTATTTGCAGGGGGCAAGTCTAGGGTTTCAGGTGAGAAAAATGGCAAAGTATTAACAAAATGATTCTTGAAAATGCTAATCATTGTTGTAAGTAAAAAAGAATGCATCGAAAAAAAAAAAAGACTAAAAAAAATTGTGATGACAAATCAAATAGACAAGCAAAAAGAAATAGAGGCAAAGAGTTTTATACAAAATTTGATGCTAAGATTAATTAATGTTATAAGATTATTTATTTGTGTCTAACAATACTCTTTGTCACTTTGATATAAATATGCTAAACTAAAAGATAAAATAAACACAACATTAATTAAGAAACATTCCCTGTGCCATTCCTGTACTTTTAGTACTATTAGTTAACACATATATGCATTGAAATGTAATTGGGTAACCTAGTATACTGTAATTAAGGAGCTATGTCTAAGTCTTGTCATATTATTAAATTATTTTTAAGTAGATAGTAGGGTTGTTTTTGGAAATATAGACAATTGGATCCTGAAGAGTTATATTTTTATTATAAATTTGGATTAGAATCATTAGATGCAACTAAAAGAGCTAAATTAATTTAGCTTGAATTCATTTTCTACTGCATAGTTTGTAAACTTCTAACACCCATAAACAGTGTAATTATATATTCAATTTACTCCAAAAAATTGAATGTAAAAGTAAATTCTTGATTTCTGATTCAAGTATACCCGATTCTTGTTTGAGCACGCTTTCAGAGGAGGTGGACAGCATTTCAAGCATTGGAGATGGCTCTTATGACTCTTGGTGTTGGGTTTGCAGCTGCTCAAACTTGTAGCATCATGTGATGGTTTATTTGGAAATTTGAGGAGGAAAAGGATTGGCACGCATGACGCAGGAATCAACATGGCTAAAAGAAGATTATGTCTTCTTTCTTTGCATTTATTTTTCACTCTGCTTTCGTCTTTGTTAACAACTCATCAAATATTTATTCGTGCTTTGGTTTTCCTAATGAGTGTTAAACTAGTTTACATAATATATTTTTTTTGAAGTGTTTCGTCTGTAATATTTTCAACATTTTCACAACAAAATTCTAGGTATCAAATTATTTCTAGTTTTAATTTGAACTTACCACTTTGAATAATAGTAGGTAACAATCTATTATTTTAAAATTTGTAGACATGATTATTGGGTTAGAATAGACTGTTCCCAATTAATTAATCTAATTATCCAAGTTGATTAATTAGGTCAAATTACATGCAAATCGTGGAGACAACAAATCACCAAATAACTAATATGTAGTGAAAAATTAATTAATACGGTGATTTGTTAACAAATGGGAAAAACTTCTCGCATGACAAATTTCACCAGGTGAATTTAATGTCGTCACTCTAAAGAATGTACTAATTAATAATCAAACGATTATAAGTATAAGGAATCTTACTATACTATCCTTGTCTATCTCAATATACCAGCCAACAATTGAATTTTCGCTTCAATACTCAACTGAACTTGATTTTGTAGTAGAATTTTTTCTTTTGTTACACAAATCTCCAATTTGTGACTAAATTATTTGCACGGATTTCAGTACGTGGCTAACTCTAGCAACCTGATTGATTGTTGTTAGCTGCAAAGTTCTTCACTTCATAAATGATGAAGATCAGAAAGAACTTGGTTTCAAAACCCAAAGGTGTATAAACGTAGTAACTTTTCACAGAGTGTATGAGTTCTAAGTCCCTGTTTTTGTGTGTGATGACATTTAAAATAAGTCTTATATATATATATATATATATATATATATATGACTAAGGTTGTAAGAAGAGAAACCCGTTTTTGTGTGTGATGACTTTTAAAATAAGCCTTATATATATATGACTAAGGTTGTAAGAAGAGAAACCATAATCATTGAAGTCATCATGGGCCGAATTTTAGATTTGAAATTTCTGAAATTGTAGATCTCAATAGATCAATTCTATGTCGAGCTTATCCATTAATCTTCGATAACACCATCTGTCGAGCTAGTGTTGAGATTTGATAAAACTTTTTTTCTTCATTTGTTTCTTGAATCAACCTTCATGTCTTTAATTCTACCATTTAATATGTTTGAAACTTTGAATAACATATTACTTGATACATTAAACTTAACTTAGAACTATCTAATTATAAGTAAAGTACGTTTTGTCAAATGATTAGTCAATTACATAGAAAAATAAGGAAAAATGCCTATACACCTCCTGAAACTTTTTATTGGCCAATTCACTCCATCAACTTTACATACTAGCCAAATTAGTATTTTCAGTTAGTGTATTGTCAAAACTAGTAGTCACGTGAGATGCACATGAGGTGTAAAAATACAAACTCAAACCCCTTTATTGAGAACTCAATGGATTGAGCAAAGAAAAGAATCAATGTTTAACCGGATAAAGGATGGCTTCTCTAATATCTCTTTAGGGCTAAAGAAACTCCATTATTGCTTCCCACTTGAGACCTCAAATGGCACCACAACTTTCAGCTTAGCTCTCTTAACCCTACATTATCCAAACCTTTTTGCACCTACACACTTCCCAATACCCACTGTCAGGCCATAAACTCGTTGACCCCTTGTGATAATTTAGATTAATTAATTAGCCTAGTTTTTAATTAATCAGATTAACATGCAATATCACGTGACAGCACAAACAAATCACCGAAACTAAGTTATGCAGCGGAAAATAAATAACACGGTGATTTGTTCACGAATGGGGAAAACCTTACGGAAAAAACCCCACCGGGTGATTTAAGGTCACCACTCCCAAAACTCCACTATTATCACAACAAGCAGTTACAAGCAAGGAATCCCAAGTACCTTACCAACCTACAGTTGAACTCTTACCCCAATACCCAATTGGACTTGTTATGTAGTGACAGTTTCTCCTTTTCAATGCACGGCTCCCAAGTACGTGACTAACCAGATGCGCGGATCCCAGTACGCGACTTCCAACACCAACTAGAGAGAGAATTGTTGGCTGCAAAGTTCTTCAAATCATCAGAGATGAACTAGGGTACAAACTTTGTCTTTCAGATCACAAATTGCATGAACAAGATGTTCTCAATGAATGTGCAACATGCATCATCTTGACGGCCCTTAAAACAATCCTTTTATATGTCTAGGGTTAGGAGAAAAGAAGTCCTAAAGACACATTCACGGATTGGACTTGAAACAGAACTGAAAATCTGTTTTCTTTAATTCTCGACAGATAGAGGTGCCGAGAATCTGTTGAGAAGCTGTCGAGGCTCGGGGCAAAACAGCTTCTTAAAGCTCGATAGATGCATGTGTCGAGGTAGGTGTCGAGCTTTAGTAACTTGCACTTCCTTGCTTGTTTCTTGGACAAACTTTGATGGCTTCAACACTAAATCTTGAAACACTGTTTCTTGAGGTGTTAAACACATCCTAAATCTACCCAATTACAAGTAAAGTGCGTTTTGTCTAAGGATAAGCCAATTACATAAAATAGCGATATATGTTCACAAACTTGAACTACATATGTCCTAACAATCTCCCCCTTTGGCAATCCGTGACAAAACCACAACAAAAAAAAAATGAAGATATGAGAGAAGTCATAAGTCACTCAACTCATATTCACTTGTTACATACAGTAAAATCTATCCTAACACAAACTCTTAAAAAACTTTGCAAGAAGAGAGTTTATGGCAAGAAGACTTTGACAACCTGTATTTTTGAAACACTTATAAACAAAACATATCAAGACATCTTTGTGTGAAACAGAAATAATAGATTGCGTACAAATAAATAAACATGTGTATAAAGACAGAAAAGAAACAACACATGTAAAGGTAGATGAAAGAAAAACATACATCATCATATATAAGAAGAGAATAAATACAATGTATGTCAATACATGATCAAAGTATCTCTAAAAAGATGAAAAAGAAAAAAATACATATGATCACCTCACTACATCCCTCAATCCACACTCCCCCTAACAAAAATGTCCTATGCTAACACTCCTCCTAAGCATGACTACTCTCATACCAAAACAACTCCCCCTTTTTGTCACGAGTGACAAAGGGTAGAGTGTCATGTAGACATCTCATCAGAAGAGCTCGCATCTCCATCATCATCATCCGCAGAAGCATCATCGTCATCACCATCATCATCAGCCTCGGTCTCAGTCGACACATAAGGTGGCGGAGGAGAAGCCTCTAGAGCAAAGCCGCCCATGGTCGCCTGACGCTTGGCGATGCGACCAACACGAAGTTCACCTAATACAACTCCGTGGAGAGTGTATTGAGGTGAGCATCCATGCACTGAAGTTGCGCCATGATGTCTCCTAATGTGACGTCGCTCGAAGAGGAAGGAGCAAATGCTCGAGCTGATCTAGAGGTGGTCGGACGGGAGGAAGGAGTGGCACCGTCAGACTGTCTCGACCTAAACTGTGCCTCGCTATGTTTTATGGTAGCGGCGTCTATGGCAGACATGACATGGTAAGGATCGGACGAAGGGAAAGGGACGGAAAAACGGTGAAGAATCCTTGTGATAGCAGAAGGGAAAATGAGCTTATCACGGGTGGTTGTATCTCTATAGACATCTATGATGGAAAAGATAAAGTGTGAAGGAAAGTCTATAAAGAGATCCTCTAGGAGGGACAACAAAAACCGAGCACGAGGCTCTGTGATAGGGTTGTAGTGAGAAAGTGGGTGCAACATAAAAGTCATCACCATGTTAAGGAAACGAGGACCTTTAGCAAAAGGTCGACATGGTGTATACATATGATCTCCCCAAGAGGAAGGATGCTCACAGAACGCCGAGATCATCTCGTCTTTGGACACAGTCTAGAGACGCTCACAGCTAGCGTAATTAGGATGATTCACCCTAGGAACATGAAGTACTTCGGAGACTGACTCCGGAGTGACAGCAAAACGCGTACCTCGAACGCTAGAGTAGAAGAGAGGTACTGAAGAATCGATCCCGTGGATATTGGAGTAAAACTCCTGTATCAACACGAGTGGACATGTGACCGGGACGTCACACAGTGACTCCCAAGCCCGACTATGTATGACATTGGGAAGGTCGGTGTCGGCAAAGTCTGCCAAGACAATGTGGCGTTCCGAATGAATACCTCGTTTAGAGAAGTTCTCCGAGAAGTCCTTATGGGCTTTCTCATCACAGAACCGGATAGAAAGAGAAGTAGAATCAGAAGAAGACGATCCCTTAGAACGCAGAGGGTTCTGGGATGGAATGGACTTACGTTTAGGTGCCATAGACACTACTAATGCAACCATAGAGAGGGGAGAGAAGAAGAGACACGTAGAAAAGTTCCAAACAGTTTCAATATAAGAAGAATATACTGAAAAGAAAGAACGTATGCATGGGGAATGCATGAGTATGTGACATGCAACATAAAAACATCATGGGCTCAGCCCAATCCAAACCTAACAGCATACAACAGATTTGCACACATCTAAATGCATGAAAATACAATGAGAATGCTAATGTGATGTAATGCATGTGGTTTTGAAGATCAAATCTCTAAAACCAACTCAACAATTTCATGAAAACCTCAAAAATTTTGAAAAATCCCAAAAATTTTCAAAAACACAAAACCTAGGGTTTTAGAAAACATGAAATGCATGAAAATGAGGGATAAGACGCTTACCAAGTGATGAAGATCAAGAAGAACACTTGAGAAAGCCTTGGGAAGAGGTTTGGAGGGAGAGAGAAGTGTATTGGAAGAGAAAATAGGTGCTTTCGAACGAGAGAGGTCGAGCGAAGTGACTGAAAAATCGCGAGGAATCAATATATAGACCTTCAGTAATTCTCGACAGCTGCAAGTATTGGGAGGTATCGAGCCTGCTATCGAGACAGCTATCGAGAAAAACACTTTGACAGATGAAGCTATCGAGGTCATGTGTCGAGAAAGAAGAAACAACCATGAAGGAACCTCGATCGATCTAGAAGCTGTCGAGAAGTTATCGAGCAGACAGAAAGTTTCTCAATCGATCCACCAGGTGTCGAGATATGTGTCGAGACTGCGATAAGAAAAATTCTAAGAAGCTCGACAGACAGCTGTGTCGAGAGGTATCAAGAAGGTGTCGAGATGCCTTTAAAAATAGATTTTCAAAATAATAAAAACACAGACATGAATGCAATCATGAATGCAACTCAACCAAAGATCCAAGCAACACATTAAGCTCTCAAAATCATCTCTCAACAAGAATTTTGATGCACATGTATCCCAAAACACGCACACACACACACTAAACAAGTCTAACCAATTTTATATCTCAAAAATAAGTTAAGACAGTTTAATGAGCATACATTAACCCATGTAAACCTTGTGATGGCCAAATCACATTGTACCTGCACATGTATCAAGAATAGCAAAGAGTATTGCGTGTTGTGTGTGAAAACATCGCAAGATTGCATAAGTGTCTCAATGTTATGACGATTTAAGATATGAGAAAATCACTTTAACTCACACACAATCATAACTGTTTGATGAAGACTATCACCTTTGAGGTACATCCTATAACTCTCACATCTCCTAGAAAACACGCTTGCAACCATATTTTAAAGCATTTTGATCTTTTTACTTTTTATTTCTTTGCATATTTTCTTTTATTAAGTATATCATACATGGGCATACAAGAGAGAGAAAAGAAATACCCAATTATGTTAAGTTTTTGACATTGCACTTTTGCTATGCCGAAGCATACAAGATGTCATTGACATTGCACTTTTGCTATGCCGAAGCATACGGATGTTATATTATGATTGGCGAGTAACAGTGGTGAGATGGTTATTTATGCCTTTCTCTTAGGATTTTCTAGTTCAACCCGTCAAAAAGAATGATACGAGTGTTAAGAAGAAGAGATCACTTAACCTTACTCATCACAAACAAAGAGCTACAAAGCTCACTTGCTTAGTTGTGCAGAAGAATGCTCATCTAAGCTACAGGTGATACAAAGTTTAGAAAACTCTGTTTCAATGGCCATTTCAAAAGTTCACATGAACCAATGCACACAAACACACACTGTTTTTGTCTTTTTCAATTTTTTTCAATTTTTTTTTATTTTTATCAGAAAAGAAAAAATAAAGTACAAAACTGAAAACACACAAACAAAAACAAGCTAAAGAGAGAAAAACAATGCATAAAACTAGACTGACTCAAAACAGTAAAGAAACACACAAGTAATGCAGCACACAAAAACAGGAGAGAGAAGAAGAAGTGACTAAAATCACTTAGATCCCTTTGCCTTCCACACCTTGGAAGTACCTTTCCTTTTTGTCGTCCCTTGAACCGATGAAGAGGGAGAAGAATATGAACCGTTCAAGTTCGAAAGGAACATGAGGGCTTTAAGAATGTCTCCAAGAGGAGCAAGAGAAGACTGAAGCTGATTCTGGCTCCCAGATGCTATCATGCTATTGCTCTGTTGAGTGGCAAGCCATTTGTAGCAATTTGGTCGAGTGTGACCAGCAGCACCACAATGATAACAGAGATGTGGCTTCTTCTGTTTGGGCTTTTGAGAGATAGCCTTCTTAGTCCTAGGGTTTCTAGTTTCCCTTTTCTCAATTTTAGGAGGTGCTCCTAGGATGGACTTGCCCTTGTCTACGTTCTCACTAGCTAATTCAGTTTTAACATTCTTATCTTCATATTCAATGTTATTAGCAGGTGGAACGAACACAGTAGTACTAGCAGTAGGAGTATTAGAGAGAGAGAATTCATACCCCAATCCAGTACGGTCTAAAGAAGATCTCTGAGCACTTAGCATCTCGTCCAGCTTTGCACTTGACGTCCTCTCCAATTGTGCTCTGACTTGAATCAGCTCCGCTTCAAGCTTCTTGATCCTCTCAACCAAGAAATTGTTTTCGAACCTCAGTGCTCCAATGGTTTGATTTGCTTCATCAACCTTTGTGGACAGCTCCTCACGGTTGAGTTCCACATGACTGAGCTTCTTAGTGGCCAGCCTATAAAGCTTCTCATGCTTCTCAGAGAGCTTGTACAGCTTCTCATAGGCGGTATGGATATCATCTTAATCATCCATAATCTCACACTTGGAATCCACCAATTCCTCTTCTTCATCCACATTTTCAGTAACCCCATCAGTAGGATTAACAGTGGCAGTGAAGGCATTCAAGATTCCGTCATCTTCATTCTTGGAATCATCCTTGGGCTCTGTGTCGCTTAAGGTAACAGCAAGTGCCTTGCTCTTTCCTACGCTCTTAAGGTACGTTGGACACTCATATTTCATGTGTCCGAAGCCTTGACACCCAAAGCACTTTGGCCCAGCGGGAACAGTGTACTGACCGCCATCCTTGACATCCTTCTTCCCTTTATCCGAATTCTTGAATTGTGAAGAACTGGATTGTCTACGGTCTTTGTTGAAGCCCTTTCCATTGGCATTCTTCATAAACTTCTTGAATTGCCTTGTAATATAGGACTTCATCTTTGAGTCTTCATTGTCTGAAGAATCATCCGTATCACTGCTCTTGGCCTTTAGTGCCATGCTCTTGCCCTTGCTTGACTTGCCTAACCTAGTCAGCCCTAACTCATAGGTTTGCAAGTTTCCAACTAGCTTAGTCAGAGGAATTCTGTCAATATCCTTTGATTTCTCTATCGCTGTGATCTTAGCATGGAATCTCTCGGGCAACAATCTGAGCACTTTCCTCACTATCTTGGGTTTAGGGATGATTTCCCCAAGATTGAAGGTTGAGTTCACTATGTCCTTGAGCTTGGCATAGAACTCATCAAACGACTCATCCTCTTCTATCTTGATTTCTTCAAAGCGTGTGGTGAGCCTCTGTAGCTTTGAATCTTTGACAGCCTTGGTGCCCTCATAGGCTGTCTAGAGGATAGTCCATGCTTCCTTAGCAGTTTCAGTTGAGGAAATTTTCTTGAACTCCTCATTGGTGACTGCACTGAATAGGACATTCAATACTATGCTGTTGAAGTTTGCCGCCTTGATCTTGGCATCATCCCAGTCAGCCGGCGCTTCTGTAGCCTTGGTCCAGCCTATCTCTACAGCTTACCACACTTTCTCATCTAAAGACTGTAAGAAAACTCTCATGCGTACTTTCCAGTATGCATAGTTAGTGCCATTAAATAAAGGAGGTATAATTAGAGATTGTCCTCTATCCATGACAGCAGGGGTCAAATGGATCACGCACAATAGATTAAACCCTAATCAGAGTGTGCTTGCTCTGATACCACTTGTCAGGCCACAAACGCATTGACCCCTTGTGATAATTTAGATTAATTAATTAGCCTAGTTTTTAATTAATCAGATTAACATGCAATATCACGTGGCAGCACAAACAAATCACCGAAACTAAGTTATGCAGCGGAAAATAAATAACACGGTGATTTGTTCACGAATGGGGAAAACCTTACGGTAAAAATCCCACCGGGTGATTTAAGGTCACCACTCCCGAAACTCCACTATTATCACAACAAGCAGTTACAAGCAAGGAATCCCAAGTACCTTACCAACCTACAGTTGAACTCTTACCCCAATACCCAATTGGACTTGTTCTGTAGTGACAGTTTCTCCTTTTCAATGCACGGATCCCAAGTACGTGACTAACCAGATGCGCGGATCCCAGTACGCGACTTCCAACACCAACTAGAGAGAGAATTTTTGGCTGTAAAGTTCTTCAAATCATCAGAGATGAACTAGGGCACGAACTTTGTCTTTCAGATCACAAATTGCATGAACAAGATGTTCTCAATAAATGTGCAACATGCATCATTTTGACGGCCCTTAAAACAATCCTTTTATATGTCTAGGGCTAGGAGAAAAGAAGTCCCAAAGACACATTCATGGATTGGACTTGAAACAGAACTGAAAATCTGTTTTCTTTAATTCTCGATAGATAGAGGTGTCGAGGATCTGTCGAGAAGCTGTCGAGGCTCGGGGCAAAACAGCTTCTTAAAGCTCGATAGATGCATGTGTCGAGGTAGGTGTCGAGTTTTAGTAACTTGCACTTCCTTGCTTGTTTCTTGGACAGACTTTGATGGCTTCAACACTAAATCTTGAAACACTGTTTCTTGAGGTGTTAAACACATCCCAAATCTACCCAATTACAAGTAAAGTGTGTTTTGTCTAAGGATAAGCCAATTATATAAAATAGCGACATATGTTCACAAACTTGAACTACATATGTCCTAACACCCACGACTCAAAGGCCTATTGCCACCACAGTAGTGGTGTCTCTCACTGCCAAACCACCAACACTCAGTACAAATACCACCCTGAACCTTCTTTAAAGTAACAGAGTAACAAGAAGAAGAAACACTCCAATGTGCAAAAGATGAATAGTAAATTAGCTTAACAATAATAATGAGAGTGACCCATTATGCGGTGACCCACCAAATGTTGATTTGATGGGTTTGTGTGAGGAGGGCAAGGTTGAACAAGTGTGGAGTGGATTCGTCTGTGTTGAATGGTTTCGTTTAATGTGGTTGGAGGAGTTATTTTCTACTTGGGCTAACGACTGGCCTTGATGAAATTGTGGCCTATTTGCGTAGGTTTTTTTAAGTAATGTTTAGCTGCTGGTAGTTTGGTGTGGTTAAGGACTTCTCTGTTTGTTTAGTTTTATTGTAATAGTCAATGTGTAGTCCCGTGTGTTGTGGTTAGTGTTTGGTTACTCTGGTTTAAGTGTGAACTTTGATTTATCTTGTATGTTTTGTTTCATCAATAAAATTTCCACTGTTATGCCAAAAAAAAAAAAAAAAAAAAATTGTAGAGTATATGGGTCAAGGTGTTTGTGCTAATTATGGTGTTTTCTATGTGTTGTTGAATTCTTATGGGGATTCGAAGCCCCTTCAAGTTGGTAAGAGTGTCAATGGGTTCTTACAATGTTCTCTGTCAATCTGGTCTAACCTTGCTCCTCTTCTTTGCATCAATCCATCGGGTTTCTTGAATTTGTTTTTTTTAAACTCGTGTATCTCATACGATCATTCCATTACTTTTTTTAACAATAGATTAACGGATGTACTAATTTGGCAGGTATGTAAATTTTATAGAGTAAATTGGCTAATAAAAAAGTTTAGGAGATGTCTTGGCCACTATTTCAAAGTTCAAGGGGTGTATGAGCATTTTTCTCTAGAAAAATATGACCCTAATCATAGCATTTCTCTATTTTGTTTTCTCCTCTTTTATATCTTTTCTTTTAAATAAATATGAAATAGGATTTTTTTTATAGAAGAAAATAGAATACTTATTATAGTTATTAATAAGCATTTTTAATTATTATATTATATTTGTATATAGAATTATGTATTCTAGAATCATGCATTTATTATCCTTCTCAAAAAAAAAAAAAAAAAAATAGAATCATGCATTTATTATGATTGTGTTTATATATATGATTTTTTTTTTGCTTTCTTATATATATATATATATATATATATATATATATATATATATATAGAAACAAACACATACAAAAGGAATGAGATTTGAATATAAAGATACACTATAAACTTTACTAAAAAGTCATAGCAACTTTTAAAGGAGAGTATGATAAGTTATATATTCTACCATTTAAAGAAAATTTAAGTACCAAGATTCTAATAAAAGGTTTAAATATATAATTTAATTTTAATTCAGTTATATATATATATATATATATATATATATATATAAATAGAGAGAGAGATGCACATACACATCACAAGCAAGGGCCCACTTTGCAACAATATGGGCTAACAACTCTTTTTATTTTATTTATGTTTTGATGACAAGGGCTAAGAAATTTGAATGTCCATTGACCCGAACAGACCATGACCAATGCTATCAGAAAGTCAATATTATTCCGATGAAATTGCCTCGGTAACAATACCTTCAAGATTACGAATTTAAGTGCTTATTCACTTGCATGATTTTATTGGGTTTTCTTGGTTAAAAAATGTCAATATTAGAAGTTGGGAACCACAAACTGCTATAAGTTCCGATGTGGGTATGCAATGTAACTAATACTAACGTATCCGCTAAATGGAAGATTTTACAAATTTGGCGTAAATGCACTTTTAGTCCCTACATTTTGCACTTTTCTCATTTTGGTCCCTACATTTTATTTTTACCACTTTTAATTCCTAAATCAATTAACGGCTGACATTTAGGTCATTTCGTCACTCAACTAACTGCAAAAGTTGACGTAATAAACGGAGTACACTGTTGGCACAATAAATGCTGACGTGTCCAACAAAATAATATTAAAAAATGTTACATCAGCATCCACGTCAGCATCTGACCTTACAAAATATATTTATCAATTTTAAAAATTATAAAAAATAAAAAAAACATAATTAAAAAAAAAATGGTGGAACTTAGATCTGTGATGTTTGTGCCTAGTTTCATTTTCTTCTTTATTTTTCTTCTTCTTCCCTAGATCTTTCCCTCAGTTTCTCCACCTCCCTTTCTTTCTTTAGTCTTCTTTCTTTCTTCCTATTTTTCTTCTTTCTCCCTCTATCAAGAAGGCTTAGCCTTCTTGAACTCTTTAAGCAAGTTCCTCCACTTCTCTCATCTCCAACGAAATCTATCATGGAGATTCGTCCTCGGCATTCGCACCGGCCAACTCCATGGCGCTCAAATTAAAGACCTTATCTACACCTTTGACGACAAGGAGAAGGAGCAGAAAGGCCGCTGTGCCTTGGTTCGCTTAGTCTACCAACTCACTAACACCTCTGAGCTCTAGTTCCCTCCGAGCGCCATCGTATAGGTTTCCAGTTGGACCGGAAATCCCTTTCCCTCCTCACTTTCTCATCTCTTTCTCTTTATCTGTGTTGAATTTTGTGTTTGTGGCCAAAAATCTGGGTTTGAGTTTTATCTTTGTGTAATTATTGAATGTCTTTGAGTTTTATCTCTACGCAATTGGTGAAAAAAAAAAAACTGGGTTGAGTTTTGGATTTGGGTTTTGAAATTTTGTCTATGTAATTGTGGATTATGATTTTGTTGATCTGGGTTTTCACATTGTTCAGATGTTAGGAACCTAGAGGTTCCTGATGGGGATGGGTATGAATTGTAAGGGGATTGATGGGAAGTATAGGGAAATTGACTTAATTCGAGGTAGTTACCGTCCATAGAGAGAGAAAGAGAGAGAGAGAGAGAGAGAGAGAGAGAGAGAGAGAGAGAGAGAGAGAGAGAGAGAGATGCACTAATGCACTAAGTAATTGATTTATTCTTCAATTGATATCTAATGTTGAATTACAATCATGTATTTATAGGAGATTAGCTCTAATCTCATTGGCCCACATGGCTTATCCTATTGGTTCTATTATTCCCCACATACATTAATAATTTCAATATGTGCTAAATGTGATTAACATGCTTGGAATTGTAACTAACTAACTAACTAAATCTCAATACAACAATTATTATCCATATGCTTATAGCATTCTTAACATTTCCCTTCCCTTGAAAACACCTTGCCCACAAAGTGTTGTTGTGAAATAGCATCTTCATCAAAAAAGATCTTCCAATGGACCAATACCGTAGTGACATTTTGATCACCATATTCATGCATTTCTCTTTGACAAGCGGTCCTATGCATATGAAGGTTTCTTCTTCGTAGATCTTTAAACTTTGCTCAATTCTTGAGCCTTCCATGGTTCTTCAATCTTCAAAGTCTCATTGGTTTTTTGAACCTTGAAATATTCTTGTATCCTTAAGACCTCATTTGATTCTAGAACTATTAAATTCTTGGCATTTGTATCTTGGATTCTTGGATCACCGACACTTGGATTGCCAATTCTTGAATCATAGACTCTTGAATAGAAGCCTCCATTGGTGCATCAAGAATTGGTTCTTAGAAGATCGTCATCACCTTCTTTGTTGGTTCTTTCGACCGAACTTCAAGGGCAGCACGTACATGTATATCATCATCCACTTTGATACAAAAATCAACATCCCCGCTTGCAACAAGAGTAGTAAATTCTTGGAACTTGATTTGTTCTTCGAGTTTCATTGAATCAAAAGACTGTAACTCCTCTTCCGTCATGTTCTCGAGACCCTCTTGTAATCTTGAGAGCTCTTCCTTCGTGGCCATGTTAGATTCATCCAAGGCCTTCATTTTCTTTAAAATATCCTTGACTTCTTCTAAGGTTTTATTCAACAATTGTTGTATTTCTTTCAAAAGTTTCATTTGATCACAATTGCTCGTCTCTGGATCAGCAGCTTTGATACCAAATTTAGGAACCTAGAGGTTCCTAATGGGAATGAGTATGAATTGTAGAGGAATTGTATGGAAATTGACTTAATTCGAGGTAGTCACCCTTCATAGATAAAGAGAGAGATTAAGAGAGAGAGAGAGAGAGATGCACTAATGCACTAAGAAATTGGTTTATTCTTTAATTGATATCTAATGTTGAACTACAATCTTGTATTTATAGGAGATTAGCTCTAATCTTATTGGCTCAATCCAATTCTTGAAGATTAAAGAACCATTGAAGGCTCAAGAATTCGAGCAAAGTTTGAAGATCTACGAAGAAGAAACCTTCATGTGCACGGGACCGCTTGTTAAAAAGAAATGCATGAATATGGTGATCAAAATGTCATTACGGTATTGGTCCATTGGAATATCTCCTTTGATGAAGATGCTATTTTACAACACCTTATGGCAAGGTGTTTTTAAGGAGAGGAAAATGTTAGGAATTCTATAAGCATATGAATAATAATTGTTGTATTGAGATTTAGTTAGTTAGTTACAATTCTAAGCATGTTTGTCGCATTTAGTACATGTTGGAATTATTAATGCACATGGGGAATAATAGAACCAATAGGATGACGCCATGTGGGCTAATGAGATTAGAACTAGTTTCCTATAAATACATGATTGTAATCCATCATTAGATATCAATTGAAGAATAAACCCACTTCTTAGTGCATTAATGTATCTCTCTCTCTCTCTCTCTCTCTCTCTCTCTTTCTCTCTCTCTCTCTATGAAGGGTAACTACCTCGAATTAAATCAATTTCCATACAATTTTCGTCAATCCCCTTATAATTCCTATCCATCCCCATTATGACCCACTAGGTTCCTAACATTTGGTATTAGAGTTGTTGATCTTGATATGGGTGAATATGACTAGCAAAAAATCTTAAAAATGGTGAATGAAGTTTCAAAGAATTTCAAGGTTTTGTACAAATCTCACAATGCCATTTTAGAGAAGTTCAAGGCCTTGGATGAATCTAACATGGTCATGAAGGAAGAGCTCTTAAGATTACAAGAGGGTCTCTAGAACATGACGGAAAATGAGTTACAATCTCTTGATTCAATGAAACTTGAAGAACAAATCAAGTTCTAAGAATCTACTTCTATTGTTGCAAGATGGGATGTTGATTTTTGTGTTAAAGTGGATGATGATATACATGTACATGCTGCCCTTAAAGTTTAGTTGAAAGGACCAACAAAGAAGGTGATGTTGATATTCTAAGAACCAATTCTTGATGCACCAATGAAGACTTCCATTCAAGAGTCTATGATTCAAGAATTGGCAATCCAAGTGTCGGTGATCCAAGAATCCAAGATTAGTGCTATAAGCATATGGATAATAATTGTTGTATTGAGATTTAGTTAGTTAGTTACAATTCCAAGCATGTTAATCATATTTAGCACATGTTGGAATTATTAATGCATATGGGGAATAATAGAACCAATAAGATGAGGCCATGTGGGCCAATGAAATTAGAGCTAGTCTCTTATAAATACATAATTGTAATCTAACATAAGATATCAACTGAAGAATAAACCAACTTCTTAGTGCATTAGTGCATCTTTCTCTCTCTTAATCTCTATTTCTCTATGAAGGGTGATTACCTCGAATTAAGTCAATTTTTCTACAATTTCCAATGATCAACGGTAATTGATTCCTTTCATCTATCTCCATTTGATTTTGATTGCAATTACAAAATGCAATTTTTTTGGACTTAGCATTAGATTCAAAGCCCAACTTAAGATTTGTTTTGTTTCTTTTCTGTGTTTGAGAGAGAGAGAGATGAAGAGAGAGAAACCAATGAGTTAGTAGATCTAAATTTTTTTTTTTTTTTTTTTTTTTTTTTTTTTTTAATTTGGTTTATGTACATATGTGGATTGATTTTGTTTTGTACATTATTTCATTTATGATTTTTTTGAGTTTGATTTTCTTGTGTTCTTTTGTTTGATTTTCTGGGTTTGTATAATTTATTCTGGGTTGTGCTCTTCTGAATTCTTGATGAAGAGGATGTTAGATCTAAATTCATGTGTTTTTTATTTTTAATTCTGTTTTTTTAATTGATTAATTAAAATTTAAAATTCCAAGCTGACATGATCTAATGTGGCATTTATTAAATAACAAATAAATTTTTTTATTATTATTTTAATGTCCACGTTAGCATTTACTGTGTCAATAGGGCATTCCATTTGTCACATCAGTAATTTCCATTAAGTGAGTAAGGACAAGGACTAAAATGGAACGTGTTTTTCATTTTAGGGACTAAAAGCGGTAAAATGAAAATGTAGAGACCAAAATAAAAATTGACTCAAAATGTAGGGACCAAAAGTGCATTTACGCCTACAAATTTGGAGTCACCTACTTAATTATTTAACTATAAAATAAAAAAAAATTACATCTTTATTTATATATATCATATATAAAAACAACGATGATACTGATATAGTACACTGCTATTGATCGATACGAAAATATTTTATTCCCTTAACCAAACCAAAATAGCCAAGTTTAATTTTGATAAATGGTATTACAATGTATTAAGAAACATCTATTTTGCATTTTTTTTTTCATTTATTTGAATTTTTTATTAAATATTGTTGATATTATATGGATTCTAGTTTTGATTTTCAAAAAAAAAAAAAATTTGTTCTACTTCCTGGCTTCGTCCTGGGAAGTAGTGTATATCGATTTTTTATTTATTTATTTATGTGGACATATGTCAATTGCTTGGAGGCTAGCCTTGTTAGATTCTAATATACATACTATAGTTTCTAATACAATTTACAGATTACTGACTGATGAAGCGAAAAAATCACCAGTAAGTCGCACGGTACTCACAAGCTTAAGGCAATACCTGCACAAGAAAAAGAAAAGACCTAACAGAGAACACTGGTGTGGTGCCGGCCAAAAACCCTCCGAAGGTCAAGTTAGAACTTTTCGCAACCCTAGAGTGCCAGAGTTGAGTTAATTGTGCGTACCTTGATTTGTGAGGGTTCATGAGTTTTTATAGTAGAGTCGGCCTCCGTTTCTTGCGCATCAAGACGTTTCCTTCTAAGGGAGATCTTCCTTCATGCACGTATATTATGGAATCCTTTGGTAACTTAGAATTCTTCTTGTAGTGGGGTTCCTTGCGATTAATGTGAGATGCAAGTTAATTCCATTTAGGAATCCTTGGAGCCAAAGCAAGACAGATAACTGCCATGTGTCACTTACAACCGTCCACTATGCGTCCGTGCACCTTGGATCCCTCAGCTTCTAGCCTGCCACCATCATATCGTCACCTTTAGTTAAATGAAATCGTTGTTGACAAAAATTGTTAACAATAAATTTTGGATCATGTTTACCGAACGTTGTCAAATTATGTTTAATAAACATTGCCAACTTATGTTTAACAAACGTCGTCAAATTATGTTTAACAATTCGTCAAACATAATTTCACCCATAGGCCTTTTGGCATATGAGTTTTATTAATGTGAGTAGTGCCCATTCATGATAATGTATCTCTTAATTACAACCCTTTATTTTAAGGGAAAACCCTTTGATTCCAACCACTTTATCTTTGTAAATGAGTTTATCTATTTTTATGTTTGAGGGTATATGTGTTTTTATCTATTTGTGGCTGCACCTAATAATTTGTTTAGGTTGCCTACGTACCCTTGGCAGGGATCAAGCCACTTCGTAGTTCTTAATTTGAGATCTTAGATTTAAAGTCTCAAAAATGGTTTTGTCCAATTTTAAATTATGGATCTTTAAGTCAATACTTGGTATTTAATTAAGTATTGACACAAATTTTGAATTTGGGTGAGACAATTGATTTTAATCTCAAGGATAAGTTATGGACCATATTTTTATGGAAATTGAACTAAGGATTCTATCTTTAAGAAATTAAATGTCCAATCAATTTTTCCTTTCTTTCACTTGGTTCTTTGTACGGAATTTAATGACATTTTGATTGAAATTCCCAAATTTAAGAAAAATCCTTTGAAGCAATTTAATCATTGTGAACATATTTGGAATTTGAGAATTTCCTTAAATCAATTTGTATGGTCATTTTATTTTAGGAATTATTAACTCTAATTTTGATTAAGGAATTAATAATCCCAAAAAATTTGTCATGATTAATATGGTGGAGTCAAGGATTTCACTAAAAAAATTAGAGTTAAGGACTCCATTAATGGGGTAGAGTCAAAGACTTCATTGATGGGGTAGAGTCAAAGACTACATTATTTTTGTAGAGTTAGAGACTCCATTATTGGGGTAAAGTCAAAAACTCCATTGATGGGATAGAGTCAAAGACTCTATTATTTTTGTAAAGTCAAAGACTCCTTTATTGGGGTAGAGTCAAAGACTCCATTGATGGGGTAGAATCAAAGACTCCAATTAATTTGATAGAGTTAAAGACCCCATTAAAGAAGAATAGTGCACCACAACTTGAGAGAATTTTTGTTTGGTAATGTACAAATAGGAGTTACGAGTCAAAGACTCGTATTTAAAGTTTCATGCTTGGAGTTAGAAACTCCTCATGATCATGAAACTCGATCCTATTTGCATTACCACACAAAAATTCATATTTGAGAATGAGAGAAAGAGAGATTTAGAGAAGAAAAGGAATAATGAAATTCCATATACAAATCTATACTGTGTATTTTTCCTTTGCCTAACCTTACTTTCTCTGACCGTGCCCTTTTTTTTTTTTTTTTTTCTATGTCTTTTTGTGTGTGTGTGTGTGTGTGTATTTGCTCTTTTTTTTTTTGTGTTTCACTTCTTCTCTTTCTTTCTTTTTTCCGTATCTGCCTCTCCTTTTTTTTTTTTTTTTTTTTAACTTGTGCGTGCCTCTCTCAATTTATAGAGAGACTCCAAAGAAGTTATTTCCTTATTTTTCTCTCAACTGATCAGATCATGGAGCAATTTTCGTCAATTTTTTTCCTCCACAACTCCAAATCTCACGTTGAGCCGTGACCCACTTTTCACCCTTTTTTTCTTCTCTTTTATATGTTCAGTTGGTTTTTAAGCTCCTTCTTTTTAGTTTGTGTGACAGCCCACTTTCACCAAAATGTGTTACTTAATTTCTGGTGGTGAGACTTCTTTATCTACTTTTCAGCTTTTCAAATTTTTTATTATTATATTTATTTCTTTTGCTGTGGCCAACTTTTCACCCTTTATTTCTTTTTTTTTTTTTTTTTTAATTATTACGGGACATTGGCAGTGGCAGAGTTATTTAGGCTCACTCTAGTCCATCTTTATAGGTTATGGAAGACTAGCTGACATGCAGCTCAGAAATTCACGTGGACTCCTTTATTAATATATATACACACACGTGTATATATATATATATATATATATATATATATATAATTCTATTACCTTTTTGTAGACCACAACACATTTTGTTTCATCCTATTATCTAGTCCACAAGCATGGCATTTTACTCCACAAGTCATGAAGTGAGCTTTTTTTTTAATGACACATTCTTTTAGTTTCAACAGTTGGCCCCCGTGCACTACAACAAAATGTATTTTTAGTGAATAAATTAGTGAGGAAATATTTTTCGTCGCTAAAAATATAGCTTTAGTGACGAACATATTTCGTCACTAATAATGAAAAAAATTATAACATTTAGCGACGAAAAATAAATTTCGTCGCTGTTGTGATCTGAAAAATGGGCGCCAATGGAGGGAAACTTTGGCGCAAGTTTAATTAATCTATAGTGACGAAATATTTCGTCACTAAAAGTTGAAATTTTTAGTGACGAAATATTTTGTCACTGTAGGTGTTGCTGTGGATAGTATTAGTGACGAAAATCCTTTCGTCGCTATAAGGAAGAATTAGCGACGAAAAATATTCGTCACTAAAAATAATAATAGTTTTGCACTTATATGTTTTTAGTGACGAAATCACAATTCATCACTAAAAGTATGATTTAGCGACGAAATATGAATTTCGTCTCTAAAAACCTTTACAAAGCCTGGGTCTTTAGTGACGAAAGTAAAATTCGTCACTAAAAACTTAAAATCCTAATTTCAATACCCAGCTAACCACCAAAACATTTCAATAGGTCCCAAACCATTTTGGTCCAAAAAAAAAAAAAAAAAACAAAGCCAGAGAAGCTCCCAAACCAAAAAAACCCAGGAAAGAGCATCAAGCGTCGCCTCTCAACCGCGACGCTTCGACGAACCGTCGCCTCTCCGGCTCGCCGTTGGCGTCATGACGCTTAGGCGAGGCTCACCGTTGGCTTCGCAACGCTAAAGCGAGCCTCGCCGTTGGTGTCGCGAGGCTTCGGCAAGGCTCGCCGTTGGCATCGCGATGCTTCGGCGAGCCTCGTCGTTGGCATCGCGACGCTTCGGCGAGCCTCGCGTTGGCGTCGCGACGCTTCGGCGAGCCTCGCCATTTGGCATCGCGACACTTTGGCTCGCCGTTAGCGTCGCGACGCTTCGGCGAGGCTGTTGGCATCGCAACGCTTCAGCGAGCCAGATCACAATGCTTTGGCTAGGCTCGCTATTGGCATCGTGACGCTTCGATGATCACCGTCGCCGAAACCACCTGAACCATCGCCGATTAGAGACCTGAACCGTTGCCGATCAGAACGATTTGCAACGATTAGAGGCCTGAACCATCGCCGATCTGAGCACAAACCCCAACGCTTTGCTCTTTGCCTCCCATTCGCGCCGGCGACGCTTTGCATCGTCGCCGATCATAGCCTCTTCCGCAACCGTTGGTTCTTCTTTAGTCACTTTGTGTTCCTCTAATTCATTTTGCAAGGTTTGCTTTTGATTTTGATTTAAAAAATTTCTTTTTTGTTTGGTTGGATTTGATTGTTTGGGACTTGAGGTGATTTGGGATGTTTGGTAAGTGAGAAGATGAGGTGGGGTATTTGTGTTTGATAGATTTAGAAAGAATTTTTTTTGTTTTTGTTTTTGTTTTTTGTTTCTATTTTGGTTTGGGTGTTGGGGAAATTCTTGATATGAGTGAAAATGTGTGAATTAATGTGAAAGTTTATTGATTTATATTTGAGGGAATGAACCCAATTTTTGTGAATCGTTTGTGTGTGTGTGTGTATGTGTGTTCGCTCGATTGATTTGGACATGGAGTCCCATTTTTTTGAATTGGTGTGATGGATTTAATGCAAAAATAAACTTGGTTTTACGAAATGTATTGAGAGCTTAGAATGGGTATTTAAAGCTACTATTTTGGCTAATTGTTGATGGGTTTTGAAAACACTGAAATCTTCTACCTATTCTGTGTTTTGTGTGGATAAAGTTTTTCTATTGAACTGTTTAAATGAATGCAAGGAAGGATTTCGGCTCTGCAATGACCTCTAGATTTAAATTTCTCTTGGGAGGGGACTCCATTTGATTGGAAATTATGTAAACATTTGGAATCAAAATGTTTCTACAATCTAGCTGTTCTTATGTTTTAGGTGTCAGTTCTGGATGTTTATTCATGGTCAAGATATTATATGGTTGATAGGCCATTGCAGATGACACGATATTGGATTACTTTGTTTTGGGTTGTGTTTGTTTATACATGATTGTTTTTTTTTTTTGGCTTCAAATCGTGTAAATTTGTGAACATAGTTTTGTACTTTAAATCGATTCAGATGTTATGAACTATTATCTGATATATTGATGATTGAAAGGCTATTAATGTTGAATGGTCCTGTAATTTCTTGGTCTCTGAGTTTTAATGGAATTAAAAGCTAATTCTGACATGCTCAAAGTATGGTGGAGTTTGTGATTTCTTGGTTTGGTTTTGATTTTCAGAGTGTTTTTCTGACAAATGTTTGGTTTTGGTTTTGATTTTTTTTTTTTGTTTGTTAAAACAAACCAAACGTTTTTTTGTTTTCTCTAAGAGTAGGCAATTAATGGATTCATAATTGGCTGTTTGATTATGATTCCCAGAAATAATGATAAATATTTAGGCATGTGAAGTGTGAAAAGATGCTTAATTGCACTTATTAAGGAGGAATTCATTGCATTGGGAAGTAGTAATAAAAGCAAAACAAACATTTATCTATTCAACTTTTTAGGTAATAGTAATGCTGCTGTAACATATATCTTTCTATATCATTCTTTTTTTGTTTTACTATGAAATTGGTTTTCTTGGCTTTATTTTATTTTATTTTTGGTGTTTGGGTGTTAAAGGTTTTTGTATTTATCTTATTACAGAGGTAGATATGCTCCCAGCTCATACAAAGGTTTGTTCACTCTTTCTCCTTCTCTCTATGTGTGTGAAAGTATCTTCAATTCTTTTGGAAATTGTTTGTTATGGGAGTTGATGGTTTGATGATGGGCCTTGCAGGGGTAGATATGACATAGACTGAAAAAAATTGTGATTTTGTGAAAGCTTAGTAAGGATAGAGAAAGTTTGCTCATTTTGGGTTATGATGCAGGTGAAGACTTTAGTTGGTAGTTTTAAGTTGTAAACATTAACATAAAGTTTTTATTCTTACAAAGTTTGTTTGTTTTGTGTAGTTCTATTTAGTGTAAGTTTATTTTTTTTTTAATTGATAATTATTGATCATAAGATCCTATCTGTCATTGTGTTCATGGAATTATTGTTTGCTATATAAGGTTTATCCTAAAGTTATGTACAAGTCCAACTTGTAAATCATGGGTGACATCTTACCTTAGCTTATTTTCTGGTTAAATTTGATTAGATTGTTAATCTTAAAGCTATTTTATTTGTATATGTAAGGATTACACTAAAAGTGCCATGTACTTGTAGAATATCCATTGATATAAAATAATTATGTGGTAAATCTACCATGCCTATGACTTAAACAGATGCAATGGTATGTGGGCTAAAGCTAACTAAAAATTATCTTTCTTTTATCTCCAGCTCTCTTTCTCTTTTGTGGCTGAAGAAATTGTGAGGGACAAGGTAAAGAACACAAGTTAACTTTGGATTTTTTCTGAAAGTTGTAAACTTAGCTTAAGCAAAGTAAGTAAATTCTAGTTAAAAATTTATAAAACTCTATAGTTGTGATGTTGGAAATTGGATTTGTGGTGTGACTACTCTTAATGCATTGTTAAAAATGTTTCATATAACATAATTAATGTTTTTACTTTACGATTTTAATGTGGTATTGTTTTATATTTGTGCAGATTTTTTATTGGTGGCTATTTGGCGATTTACTTTTGGCATTACTTGAAGACATATGAAGACATCTTCCGTTATTGTATATGTTGCAAACAATTACATCTTGAGTTATTATATTTGTTGTAAATAATTATTGTCTGGAAGGAGTTTGAATTAAATACTTATTTTATTTTTTACTTGTGGAATGTATGGATATTTTTTTTTATAAATGTGTTGTTAAAATAAATGTATTATTCAAATGTGAGGTTTTAGTAATGTAATAACAAGTTACAGGTTAATATCAAAGTTATGAAAAAAATAAAAACAGAAAATAAGTTTTAGTGACGAAATATTTCGTCACTAAATGTAGCAAAATTTTGTAAGAACTGGTTTTAGTGACGAAAATTTTTGTCACTATATGTGCATGGATTTTCTAAAAAAATAGATTTAGTGACGAATTTTTTCGTCACTATATGTACCCGAAAATAGTTTTAGTGACGAAATTATTCGTCACTAAATATGATTTAATAAACTAAAGTGTTTTTAGTGACGAAATATTTTCGTTACTGAATGGTGTTTTTAGCAAGAAAAACATTTAGTGACGAAAGGTTTTCGTCACTAAATGTTTTTTTACAAAAAATCAAATCGGACTTTTAGTGACGAAATTTTTCGTCACCAGGACTTTTAGTGACAGAGTTTCAACGATGAAATGAGTTTCGTCACTAAAAGTTCAATTTCGTCACTAAAGGTTCTTAGTGACGAAAAACTGGACTTTTAGTGACGAATTTTTTCGTCACTGAAAATTTGTTGTAGTGGTGTGTCATGCAAGACTTAGAATTCTTTGCGTGACACACGTTTGTTAGGAGCAGTAGTCTTTTCCTGCTAGGACTAGACCTCCTTTTGAGCTTTGACAGGTAGAGGACACCAGCACTATATATACTTCACGAGCCTTTGCTATGTTTATCACTTTTTGTTTTGCTGTCACTTGTTTTGTTTTGACATGAATTCGCAATTAGAGAAGTTCCCATAACCATACGGTTAACTGCCTTTGAGAGGTGTTAGCATTTTCTTTTAATTTGTGAGTTATTTTCTTTGTGTCTTCACACAACGCTTCTGTGTGTATGGTTGCGTTCCTGAACCATGATTTTTTTTTTTTTTTGGTCCACTCTTTACTTTGATCATGAACGATTAGCTCATTCAATTGTTTAATTTTATTGGCTCCTGATCATCGCTTCTCTTTCTTTGTTATTTTCAGGCTAGTCGTGATGGGCTGCCGTGGTGACATCAATTGTCAGTGGATGTTTGACGCTGACAAAAACGAACTTAGAGAAGGGCCATATTACAGGAGATCGGTTCCTCTTAGCCAGGTTAATGCTAAATATACTGCCGAGGACCCGATTGTTTTGGTAAAAAGGAGTAATGTACCAAAAGGGTGGTTTACATTTGATTTTAAGAAGGAGGAAGGGGTGATTTCTTCAAGTACCAATCATGGTCAACGGCTTGATGTCGTCACTCTTGAAGTAGTTAATAATGAGACTGATGGTGACAGTATCTTTTGTAAGGTTAATAAAGAATTCTACCCATGCCTGTACCAATTAATTCGAGGAAAGACAAAATGGGGGCAGGATTTTAAATTTCGTGGACTGGCCACCTTCCATCCTGGTTTAATAGAGTGGACCTTATTGATTTTAGAAAAACATAAGGACGTTTTGTGTCAAGCTAATATTCATGGTGCAGTGGGCGTATCGTGTTATCCCTTTGATCGGGATCAGAATGTTTGGGGGGCATTTTGTGAATTATGGAGTCCATTAACAAACACCTTGCACCATGCAATGGGCGAGTTTAGTCTAAGCTTGTATGATTTGAAGATCATTGGGGGTTTACCTGCATTGGGTGTCCCTTATGATGAATTCATACCCACTAACGAATCCTGGATAGGAGGGAATGACTATTATTCCACAATGGTGGAAATTTTAAGGATTTATGCAAATTTATGTATTCTACTTGGAGACTCCAAGGTTAGTTGGTCACAGTGGGTTTATTACTTTAATCGGGGGAAATAGTTTATGCAGGCTTTGAAGAAAATTCTACGTTCACTTACAAAAAGCAAGTTCGTTCTTCAATGCATGCATTCCCTTTGAATGTTTCAGACAAAGGGGAATTGATTGCTTTTTTAGCATTATGGCTTTGTTGTTTTGTCCTTCCTTATGAAATGACGTAGTGAGGCCAGAAACTTTTTATATGGCATCCCTGATGGCCGAGGGTGATAGAATTTCTTTGGCACCAGCTGTATTGGGCTACATCTATCATGGGCTTAATCAAATTGCTCTTAACCCAAAGGGTCCTGGTATGGCTTATCCAAATTTTCCGGCGCATTATGTTCTTGGTTGGTTTGGAGAATATATGCCTATATTGTACTGTCGAAGGGTAGCTCATGAATTTCCAGATGAGTATCCCGTTCCTGTTAGATATGCTGGCGTGAAAGCAAAAGATTTCTCATTGGTCCAAGCTCGTATGATCTTTAGATCTTCCAAAACCATTAATGAACTCCCATTTTCATTTAATAGAAACACAGAAGGGATTGAGGTTATGGATTTTGCTAATACTCCAGACGAACACTTTGAGTTCTTGGTGTATATTCGCTCTGGAATATTGCCAGTTCGAGTGCGTCAAGAATTGTGGTTAGAGCCATATTATCCGAATAGATTTACTCGACAGCTTGGATTCGATCAGGGTGTCCCTGCTAATGTATATCTTTTCCAATTTTTCAGAATGGGAAGCCCGTAGTATTGAACAACTAGCAAGAGCACAAAGGATGCTTTTGCGGCGTGACACCGGTACACGTTTTTTTATCCCAAGTATGTATAATGTGGGAGAATGCTCCTTTTGGTATTGTAGATATTGGGTCAAGTGATCTGCACCCTATCTGGAACTTTCAGTCCGTTATGTTCACAAGTTAACAAGACAAGCTTATCGTCAAGGAGAAACAATTTTTGTCATTGAAAAGATACGAACAGACACTTCGGACATTAGAGGATCTATATATTCACATATCAGAAATTGATTCTAATCCCACTATGAGTAATAAAAACACTCATCTTATGCGGAAGAGTAAGGTCCCGATCGGCAGACAACGCTCCCCATCTGATGATGATGTGAATTTCAAGAGAGCTCGTTATAAATGACCAGAGGGATCAGATGGCACTGATACTGGGGAGACAACGCATGCATCTTATCATGACTTATCAATCCCAGATGTAACTGATGCTTCACATGAGATGGATTCTCTAGTGCCTTCAAGAGTAATTGGTACTCCACATGAAACGGACCCCCGAGCACAAATCAATGCATCAGAAGATGAAAATCTGATGGAAGATCTTGTGGACTATGGCAGTCCTAGTAATTTTACGAAAGAAGATAGTACAATTGTCCCCATTGAGAATCCTAATGGCATGATTCCCAAGCTTCAGCAGCTCTCTTTGTTAATTGAACATGCAGATAATGTGCCTGACCGTTTGACTGGACAGTTCATCTTAGACACAATAAACCAAATTTCAAATTACTTTACTGTATCAAACACATTCAGTGATGTCTTGCATCATCGTGATTTAATTAATAAATCTTTGTCCAGATTACAAGACATTGTATCTGGTGATGATTTTAGGAAAAATACTGTTGACTGGTTTTCTGAATTTATCCATCGTGTTTTGAGCATGGCTGCAACAATGGAATTAGAAGACAAGTCTTTAAAGGAAGACCCAAAGATTGACTTAATCCGGTTAATTGAATTAACTAAGGCTCACGAAGATGTCCTTACAGAGCAGAGATCCCTGACTTGTACATTGAATGAACTTAACGAAAAATCTGGGGAACTGAAAAGTAGAGAATCAGAGCTCCTGGACGCCGAAGCCAAGATCCGGGCTGAAAGGGCTGAGTTGGAGATCAAGCAGAAAGAGCTAGGAGGTGAAGTTGAAAAAGTCCAATCATTATTATCAGCTCAAGCCGATTTGGACAAGGAACTTTGTAAACAAATGATTGCAGCGGGCAAGAATGAGTTAGATCGTTTTAATTCACATGGCACGGAGTTGGGAGAACTCATTTCTACAATCAGCTCTTTCTATAAAGCTTAGTGTTTTTTTTTTTGGTAGCACACTCTTAGTTTAGTATTTGTATTTTTTTTTTAGGGTAAATTTCACAAACCACCCATAAAATTTGAGATAATACCAACTAAGTCCATAACATTTTAAAACCTACTAATTTCATCCTAAAAGACAATTTTGACCCTGATCTTAAAAAAAAAAAAAAAAAAAAACACTGTGACCTTTTTTTTATTTCCTCTCCCACTCTCTTCTCTGGGTTTCTCTATCTTAGAATCCTCTTTCTCCACAACGCCAAGGCTGTGAAGGACCCCGATCTTGCATGGACGCCGACGTGTCCCTCGCTCTCAAGAAGACAACTTGATCAAAGTAAAGTCGAGGCGCTGTGGACTCGGTTTGTCTTCGAACCGGACCAGGACCTCCGTGGTGAACGGGCTGAGGAAGAGGCTGAAGGATTTGATGGAGAGTTTCAATAATCTTCGGCAACAGATCTCGTCGGAGCATCGGGAGACCGTACAACACCGGTACTTCACTATCAACGCCGGTATTTATCTGTTGTTTGGCTGAGATTTTCGCTGGTTTTGAGGTAGGTTTTGTTGGGATTTTTAGGAAATTTCGTTGTGAATTTACAAAGGGATTTATGAGTTGTTTGGCTTGGAGTTTTGCTTATTTTTTCTAGGATTTTTGTTGGGCTTTTTAGGAGATTCATTGGAAATATTCAAAGGGATTTATGTGTGTGGCTTGGATTTTTGTTGTTTTTTTGTTGTTGTTGTTTTTTTTTTTTTTTTTTTTTTTTTTTGGGTTTCTATTGGTTTTGAAAGAGTTTTTTTGTTGGTAGTGTTGTTGATGCCGGTGACCAAGCCATGGGCTTCACCATGGCTAAGGTTCCATTACAGAGAGGGTTCTGAGATGGAGAACTCAGAGAAGAGAGGGGGAGATGGAAATAAAAAATAATAATAATTAACGGTGTTTAATTTTTTTTTTTAAAGTTCAGGGACAAAATTGTCTTTTTAGGATGAAATTGGTAAGATTTAAAATGTTGTGGACTTAGTTGGATATTATCACAAACCTCAGGGGTGGTTTGTGGAATTTACCCTTTTTTTTAATAAGATAGCCACTTGCTTCACCGTGTCTCATTTTTCTCGTCATGAAGAATGTTTGCATGCTACACTCATGTATGCATACACGCGCGCGCGCGCGCACACACACACACGCACACACACATATATATGAATTTTTTTAAGATGCGCCAGAATTTAGTAAACAATACCAAGGGAATTTGTTTAAAAAAAATGTGACTGAATTTAGTAAATAATACTAAGAGAATTTGTTTTGAAGATGTGACTGAACTCAGCAAATGATACCAAGCTGCCTACGAACTCGAAATGGGATCAAGTCATCACGTAGTTTAGAAAATGGGAGTGAGTGTTTTTTGGGAAGATGTGATTGAACTCAGTAAATGATACCAAGCTGCCTACGTACCTGAAAGGGAATCAAGTCAACACGTGGTTTAGAAGGGGGATGATGATTTCTTTTTTTTGAAGATGTGACTGAACTCAGTAAATGATACCAAGCTGCTTACATAACCGAAAGGGGATCAAGTCAACACGTAGTTTAGAAGGAGATGATAATTTTTTTTTTTTTGTTTTTTTGAAGGTGTGACTGAACTTAGTAAATGATACTAAGTTGCCTACGTACCTGAAAGGGGATTAAGTCAACACGTAGTTCAAGAAAATGGGTTAGAGAATTTTTTTTTCTTTATGCCTTAACTTTTGCCTAGGCCGACTTATAAAAAAGTTTTCAAACTAGCGAACTTTGTTTTTTTTTTTTTTTTTTATGCCCTAACTTTTGCCTAAGCCGTCTTATAAAAAGGTTTTCAACCTAGCAGCTTTTTCTTCTTCTTCTTTTTTTTTTTTTTTTTTTTTTTTTTTTTTTAAGTGTAGAACTTTTTAATGAACTTCCCATTTACACAAAGGTAATTGCATTGTCCCTCAGGATCTGACAACTCATATGCACCTTTGGAAAAGACCTTTGTGATAACATAAGGCCCCTCCCATTTGGACTGAAATTTGCCTTGCATCCTTCTTGTTATAATGATGGGTCTCCTAATGTTTAAGACCAAATCACCAACTGAAAAGGATCTGAATTTAACACACTTATTAAAAGCACCTGCCATTCGAGCTTGATACAACTCCAATTTTTGCTGAACAAGAAGTCTTTTTTCATCTAAAGCTTCAAGTTCGGCAAGCCTTATCTTTGCATTTTCATCTGGCTCTGTTAATTGCGTGGCAACTCTGAGGGACGGCAATTGGATTTCCAATGGAAGCACAGCTTCTGAACCATACACCAGATTATATGGAGTGCACCCAGTGGAATTACGAAACGTGGTCCTATAAGCCCATAACGCTTCTGGAAGACGTTCATGCCAATCTCTTTTTCCTTTTGACACCATTTTCTTGAGAATCCTACAAAGGATTTTATTAAAAGCCTCTGCTTGACCATTTGCGAAGGGATTATAACTGGCTGGGAAAGCTTGCTCAAATTTATATTTTTCTGATAATTTTTGCAGAGGCTTACACTTGAAGTATAAAGCATTATCAGATATTATTTTGGAAGGAACCCCATAGCGATAGATTATGTAATTTCTTATGAACCTGGCAACATCTTCTGATCTCACTTCTTTTAATGGAACAGCTTCAGCCCATTTTAAAAAATAATCAGTGCCGGCCAAGATGTATTGATGTCCTGGAGAAGATGAGGGTTTAAAAGGACCTATCACATCGAGCCCCCAAGATTCAAATGGCCAAGAAATCACTGTAGGATGTAATGGTTGAGGAGGTTGATGTATAAAGTCCCCATGAAGCTGGCACATTTTGCAACTGTTTGCAAATTTCATTACGTCTCTCACCATGGTAGGCCAATAATATCCAACTCTTTTTAATTGTGCTGCAAGTTTTGGGCCAGCTTGATGAGCCCCACATGTCCCTGAATGAGTTTCAAAAAGTGCACGAGTGGCTTCATCCTTTGACAAACATCTCAACAAAACGCCATCAAAAGATCTTCTATATGGAAAATTATTAGGTACTTCCGGAGTATCATAAATGCATACTCCCTTCTCTCACATGAATAGTGGGTCCCACCATGAATTTAATTACTAGGATCCACAATTCATGTGAGAGGAGAGAGTATGCATTTATGGTATTCCGGGAGTACACAATAATTTCTCCTTCTATATAAGGTATCATTCAAGTACGCAAAGCGTAACGCTCTACGCCTTATATCAACCCTTTGTCTAGGATCACTTGGTAATCTTCCATGTTGGATGTAAATAATGATTGGCTGTCGCCAGTCTTGCTCCTCTTCAATTTCAAAGACATTGATTGCATTTACATCATTTGCCTCTTCAATTCTTTCCAAGGCTGGGGGTAATAACTTTCGCTCTCCAACAGTTATTTGCACATCCCTTTCCTCAGGTAATGTCAAAGATGCAGCTAGATTAGCTAATGCATCTGCTTTGTCATTTTCTGACCTTGGTATATGACCAATGTGGACCTCCTGAAATTGTGACATTAAATATTTTGCCCTTTGATGGTATGGAATCAAATTAACATTTTTGATAGCATATTGGCCATTAATTTGTTTAATGATCAATTGAGAATCACCAAACACTTGCAAAGAATCTATATGCATTTCAAGAGCAATTTCAAGGCCAATTATTAATGCTTCATATTCAGCCATATTATTTGAGCACAAGGATAATAAGGAAAATGAATAGGGGATTAGACCCCCGGATGGTGTAATGAACACAACTCCTGCTCCAGCCCCTAATTTTCTTACAGCCCCATCAAAATAAAGTTGCCATGAGGATGTTTCAATATTAAAGACTTCCTCCTCTTTAGGAAAATTTTTTGACAGTTCCCCGTCATCAGGCACAGGATGAGCCGCCAAAAAATCCGCAAGCACTTGACCCTTAACTGCTTTTTGTGGCACAAATTTTACCTCAAATTCTGATAATATCATGCACCATCGGGCCAAAAGTTCAGACAATATTGGCTTAGTCAATAAATATTTGATCGGGTTTGCTTTTGAAATCAGAGTAATTGAATGAGTAAGCAAATAGTGTCGTAATTTCTACACTGCGAAAATTAAAGCCAAACAAACTTTTTCTATGGGGGAATAGTTGTGTTCTGCCCCCACTAACGTTCGACTTAAATAATAGAGTGCATTCTCTTTTCCTTCCTCATTATTTTGTGCCAACAATGCCCCCAATGAGCGCTCTAGTGCCGCGACATACAAAATTAACGGCTCCCCAGTAATTGGGGCCATTAGAATTGGTGGTCTAAGTAAATATTGTGTTAGTGTGTATAGCTTAGACTAGATTAGCCCATTGAGCTTAGCCCAATATACTGTACTTGTAATTTACTCATATTACTTGTACTGCACACATACCTAGCCTATATAAGGCTCTCTATTGTACATTATTACACAGATAATATACACAGACTATTCAGTCTTTCTCTCTCACTTTATATCTTTAACATGGTATCAGAGCTATTTCTCTGACTTTTTGGCTCCTGTGGACATCTTCGGCGTTCTTCCCTTGCCCTTGCCTTCATCCAGTAGTCACTGCCAGAAGCGAGTCACCGTCATCACGCCCACAGTCCAAGAACACTCGGATTTCGTCAGTTTTGTTAATCAAACTGCAAAAGTCAAAGCATAGATTGACGGATCTTTCGATCCCGAGCAAAACCCAACAAAGCGTCTCCAAAAACAAGCTCTCACGTGCCTTCACGCACCTCCTGAAGTTTCTGCCTGACGAGCACGCGCTCCACGCGCCGCCACGCACCATCAGCCAACCATTCGCGCCTCACGAGCCAGGGACAGCGCCACCATGCACCACACATGCCAGCTCTGCTTCAAAACTGCCACGTCAGCCCTAGGTGACGTCACTACCACGCCAGCCCTAGGTGACGTCACACTGCCACGTCAGCACACGTCAACGCCTGCTCTGTTGACCGTTGACTTTAACCAAAGTCAAAATTTTTCAACAGGACATGTCTTGCTCAGTTTTTCACGTAGATTCCGATTTTGGACTCTGTTTTTGCATTTGAGGTTTCTAAATCCCATTTTTTGGGTATTTTTCCTCATTATGGCTTAACAAAATGATCGAGATATCATACGTCCTATCACCATTATGTTGGATGGTCCCACTAGCTATCATGCATGGTCTCAGAATATGACTATCTTCCTAAAGGGTCGTAAACTGTGGAGATATGTGGCTAATTCAATTCCTAAGCCAGTACCAAACCCTAAGTCCAAAGCCACAACTGCTGAAGATGATTATGAAGAACGCCTAGAGGAATGGGAGAGTATTCAGAGTAAGATCCTGTCTTGGTTTATCAATACCTCTATTCCCTCCATTCATAATCTTCTTCCTCATCTTGAGACTGCTGAGGCTACTTGGAAATTTCTGGCTGATCGCTATAATTGTACTAATGATTCAAGCTTGGAGTTCCACATTGAATCAAAGCTTTATCAAATACGCCAAGAGACAGGTCAGTCTATTTCTGATTATTACTCTCAGACTTCTACTATGTGGGAACAACTTTCTGCTGCAAATCCTCCACTAGTGTGTTCTAAGGACATTGAGCTCTTTGTCAAATATCGGGATCGCCGTAGATTTATGCACTTCATTGTTAGGACATATGTAGTTTAAGTGGTTGTTGACATATGTCACTATTTTATGTAATTGGCTTATCCTTTAGGATGTGTTTAACGCTTCAAGAAACTATGTTTCAAGATCAAGTGTTAAAGTCATCAAGTCTGTCCAAGAAACAAGCTAGAAAGTGCAAGTTATTAAAGCTCGACACCTAGTCTCGACACATGCATCTATCGAGCTTTAGAAGCTGTTTCAGCCCCGAGGCTCGACAGCTTCTCGACAGATCCTTGACACCTCTATCTGTCGAGATTTAAAGAAAACAGGTTTTCAGTTCTGTTTTAATTCCAATCCGTGAATATGTCTTTGGGACTTCTTTTCTCCTAACCCTAGACATATAAAAGGATTGTTTTAAGGGCCGTCAAAGTGACGCAAGTTGCACAAACATTGAGTAATTGTTGTTCATGCAATTTGTGACTGAAGACAAAGTTCATGCCCTAGTTCATCTTTTGTGAAGAAGTTGTTGTGTAATGTGCACCGTAGGATTTTGTAACCAAGCATCTTCTTAATCTTTATCGTGTGGATGATTTGAAGAACTTTGCAGCCAACAACTCTCTCTTTAGTTGGTGAATTGAAGTCGCGTACTGGGATCCATGCAATTGGTTAGTCACGTACTTGGGAGCCGTGCATCAAGAGGAGAAACTATCACTACAGAACAAGTCCAATTGGGTATTGGGGTAAGGGTTCAACTGTAGGTTAGTAAGGTACTTGGATTCCTTGCTTGTAACCGCTTGTTATGATAATAATGGAGTTTCGAGAGTGGTGACCTTAAATCACCCGGTGGGGTTTTTGCCGTCAGGTTTTCTCCATTCGTAAACAAATCACCGTGTCATTTATTTTCCGCTGCATACTTTAGTTATTGGTGATTTGTTTGTGCTGTCACGTGAATTTGCTTGTTAACTTGATTAATTAATAACTCAGTTAATTAATCAATTTAATTAATCACAAGGGGTCAACGCGTTTACGGTCTATCATTCATGATGGGTTTACGTGAGGATTTTGAGCCTACTAGGGCTTCTCTGCTTAGCCGGTCTCCTACTCCTTCTCTTGATGTTGCAGTCAAGGAGCTCATTTCTGAGGAGAACTGTTGGCTTACTCATCACATATCATCATCTGATCATGTATTGGCTACACCATATCCACAGCCTCCAATTGCTGCATTCACTACTCCTCCACGAATAAACTCTAAGCGTCGCACCTCTCAGTCTTCCAAAGGTACTCGCTGCGAGTTTTGCCGTGCTAAAGGCCATGATATCTCAGTTTGTCACAAACTACAGAAATTTATGCAAGAGTAGAATAAAGCTTCTCTTCCTCGGGCAGCTGCTGTATGTCCTCCAGATCCATCAGTTCCTACAAGTTCATCTTTAGCTTCCTCACTTACTACGGGTGATATTGAGGCAATTGTTCAACAGGTTTTATCCTGAAATTCTACTACCCTTTCTGTCAACTCAGGTAAACAACCTTGATTTTTTGATACTGCATGTTGTAACCATATGACTCTTGATGAATCCCAATTTTCTAATAAGGCACCCTTAGCACACCCTATCACTATTTACATTGTTGGTGGAACTCTTATGCCTGTTAGTCATAAAGGAACAATCTCTTCTCCTAGTTTATCCCTTAGTGACACCTTTCATATCCCATAGTTATCCCTCAATTTGCTTTCTGTTGGTCAACTTTGTGAATTAGGTGTAGATCTTCTCTTTGATAATCATGGTTTGGATGTGCAGGATCCCCGGACGGGTCAAGTACTTGGGATAGGGCGTAAGGTTGGTCGCATGTTTAAGGTTCATGACTTGAAGATTCCTTCACAAGTTGTTTCTGCAGCTGCTACCATTACCACCCCCTCACCTGATCTCTGGCATGCTCGTC
This sequence comes from Castanopsis chinensis, assembly GCA_032878915.1. NCBI lineage: Eukaryota > Viridiplantae > Streptophyta > Magnoliopsida > Fagales > Fagaceae > Castanopsis > Castanopsis chinensis. The sequence continues at coordinate 49,379,520 of JAVQMG010000132.1, forward strand.
TTGGTCATCCATCCTTATCTCGTCTTCAATTGTTAGCTTCTCAAGGTCATTTAGGCTCAGTTTAGTTTCAAAAATTTGATTGTACTTCTTGTCATTTTGGCAAACAAGCTAAATTGCCCTTTAATAATAGTGACTCTTTTTCTTCTGCACCTTTTGATCTTATACATTCTGATATTTGGGGTCCTGCATCGGTTCCCACTGAGGGAGGATCTAGATATTTTGTCATATTTGTGGATGATTTTTCTCGATATACTTGGATTTATCTGCTTCACCATAGGTCTGAACTTGTGTCTATTTACCAAACATTTCATAAAATGGTTGAAACATAGTTTAATCACATTGTCAAAGTCTTTCGATCAGATAATGCTCAAGAATATAATGATAAATCTTTCCTCTCCTTTTTAAATAGTCATGGTACCCTTCCTCAGTGGTCTTGTCCTTACACCTCTTAACAAAATGGTCGTGCAGAACGAAAACATCGTCACATTCTTGATGTTGTCCGCACCCTTCTCATTTCTGCCTCTGTTCCTGAGTGCTTTTGGGGTGAGGCAGCACTCACTGCTGTGTACACCATTAATCGTATTCCTTCACCCACTACACATAACAAATCACCATTCGAGCTTCTCTATGGTCAAATCCCTGACTACTCATCTCTTCGGGTTTTTGGTTGTGCTTGCTTTGTCTCTCTTCCTCCTCATGAATGAACAAAGCTTCAACCTTGTGCTCGTCTCTGTTGTTTCCTTGGTTATGGTGTCTCTCAAAAGGGGTTTCACTGCTATGATCCCATTTCTCATCGTCTTCATATCTCCTGCAATGTTGAGTTTTGGGAACATCGTCCTTTCACGAGCCTTCAGCAGTTTCCTGCATCCTCTTCCTTAGAGTCTCCCATTTTTACCGATCTTTTCCTCCCTCACTATCCTGAACTTGTGAAGGATTCTTCTACATCGGCTGCCTCTCTAGACGACTCATCTCCGGTTCCGTCCCTGGCATATGACCTGCCTATCTTGGATCCTGTGGCACCACCCTCTCCTGAGTTACCTGTTAGTCCTGAACTTCGTCGTTCCACCCGGGTAAGCATTCCTCCCCCTTATCTCACTGATTATCACTACTCTTTTGCTCTTGCCACCTTCTATGAACCTCACACCTATCGTGAGGCACATACTGACCCTCTTTGGCAACAAGCTATGAATGAAGAACTAGATGCCCTTCAAAAGAATCACACTTGTGATATGGTTGATTTGCCTCCTGGTCAGTCTGTAGTAGGTTGTAGGTGGGTTTACAAGATCAAAACCAAAGCTGATGGATCTGTTGAACGATACAAGGCTCGTCTCGTTGCCAAGGGCTTTACTCAAGAGTATGGCATTGACTATGAGGAAACATTTGCTTCTGTTGCTCGCCTTACATCTGTCAGATGTCTCATTGCTGTGGCTGCTGTTTGCCATTGGCCTCTTTATCAAATGGATGTGAAGAATGCTTTCCTTAATGGAGACCTCCAAGAAGAAGTGTACATGCAACCACCCCCTGGCTATCCACACTCAGGTAGTCAAGTTTGTCACCTTCGTCGTGCTCTTTATGGCCTCAAGCAGGCTCCTCAAGCTTGGTTTGAAAAGTTTAGCTTAGTTGTTGCTCAGCAGGGTTTCACTTCGAGTCCTCATGACACTACTCTTTTTGTCCGACGATCCTCTGCTGGTATCACTCTTATTCTTTTTTATGTTTATGATATAATTATTACTGGAGATGATTCTGCAGTATCCGGTCTCTTCAGCACTTCCTCAGTCAACATTTTGAGATGAAAGATCTGGGCACTCTTAGCTATTTTCTTGGACTTGAGGTTACCTCATTCTCTGATAGATACTATCTTTCCCAAGCTAAATATGCTTCTGATCTACTCTTCAAAGCCGGTATCACCGACAACAAGATTGTTTCCACTCCCTTGGAATACAATGCAAAGCTCACACCCTTGGATGGTGAACCTATATCTGATGCTACACTCTATCGTCAGTTGGTTGGTAGTCTGATCTATCTCATTGTTACTCGTCCTGATATCTCACATGCCGTGGGTATGGTTAGTAAGTTCATGGATGCCCCTCGTTCTGTTCACTATGCTGCAGTTCTTCAGATTCTTCGATATGTCAAGGGCACACTTTATCATGGTCTCCATTACTCCTCTCGGTTTTCTCTCGAGCTTCATGCTTATTCAGATGTAGACTGGGCAGGTGATCCGACTGATCGATGCTTTATTACAGGTTTCTGTTTCCTATTGGGTACTTCCCTTATATCATGGTGTAGCAAGAAGCAAGATGTGGTTTCTCGTTCCAGTACTGAGGCTGAGTATCGTGCCCTTGCCGACACCACCTGCGAGCTTGTCTGGCTCTGCTGGCTCTTGGCTGACATGGATGCTCCCCAGCCCACTGCCCCTCCTCTTTATTGTGACAATTGTAATGCCATTTACATTGCTCATAATGATGTCTTCCATGAACACACTAAGCACATTGAGATTGACTGCCACATCACTCGCCAGCATCTCAAGAAAGGCAATCTCAAGTTATTCTCTATCTCTTCTGCTGACCAGCCTGCTAATATCTTCACCAAGACTCACCCGCCTGGTCGTCTTCGAGATCTTATATCCAAACTCCAGTTGGCTTCCTCCTTGCCACCTCGAGTTTGAGGGGGGATGTTAGTGTATAGCTTAGACTAGATTAGCCCATTGGGCTTAGCCCAGTATACTGTACTTGTAGTTTACTCATATTACTTGTACTGCACACATACCTAGCCTATATAAGGCTCTCTATTGTACATTATTACACAGATAATATACACAGACTATTCAGTCTTTCTCTCTCACTTTATATCTTTAACATATTGCTTGATTTCTTCAAAAGCATTTTGGCAAGCTTGATCCCATCCAAATGGCACATCCTTTTTCATTAACCTTGTGAAAGGTTGACATCTAGATAGATTTAAAATAAACCTTCTTATATATGCTAGTCTCCCTTGTAATCCTCGTAATTCTCGCAAGTTACGTGGAGGAGGCATTTCCATAATTGCTTTTATTTTCGTGGTGTCAATTTCGATTCCTTAGTATCTAACCACAAACCCAAGGAATTTCCCAAATGTGACTCCAAATGCACACTTTAAAGGGTTCATCTTGAGTTGATACTTTCGAAGATCCTTTAAGTGATTCTCCCTTTTTCTAGTTTTGACAACCAAGTCATCCACATAACATTCAACGGTATTATGGAGTATATCGTTGAATATATTTGTCATGGCTCTTTGATATGTTGCTCCTGCATTTTTTAAACTAAAAGGCATAACTGTATAACAGTAGATACCTTTAGGTGTTCTGAAGGTAGTTAGCTATTCATCTTCAGGGGCCATTTTAATTTGATTATATCTTGAAAACCCATCCATGAAGGATAAAGCACTGAATCCAATAGTGACATCTATTAGCAATTCAGTGATTGGGAGAGGAAACTCATCTTTAGGACATGCTTCTTTTAAGTCTCTAAAGTCCACGCAAATGCGCACTTGGCCATTCTTCTTTTTCACAGGAACAATTTTAACAAGCCATTTAGGGTAATAAACTTCTCAGATAAACCTATCATTGATCAGCTTGTCAATTTCATCCTTGATCTGTACCACGAGCTCTAGTTGATAGCGACGTTTAGCTTGTTTTGTAGGGTGTTTATCTTTAGATACGGAAAGTTTATGTACTGCCATATTTGGATCCAATCCTAGCATGTCTTGGTACCCCCATGCAAATACATCTCGATATTCTCAAAGAAGCTGCTCATAATCTTCTAATTCTTCTAGAGTTAATAGGGCACTGACGAAAATTGGCTTTGGGTCTTCACTTGTACCAAGATTTAACTCTCGAAGCTCATCAACTATAGCTTGCCCCCCTTCTTCAAATTGTGGTGGCGCGGGATGAGCTTTATCCACAAACTCCAATGAATCATCTTGTCTAAAAACTCCAACCTGTTCATTCTTTGATGAATTTTCCATAACATCTTCTTCAAAGGAAGTGCAATTGACTTGTGCAACTTCAAAGTCTCCCTCGGTCTTATACACTACATTTTCTGGTCTCTTCTTGTTGAGTTTCCATTTTTTGTTCTTATTGAATTTTACCATTGGCTTGAGCCTTAAGGCTTTGCCAAGGTGTTGGAAAACTGAGACACGACTAGGCCTCTCCATCAACTTATGCAGTAGGGCTTTGCCAAGGTGTTGAAATACTGAGACATGAGGTGTTTGGTCAGCTTCATTTGAAACAAGTTGAGTTGGCTCACATTCCATGAACATAGCCTTTTCTTTTTCTGTAAAGACTTCTGGTTCTACGAAGGATGCTCTAAGGACATCATCATTTTGATGAATATGTACATCTTGAACACATCGTCGAGCCATTACACTTTTCTTCTTCATGTTTACTTTTAAGGAAGGTGATGAAGTCGAAGGTAATGATGTATTCTTTCAAAAAACAACTTTACGCTTACTTTTACCTTCATCTCCATCAAAATGGGTCATGATCGTAAGTTGCCCCCTAGGAACAGATTGGTCTATCTTATGGAGAGGGCAACTGTAGCTTGTTGTAAGAACAACCATTGAATCTTGCAACGGTGTTAAAATCTTCTAATCAGGCTTCCTTACACTTTTAGGTGTGTATCTAAAAAGTGCTTTTGACTTCAAAGCTTTTGAGCCTTGAATTTCTTCCATATTTTTTTGGCCAGAAGGTTTCACCTTAACTTTGATAGCCTTGGATGCCTTTGATATTTCTGTACTTGAAGGCCTTAGATCTTGCTCCACATTTAAACTTTCTTTCTTAGTGCCGTTGTCTTTGGACGAAGGCATAAGGATGGTTGTTGCATAAAATTTAGCATTGGCATAATTCACTTCTTCTCCCACAAATGGGTCAGGATCAGCATACACTTTTTTCACATGTCCATCCTTATCACAAAATTTAAAGCATTGATGAAGCGTGGAACCAATTATGCCATAAGTGTGTATCCAAAGGCGTCCTAACAGAATGTTGTAAGATGTATCGACATCAATTACGTGGAAAAGAGCTTCAGAATACAATTCTCCTATTTCCACTTTTAATGAAATGGTTCCCATGGCTCTTTGGCCAACCTGGTAAAAGCCCTGAATGGTCAAATTAGATGGGGACAATTTTCTAGACTTCATCCCCATTGCTTTGAGTGTCTTGTAAGGGAGAAGATCTACGGTTGATCCATAACCCAATAGGATTTTTGATATCCAAGCATCACCAGTTGTGCCCTTGACATATAAAGGCTTATTATGGAATTTATTCCCCAATTGGAGGTCTTCATCACTAAATGTTATGCATGCCAAACATGAAGCACATATTCTGGGTGACAAGTGTCGTGCCTCAATATGGTCAATCTCAGTCTTGAAAACATCTGGGCTTAATAAAGCAAGTATGAGGGCCTTCCTAAGCTCCTCGGATAATTAGAGAGCATCATAAACACTCAACAAAGCCGGGATGCGTCTCAAATGTGCCAAGATGTCATACTTTATCCTATTAGGGTTCATAGAATTTTTAAGACTCTTGACATATGACTTATATTGAACGTGTATTTCATTTGAAGACTCTTCTCCCCTTTTTACTTCCTTTGATGTTGAGGCACTAATGTCTCTCTTCATTGCCTCTTTTATTTCTCCAAGAGGTTGTGAGGAATTGTCTATTTTCTCTTCGGAAGAATCATGTTTTGCATTTCGATTTAGTTTTTCTTTTTGTGGTAATGACAAATGTTGACCTGAACGCAATGTTACTTCGTTTACCTCTTGTTCCTTGTTCATTGTCCACAACTGAAACCATGCAACATTGCCCAACTTCCTCTTCGAAATGATTTTGAAGGAATTTCTTAAGAAGATATTCAATTAGAGTTATTGGCATTCTCTCATATTGAACATATTCTTCTTCCTCTAAACTCACGCTCTTCTTCTAAGTGTTCCTCTTTTTCTTCTTGTCTTTCTTGGAATCCTTCCTTCCACGGATTTTGACTCCTGGCTTCTCAAAGGGCATAATGATTGGTAATGGCCTTTTAGCCATTTTCTTGGATCTCTTACCAATATACATTTGCCACCCTTCTTTATTTCTATCGAAATTGTCCCAACAATCTAATTTTGCTTCATTCATAAGTTCATAGAGACTTGGGAGATTTCTTGACTCGGCCTTAGGAGTCTTTTTTATTTTTTCAACATCATTTGATTTTGCCCCCAATGGGCAAGGCAAAGTGGATTTTGGTTCCTCTTCAAGTAGAGAAATGTTATTAAATGCAGCAACCGATGCTTGAGAGGAACTATCTACCTCAATTTCACCATCGTTTATCATTCTCTGAATTATATTCTTCAAGACATAGCATTCTGATAGAGAAAGGCTGATGATTCGATGGTAGTGACAATACCTTGGATCATCTATTTTATTAACCTCAGAAGGTCTTTTAGGTTCAGGAAGTTGTATTGCTTTTTCCTTCATCAACTCATTAAAGATCCCTTCTAGATCATCATCATGGAATGAGTATTTTACCTTCTTTTTCTCTTCGAGGGTGAGCTTTTTCAAGCTTTCCTTACCTTTTCCATTTTGCCTTCCATTATTGACAAAGGTAGACATTGCTTTCCCCTTCTTTTAGGGCTTTTTTCCTTCTATACCTTTTTCTTCTAAATTATGCCCCCTTTGTGTGGTACTCTTTTGTCAGGCAATTTGTCTTTCAACATTGCTCGCTTTAGAGACCAATGCATCAAAACTTTGAGGTTCTGCATGTTGGATAAAAATCTTGTTTTGTATCTCATACAAAACACACAGCGGAAGCAACAAACAAGGATCTATTTCATTCATGATTGACAACATGCACTATGTAAATTTCAGAATTTAAGAACAAGATAGCATACCTTGGTGTGGAGAAATTCAAAACAAAGATTAGAAGCACTTGGGAAAAATTTTAATCTTCACTCCAATTCCACTTTACGCCCAAGATGTGTGGTCTCTCAATCAGTTTCTAAAGGGAGAATGAAAGTGTGTCTCACACTCTTTCTTTTTCTCTACGATTCTTTTCTTAAAAAAAAATCACTTTAAAAAATTCTGTATGTTTCTCCCTTTATAACTAACTGATTATCTAATTGGGCTGGCCTATTGGGCCTTTCCAATTGGGCTTTAGTGTGTGGCTTGGAATGAGACCAAAAGGGACCAATAAGACACTAGCTCCAATGGGTCTTGGGCTTTTCCGTCAACTCTTGACAAGTCCAAAGTTACCATTAATTATATTTAATACCACTATATAAATATAATTGCACTCTAGGTCTTATTAATAAATTATATCCCAAGACTTTATTTTACACGCAACTCCTTCATAAAATATTCGTAGTAATACAAAGTCATAAATATAGACTGCTACTTTGAAAATTACTACATCTTATCCTTGAGTACCCGGTTTAATCCTTTAAATTTATTCATCATATATTTATGAAATCCAATTTCATAAATATATACTTTAGTAATTTCTTACCAAAGTGGTTAGGCCTAACTCTCTGAATAACCAAACCCATTAAACTTATCTCAAGGGAATATTTTATATCTCCGTTAAGAGACTATGAATTCCATCTTGAGAATATATGTTCCATCAACATTAAATGTGGCTGCCCAACATACTGAGGTTTTGACCGTTATTTTAGATCTCACTCCTGATATATCAAAGCAACTTACACGTCATGATTAGGTCCATTATTCTCTCAGGATTAAGAGTTCATGCAAATAAAAGTATTGAGATTTATTATTCATTTGACAGTCGTTAAGAAAATAATAAATCTCACAACGGTCCAGTTCAATATGTCTTAACTCTTAAAACATATTAACATATCAACTAGAAGTCTCCACTTCCATGATCAAGACAAATCATCTTAGTTGATACGTTATAGTCTTCGCAGATGAAATGCCCAATTTCATCACCGACTACGAACTATAAATTCTGAGTTTACAAAGAACTTGTGATTTATATCTTTTGTGACTTTTCACATAAATCACATACTATGCATCTCATGGACTATATGATAACGTCCAAATATTCATGTTACCATTATTTTAGATAAAAATAAACAATTTTATTAAACACAACATTAAGTCATAAATAATGTCATGTATAGCATCATACAATAGGATTTAAGGACACACATCCTAACACTGCGGCCCCTATGAAAGTGGCAATCTCCAGTAAGAGATTGTTTGAACACATTTGTACTGCAGATTGTTCAGTCAACTTTTCAGAAAATTAGAGATTTAGGCTTCTCCATCTAGTAATGAAATCATTGACACTTTCATTTGATTTTTGCCAAGCATCGGCTAAATCAATGATTGAAACTTTCTTCTTTGAACTCACAAATTGGGCGAGAAAAGCCCTTTGTAAATCGTCCCACGTGTGGATTGACCCTGGCTATAATTGGGTGTACCAAGTAAAGGCTGAACCCTTAAGAGATTGGACGAATTGTCTTATTAACAAGGCATCTGACAAAGCAGATTCTCCACATGCCGAATAGAAATGTGCCAAGTGTTCTTAAGGAGAATCGGTTAAACCATCAAATTTCTCAAGATTTGGTTTTTGATAACTGATTGGGAATGAAATAGTATCATAATGAGCTAGATAAGGCTTTCGATACCCAAGAACGGGTGGATTTGTAGATGCCTGAAATTCTTTGATTCCCTCAGCAATAAGGGTCTTTAATTCCTCCTGTGTTACGAAACTGGATGATGTGTGCCCTTCTTCAGTTGTAGGCACGTGAGTTCGAGCTGATGAACTTGCTTGAGACGCCACTCGAGTTGCCAAAGCTGCTATTTCAGCGTCTTTCTCAATGAGTTTCCTTTGTAGCTCTTGAAGTTGTTCTTCTAAATTTGTAGTGCCAGTCACTAGAACAGGCATATCTTTAGAGTCACTTTCATCTGTGATCTTTAGCATTTTGTTGCATTGATTCATCACGGTTTCAGGAAAATCTTCTTCTTGAAATATAGACTCCAAATCTCCATATAGGGGATTGTGAATATTATTCTATATTTTCTCAGTATCAAAAGAAGTGCTAGAGATTGATGAATCATTGCTAATGGATTGGGACATGAGGCAAGCCCTAGAGCGTGTGATAGGACCTGAGTAAGGTCTTGGTAGCTTGTTAACCTCCTCACAAATCTCTATTACATCCTTGTGTCTTGAGCTTGTCCCTAATCCAAACTTTTCTTCTTTTGTCAAAAAGTAGCCTAAAAAGAATGCCCATTTTTTAGTTTCCAAGTTTGATTTAGCCCTTTTTGATTGTTCAGCACAAAGAGCCATCAATGGATAGTGATCAAATAATTCAGCAACTTGGCTTTCTTCTTTCTCCACATTTTTTCTAGGGCCTGGCTTGGTTGGTGGTGATGTTCCAAAGGAGGCACCAATGTTCACGGCTACTCCTTTTCCTTTGACAACAGGACCATTCTTAGGTGAAGCTGATTCAAGAATGCAACGTCGCATTATTCTTGGTTGAGGAGTCACTTTTGGCTTTAGTGACGTCTTCTTCGAAGCCTTGGTAGGTTTCTTAGTGGCCTTAAGCTTCGGGGTTTCAGGAGGACTTGCTTCCCTTTCTTCAGTGGAAGTCATCATTACCGACTCAATTGTCCCCAACATGATTGGGATGGAGCCAATCATGATTTGGTTAGGGAGAAGCTTTGGGGCCGTACCCATAGTAACAGAGCCATTCACAATTAGACCCTTGGTTTGGGATTTCTTAGCTTTAGCGCTTTTCCTTGCCCGTCTCTTCTTTGAAGTCTTCGAAGTTGACGAAACCTGGATGTTAGTGATGCATTCATCATTTGGTACTTCGAGCTTGACGGAAGGGCGACCAAGGGCAATTGTCATCCGACAACCACTTGCTCCTCGTGCTGCTGCAAGAAGCTTATGGAAGTAAACGGTAACTTGGGGAGCCATCGGTAGACCTATATACAATGCAAAAGTAGAATGTATTAAATCAAATGTATAAGTAACATAGTTGGAGATGAAAAGGAGAATGGGTCCCATCGGACATGCCAAAAATCATGTTGACGAAAATTGTTAACAATAAATGTTAGATCATGTTTAACGAAAGTTGTCAAATTATGTTTAACAAACATTGCCAACTTATGTTTAACAAATGTCGTCAAATTATGTTTAACAACTCATCAAACATAAGTTCACACATAGGCCTTTTGGCATATGAGTTTTATTGATGTGAGTAGTGCCCATTCAAGATAAGGTATCTCTTAATTACAACCCTTTATTTCGAGGGAAAACCCTTTGATTCCAATCACGTTATCTTTGTAAATGAGTTTCTCTATTTTTATGTTTGAGGGAATATGTGTTTTATCTATTTGTGGCTACACCTAATAATTTGTTTAGGTTGCCTACGTACCCTTGACGGGGATCAAGCCACTTCGTAGTTCTTAATTTGAGATCTTAGATTTAAAGTCTCAAATATGGTTTTGTCCAATTTTAAATTATGGATCTTTAAGTCAATACTTGGTGTTTAATTAAGTATTGACACAAATTTTGAATTTGGGCGAGACAATTGATTTTAATCTCAAGGATAAGTTATGGACCATATTTTTATGGAAATTGAATTAAGGATTCTATCTTTAAGAAATTAAATGTCCAAGCAATTTTTCCTTTCTTTCACTAGCTTCTTTGTAGGGAATTTAATGACATTTTGATTGAAATTCCCAAATTTAAGAAAAATCCTTTGAAGCAATTTAATCATTGTGAACATATTTGGAATTTGAGAATCTCCTTAAATCAATTTTTATGGTCATTTTATTTTAGGAATTATTAACTCTAATTTTGATTAAGGAATTAATAATCCCAAAGAATTTGACATGATTAATATGGTGGAGTCAAGGATTCCACTATAAAAATTAGAGCCAAAGACTCATATTAATGGAGTAAAGTAAAAGACTTCATTGATGGAGTAGAGTCAAAGACTACATTATTTTTGTAAAGTTAAAGACTTCATTATTGGGGTAGAGTCAAAGACTCCATTGATGGGGTAGAGTCAAAGACTCTAATTAATTTGGTAGAATCAAAGACTCCATTGATGGGGTAGAGTCAAAGACTCCATTATTTTTGTAGAGTCAATGACTCCTTTATTGGGGTAGAGTCAAAGACTCCATTATTTTTGTAAAGTCAACGACTCCTTTATTGGGGTAGAGTAAAAAATTCCATTGATGGGGTAGAGTCAAAGACTCCATTATTGGGGTAGAGTCAAAGACTCCAATTAATTTGATAGAGTCAAAGACTCCATTAAAGAAGAACAGTGCACCACAACTTGAGAGAATTATTTGTTTGATTATGTACAAATAGGAGTTACGAGTCAAAGACTCGTATTTAAAGTTTCATGCTTGGAGTTAGAAACTCCTCATGAAACTCGATCCTATTTGCATTACCACACAAAAATTCATATTTGAGAATGAGGGAGAGAGAGATTTAGAGAAGAAAAGGAATAATGAAATTCTATATATAGACCTATACTGTGTATTTTTCCTTTGCTTAATGTTACTTTCTCTGACCGTGCCCTTGTTTTTTTTCTCTCTGTCTTTTCTCTGTGTGTGTACTTGCTCTTTTTTTTTGTGTTTCACTTCTTCTCTTTCTTTCTTTTTTCCGTATCTGCCTCCTTTTTTTTTTTTTTTTTAACTTGTGCGTGTCTTTCTCAATTTATAGAGAGACTCCAAAGAAGTTATTTCCTTATTTTTCTCTCAACTGATCAGATCATGGAGCAGTTTTCGTCAATTTTTTTCCTCCACAACTCCAAATCTCACGTTGAGTCGTGACCCACTTTTCACCCTTTTTTTCTCTTTTATATGTTCAGTTGGTTTTTAAGCTCCTTCTTTTTAGTCGATGACAGCCCACTTTCACCAAAATGTGTTCCTCAATTTCTGGCGGTGAGACTTCTTTATCTACTTTTTAGCTTTTCAATTTTTTTATTATTATATTTTCTTCTTTTGTCGTGGCCATCTTTTCACCCTTTATTTCTTTATTTCTTTTTTTAATTATTATTAAGGGACATTGGCAGAGTTATTTAGGCTCACTCTAGTCCATCTTTATAGGCTATGGAAGACTAGCTGACTAGCAGCTCAGAAATTCATGTGGACTCCTTTATATATATATATATATATATAAAATTCTATTACCTTTTTGTAGGCCACAACACATTTTGTTTCATCCTATTATCTAGTCCACAAGCGTGGCATTTTAGTCCACAAGTCATGAAGTGAGCTTTTTTTTTAATGACACATTTTTTCAGTTTCAACAACCGTCACCTTCATTTTTCTCCTCTTCAATTGCCCCCTCATTCCATGGATCTATCATATAGTCTACGCGGACCCATGGAATGACGGTTTGCTTTTACCTTGATAGGCATGTTTCGATTAACAGGCTACCGCGGAGTCATAAATGCATTAGGGACATGTGGTGGTCTTTGATTGTTTGTTTACTTGAATCGAGGCGTCCCTTCGTCTTTCGGGCCATTCCCCCTATATAAGCTGTCCATGCCTTTCATTTTTACATTTTGGAAAAAATTTGATTGATTAGAGTGCAACAGTCCACTCCACTCGATCCGTTTTGTTCTTTCAGTTCTTCCGTTGCTTTCATCGCCACCGTCAAACTGTGAGTATTCTCTTTACTGTCAATTTTTCTTCTTTATTTCATATGTTGGTCTATCGTCAGTGTAGAACTAAAGTCTTAGGTTTCCTTTAACCGTCATTTGTAGGTGTTAGATGTCTAGTGGAGCGTCAAGTGGTCAGTCGTTTGTCCGCGAGGGAATGGGCTACAAGGAGGCGTACCCGTCAGGTCAAGTAGACCCAGGCACCTCCAGCGAGGATAGGGAATAGTCAGCCAGCTCTCCTTCCAATGTGGAAGATGAGGTGCAGGATGTGGAAGGGTCAGAGTATTATTCAAACAACGATTTAGATGGTATAGACCCTCCCATGCAGTCTGTCATAGGTCCTGATGGGTTTCGGGAATTCATCTTGCTTCCTTTGTGGACGGTGAATGACTCACTTCATCTATCAAGCAACCACACTTCAATACACTTAGGTAGAAGTATCAAATACCTGATAACATCCCCATCCGTCTACCTTTCAAGTTCGAGAAGTGCTATTACAAGGGACTTAAAGACGTTGGTGCATATGAGCAGGTGCTCAAAGTGGGACTGCGATTTCCTCTAAGTGCCTTACACCGTCAACTTCTCCAATACTTGGGTTTGGCCGTCACCCAAATCGCACCAAACGCTTGGAGAGTTTTTCTAGGTGTTGAAGTCTTATATGGCGTCATGTCTAATGGTGTTGAAGTCTTATATGGCATCATGGACTTCAATTGCAATTGGAAGGGTCGATATTTTTTCCTTCAAGGAGACAATTAGATGTGTCATCCTGACAATCATGAATGTATGCCTATAGATAAAACTTGGGGCATAATGTCGCCATTTGGTATGTGCCCGTCCTACTTAACGTGTTTGTATTGAGAATTGAATTTCTTCTAACCGTTCACTTTTACAGCTTGAAACCGTCCGCCAATCACGACTGAATAGTTTGGTTTCCTGGAGAAAATCTTCCAGACCAGCAGGTTGTCGGAGAGGACTTGGATAAAACTTGTCACGTTGGAATCCACAACTGCTGCCCATCAATATGACTCAGGAATACGCAAACGTAAGTCTTTTGCTTATGCTCTTATATTTATCATCATTTTCACCCGTCTTTGTAGAAATGGAGGACGCCAGGAGAAGGGCCATCATTAAGCAGCAAACTGCTGCTAAGAAGAAACAAGGCGGTGATCCTCCCTTCAAAACGGTTTCAAACATTCCGCCCACTAATAGGCAGCCGTCTGAGAAGATTGATCGTCATAGCAAGAAACAGAAGATGGTGACGGGTTTGCCTACTCCTGGCATATTTAAGTTGCCCCCTAAGTTAGGCTTAGGCAAGGGTAAGGGTCTGATGACCAATCTAGACCTCGTCAAGGAGAAACCTCCCTTCTTGCTTCGTGAAGATTCACAATATGCCCTCAACCAAGTGACCTCCATTATCAAAGAGGAAGACTATGAGGATCTGGACTATCATGCTACGGAAGCCATGGGGAAGACGGCCCTGTTCAGCCTTACCCAGGTTGGTACTGTCACTCTCTTTTCCATCATATTTTGTTATATTAATATTTACTCTTTCATATTGGTGTAGGGGGTCCTTATGGCCAAAGGGTTAATGGACCGGTGTCTTGCCTAAGAGAAGACGCTGGAGCGTGTCTATGCAAAGTCAAAGGCGACAGTGGAGGAACTTGAGGAGTTGAAGCTCTGGAAGCTTCGTCACGAAGAGAAGCTAAAACTGTTCGAGCAGGCTCATGAAAATTTAGAAAAAGAGGTGGAGTTATTGAGGGAGACCTTGAAAGCTAAGGAAAACAGTCTCTGTTAGGCAAAGGTTAAGGCTGTCCAAGAGTATCGAGATTCCAACTCCCTTTTGGGCGAACTGGGTATCTCATTTGCCAACGGATTCGATGACTGTCTCCGTCAAGTGAAGGCCTTGTTCCTGGATTTGAACCTTGCACACATATCTATTGATCCTGAAGGTCAGACCCCAGCTCACCCTGTTGACACTAAAGATATGGACGAGCTCTTTGGGGGAGAGCAAAGCGACGGTGAAGCCCAAACGGTTGGTGAGAAAGGGTCCGTCGAAGATTATGTCCGGCAGCCTTCACCAAAAGGTCCTGATGCCAAGAAGGATATCGTCGTAGTTTAGGAGTAATATATATACTTTCCTGTTTTCATATTTTAAAGACCAAAAATGTATGGGAGAACAATTTATCCAACTAATTTCATCTGTTTTCCTTTGTTGGTTTTTTGTGAATGTTGTATTCTGACTACACACATTTTTTTTTGAAGAACTTTTTGTAGGCTTTTACTTACCCTTGTCCATTTAATTCATAGTTTTATTCTTTTTTGGCTAAGCTGTCCTTGTCAAGTATGGCCCATCCTATGTGGGAATCTAACCGCCCACTTACGCATTTGCTTTTACATTATGAATCCGCCCATATGGTGTTAAATATGTGTGGCCGTCCTCTTAAGGACTTTCTTTATGGACTCGTTGGTAATAATTTTTTCTCATCCATTAATCTATCCATTTGATGGACTTAATGGATTTATCTTGTTTTGGATAACTCGTTCTCTTTAATGGGTTCAGTTAATCATAGGATTATTTGTCCACTACGTAGATTTGATAGATTTTCATCCTGCTGGGATGATCCGTCCACTATATGGACTTAGCAAATTTCATCCTTCTTGGGGTGATTCGTCCACTATATGGACTTAGCAAATTTCATCCTGCTGGGGATGATCTGTCCACTATATGGACTTATCAAATTTCATCCTTCTTGGGATGATCCGTCCACTATATGGACTTATCAAATTTCATCCTTCTTGAGATGATCCATCCACTATATGGACTTGGCAAATTTGATCCTGCTGGGGATGATTCGTCCACTATATGGACTTATCAAATTTCATCCATCTTGGGATGATCCTTCCACTATATGGACTTATCAAGTTTTATCCTTCTTGGAATGATCCGTCCACTATATGGACTTGGCAAGTTTCATCCTTTTTGGGATGATCCATCCACTATATGGACTTGGTAGAACCTAAGCAAAATACATTCCATATGCTCTGAATAAACTCTTCTTATTATAATGGATAGGTTGAATATTGTTCATAAAAAATAAGAAAATTTCCCTTTGGGCTCTAAAAGTACTATAGAAAATAAGAACAACTATTCTGCTTAAAAAGATAAACTGGAAATAAGGAGGGTGATATTATTGTCATCTTCGTTCATCGTTTATTGGTAGTACTTCTTAAGGTGCTCCATGTTCCATGGGTGACTCAATTTTTCCTGTCCAGTGTTTCTAGGTAATACGTTCCCTTTCTATGCTATGAGGTGATCCTGCAAGGTCCTTCCCAGTTAGGTCCCAGCTTCCCCTGGGAGGAATCTTTTGTAGGGCCGAGTATTCTCCTTAAGACAAGATCTCTAACTTGGAAGTCCCTGTGCCTGACTTTAGAATTGTAATGCTTCGCCATTAGGTCCTGGTATCTCGCTAATCTTTGCTTGGCTATCGCCCTAACTTCGTCCACAAGGTCGAGCTGTAAACGCATGGCTTCATCATTCTTGCTCTCGTCGTGGTTCCCAACCCGGTAGCTTGTAAGCCCTACTTCTGCCGGTATGACAGCCTTGCTACCATACGCCAATCGGAACGATGTTTCTCCTGTTGGTGTCCTTGCCGTTGTCCTGTATGACCACAAAACACTTGGTAATTCATCCGGCCATATGCCCTTTGCCCCCTCGAGCCGGGTCTTGATGATTTTAAGCAAAGATCGGTTTGTAACTTCAACCTGTTCGTTGGCCTGTGGGTGGGCAAGTGACGAGTAGTGGTTCTTAATCCCTAGCCGAGAACAAAAGTTCTTGAATGCGTCATTGTCAAACTGCTTCCCGTTGTCTGAAATGAACACCCGCGGTATACCATACCTACAAATAATATTCCTCCATACGAAGCTCCAGATATTCTTCTCCGTGATAGTAGCTAAAGCCTCTGCTTCCATCCATTTAGTGAAGTAGTCAATGCCAACCACTAGAAACTTCAATTGCCTTACCACTATTAGAAACGGGACCCATGATGTCTAACCCCCATTGTGCGAACGGCCATAGGGCCGTCATAGGGGTAAGCTCTTCCGTTGGTTGCCTTATGAAATTGCCAAAATGTTGGCACTTGTCGTAGGCTTTAACGTATGCATCGACATCCTTCTGCATTGTTGGCTAGTAGTATCCAGCCTTGAGAAGCTTATGCACCAAAGACCTTGATCCCGAGTGGTTTCTGCAGATTCCTTCATGGACCTCCCTTTTAACGTAATCTGACTCTTCTGAGGCGAGGCACCTCAGGTAGGGTCGGGAGAAGCCCCTCTTGTAAAGAATGTTTTTAATCAGGACGAACCGGGAGGCTTTAACCTTCAACTTTCTTGAGGCCTCCTTGTTGTCTGGCAGTTTGCCGTCCTTCAGATACGCCGTTATTGGAGTCATCTAACAATGTTCATTGCTTAGCTCCTACACGCTAGCACCATCTATCAGTGATGAGGGTTGAACGAAGGATAATACCTGGTCGGGAACTATCATAGGTTCTGCAGAAGCTGCCTTTGCCAGTCGGTCGGCATTTTGGTTCTCTTCCCTAGGGATTTGAACCAACTTGACTTGGAGGTTACTTGTTTGACCCTTCACTTCCTCGAAGTACCTCTTCATTCTTTCATTCCTGCACTCATAACTGCCATTAACCTGATTGGTCACGATTTGAGAATCGGAGTATACGACCATACTCTTAGCTCCTACAACTATTGCGAGGTCCAGTCCTACTATTAAGGCTTCGTATTTTTCTTCGTTATTGGTTGTAGAAAAGTCCAAACGGATCATGCACTCAATCTTGTCTCCTTCTGGTGTGTAGAGTACTATGCCGGCTCCACCTGCATGCTTGTTGGAGGATCCGTCTGTGTGGATGCTCCACACGTGAGCTTCCTCCGCCTCATGGTCCTCCATGAAGGTGAACTCAGCAATGAAGTCCGCTATCGGGCTACTCACGCTTTTCGTAAGGGCTTATCCGTCACGACATTTGTAATATATGCTTGAAAGTATGTTTTGAGTTTTCGTGCGGTAGTAACCAATGCGAAGGCTAACTTTTCCATCTAAGGGTATCTCTCTTCTGCTCCTCTAGGTGCTTGGCTTATAAAGTATACGGGCCTTTGCACCCTATCTTCTTCTCTAATAAGAGCCGTACTGACGACCACTAGGGAGACGGCTAGATATAAAAACAACTCTTCCCCCGGCTTGGATGGGCTAAGTAATGGCGAAGAAGAGATGTATGTCTTCAAATCTTCAAATGCCCTCTAGTATTCGTCCTTCCATTCAAACGATCTCCTCAGTGTGCAAAAGAAAGGGAGACATTTGTCCGGCGCTCTTGAAACGAACCTGTTTAGGGCTGCTATCTTGCCATTTAAGCTTTGTACCTCCTTTACTGTCTTTGGGGGAGCTAACTCCATTATTGCCTTCACCTTCTTCGGGTTGACCTCAATACCCCTTTGGGACACCATAAACCCAAAAAACTTTCCTGTGGTTACTCCAAACACCTATTTTCCTGGATTCAGTTTCATATTGTAAGACCGAAGAGTGTTAAAAGTCTCCTAGAGGTCGCTCAAGTGGTCGGATTCTTGAACGCTCTTCACCAACATGTCGTCCACGTAAACTTGCACATTTCGTCCAATCTGGTACGCAAACATCCGGTTCATCAGCCTCTGATACATGGCTCCTGCGTTTTTGAGTTCTAAAGGCATTACGTTATAGCAGAAGAGCCCCTGACTTGTAACAAACGAGGTTTTTTCTTGATCCACTTCATCCAACTTGATCTGGTTGTAACTGGAGAACGCATCCATTGTTAAAGACATATTTTATGTAGTTGGCTAATCTTTTGACAAAACGCACTTTACTTGTATTTGGATAAATCTAGGATGTGTTTAATACTTCAAAGAACATGTTGTTCAAGTTTAGTATTAAAGTCATGAAGATTGGACCAAGAAACAAGTGAAGAAAAAGTGTGTACTAAAGCTGGACACCTGCGAATAGCTGCTGTGCATTTTAAAGCATTTTTAAAATATGGTTGCAAGCGTGTTTTCTAGGAGATGTGGGAGTTATAGGATGTACCTCGAAGGTGATTGTCCCCATCAAACGGTTATGATTGTGTGTGAGTTAAAGTGATTTTCTCATATCTCAAATCGTCATAACATTGAGACACTTATGCAATCTTGCGATATTTTCACACACGACACGCAATACTCTTTGCTATTCTTGATATATGTGTAGGTACAATGTGATTTGGCCATCACAAGGTTTACATGCGTTAATGTATGCTCACTAAACTGTCTTGACTTGTTTTTGAAATATAAAATTGGTTAGACTTGTTTAGTGTGTGTGTGCGTGTTTTGAGATACATGTGCATCAAAATTTTTGTTGAGAGATGTTTTGGAGAGCTTAATGTGTTGCTTGGATCTTTGGTTGAGTTGCATGCATGATTGTATTCATGTTTGTGTTTTTCTTCTTTTGGAAAACTGTTTTTAAAGCCATCTCGACACATCCTCGACACCTCTCGATACCTGGCTTATCTGTCGAGATCTTCAGTTGCATGTTATCGCAATCTCGACACCTCTCGATTGCTAGGTGGATCGATCGAGAAAGTTTCTGTCTCCTCGATAGCTTCTCGATAGCTGTTCGATCCATCGAGGTCTGCTCAATAGCTCCTCGATACCTCTCGATCGATCGAGATTCTCTGCATGCATTTTTTTTTCACATGTTTTGCATGTTTTCTCTTATCTTGTCATCTATAACATCTTATTTCATTACATTCATGCATTTTTTATGGATTCTTTGTGCCTCCTTGATCATCCTTGATCATCTTTATGTTTCTCGGGTAAAGCTTTATAGCTTCCTATACCCTCTGTCAATCGTGACAAAAAGAGGGAGAAATTGGAGATTTTGTGGTTTCCTTCTTTAAGATTCTACAAGTTAGGGGGAGAAATATATGCCCTTGTAAGGGGGAGTTGTGTTTCATCTTGTTAGGGGGAGTGTTTATCTCCTTGTTCATGTGCCTAGGTCTTGTGACCATTTTTACATACAGCATGGTATTTATTAAGTGGTATATATATGATGATGTATGTTTTCTTCACCTACCTTTCCATGTGTTGTTTTTTTTTCTGTCTTTATACACATGTTTCTTTACTTGTACGCAATCTATTATTTCTGTTTCACACAAAGATGCCTTGATGAGTTTTGTTTAAAGTGTTTCAGAAATACAGGTTGTCAAAGTCTTCCATGCCATGAACTCTCTTCTTGCAAAGTTTTTCAAGAGTTTGTGTTAGGGTAGATTTTATTGTATTTAACAAGTGAGTATGAGTTAAGTGATTTATGACTATCTCATATGTTCATTTGTTTGTTGTGGTTTTGTCACGGATTGCCAAAGGGGGAGATTGTTAAAGACATATTTTATGTAGTTGGCTAATCCTTTGACAAAACGCACTTTACTTGTATTTGGATAGAT
Source organism: Castanopsis chinensis (assembly GCA_032878915.1). NCBI lineage: Eukaryota > Viridiplantae > Streptophyta > Magnoliopsida > Fagales > Fagaceae > Castanopsis > Castanopsis chinensis. The sequence goes on from JAVQMG010000132.1 coordinate 49,399,682, forward strand.
CTAGGATGTGTTTAATACTTCAAAGAACATGTTGTTCAAGTTTAGTATTAAAGTCATGAAGATTGGACCAAGAAACAAGTGAAGAAAAAGTGTGTACTAAAGCTGGACACCTGGTGGACACCTGCGGATAGCTGCTGGACAGATAGCTATCTATCGAGGTATCTATCGAGATTTAATAAGGCTCGACAGCTGCCCGATCGATCGAGGTATTTATCGAGGTTACGGGAATTCAGATTTCCAGATCTGATTTTTGGGCCAGGCTTTTGTATTTGTGTAGGGTTTCTTTTCTCGCAACCCTAGGCATATATAAGGCTTATTTTTGAGGCCGTCACACAAGAGAATACAAGGAGAACATATGCAAAAATGTGACCGAAGCCTTATTCTCTCTGGAAGAAGCTACTGCGTCTTTGCGCCTTAGGGTTTTGTAACCAAGTGCTTCTTAATCTTCATTGTTGATGAAGTGAAGAACTTTGCAGCCAACATTCTTCTTCCTCAAGTTGGTGAGTGAGTCACGTACTGGGATTCGTGCAAAGGAGTAAGCCGCGTACTGGGATCCGCGCATCAAATTGGTTAGTCATGTACTTGGGAGCCATGCATCAAAAGGAGAAACTGTCACTACAGAGCAAGTCTAATTGGGTATTGGGGTAAGGGTTCAACTGTAGGTTGGTAAGGTACTTGGGATTCCTTGCTTGTAACTGCTTGTTGTTATAATAGTGGAGTTTCGGGAGTGGTGACCTTAAATCACCCGGTGGCATTTTTGCCGTAAGGTTTTCCCCATTCGTGAACAAATCACCGTGTTATTTATTTTCCGCTACTTTACTTAGTTTGGTGATTTGTTTGTGCTGCCACGTAATATTGCATGTTAATTTGATTAATTAATAACTGGGCTAATTTAATTAATCTAAGTTATCACAAGGAGTCAACGCGTTTGTGGCCTGTCATCCATGAAGCTTAAAAGTTCATGTCCTGCGGTTCCCACAGACGGCGCCAACTGATGAAGCGAAAAAATCACCAGTAAGTCACACAGTCCTCACAAGCTTGAGGTAAAACCTACACAACAAAAAGAAAAGACCTAACAAAGAACACCAGTGTAGTGTCGGCCAAAAACCCTCCGAAGGTCAAGTTAGAACTTTTTGCAACCCTAAAGTGCCAGAGTTGAGTTAATTGTGCGTACTTTGATTTGTGAGGGTTCATGGGTTTTTATAGTAGAGTCGGCCTCCGTTTCTTGCGCATCAAGACGTTTCCTTCTAAGGGAGATCTTTCTTAATGCATGTATATTACGGAATCCTTTGGTAACTTAGAATTCTTCTTGTAGTGGGGTTCATTGCGATTAATGTGAGATGCAAATTAATTCCATTTAGGAATTCTTGGAGCCAAAGCAAGACAGATGACTGTCATGCGTCACTTACAACCGTCCACTGCGCGTCCGTGCACCTTGAATCAGTCGGCTTCCAACCTGCCACCACCATATCGTCACCTTTAGTTAAATGAAACCATCGCCTTCATTTTTCTCCTCTTCATTGACTATTATACAATATGTTAAATTAGAGTACAAATTTAATAAGGATGTGGTCCAAAACCCATAATTTACACCATCTAATAATAGTTTGCATTCTCAACATCTATAATATATACTAGCATGTAACTCCATACCAACGCATGGAGGCATTTAAAATTAAACAAATTTTTTATTATAAAAATATAAATAATTAGTCAAATTAATTTTTTTTTTAAAGTATGTAACACATGCATTCTTGCATACATATAAATATATTTAAAACTAAACACAATTTTTATCATAAAATAAAATATAGATAATTAGTCAAATTATATTTTTAAAGTAAACATGATTAGTCACATATTAAAATTCTTACCTAAATTTAATACTACTTATGATCATTTTTTTTTCTAATTTTTAATAAGATAGAACATGTGGTGATTTTTATTTTATTTATTTTTTGAAAAACATGTTGTGATTTTTATTGAGTATATGTGAATTTTATTTATTTATTTTATAGTTCATTAATATTAGATTCTTAGTATTTTGCACTAATTAACTCACTTGACACAAAAATTAAAAAACTTAAGTAGATGTTCACGTAAAATAATCTGTAAGTGCACAGAATCGTAACAACTAGTAAAGTGTTTTTAGAAAAACGAATGTCGAATCCACAGGGATTAACTATGTTATTGAATACCGAAATTCACTAAATCAATTACTATTTGGAAAATTGAAAATAAATGGAACGTTCTACTATCTGAATTAAATTAAACTACTTAATAAAAATAAATCTACGAATAAAATATTAACACAATGCAAAAATCTAAAAGTGTAAAAATATGATAAGAATGGATCTAGAGTGGTTGATTTCACCTAACAAATCCCACACAATTTATCTTCCTAATTATTAAATTCTAATAATCTCCCGTTGATGATTAAAAATTCCTTAAGTATTCAATATTTTCTCTCGAATAATATCAAAAATATCTTCAACAAACAATTCCATATCTCTATGTGAGTTTAATTAATTGGAGACTCGTTACGTACTATGAATTTTCTGAAAAATCACACTAATCGCGGTAAAGCATCTCTACTTTCGCTCAACTAATGATGTTTAATTCTATAACTAAAATAACAAATTACCTCTCGGTCTCATTGTAATTCAATTGATCAAACTATAATTCGTAAAGAAAATAGTAAGCATTAAGAATAAGAATTAAACACTCAATCATGGAAATATTAAAAATAAAATAACTCAGAAAATAAATTGTGTGTTCATTGCTAGACTACATCAACGCTCTAGAAAATAAATTTAGTTCATGATAAAGTTGAAAAGAAAACAAATAAAACTTATGTCTTTCATCTGAATTGGTTGATCAACTTGAAGCTCTCGCCTTTGTCCTTAGATCCTCCTCTTCATAATGACTCCCAAAACAAGTTCTTCTCAGCGGTACCTCCTTTTCCTCTCTAGGGTTTCTTTTTTTTTTTTTTTTTCTTTTTTTCTGAAAAGCCTTTTAAATAGGTCAAGGAGTCCTATTCCCGTTTGGAGAAAATTCCAGATTTTTAGGCTTCACTTAACCGACGATTTTGGCCCATTTAACGTCAGAATTTGGACTTTTGTTAAACTACAAACTTGTAGCCCTTTAAGTTAAATTTCCAGCCCAACTTGAATCATCTCAATTGGATATCTGAGCCGAAAGTTATGCTAAACATACTATTGATGTGCAGGCTGGATTCCTAATCCGAATTGGACTTGGATTTGGTGCAAATTTCCTTTGATTCCTTGCTCCACTTGGACTTGAATTTAATTGGCTTAGTCCCACTTTGCATGTAAAGCTCTTGTTACCTACAACATAAAGATATTATATAATCAGTAACAAAATAACATAAAAGTAAGGCTAAATATGTAGATATGTGAGTACTTTATTGTATATATTTCATGCACATTAGTAGACACATGACACAAGTTTAAGTGGATAATTATGGTGTAGTTCTCACATAAATTTGGACATATGACACGAAATTGGATTATAATTTCAAATTCTAATTCAATTTTCTCTAAACTTTACCTATTAATATATATATATATAGATGAGTTATAAATTTGAATTTTTTTTAGTTATATGATTATGTTTTTTATGATTTACTATATTGGACTCATTGTTTTCTATACTAAATTAACTAATTTTGACACAAAAATTTAAAATTTTAGATTAGATGGGACATGTGGCGTAAAATTAAACTCTAATTAAAATTCAATTTTTACACTAAATTAACTCACTTGGCACAAAATTCTAAAATTTAGATTAGGTGAGACACATGGCGCAAAATTAGACTCTAATTAAATTCCAATTTGAAATTTAATGGGATTTTCTCTCTGCTTTACCTATTATTATTATTATTATTATTATTATTATTATTATTATTATTATTATTATATATAAATTAGGGTAAATTGCAAAGTACACCCTTGAAGTTTGGGGTTGCTTGAATTTTATATTCTGAAGTTTGAAAATTTTGATTTTACATCCTGAAGTTTGATTCTATTAGCAAAACTCCACCCTTCATTGGTTTAAAGTGTTAAATGACACAGAAGTATGCTGGCATGTTTTATTTTTCACAAATTGACCATTCAAAATGACACCGTTTCAAAGGAAGAGAAAAGGTACGGCTACCATCTCTCTAAACGGCACCGTTTTGCCAACTCAAAACAAAAATTCCGAGTATACCTACGACACCACCGTTTTGCCCAAACTATAAACACAATTACACAAAACATAGGATCTGCAACGTGACACACCGTTTCTGCCATTCAACTACCTATTCCCAAAATCAAAACCCCAGGTACAATTCAGGAAAGGAATAAAGCATAACTTTGTTACAATGCTGTATTGACATTTGACAGTTTTCCACTCTCTCTGCAGTAGTGGTTGTGGCTTTGTCAAGCTTGTCTAAGGGTGCTTCCCACTTCATGTGGTAACATTTCCCCCACCACCATACCTACCCTCTTGCCCATTGGCCTTTGCCCCATCTTAACCATAACTGCCTCTCATCATGAACCCGATCTTACCATAATAGCAAACCCGCCTATCTCAAACCACTACACCAGCAGACCCATTTTCTCTACCATCCAAACCCAATATAGCTCATGAGCTTTCTTCCTTTGGCCTTATTGGAAGGCTTATCGCTAGCAAAGCCAATAACAACGTTAGAGGCTTATAGCTATTCTCTTCAAGGCTTGGAAAATCCAATACAGCTGAGGTTTTGATTTTGGGAATAGGTTGAATATAATTTGAGCAAAACGGCGGTGTCGTAGGAATGCCTAGAATTTTGTTTTAAGTTGGCAAAATAGTGCCGCTTAGAGAGATGGTAGCAATACCTTTTTCCTTCCTTTTAAACAGTGTCGTTTTGAATGGTTGATTTGGCAAAAATAAAACATTTCCGCATGCCTACATGTCACTTAACACCTTAAACTAACAGAGGGTGGAGTTTTGCAAACATAACCAAACTTCAGACTGTCAAAGCCAAGCAATCCCAAATTTCAGATGTGTACTTTACAATTTATCCTATATAGTATAGAAGTTCGATCCCACAACTGGTGAATGCACACAACAGTGACAAGTGATGCAATCTTCTATCTATTTAGAATAATAAGGACAACCACCGCACACTCCTTGGTGCGATAGTCACTCTATAAGTATAAGTGCTTGTGAGGTGTAAGGGCAATGACTGGGGTTCAAGTCTCCAGAAAGGAACTTCACACATATATACACTTAGATCAGACTAGTGTAGAATTTCTATCTTGTAAAAAAAAAAAAAAAAAAAAAGAATGAGTGATAGGCCACAAACGCGTTGAAATGAGTGATAGGCCACTAACTATGCATACTGGAAAGTACGCATAGTTAGTGGCAGTGAAGGCATTCAAGATTCTGTCATCCTCATTGTTGGATTCATCTTCTAGCTTGGTGTCACTTAATGTAGCAACAAGTGCCTTGCTTTTCCCAATAGTCTTGAGATATGTAGGGCATTCCTGTTTCATGTGTCTGAAGCCTTGGCATCCAAAGCACTTAGGTCCTATAGGAACAGTGTATTGACCGTCATTCTTAGCATCCTTCTTCCCTTTGTCTTAGCCCTTGACCTGAGAAGAATTGGATTGCCTACGGTCCTTATCAAAGCCCTTCTCATTGGCATTCTTGATGAATTTCTTGAATTGCCTAGTAATATAGGACTTCATCTTAGAATCTTCATTGTCTGAAGACTCTTCCGTCTCACTGCTCTTGGCCTTTAATGCCATGCTCTTACTCTTGCTAGACTTCTAGATTCTCGACAAACCCAACTCATAGGTTTGTAGATTTCTAACCAGCTCTGTCAAAGGAATTTTATCAATATCCTTTGATTCCTCAATTGCAGTGATCTTGGCATGGGATCTTACGGGCAGAGATCTAATCACTTTTCTCACAATCCTGGGTTCGGGAATGGTTTCTCCAAAATTGAAAGCTAAGTTTACTATGTCCTTGAGTCTGGCATAGAACTCATCAAACGACTTATCTTCCTCCATCTTAATTTCTTCGAAACTAGTAGTGAGCCTCTGAAACTTCGAATCTTTGACAGTTTTGGTTCCTTCATAGGTCCACGCCTCCTTTTCTGTTTTAGTAGAGGAAATCTTCTTGAATTCCTCATTTTATGACCGCACTGAATAGGGCATTCAATGCTCTGCTGCTGAAGTTAATCGCCTTGTTCTTTTCATCATCTTAATCAGCCGGTGCTTCTTTTGGCTTGGTCTAGCTTATATCTACAACTTGCCACACTTTTTCATCTAAGGACTGCAAGAAAGCTCTCATTCGTACTTTCCATTATGCATAGTTAGTTCCATCGAATAAAGGAGGTACAATAAGAGATTGTCCTTTATCCATGACAAACAGGGGTCAATGGATCTCACAATAAGGATTAAACCCTAATCAGAGTGTGCCTGCTCTGATACCACTTGATAGGCCAAAAACGTACTGACCCCTTGTGATAAATTGATTAATTAATTACCCAAGTTTACTAATTAATCAAATTAACATGCAAACGTGCGATAGCACAAACAAATCACCAAATAACTAAATGCAGTGAAAATTAAATTTGACATGGTAATTTGTTAACGAATGGAGAAAACCTCCAAGGCAAAAACCCCACCGGGTGATATTAAGGTCACCACTCCCGAGAATCCACTATTATCAAAACAAGCGGTTACAAGTAAAGGAATTTCGATACCTTATACCAACCTACAGTTGAACCATTACCCCAATATCCAATTGGACTTATTCTGTAGTGACAATCTCTCCTTGTATTGCAAGGCTCCGAGTATGTGACTAACCAATTGCGCGGATCCCAGTACACGACTTTAATCACCAACTTGAGGAAGATGTTGGTTGCAAAGTTCTTCTTCTTTTCAACAGATGAAGATCGTGAAGTTGCTTGGTCACAAAACTCTACGGTATACAAACACAGCAGCTTCTTCAAGAACTAGGGCAAAACTGGATTTCCGGTCACACTTGTGGAATTATGCTCTTATGCAATTGTGCTTTCTTCTGTGTAACCAGATACGGCCAAAAGACATATTCACGAATTGGAAGAAAGCAAATCAGAAATTCTGTTTTTCTTAAACCTCGACAATTAGCATCTGTCGAGAAACTGTCGAGTAGCTGTCAAGCCACGGGGCTGGAATAGCTTCTTAAGCTCGATAGATGCTAGCTGTCGAGCTTTATATATAGACACTTCTTCAGCTTGTTTCTTGGACAGACTTGCATGGTTTTAACACTTGATCTTGAAACCTTATTTCTTGAAGTATTAAAAACATCCTAGATTTACCAAAATACAAGTAAAGTGCATTTTCTCAAAGGATTAACCAATTACATAAAATAATGACATGTTTCTAACAAGTGAACCGCATATGTCCTAACAAGTCTATTACTGAAGATGGAGACTAATTATTACAGAAGGTGGAATTAATAAATCAGAACATATTGCCAACCTTAACCAAGCTGTAGCTCTCCAAGATTAAATTGGAGAGAGCTCCTAATGGCTGTAAATAACACAAAAAGATTTATATTTATATATATATATATATGGGTGTGTGTGTCATGAAATTAATAAATCACAACATATAGCCCACCGTAACCAAGCTGTTGCTCTCCCAGTTTAAATAATATATATGTGTGTACGTGTGTGCATGCATGCATGTTCATAGCTTTATATATTGCACCAGGTATCAAACTGACTGGTTGAATCCTAAATAACTTATTATGAGACTCATAGTCAAGTTTACTGCTGGGGTTATTTTTCTCCCAATAGCCCATACATTCCATGTTGATCTAAGTTAGAATCATCTCGTTAGTATAATCCTTATCAAAAAAATTTCTACTTTATATCTATTGATGGAATTTTGAGTTTGTGCATTTAATTAATGATACATATTGCCGTCCAAACAACAAAATTCTGGCATGCGTAATGGACGTCACATGCATAGCTATCTAAATTTTTTTTTCTTTGATAAATAAAACTATCTAAGAATTTTAAGTATGGATCGTTGTAATTTTGGAATTCTGCGTTTGGGTGAGCCTATTTCCATCAGTTTATTTAGTTCATTGCATAAAAGTATGGTTATACCTTAAAAAGGTCATACTTTAAAAAGCCATACATTCTCTTTTGAGGTGAAAATAAGCTCATCCAAATGAAGTCTTTTCCATTTTGTTTCTCTCCATTGCTTTTTTTAGTTTGAGAGATGCTACGTCCATAATATTTTTACAACAAATTACCGGTGGTTAGTTGTTATTGGTTCAAATTTGAACCTAACACTAAGATTACTTTTTTACCCCAACAATAACAATCATTATTAACCTGCTACTTAAGATTTGTTGTAAAAATATTATAAAAATGTTATGGGCATATCATTTTTCTTTTAGTTTTTTGGTATATTTCCTCCTAGTACAACTGTGTCCTTTTCTTTTCCTTTTCCTTTTTTTTTTTTTTTTAACTTTTTTATAATAAACTTAATTAAACGGCACTAATCCCACCAAAGTGTGGTAAAGGGTGTGTCTTTAGATATTTTTCAAAGAGTCGTTCAAGACTCGAATATGTGCACTTGTGCCCAAGATTACTGAGTGTTGGTTCTACTTAAAGAAGATTCAAACCAGTGATTTCTGCTTCATGAGGCATGCTTCTTCGACACCTAAACCAACCAATTGTAGAGTTCCAAAATTCTGAAAAAAATGAAGAATAAAATTCCAGTATACAAATGATATGGAGTAGATTGGTGGCTTTTTTTCCAATGACCAGTATAAATTTTTTCTTTTTGGACCATGTGTATTGTCACAATATAGTCAACCCGATCCAACAAAACCCAAAACCACTACTAAGGGTCCATTTGGATAGAATTTATTGCTGAAAATTGAAAACTGAAAAACACTGTAGTAAAATAATTTTTAAACGTGTGAATAGTATTGTGGGACCTATTTTTAATATTTTTTTTCTTGAATAAAGTGCTTGTGGGACCCGCAAACAGTGCATAAACAGTGCACTTTGTCTCCTGCACAGTGAATCCATGTCCATGAACAGTGCGGTTACTGTTCATAAGCGTTGGAGAAAAAAAAAAAAAAAAGCTAAAAACGCACAAAGAAGAGAAACGCAAATGCAAATATGGATCCAAACAGTCACTAACTGTTTCTAATGAAAAATCAAATTCCCATGCTGTTTGTATTTTAAGCAATAACAACATTAAGTAAGGTAATCATGTAGGTGGCCATTTTAATTTTTATACTCTTTTGGTTTTAAAAAAAAAAAAAAGTCATAATTGTGAGTGCAGTAGTGAGCCATAAGTACATACCACTATCAGTAGCTTTCATTATTGCACTGCTGATGAAGGGCACTTTTGAACACATTGCAGCTACCACCTGCACAATAAGTTGACTAGGAGACATGAAAAGATTTTTTATATTTGGATGCCTAGAGAGAGAGTGAAAGAGAGAGGCGTGATATAAATCCCATGGTTTTAAAAACCAGTACGGTGAAAGAACCGAAAAAGAAGCTAATTACCGGTTTTAAGGTCGAACCGGGGTCCGACCAATGGTCGAACCGGGGTCCGACCAATGGTCGAACCAGTGACGTCATAAATAATTTAATTATTTTTTATTTAAATTATATAAATAATTAATAATTTTTTTAATATACTAAAAGTCTAAAACCAAAAATCCATAGCATACTCTGTAAACTATATTTTCACAAATAATAATGGTCTGTGAATCAAATCCACAACGTACTCTATAGGTGTAAACTAATAATTGAAAGATAGAAGTTACCACTTACCAGTGAAGTCACGGAACAAAGAACCTAAGATGAAGCCAAGAGAAACTGAGATGAAGCCGAGAGAAAAAAAAAAAAAAAAACCAAAACCTATAAAAGTAAATGATCAAAATCAAAATAAAAAGCAAAATCAAAATCAAATCAAAATCAAAATCAAAGAATGTTACCTGACGAAGTCGAGAAACAGAGAGCAGAGCACTTCAGAGGAAAAAAAAAAACCAGCACTTTAGAGGAAAAAAAAAAAACCAGCACTTCAGTGGTCCACGATCACAACCATAAATTGCAACATTTGTCTCTAAGGTCCAAAACTTTCTCTTGCAAACGAGAATTGAAGCATGGAAATGAGAAATTTAAGTGAAAAAAGAAAAGAAAAATGAACAGAAAGAAAGGGAAATTGAAATGAAAAAAGAAAGGGAAAAATGAAAAATGAAATTGAGCCATACCATTTTCAGTTTCGATCGGGCGAAGAGAAGATTGTGGGCGTGTTGCTGTTATGCTTGAGGGCGTGATAGTGGGCATGGCGGCATGCGTGGAGACAAAGAGAGTAAGCGGGCAAAGAGGTGAGGTGAGGTAGAGTGGGCGTGCCATGTGAGGCGTGACTCGCAAAGTAGGTGAGAGTGTGAGACGGTGAGGCTGTTCGACGGCAAGTCTTGAGAGATGAGAGGCATGAGACTTGAGAAAAGTGTGAAGTGAGTACACTGAAAGTGAGAGAAGTGAGTTTAGATGAGAGTGTTAGTTGTTAGGGTTAGATTTAGGACTCCTCCACTTAAACGGCGTAGTTTTAGGAGAGAAAAGACAAACCGATTAGTAACCTGTTTGACCGCGTCAGTTCTCGGTTCTTCGGTTGAACCAACCGGTTTTTACTGTTTAGTACTTTTTAGTCTATTTTCAGTTTTATAACATAACCGGACCAGATTAAGGGCCGGTTCCAGGTTGAACCAGTCAGACCGGCCGATCCGGTTCGGTTTTTAAAACTATATTAAATCCTTTTACTGCTTTGTACTGGTTGCACAGATACCAATAACAAAGAACTTTAGCTTAATTAGATGTACAAGAAATGAGAGAGTTGACATATCATGAGATGAAGCACTAAAAATCAATGATTATTAGCCTCCTTGAATAACTTTAAAACATCCACCAACTCTCTCACTCTCCCTTAAGTAAGATATTTAACCTTCAAATGTAGGGTTGAGGACACAACACCCATAACGTGAAGCTAGGGTCTAGCCAGAATAGCTGTGTAGGGGAAAAATGCTTCTGCCACAATGAAGTGATCAACTTGCACCTCCTTATCCCCAACTTGTACAGGTAACCTTATCATTCCTTGGGAGATCACCATCTTACCATCAAAGCCCATCAGCGGTGCATCATACCTTTCCAGGTCCTCGGGCTTTAAGTTTAGCCTATTGTACAAATTAGGGTACATGATCTTTGCTTCAGTTCCCTGATCAACTAGCACCCTTTTTACATCATAACCCCCAATCCTAATAGTAACCACCAGAGCGTCATCATGTGGTTGGAAGGCTCTCTCCTTATCCTCCTCAGAGAAACCCAGGGTAGGGGTGACCATCACCCTAGCTTTTTTAGGAGCCTGATCACCGGCCTCCAAGTCAAAGCCTCCACCTATGGACATAACCCTAGTACCCGAGCCCCCACTATTCCTTGGCTTGGCAAAGATCATATTGATAGTACCCAATACTGGTTGAGAAATGCTATCCTTGTGAAACTCAGTTCCTGAGTGACCGAACTATCTTGTAGGCTAATGTAAAAATCGATTGAGCTTCCTGCCTTCACCAATTGGCTCAGGTGATCTCGCAGGGTTCTACAATCCTCCGTAGTATGTCATTTTTCCTGATGGTAGTGGCAATAGAGGCTTTGATTTCTCCTAGATGAGTCTCCATCCATCTTATTGGGCCACTTAAAATAAGGCTCATTCTTAATTTTCTCCAGTATTTGATACACTAGCTCTTTACACAATGAGTTGACCAACTGAGCTCCCGCGGATGACGTTTAATTAGAAAACTCCCTTCGGGGGTGATTACCCTAGTATCCTCCTCCCCGAGGATCCCTCTTCTTGGGGAACATTTTAGTTACCTTTTCCCTATATCTTATCCTCCTCCACCTGCTTATACTTATCTATGCGATCCATAAGTTGGCGCATGTTCAAGGCGGACTTCATTGTCAACAACTTCCTCAACTGGTGCTCAGTAGAGAGCCTAACCTTAAAAGTCCTCACGGCCACATCCTCAAAGTTTCCATCAATCTCATTATATGTTTCCCAATATCTATCCGAGTAAGTCTTGAGGGTCTCTCCTTCCATCATCGCCATAAACAGCAAAGAGTCTATTGGCTTGGGAACCCTACTGCATGTTATGAATCTAGCCCTGAATGCCCTCGTTAGCTCCTCGAAAGACCCCACTGATCCTTCCTCCAAGGCATCAATCCAATGCAAAGCCACGGGTCCAAGACTGGAGGGGAACACTTTGCATATAAGGGCCTCATTGTTGGCATGGACCGTCATCTTTTGATTAAAGTGGCTGACGTGCTCCACGAGATTAGTCCTCCCATTGTAAATGGCAAAGGTCAGTTGAGAAAACCAAAGAGGAAGTTTGTCCTTGTTAATCCTCCCTACAAAGGGTGACTTAGAAATCTGCTGTAGGGCCTTACTCATTGCATCATGCCCCATGCCATGGTGGGAAGACATTTTCTCATGCTTATTACTGTTCTTCTACCACTTATCCTAGTGCGAAGAGGTTAAATAAAACTCACTAGATGGAGTTCTAGACCTGCGATGATATGAACGGTCCCTGCTTCCCCTAGAACCATCACTTGGTGGGGAGGATGGACTTCATCTATCACGTTCCCTGCACCTCAGCTTCCTGCACAGGCGATCTATTTCCTACTGCAACTTTCGTGTCTCCTGATCATGTGAGACATAACTCCTAGTCCTTGAGTGACTTCGCCCAATACGCTCAGTGTGGTAAGACTTCACCATAACACTTGAGGTATATTGCCTATCCCTCCTTTGCTCTAAGTTAACGAACTGGTTCTCCCTTTGCGAGCCAACCGATTCCTCCCTATCCTGGCCTACGTTAGCCATAAATACTTAGGATGAATGCACAACACCTTGTTGCTTCCCACAAACAACGCCAATTGTAAGGACAATAAAAAATAGCAACCTAAGCCCACTTAGAATAGTGGCTAGATTAGTCCAACCGTGGCCCAAAATAATGAATTTGTAAGAGAGGGAAACAAACAACTAAAGGGGGGCTCTGCCTGAGGAGGAAACTAAGTAAGAAAATGCAAATACTATAGAATGGATGAACCACTTTCTCAATACAAGCTGGCCTGAGGAGGTCACATTTACATAAGGAATGTTATTGTTCACTATCTTTTCTCTTAATATTCTTCTCATTTCTTCTCTATATCTTGGTACTTGTGTCTCTATTCTTTTTTTGTAAACCCTCATTTTCTTATATACTTCTCCTTCCCTCATATCTCAACCATCCATCCTTACCTAACAAATCTTCTCTCATGACACTTGTCTCTTTTTACATCTAAAGAAGGTGGCGAAAGGAGTCTGCTTAGCTGTGAATTACATTGTTTAGGTCACTTCCTCATCAATGCAGTTGATAACGTTGTTGCCCACCATTTAATGCAGAGGCAGCAAGTTACTCCAATTTAGAAACTTCCCCTATGATCACCAATTCTCTCTCTTCGTATCCTTCTTGTCACTTGGAACGCCTCAGAGCCCTTTGACTCATTCCTTCCTCTCCTCGGGTGACTTCCCTCCTTGGACCTATGGACCGCGGCATTCCTAAATTTGTACTGCAACTCTTCAACTTCATCTTCGGTTCTCGGGTACCCACAATATCAATGTAAAAGATATAAGGAGTGTATGCTTTTAAAAGTCAAGAGATAACATGTAATTGAATCATCTGCAAATATCTAATAAATTGTATTTTAAATTAGCAAAAAATAAAAAATAAATTGTATTTTAAAAACAATTAAAGAAAAGAAACCATACTATGCAAAGTCTCCAAAGACTTGCTAGGAAAAAACATCATGATTATCGCTAGTGCATCCAATTATGACATTGTCACGTAAAAACATATGCCGATTATATAGTACTAGCTTCATCACACGCGCAAAGCACGTGCGATAAGATTTTTTTTTAAGAGGTCCTATTTTGTAGAAAAAAAATGTGTTTATTTTATTTTATTTTATGAGTCTGTTTGGATATTGCTTATTTTGCTAAAAACTGAAAACACTGTAGCAAAATAATTTTTGTGAATAGTGTCGTGGGATTCTTTTTTTTTTTTTTGGGAATAAAGCAGTTGTGGGTCCCGGAACAGTGCATGAACAGTGCACTTTGTCTCCTAAAAGCTGAAATGCATGCATAAAAAAAAGAAGAAGAGGAAAACGCTGAAAACGCAAACGCGCAGGAAATAAGCCCAATCCAAACATATACTATCGCTCTGTTTGTTTCAATAATGATGATTTTTAGAAAATGAGTTATTTTCTAAAAAACAGTTTCTATAAAACTATCTGATTTTCTAATGTTTGGTAACAACTTTAAATGAGTTGAAAAATAACCTCTTAACTTCCCTTATTTCGCTTACTATGAGATAAAGTTGTTTTCCAAAAAAAATTAATGGAAAATAATCTCCAAAAATAAGTCATGCTTTTTATGTTGACCAAAGATAGTTTTCCTTTGACTTATTTTTTTTTTTATGCTACCAAACACTGGAAAACAAGAAAAACTATCTTTACACAAGGTTTTCCATTGAAACAAACGAAGCATATATATATAATTTTTATTTTGAAAATCTAATTTATAAGTTAATAAAGTAATTTGAAAATTAACAGAAAAGTGGTCCTATTTTTTAGGCAATATTTTAGTGAGAGTTAGAGTTGCATTTTTACCATATTGTCTTTTAGTTTTATTTCTACTTAAACATAGGAGTATATGTGCATTTTTGAACTAAAAAATGAGAAATCCAAACAAAGGAAGCCCCTTAAATAATAGTATATATGTACAAAAACCTTAGTAACTGCAAAATCATTTCCAAGAAAAACTAATGGTTAAATTAATTTTCAATTTACTTCATATAAAAACTAAGAGATATGCAATCGATTTCCTACTGTTTCGGTCGAGGTGGTGGATAGCAGTTACAGCATTGGAATCGGCGATAAGGGTGCTAAGCGTAGGGAGTTCGATCTTCTCATCACTAGGTTGTAGCATAATGTGATATGATATGATTGATTACGAGAAAATTGAAGGAGTACAAGAATTACCACTAGTTGCGATACATGAAAGGGCATGGCCTCCATATTAAATTTATATCTTATAATATATTTAACCATTTGATAATGAACAATGTAATTATAAAATAATAAAAAATAACTTTTAAAAAATTTATATCCTATAAAGTTCTTCTATGCTGAAGGGTTTGTAATAATGGCAAATTCATGGTCCACAAGAAATTTAATTTGTCTGAAGTTTCCGGTCAATTATTTCCTCCTACTCTTATATACTTCTTGTCGGTATTATTGAATCTCAGACTAATCCCAAAATGCGAACATGTTTTACACACATTGCTCATGTGTGCGAAGCATGGTGTTTTGTGAGGATTATTTTTTTATTTTTATACAAGATAGAATTTCTACTCTAACCTAATCTAAGTGTATATGTGTGTGAACCTCCCTCCTGGAGACTTGAACCCCGGCCTTTGCCCTCCACACCCCACAAGCACTTATACTTGTAGAGTGACCATTGCACCAAGGGTGTGCGGTGGTTTTGTGAGGATTATTAAATTGGAAGGATTTGCCACCAATAATCGTGATTATAATGTGTGGTTATGTAGCTATACTTTATTTTATTGTTAGAACTAGTAGCTAATATGTGCACTGAACGAGAAAGCTATTGCATATGAGATAGTTAGGACTTAATCTTAGTTTAATTTACTACAATCATCATATCAATATACTTTAATAGGAAAATTTAGTTTGTATAAATTCGAGGTATACTTAGAAGCATGAAGTAACATTAATAATATACAAATTGTAGTGATTTTGCAAGATGAAATTTAAAATAAAATTGAACATGCATAATAAATTAGAATATAAAAATTATTGGGTTTCAATTAACTTAACTAATTAAGTCTCTTGTAATCATTATGAAGTAGACACTGTAGGTTTGAAATACTATTGTATCTAAAAAAAAAAAATTCAAAATTGAGTACTATTTAAAAATATTGTAACTCTTTTGGGAATGGACCTTAAATGAGCATAATATTTAGCATATTTATTTATTTTTCTAATATATATATATGTGTGTGTGTGTGTGTGTGTGTGTATATATATATATATATATGAATATTTTGCAAATGTAACTTTCATAGATTTTTGTAAAAAGATTTAAACAATTCTTCATTTCACCAATACCCCTAAGGGCAACTCAACAGCAGCAATTTTAGCTCGGGTAGCACTAGCAACTTCATTTTGGGTGACATAGCACCATTAGCTTGTTTAGCAACTGATATTTGGGAAGAAGGTGCATCAGTGGAGGGTTCCTTAAAAAAAAAAAAAAAAATCAAATCGAAATATTAGCAAACTAGGAAAACAAGAACAACTAATAATAACCTCACAAACCAAAAACGAAAAATAGCATCCTACTTATGCAAAAACAAAAACAAAAAACAAAAAACAAAACGCAAAACAAAACCAAAAAAAAAAAAAAATACAAACAATATAAGGCTTGAAATTTTATTAAATAATAAAAGCAAAAAAAAAAAAATGATGCTCAAAATTTATTAAACAACAACAACAACGATGATGATGACAGCAACAACAACAAAAAGAACAGAAGCCACATCAACAACTAACCATAACAACAGAAGTAACATCAAACATCAACTCAAACAAAAAAAGAACAACATCCCAACTTTAAACACTAAACACAAAGGAAAACAAAAATCATACCTTAAAGAAACTATAAGTGTTGGAGTTTCGAATTTGAAAATAGAAAAACCTACTTAGACAACTTTCAATTCTTGAATAAAATTAAAGTACGAACAGAATTAATCAAACAAATGAACAAAGAACAAATGCAAAATGCTTAGGGTTCAATTTTTTTAGTTAGGGTTTCAAAGTATAAATCTTTGGATTTATTTTATTTTGACAGTTAAGTTCCATAAAAATAAAATAAAATCAATGAGAGGCTAATAAAAAGAGAAATAAGAAACAAAGAATATTTACTTAAGACCGTTTGGAGTAAGAATTGAATCAATGAGGAGGAGACAATGTCAAAGTAAGGAGGAGACAACGGCCACACCTAGGCATTAAAGGGGGATCCGATCTCTTCAACCCATATTGACAAGTGGCAGAAAGGCGAATGGGTGATGGCGTAGGCAATGGCAGCTAGGGTTTGTAGTGAGCAGCTAGGGTTTGTAGTGAGCAGCTAGGGTTTGGAGTAGAGAGAGGCAAAGAGCCGAAGAGAGGAGTACTGAGAATTTGGTCATTGGTGAGAAGATCAAAGCTAAAGAGTGAAGAGATTAGAGAGAGAGTCTGAGAGATATCAGATATCAGATCAAAAGCCTGATCTGTAATTGTGTTCGTTGGATTTTGGTCTTGATTTTGATTTTAACGATTGAATTGGGAATTTGGTACTTGTGGCACTGAATCACTAATATTGAGTTTGTACACAATGTAATTATGGCCGCGGAGTTTGAATCTCGATTTGATTTAAATTGTTGATTTGGAAATTGGGAAATAGTGCCAAAAAAAATCTAACCTTATTATTGATTTACGTTTACCAATTACCAAAGAGTTAGGGCAAGCAAGGCATATATCTATTAATAATTCGTTTGGTTCGGGTTATTCAGGTGAAATATACTATAACCCAAGATATAAACTGATTATTTGGTTATTTTTAAGCACAACTTATGACCGACCGCACCTTGCATTTGGAGCCACCCGCGCATGGACCTTTGGGTTGGGCGGGTACGGTCTGGTGGGTCAATTGGTTCAGTTCACAGGATAGCCCTAATTTTATGCAGCATTTATGGGGACTTCAAATGTAAGTTTTTATTTTTTAAAAGTTATTTTTTATTATTTTATAATTATATTGTTAATTATCAAATGGTTAAATATATATGAGTAGTAAATAACACACACGCACATATATATATATTATTAAATAATATATAAATGCATCATCACCTTTAAGACTATTAAATACAAAATATTTAAAATGTACCATTAATTTATGATTAAATGTATTGACACATGTTAGATGTGTTATATGATGGACAAATTGCTACTTGTCATGTGGCACTATTAATTTGTCCTCATTGTTAGGACATGTAGTTCAAGTGGTTGTTGACATATGTCGCTATTTTATGTAATTGGCTTATCCTTAGACAAAACACACTTTACTTGTAGTTGGGTAGATTTAGGATGTGTTTAACGCGTCAAATAAACAGTGTTTCAAGACTAAGTATTGAAGTCATCAAGTCTGTCCAAGAAACAAGCAAGGAAGTGCAAGTTATTAAAGCTCGACACCTATCTCGACACATGCATCTATCGAGCTTTAAGAAGCTGTTTTAGCCCGAGCCTCGACAGATCCTCGACACCTCTATCTGTCGAGATTTAAAGAAAATAGATTTTCAGTTCTGTTTTAAGTCCAATCCGTGAATGTGTCTTAGGAATTTCTTTTCTCCTAACCCTAGACATATAAAAGGATTGTTTTGAGGGCCATCAACAAGATGCAAGTTGCACAAGCATTGAGTAATTCTTGTTCATGCAATTTGTGATCTAAAAGACAAAGTTTATGCCTTGGTTCATCCTTTGTGAAGAAGTTGCTGTGTAATGTGCACCGTAGGGTTTTGTAACCAAGCATCTTCCTGATCTTCATCGTGTGGATGATTTGAAGAATTTTGCAGCCAACAACTCTCTCTCTAGTTGGTGTTTTGAAGTCGCGTACTGGGATCCGTGCATCTGGTTAGTCACGTACTTGGGAGCTGTGCATTGAAAGGAGAAACTGTCACTACAGAGCAAGTCCAATTGGGTATTGGGGTAAGGGTTCAATTGTAGGTTGGTAAGGTACTTGGGATTCTTTGCTTGTAACCGCTTGTTGTGATAATAGTGGAGTTTCGGGAGTGGTGACCTTAAATCACCCGGTGGGGTTTTTGCCGTCAGGTTTTCCCCATACGTAAACAAATCACCGTGTCTTTTATTTTCCGCTGCATACTTTAGTTTTGGTGATTTGTTTGTGCTGCCACGTGATTTTGCATGATAATTTGATTAATTAATAACTGGGCTAATTAATCAATTTAATTTATCACAAGGGGTCAATGCGTTTGTGGCCTATTAAGTGGTATCAGAGTAGGCACACTCTGATTATGTTTTAATCCTTGTGTGTGATCCACTGACTCCTGCTGTCATGGATGGAGATCAATCTCTAATTGTTAAAATTCAAATTTTTGTAGTTTAAAATAATGCACAAAAAATGGATTTATGGATTAAATGGTAAATAGTATTTGATTGATATGAAAATTTGCACGCATGTTAAGAACATATAGAACATGTAATTTAATGGTTGAATTTTCAAAATATTAATTTAATAACAAGTTATTGGGTGGTATAACATTACTTAGAGTTACACCAAGTGTAATTTGAACCCAACCCATATATATAGATAATAAATGAATCACAACTGGTTCATTAACAGGTGCTGGCCGGCACCTGTTAACAAAGTCCATATATATATGCTTTATAAGATCCTAGTTCAATTTATTTATTTTTATTCACATCAGATTATTAAAAATAAAGGCATAGGTAGATTCACTGAAAACACCCTATTAATCGTAGTATATTGTATACACTAAACACTGCTAATTATCTTCTCAAAAAAAAAAAATAATAATAATTATTGAGTTTTAATTAAAAACTCGTTAAGCCCCGTTTAAACAATCCCGTCATTCCTATAAAATAAAAAAAATAAAAATAAAAATAAAAACCGCCCCCAGACGTTTCAGTGTTCCAGGTTTTCATTTTTCTTTCATTTTCTCGGCCTCCAAACTCTTCTCTCTCTCTCTCTCTCTCTCTCTCTCTCGCTCGCTCTCTCTCTTTCTCTCTCTAAATTCGGACAAAGAAAAGCAAAGCAAAATCTTGGTTAAGCCATTGGCTTTGGCTACTACGTCTTATGCCTTTTGGTCACGGAACAAGTAAAACACGCTCCACAGTATCGTCACCGCGTGCTCCGTCGCTACACGCGATACTTTCAGAACCTTCTGGACTATTGCCGCTACTCACGCCACGACATCGCAAATTTACGACCGACCTTTCTTGCTCGACGACATCGTTTCCATCACCTTCAGCGATTTTTCTGTTATCGACACCGTTGACGACGGGTTCGGATCCGAAATCAGTTTCGCCACCGATTTTATTGCCCCGAGTTGTACCAGTTTCGATCTCGCTCGTTTCGGCATTGAGATTCGGATCAAGCATGACAGTCCTGCTTCGATTACAGATGATTCGTTTTCTGGAGATATTAGTTTGAGTAATTCCTCCAATAAGTTTTCCTTTTCTGCGATTATGAGCTTCGATTCGGCGTCGATTGCGATTATTTCCAAAGCTCTAGCCGATGCGATTTTCGACTCTGTGCTTCCTTGCTGTAAAACCTGAAGAATTGAGGCTAAGGAATCGAGGTCCGTCTTCAAAAGCAAATCCCTCAGCTGCTTTTGCTCTTCGATTTTGCTCAGTACTGATTCCAAAACCACAACCACTTGTTCAAGAAAACGGTGGTTGTACTTTCTACACTTTCCTTCAGTGGCAAACGCTTTCGCGACGACGTCGTTGATGGTAGAGCTTCGTCTATGAAAAATGTAAGCTGGAAACTTTTTCTCTATTTTCTGTTTGGTTAGTTAGAAAGTGACGGAATTTGAAGGAAAAATGTCCATTTTTATTTTGGTAATTTTAATAATTGGGTAATTTGGCAAGTTGAGTTTTCTCATAATGAGTTGGGTTAAATTTAAATTAGAAGCAATTAATTAATTAAATGAATTTTAATAGATAGATAAATTTTATATACCCAACTCAGTAATGCTCACCCGAATCCACCCATTGGACACCCTATGGTGGATACTCAACTGTAGGAATCTTTTTTATATTTATTTTTGTTCTTTCTTCTTTGGAATTTTAATCAACGTGATCGGTTAGGATGTCACCATGAGACTATTGAGTTCAATTAAGATCCATGAAATTTGGCGTGGGCTTTGTTTGGTGCTATTGTGTTGTTGAAGCCTTTTAAATGTATGGTCAAGTGTCATCCATTAGGGGTAGGCTTTGTTAAACCTATGTTTGTTTTGTGAACCGAACTCAAACTTCAACATTAGCCCAAAGAAGACCAAAAGCTACAGTGTACCTTTTCTGCTTACAAAAGAAGCTAGACCCAAAATTCGAGAAGCAAGGTTGCATTTGCGTTTCAGCCCTGCTTCTTTTTTTTCTTTTTCTTTTTGGAAGCGCTTTGTCACTATTCATTAGTCATGAACAGTGATTTTAGGCCAATAAACAGTAATTTTAGGTGTAAACAGTATTTTTCACACATTAAAAAAATTATTTTACTACAATGTTTTTCAGTTTTCAGTTTTCAGCTGTATCCAAACGGACTCGAACTCTTACACGATTCCTCTTCTTCTTCTTCTTCTTCTTCCTCCGGAGCCTTCACGGGTTCACGGATCTCAAACCCGACTCGACTTCGTTTCGGATCGCGGAATCCACATCACCGATCGAAGTTGACGAAACGACAACACTGTACTTTGTCGTTGTCGATGGCGAACGTGGGACCTCCTAGTAGAACCTCCATCATCAACCGCACAAAAAATAATCAAACGATCTGATCGAAATTGCTGTTTTGGAACTTTTTACAGATTTACCCTCCTCACCCTCACCCTTACCCTTGTCCTCTTCGTCTTCTTCTCCTTTTGGGTTTCCAGATTATAGGGTTGCTTCTCAACAATTACAAGAAAGACATAGGGTGGATAGGGTGCATAGGATAAGGAGGAAGTGGGTGTAGGTTAATAAGAGTTTTACAGACAAGGATTAGGTTATTCAATTTTCTTTAAAAAAAAGAAAAAAAAGAAGAAGCAAATACAAACTAATCAATAAATTTTTTTAAAATTTTTTTTATTGATTAGTTTTTTTCTTTTTTAAGATAAAGCTATTGGTTAGTTTTTAAGATAAAATGTTTTGGATTTAAAAAAAAAAAAAATTAAATGGGTTTAGAGTAGGGTATGGATATCCATGGATAATATATCCGAGTAAGATTCGGATATGGATACTAATGGGTATTAATATTCGGGTATCCATGGGCAAATATTTCGAGTAGGGTATGGGTATACCAGATCCATACGCTACCCATGGCCGTCCCTAAATTATGTGAGATAAATAATCTTTGATTTATGTCCATTGGTAGGGTAAGGATCAAAACAATATAAGTCCAGTGGGAAGGAAAACAAAAAAAAAAAAAACAAAATAGCGAGTGTGTAGCAGTAGAATGAGACTAATTTTTATACTTTCCAGCAGTAAGCTGAATTGAACTCAATAATACACGTCTAGTGATAAATATAGATCTGAAACAAAACAATTTCAACTATTAGTAAAGCTCAATATCCAACCTTGAAAGATTCATAAATTTTGTAAACTGAGCCATAACAAAAACAATGATTATTATTGCAATTGTAAAAATTGTAAATCAAGATAACTCTTTCAATAATATCATTGGATTAAAAGAGTAGACATAGAGTGTGGTGAATGGAAGGAGTGTGTCTAGTTGTGCACAATAATGAATTGGTCGAATTCCCTTATTTTTCAACCAACTTAAAGGAAATGATCACTTCGATGATAAGTATTTCTCTCCTTTGAGGATGGCGTTCAGTGAAGTGTAGTGTTAATGATGAAAATGTGACTGTGAGGTATACAAGAAAATTTTTGGAGGTGTTTCTTAGTGTGGATGGTGATGGTAGTAAGTAATGAATTCATTTGTTAGAAGTGACAGTGAAGAAAGAAAGACTTATGGCCCATTTGGTACATGTATTTAAAAACTGAAAATTGTTGTTTAAAAATATTTGTAGAAATACGTGTGAGTGAAAAAGTGTGTGAAAATGCATAAAATGTTATTTGAAAACTAAAAATAGTTGTTTGAAAACACAAACCAAACACCCCTTAAGTGTCCGTCTGAAAACAACTTATTTAGTTTTTTGTTGAAATCATGCTAAAGTATACTTATATTTTGAAAAAGTGAGAAAAAATTGTGATTTTAAAAAGTTATACATAAGTTGAAAAGTAAAAACTAGCTTATAATTTGTTTCTAAACACACATTAGTGTTGTCATTAGGCTTGTTTCTTTTCTTTTTTTGATAAGTAACAAAAATTTCATTGAAAGCAAAATAAACCCAAGTACACTAGAAGTGTACCACGTGAACAATACAATCAAAGACCCAAAAAACAATGGTCCAACATCTCAAAAATAGAAAAACAAGAAAATGTTGGTAAATATAAACTCCATTGAAGTAAAGGATGGAAGAAGAAAGACTTAATCTTAAGAATTCACATCCCTCAAAACTTTTAGCATTTTGTTCCCTCCATATACACCAAATTATGGAATGAGGCACAAACCTCTACAAAGCTATATTATGATGTCAGCTAAACCTATGACACGAGAGTAAAGTGGCAGCCACAAACATGGTGGCATGAGGAGTATCCAAAAAAGGATACAACCTAATCCAATTAGTTTCTTAAGCCCAACCGTGTTGATTTTCAAGCCCAGCAAATAAAGACATTATTTGCCCAACAATTCAAAAGATATTTGAAGTCATTTTCTCTAAAAAGTCAAATAGTATTTAATGTTAGTTTCCTAGGAAACATTCAACCATTATGTTTTATTCCTCCTAATGCCGGAGTGTCTCAAGTTCCAGCTAGAGTGTTCCAAGATCCAACAAGCTCAATTTGATGTCAGTCCGGCCCAAAAGCTTTCCTTGAATATCAGAATAACAACCCATTATTTTAAACACTTTTTATTATTAATAAAGATAAATAGTTTTTATTTATTGTCTCCTAGGATGAACAAGACTTTATGTTTTATTTCTCCTGGGTAGACAAATATTTTATTATGTTTCTAAGTTCCTAAAAGTCATATATGACTTTGGTCAGGTTAAGTGAATGTATTTATTATTATTTTTGTTTTCCTATGCTATGAGGGCTGTTCCAAACTCTATTTAAGCCTTTTGGTTGAATCAAATAAAATTTAGAGTGTATTTTTAGAATTAAAAACCTTGTGTTTTCAGAAGATGGATTTCTTCTAAATCAACTCTTATCCCTTGGGTGGATTCCTTTGAGTGGCAAGTCTTGGTTTTTGTATCTTTTGGGTGGTGTTAATCTGTATCTGATAGAGTGGTGAGCCAAACTAGTTTTGTATCCTTAGCTAACTTCCTTTAGGTGGTTTTGTTTGTATCTCTTTGGGTTTACTTTGGTGGTGAGCTTATCTATCCTTTAAATTATTGGGTATTTTCATTATCCCTTAAACCAGAAAATATAAAATATATTTATTTAGCCTACCATCATTGTTCATATCAGTTAAGTTTGGATTGCTCCTTACGAATCTGGTATCAACCTGCCTTGCCAAGAATCAAACACCTTAATGGCCTTTTGCGGCATAACTCAATGGATTCCAAACAAGCTAAACAACATTGTCCACAACTCATACGCAATAGGGCAATGAAGAAGGAGATGATGCACTGATTCTCCACATGCTTGCTCATACAATACCAATCTATAATCATAATTCGCCTCATTATCTATAAAAAGAATCTTACACAAAGCAATAGATCATGAAAGAATGCCACTCTAGGCTAGTTAAGGCTCAAGAGATTTTTTTTTTTTTTGGGGGGGGGGGGGGGGGGGGGGGGGGGAAGTAAAACCCAATGGGCGTGTGTATACTTTTTTCTCTTTGGGTATTGAATTTTGGCCATATATTTGGTCTTTGGCTAAAAATGTTAGGGTTTAGCTGCTACACATTCAGGTTCATGTGCCAAGGTCTTAAACCATATTTTTTTCACGTATATAATTAATATCTTTGTTCTTTTCTAATTGAATTCAGTTGAATTGCCTATAATTGGTCAAATTAGATTTCAAATCATGCTCTTAAATTGACGTAACAACAACAAAATTTAGTCCCAAATTTATTTAGATTGGTTTTGGATAAAAATGATACTAGATTTTTTTTTTTCTCTTTTCATTTTATTTATTTTTATTTTTGTTTCCAATCTTTTATGTTTGTGTAGGGCTATGCAAGTGAGGCCTTTTTTTCTTCCATTTAGATTTTTTGATGGAGATTGTAAAACATGGACAATGTGCTACCTTTTTTCTTTTTTTTACCTAAATTAAATAGTAATGGAAGAAAACATTGTACTCAATACTCAATCCTAAAAGCCAATTAGACAAAAAATTATTCCAAAATTTTAACCAAAAATGAAACCAAAACACAAATCAAATGCCAGTACATACTTCGCCAACAATAAACCTCACAAATAAGAATTAAAACAAATAAAAATAAAAAAAACCTCTACACACATATACATAATAAGAGAGAGATATGTATACCTTTCAAAGGAGAGAGAGAGAGAGAGTTGTAGAAGTGTAGCAGTTAAAAGAAGAAGGTGAATATTGTTAAAGAGGTGGTGGTGGTTTGGTTAAGACTTTCAATGTTGAGGATTAAGCACACAAATCTAACAGAAAATCCAACAAGAAATTATGAAAAAAAAAATAGAAATTAGAGAAAGAAATTATGAAAAAAAAAATTATAAATTGGAGAGAGAAACAAATCTGTGTTTGGACGAGACCGAAATTAGGACTGAGACAGAGATTGAAGTTCATCTTCGGATGCAACCCTCTTTAAAACAAATATTGAAGAAGAATTTGTGGCATTTTTGGATGAGGAAAGCAAAGGAGGAAGAAAAAGAAATAAGAGGTTGTAGTACAGGGAGTTAAGGCCAGCCTCTTTTATTTTTGGTAAGCATGGAGAAAAATCACCATTACTCATTTTGGAGATTCGCTGAAGATTCGCTGAAGCCCCCACATTTTGGAGCCTAAACCAATTCAGAATTTCACTTCCAGGAATTGTGAGATATGTGAACCCATTTGGGTTACAGCATCCCTGAAACAAACAAATCATGATGTTTAGAACTTCACTCACATGCGAGAAAGAGAGAGACAGACCTTAATGATATTATGTCTTAGAATTGTTGAGAACAGGTCACCTTTGCCTTGATTATAAATCAATTTGACGCAATTGAGAAGAAACATATTCGGCTGAAAATCATATTCCGGACTTAATGATAATGTTTCCAGTGAGGTACACCCTGGTATGATATATATTTAATGGAAGCTTGGGCAACATTTGAAGTTGAGTACAACCACCCAAATAAAGGTAATGCAAATTAGATAGTTGAATGATACTTATCTACCCTCATCCACAGCTGGCCCAATGTAGCGAAACTGAGAGGTTCGTGCTTGATCAATAACACCAACTTGTAATCGTCGATGGATGAGGTATAACCGAATCCATAAGCTAGAATAGGATTACTGGACAGAGCATCCGGCAATCGGGCGTACTCAGGGTAGTTGGATTTAGATTTTAGAAAGAAGAAGTTGTCAGGTCGACATAAAAGGCAGATAGAACCAATCAGTTTAACCGACTCAAATCTAGGGTTTTGGGTAAGGATTTGCTTGAGAGTGGAACATTCGAGGTCGACCGTTAGCAACTTGTTTTTGGAACCGAAAGGATTTTCGTCGTCGCTCGGGTAGAGAGAAAACGATTACTGGACAGAGCATCCGGTATTCGGGCGTACTCAAGGGTAGCTGGATTTAGAAGGAAGAAGTTGCAGATCAGGCCGCACTCTCTCACTCTCAGAACCAACGACGATGTCGCACTCTCTCTCTCTCTCTGAGCCAACAGTGTCGCATTCAGTTCCTTCACTGCCGACGGATGTCATTTTTGACATATTGTCGGAATTGCCGGTGAAGTCCGTTACGGCTCAAATGCGTCTCCAAGTCATGGCGCTCATCTCGGAAACGGTATTCATAAAATGCCACCGAAAGTGCGCCAGAGTCACAAGGAGTATCTTTGTCTCCTTCGATTCTTCTCTCTACTCGAGCGACGACGAAAATCCTTTCGGTTCCAAAAACAAGTTGCTGACGGTCGACCTCAAATGTTCCACTCTTAAGCAAACCCTTAACCAAAACCCTAGATCTGAGTCGGTTAAACTGATTGGTTCTTGCGACGGCCTGATCTGCCTTTTGTGTCGACCCGACAACTTCTTCTTTCTAAATCCAGCTGTGGAGAACATCAGAAATCGTTCGAATATCGCTTAAGGGTTTTTTTTTTTGGGGTAAACAACTTGAGGGTTTTGTTTCCACCAAAATATTTTGTTGCTTTTGGATGATTTTTTGGATGATGAAAAATGAGTAATGGTGATATTTTTGTAATTTTCAGCAACCGAGTGGAACCCACTTCTTGGCATCGTCCACGTCAAGTCAGACAACCATTACTCTCTCCAACAACTCTTTGGCCTAATACTGAGTAATGGTTGTCTGACTTGACGTGGACGATGCCAAGAAGTGGGTTCCACTCGGTTGCTGAAAATTACAAAAATATCACCATTACTCATTTTTCATCATCCAAAAAATCATCCAAAAGCAACAAAATATTTTGGTGGAAACAAAACCCTCAAGTTGTTTACCCAAAAAAAAAAAAAACCCTTAAGCGATATTCGAACGATTTCTGATGTTCTCCACAGCTGGATTTAGAAAGAAGAAGTTGTCGGGTCGACACAAAAGGCAGATCAGGCCGTCGCAAGAACCAATCAGTTTAACCGACTCAGATCTAGGGTTTTGGTTAAGGGTTTGCTTAAGAGTGGAACATTTGAGGTCGACCGTCAGCAACTTGTTTTTGGAACCGAAAGGATTTTCGTCGTCGCTCGAGTAGAGAGAAGAATCGAAGGAGACAAAGATACTCCTCGTGACTCCGGCGCACTTTCGGTGGCATTTTATGAATACCGTTTCCGAGATGAGCGCCATGACTTGGAGACGCATTTGAGCCGTAACGGACTTCACCGGCAATTCCGACAATATGTCAAAAATGACATCCGTCGGCAGTGAAGGAACTGAATGCGACACTGTTGGCTCAGAGAGAGAGAGAGAGTGCGACATCGTCGTTGGTTCTGAGAGTGAGAGAGTGCGGCCTGATCTGCAACTTCTTCCTTCTAAATCCAGCTACCCTTGAGTACGCCCGAATACCGGATGCTCTGTCCAGTAATCGTTTTCTCTCTACCCGAGCGACGACGAAAATCCTTTCGGTTCCAAAAACAAGTTGCTAACGGTCGACCTCGAATGTTCCACTCTCAAGCAAATCCTTACCCAAAACCCTAGATTTGAGTCGGTTAAACTGATTGGTTCTTGCGGCGGCCTGATCTGCCTTTTATGTCGACCTGACAACTTCTTCTTTCTAAAATCTAAATCCAACTACCCTGAGTACGCCCGATTGCCGGATGCTCTGTCCAGTAATCCTATTCTAGCTTATGGATTCGGTTATACCTCATCCATCGACGATTACAAGTTGGTGTTCTTGATCAAGCACGAACCTCTCAGTTTCGCTACATTGGGCCAGCTGTGGATGAGGGTAGATAAGTATCATTCAACTATCTAATTTGCATTACCTTTATTTGGGTGGTTGTACTCAACTTCAAATGTTGCCCAAGCTTCCATTAAATATATATCATACCAAGGTGTACCTCACTGGAAACATTATCATTAAGTCCGGAATATGATTTTCAGCCGAATATGTTTCTTCTCAATTGCGTCAAATTGATTTATAATCAAGGCAAAGGTGACCTGTTCTCAACAATTCTAAGACATTATATCATTAAGGTCTGTCTCTCTCTCTCTCTTGCATGTGAGTGAAGTTCTAAACATCATGATTTGTTTGTTTCAGGGATGCTGTAACCTGAATGGGTTCACATTTTTCACAATTCCTGGAAGTGAAATTTCGAATTGGTTTAGGCACCAAAATGTGGGGGCTTCAGTGAATCTGCAACTGCCTTCACATTTATTATTAAGTAGCAAAGTGGACACAGCACCCTAATCTAATTGAAAACTGGATTGGGAATTTATGCACACAAGGACAAGGTGACTGGTTGTGAGTGAGGAAAGAGGAATCCCAATGAAAGTGGCAACTTTGATGAATCTGCATAGTTGAGCAACTTTTTTTTCTCTTCGATTTTCTTGTAAGTCGCCTTTTTCTCTTTCTTATGGGACTAGTTTGCAATTGATTGTGTGTTCATCATTTTTGTTCAATTATGCTGGAGGGTAAAATCAGCACTTTTGTTGCTCTATTTATAGTATTTGCTACGATATTTCCCATAGAAGAATACAATTGAATATATGCATCCCCACTTCAGTGTTGTTGTGTAATCAAATGGAAAGTAGAATATTTGGACCCTTTTTCCTTCCTAGAGAGGTTTCCTTCTGTTTGGGCATATTAAAAAAAATAAGCACGTGATTTTGTTTTTCTTCACCACATTAACCCTTTTGAAATCTGAAAATGGAGTCAATGATTTTTTTTTTCAGTTGTATGAAGCTTTTGAAATTTGCCATTTGGTTTTCGGATTTTGGTTTGAGTTTACACTAGAATTGGGCCTGTAATAGTTGAATTTGGCTCCTGTTGTTTTTTTTGGATCCCAATATAAGAAACTTAATTACAATTTTTTTTTTTTTTTTTCATTTAAACAATTTGATTTTAGAAATGAAGTTTTGTCTAGAACTCCTGGTGTGTTTGTGTGTGGACTATCTTTCCTTATAATGTTGTAGTTGATGGATTATCTTCTATCAATTAAATATCATTTATTGTGTTATTGCTGATCAGAATATTCTTTATTGTTGTGCTCTAAACCAACTTTTATTTTATTTGTTTATTTAGTTAAATTTGTTTTCTTTTCTAGTGTACAAGCATCTAGATACGATTTTGGACAATTTGGAATTAGAAACTTCTCATCATCTTATTTGTCAGTTAGAAACCAATAGCAGATAAAGAGGCTACGCAATGTCGGATGGTAGAGATGATCAAGCTACTGCCAGAGCACAGGGTTTGGTGCTTACTACACTGTCTTTAAGTGTCTGTGGGGTTCATGCTGATGATGATGGAGTGGAACTGGGTTTGGGGCTATTTTTGTTTGGCTACAATGAAACTTGAGGCTAATTAGTGTGAAAAGGGTAAATAGCTTTTGAATCATATGGGCTGAAATAGCAGTTCCTGACTTATTTCTTGAGTTCCCAATTTTTGGGTTTCCCTTCAAAACACACACACACACACACATGCATATACATACATACATATATATATATATATATTCTAATCCTATAATTTTCTCAGAAACTTTTCAGAACATATGCACAGCTCTAGCAAGCTCATTGTGTTTGGCTTTGCTGGCAATTTCTTTCCTTTAAATAAAATGTATTTTTCCAAGAAAATAGGACCTTAGTGTGGTTTATGTTGTTTTATATATATGATTTCTGAAGGTACCAGTTGGAGCTAAGACAGAAAGCATTGGAGGAGAATATTGTTTATTTGGGGACAGGTTGTGGGATGACGACATTGCTGTACTGCTTATACATGAGCTGGGTCACTTGATAAGGAAGCCCCAGAATGGCATATGCGTCATCTTTACCCCTACGATGGCTCTGGTTCAGCGGGTAAGCTGCTATCTATCATGTTGCTTTTGTAATTTGATAGTTAGTTTTGGCTTGCATTTAAGTTTGAGACAATATTTGTATGTTAAATGGCTGGTACATTGTACAATAATGAAGTGATGTGCTCTTTGGCTTGGCTGAGGTTGTAGGTAGAAGTGGGTAGGGTTGTTACTTTTTAGTGCTTATCTATGCAATTCCTCATTGTGATTCTAGGTTTTAAAAGGGGCTTTCTAAATCTAGGTGCTTCAAGTTCACCTTGGAAGGGAGTTTGGCATTTTATCAACAAAACCATGATTATACTATGAAGTATGAACTCATGACCCCTAGAAATATATAAACAAAATCAAAATAGGGCTAGACTACCAGATAATACAAAAGAATCAATTCCTAGAACCAAGGATTCAATTCCTAGAAATTGACCAACCTTGATAGTGCAGAAATTTGGGCTTATTCTTTTAACAGCAATGTGATAGCAAGCAATAAAGGATTGTGTAGCCTCTTTATCTGTTAATTGTGGTCTTATTCGTCAATTGATGATTGATAATTGTGAAAGAAAAATGCAAAACTATAATTATGATTTATGAGGCATGACACAGTAGAACAAGAACCTCTAATGAGGAATTTTACTTTGAGAGACTGAGACAACCCCACTGATACCATTCTTAATGATATGGGAAAGCAACCTCTCCACTACTTGCACATTTGCCTTCAGTACTGCTGTGCTCTTCCTTCAGTCTTAAATTTAAATAAAGTATCTCATTTATTTCTTATTCTCTTTGTGATTTGGTGAGTAATGACTTTTCCATCCTTTCACTCATATTAGAACCTCCTCATTAAAAAAAAAAAAAAAAACATTTCTTCTTTTTTAATTTTCCTGTCAATCAAATTTTCCATAGTTGAATACTTTCCTACATGATCTGTTATTTATTGTTTGATTTGATTTTAGATCTTTGCACTTTTGTTAAGGACATCAAAAGTTAAATTTAGATCATATGTGGCCTTTTGCAAGGCAAATTGACTCAGGCACTCTACCTTACCAATTAATTATTTGTAGGATGCGGATGTTGTGTTGAAAATTTAACCTAATTCTCATAACCTGTGAGATGCGAAAATAGAGAAAAAAAGAACAACCACACTACAAAAAGATTTATATGGTTCGGCAATATGTCTACATTCACAAAGTTACTGTGATTTTCATTAACTTGTTGGGGTTTTTTTCATTTTCTTTTTTTGATCGGTAAATAAAAACTTCATTGAAAATAAAAAAGAGGTACAACAAAGAAAGCAGTTCCTCAGGTACACAGGTAGTGTGCATTGGGAAACAAAGCGTTAAGCAAAACTACATATATCCAAAAAATTCCAACAAAGAAGATAAGATTATATAGCAGGAATCTGATTAAGCAACTAAATAGTTACTCACAGAGAGTGTTGGTATCATGGTACAATGGGGTCACTGATATTGTGCTAAACAGCAAGTACACTGCTCAAGAGGCAAGATCATTTAGTAGTCTTGGGATACCTGATTTTAAAATTTCATGGAAAATTAGGTATTAGAGATCCAATTTTAGATTTTCTTAACTACAAAAATTGAAAGAAGGTTATTGCCCCATCGCTTGTGAGTTGTGGTCGTTGGTGTTTTGTTTGTTTGGAATCCATTGGGTTATGCCTCAGAAGGTTATTCAGTTGTTTGAGTCTTGGCAGGGTAAGTTTGGTCGGCATAGAAATATAGAGTTGTGGAGAATTGTGCCTCATTGCTTGATTTGGTGTATCTGGCGCGAAAGGAATTCTAGAAGCTTTGAGGGTTGTGAACGCTCTATGTTAGAGTTTAAGTCTTTTTTTTTACACACTCTCCTCGTTTGGAGTGTGGTCTTTTGTCATTTTTCTTGTTCTTCCCTTCCTGTTCTTCTTGATCGTTGTAATCTTGGTTCTCGTTTTATGCCCCCTTAGTACATCCCCAATGTACTCGGGTTGGCTGTTTTTCTTTGTTTAATAAAATTTCGTTACTTATCAAAAAAAAAAAATTGAAAGAATACAAAATACAAGAAAAAATTTCTACCATATTTGTGTTGAATGGAATGCTAGATTACATGGGGAAAGTGTTAGTACAGAAAGGCAACTGATTCAGAAAGTATGTCAGGACGTTAGGGGAAGAGTTACTTGGTGTAAAAATATTAAAAACAAAATCCGAAACAGGATTCTGTGCAGCTTGTGTAAGATTCCTAACTTTGTGTTGGCTTCATGAGTTGTTTTGGTGTTCAAAATTTCTGGTTGCTGGTTGTCCAGCACATGGGGCTTGGCAACAGTCTTGGTACAGATATCCTGTTGTGTTTCTATCTGAGACTTTTATGTTTCTCTGCTTTGCAGGTGTTGTTACTTTTTTTTGACTAATGAAATCTTATCATTCATTCCCCCCCCCCCCCCCCCCCCCCCCCCCCCCCCCACAAAAAAAAGAAAAAAAAATCACATCAAATTCAAAGTGCTTAAATATACTCCAATACATTGCTCTGTATGAGTGGAATGTGAATATATACCAGCAGAATTTAACTGCTATTTAGTTGTTAAGTTTTCGTCTCTAGGGTAGCTTGGAATATTTTAGCATTATAAAAACTTAACTGGAAGTATTTCATGCAGATTCATTCAACTTGGTAGTTAACAATGGTGCATCTGCTGCACAAGTTATATTCATGTACGTAAATATCATTTTTTTTTCTCTTCATCTATATTCAAGTAACGATATGTCCACTATAACATATTAAGTCTAGATCTTATTACAGCTGCATGTCAAATGCATAAGGACCACTGCTGCCTGTCAACTATTTTACTATTTTAGTAGACTAGTTTTTTTTCGTTTGTTTTAAAACGTGTACATAGGAAAATATCAGCCTTTGCTAATTTTTCTATATAAATCTCACTCATATTCATATAATCCCTCGAAAGGCGCATGATTGCTTGTGGCCTTCTGAGGTATGTATCGCTCACATATGGGACAATAACACATACATGGGGTAGAGATATGTGAATGTTGATGTTTTGAGAATTTACGGAGGCGTCGCCTAAAGTTGGACCAGGATGTTTTTAAACTTGTAGATAGTGTTCGAGAACACTTATCAGTATCGAACACCACCAAGAATGGTCTCACAGGAAATTAGTGGGTCATTGATCTGCAGTTGTAATTTATGCCATGATGGTATGCATCTTGTAAATACATGCAGTTCTGGGTTGACTAGCATAAATGAATCGTTTTATTTTCTACCTGTATTTATTTTCTTTACCCCCTTTTTTTTGTTTCTAATTTTGTTCGATTGGAAAAGGTGGCTTGTGTTGGAAGTTTAATACTTGCAACAAAGGCAGGCAGGAGAGAGAGAGAGAGAGAGAGAGGAGAGAGAGAGAGAGAACATGGCTTTCACCTTAATACTTAATAGTATTAATATTAAAAAAAAAATTTAAATATGCTTTATAAGACCCTAGTTCAATTTAATTTTTTTTATTCACATCAGATTATTAAAAATAAAGGCATAGGTAGATCCACTAAAAACACCCTATTAATCATAGTATATAGTATGCACTAAACACTGCTAATTATTACCGCTGGAATTTTTTTTTTTTTTCTTTCTTCTTTGGAATTTTTATTAATGTGATTGGTTAGAATGTCACCATGAGACCATTGTGTTCAATTAAGATCCGAGAAATTTGTTGTGGGCTTTGTTTGGTACTGTTGTATTGTTGAAGCCTTTTTTATATGAATGGTCAAGTGTCAACCATTAGAGGTGGGCTTTGTTAAACCTATGCTTGTTTTTGTGAACCAAACTCAAACTTCAACATTAGCCCAAAGAAGACCAAAAGCTATCGTGCACCTTTTCTGCTTACAAAAGAAGCTAGACCCATAATTCGAGATGCAAGATACGTGAGGTAAAAAAACTTGGATCTATGTCCATTGGTAAAGTAAGGATCAAAACAATATAAATCCAGTAGGAAGAAAAAAACCAAATAGTGAGTGTCTAGCAGTAGAATGAGAGATTTTATACTTTCCAGCAGTAAGATGAAACACTATAATACACGTTTAGTGATAAATATAGATCTGAAACAAAACAATTTCAACTATTAGTAAAGCTCGATATCCAACCTTGAAAGATTCATATATGGTGTATACTTAGCCATAACAAAAACAATGATTATTACTGCAATAGTAAAATTGTAAACCAAGATAACTCTTTCAATAATATCATTGGATTAAAAGGGTAGACATAGAGATTAGAGTGTGGTGAATGGAAAGAACGTGTCTAGTTGTGCGCAACAATGGATTAGTCAAATTCCCTTTTTTTCAACCAACTTAGAGGAAAATGATCACTTCGATGATAAGTATTTGTCTCGTTTGAGGATGGTGTTCAGTAAAGTATAGTGAATGACGAAAATTTGAGGTATACAAGAAAATTTTTGGAGGTGTTTCTTAGTGTGGATGGTGATGGTATTAAGTACCGAATTCCTTTGTTAGAATTGAAAGTAAAGAAAGAAAATCTTAAGTGTCTTTCTGGGAATAATTTATTTAACTTTTTATTAAAATTGTGCTAGAATATATTTGTACCTTGAAAAAATGAGGAAAAAAAAAAGTGCAATTTTAAAAAACTGTATATAAAAGCAAAAAAGCAAAAAATTGGCTTATAATCTATTCCTAAACACACACCAGTGTTTGTCATTTAGGCTTGTTTCTTGCTTTTTGATAAGTGTTGAATATTTTATTGAAAACAGAATAAACCCAATTATACTAGAAGTGTACTATGGAACAGTACAATTAAAGACCTAAAAGATAATGATCCAACATCTCAAAAATAGAAAAACAAGAAAATGTTGGTAAATCTGAACTCCATTAACGTAAATTATGGAAGAAAGAAGACTTAATCTCAAGAATAGAACGTTCACATCCCTCATAACTTCTAGCCTTTCGTTCCCTCCATACACACTACATTCTACAATGTGGAACAAACCTCTACAATGCTATATTGTGATGTCAGCTAAACCCACCTTGCTATGAATCAAACACCTTAAAGGCCTTTGTGGCATAACTTAATGGATTCCAAACAAGCTAAACAACATTGTCCACAACTCATATGCAATAGGGCAATGAAGAAGGAGATGATCCACTAATTCTCCACACGCTTGCGCATACAACACCAATCTATAATTATAATTCACCTATTTCGGAGATTATCTATAAAAAGAATCTTACACAAAGTAATAGAGCATGAAATGAATGCCACTCTAGGCTACTTAAGGCTTAAGATGTTAGGGTTTTGTTAGGGTTTAGCTACTTCACATTCAGGTTCCTGTGCTAAGGTCTTAAACCATTTAAAACCATTTTTTTTTCACTATATAATTAATATCTTAGTTCTCTTTCAATTGAATTGATATAAATTGCCTATAGTTGGTCAAATTAGATTTCAAGTCACGATCTTAAATTGACTTGACAACAATAAATAAATAAAAAACCTCTACACAAAGACATAGACATACACATAATAAGAGAGAGATATGCATACCTTTCAAAGGAGAGAGAGAGAGGTGTAGCAGTTCAAAGAATGTGAATATTGTTGAAGAGGTGGTGGTGGTTTGGTTAAGACTTTCAATTTTGAAGATTAAGCACACGGCTCTAACAAAAAATCCAACAAGAAATTATGAAAAAAAGAAAAAGAAAAAGAAATTAGAGAGAAAAGCAGAAGATTTGTGTTTACCTTTGGCTCAAATCTCCCAAAATAAGTTAGATTCGAAAGATGTGAGATAGAGAGAGCTAAAATCAATACCAAGGCACCATCTAAACAAGAGAAAGGGGAAAGCGAAGGAGAGATGCGAGACCTAGACCGAAATTAGGACTGAGACTAAGATTGAAGTTCATCTTCAAATGCAACCAACTTTAAACCAATTATTGAGGAAGAATTTGTGGCATTTTCAAATGAGGAAAGCAAATGAGGAAGAAAAAGAAAGAAGAGTTTGTACAAGGAGTTAAGGCCAGTCTCAATACTAGGCCAAAGAAGTGGGTCCCACTCGATCGCTAAAAATTGCAAAAATAGCACCATAACTCATTTTCTATCATCCAAAAACAACAAAACATTGTTCTTAATTTTCACAACTCAAACTCAAATTTTGAGTTTTGACTGAGGGAAATTGAGTTATAGAAACAATACCAATCGAGTTATAGAAACAAAATCAGTTAAGACGAATTGTGGTGGAGCTCACAAAATTTGGGAAATGAGTCATGAAAATAGAATATTGGGTGATGAAAATAAAGAAACTAAATATAGCCTTAGTGCACTTTTCTTGGGGGTGTAAGCTGCCATGACTCTTAATTTATTCACTTTATTCATGTGTGGGGAGAAAATCAAAGGACCAAAAGATGATTGGGCTTGGTCCAAGAGCCACTAGAATTAATTTGTAAAGATGGGTTTACAGGCCAACACTTAGATTCTTAAATGGTAGGTTATGCTCAAAGATAAAGTAAAAACGAAAAGATTGGGTTTAAAAAGGCTAATTAAGAATAAAATGTTAAGTTTATCTTCCTCGGAATGGACGAAGAGCCTTTTACACTTGATAGGTTACAAGGATAAGTGTTTTCTTAGGATTCGATCCATAGTCATTGGGGATTTCTATTCTTTTATAGTGCTCCTTTTCATTCCTGGCCCTTCACATGGAGGCTTGTCGATCTCCCTCCAAGATACTTGTCGCATCGTCCTTTTTGAGGCTATGCTTAGTAGGTTACAGGTTGTGTTTGCACTGTTCAAGTGTCATCCAGCAATTAATGCGGCTGACATGGTTGGTACAGTGCATTTAATATAGAGATGATGAATGATTTTTTAGAAAGCCAATCCTACTGGCCTCTCACAATTCATATCATTAAATAGATAAAAATTAAATTATTTATAATGTTACGATATATATATATATATATATATATATATATAAAAATTTTCACTCATGAAAATTAAGTTTTTCTAATCATGAGTTTTTATTTCAATAAATTGTGAATATATAATATTATTCCAATTACGATTTTTCACATATCTAAGGCATGGTCGGTACCTAGTAATAAATCTCGAAAATTGCAATAGCGTTCAAATCCTTCTATCCTAAATATCAAATTATTAATAAATAAAATACTAAAAAAAAAAGAAGCTTGACACAAAATACGTGTCTGATATTCTAAACTGTAATATGAAAATATGAGATACCTTACCATCTGACGAAGGACAAGTCAAAGGCATTGTAAAAACTAGATTTGTTTGCAAATAAAGGATAAAGTTGAAACTTGAAAACACGAAATGATTAGGTATACACCCGTACGGCCTTACGTGTGAAATTTCTTGGTCTTTAAGGGGCTGTTTGGATGAAATTTTTTCATCACTCAATTTTCGTCACTCAATTTTCATCACTCATCACTCATCACTTTAAAATACCACATCCGTTTGGCATCATCACTCAATATTTTTCACACTATTTGTGGGTCTCGTATTTGTCAATTTGTGTAGCTTTTTCTATTTTTCTATTTTTTTTTTCTTTAGTACCCAGATCACCCAAACCCAGTGGGGGAAAAAAAAAAAAAAAAAAAAAAAAAACTAACGTGAAGACCGAACCTAAAAAAAAAAAAAAAAAAAAAACTGAAGTGAAGACCGAACCCAAAAAAAAAAAAAAAAAAGTCAGCTGGTCAAAAGTTGCGGTTGTGGGTCCCCATGTGTGTTTAATTACAAAAATGCCATTGAGTTATGAGTTATGGAAACTGAAAACAGCCAAAATGTGTTTTCAGTTTCCATAACTCATAACTCAAAAATTAGAGAATTGAGTGATGGAAATAGAGTTATGGAAACAGAGTTATGAGTTATAGAAATAGGTCATTCAAACAGCCCCTAAGTCTACGCACAGTCCTCTAGAATCTAGAATCATCCAATCAATTTCAAACCCCACCATCACCTACCAGCATTCTCAAAAGTCTCAACTAGCACCGTCACTCGTTTAGACATTTTCTTTGTTGTGCACTAGGTGAGCTAGTATCTGTCTGCTTCATGATTAACTCACTATACTGTTGTTCTGCGTGTTCTTCGATACTTGAATGACACTCTCTTCTATGACCTCTTCTACCCTGCTCAATCTCCTCTTATTTTCTGTGCATTCTCTAATGCTGATTGGGCAAGAGATCCCACTGATGCAAGTCCATCACTGGTTATTGCTTTCTTCTTGGTTCTTCTCTGATTTCTTGGTGAAGCAAGAAACAAACCATTGTGGTCCGCTCCAGTACTGAAGCAGAATATCGTGCCCAAGCTGATATCACATCTGAGCTCCTTTAGCTTTGATGGCTTTTTAAGAACTTAAGTGTGTCTACATCCTCTGCTACTCCTTTTTATTGTGACAACCAAAATGTCATTCATATTGCTCACAATAATGTCTTCCATGAACATACTAAACACATCGAGATCGATTGTCATTTTATCCGTTATTATCTTGTCCATAGTGTTCCCAAGTTGTTCTCAGTCTCCTCTAAAGATCAACTTGTAGATATTTTCACCAAGTCACATCTTAAGGGACGCCTTCGTGTTTTGAGTGACAACCTCAAGTTGGTCTCATACCCACTTTGAGTTTGTGGGGGGTTGTTAACGTGTAATAAGTTGTGGACTTTAGGTCTATCTTATTTACTTGTACTATACACATACTTGTACTACACACTGCCTCTTATATAAAGGCATTCTTGTATATTTTATTACTTGCAAAATACAATATTATTCATTCAATATTTCTGACAAAAGCCTTTAGCTTGGTTCTGTTTCTGCTGTGTACGGTTGAGCATAGCCCACCCTTTGTGGAAAAAATAAATTTTAAAACAAAGCAAAGCCTCTGTGGTTGCTCTGATGGAATCAACTCAATCAACGAAGCATGGAATAGTCATCAATCCGTTGCGAAATTGCCATGAGCAGCCAGCTTGGTCCTTTGCTTCTATTCTTGCGTATATGCTATAGTTGGTTCTCTTGCCTGAGATTTCAAAACTTTCAAATCAACCAACATTTAAGGTTTTCTTAGCAAATCTGCTGAAACCATTATTTTACTTCATACGCACAAGAAATTCACTAAATCTGTCTCAAAAGGTTCCACGTAATTGGTCCCAATGAAAAGAATATCCCTCAAAGTATAATAAACACAAAACAATAGATAGAGAATTGATTTTCATTTTGATTTTTTAACTTATGGAATAGATATATCACACAATCAGCTCTAGAGATGGTTGATAGAATGTACTTGTTGGCTAATTCTAATTTGATCGAAGAGATTGAATCATTCACGAGAATATATAACAGGTTAATCAACGAGTACAAGCTCAACCTAGCTATCCTACAAGTATAACTTTTAATTTCATGATTCAGATAAGGGGAGGAAGATGAGAGAGTAGAGATAAGAGAGAAATGTGGCCAAAATATGCTAACTTTAGTTCAGTCACCTTTCCTTTTATCTTCCCACTCTGTTTAAAACATACCCTAAACTAATTGTCAAAACTCAGAAAAATACTATTAAAATTATGCCTCATGCTCTAAAAGGACTAAGTCAAAGTTAGAATTTCTTATAAATATTTATAGTCCAAATCAACATAATAGACATTTGATATAAAATTCAATACCCCCACTTAAAAGTTATCATGACTTTTGATTAGAGTTTGTAATATATCTTTATGTTAGAACAATTTTCCCTCTCCCTTGTATATGTTTGTTTCTCATATAAAAAAAAAAAAAAAAACACACACACACACACCAAAACAACATCCTTAATTTCAATCCAATTCTACCCAAAGTATCACATAAATAATGCCTTACACGAAAGTAATTAAAAGATCAAAACCTTATCTATAATGAAGAAACAACTCATTCTTTCACACTTGGAAATTGGCGCATACATATATAGAGTTGACACATGCGAGATGAGTTCCTTCCCCTCTCTAACCGTCTTAATTTTGTCTTTATACAAAGGAATCCAAAGCCAACAAAAATAATAGAATGATGAACCAACGACTATATAATGTACTTTCCCACTTGGGTAATTTTTTTTATCTTCTATCCCTTTAATTTGTTTTTTCATTATAGTCCACTTGGCCATTTACAAATCAAGTGTACATGCATAAAACCTAGTCGACCAGATCTGCACCTTGCACCCTATTAAGTGATGCGCACTACTCAAACACTAGTACATATATAATTTTTTTCTTCTTATTATCCATTTTTAAAGAATCCACTGGCAGGAGCGAAGCTACAAATTTATCTTTGGGGGGGTCGGTCAAGACTAAATAATCATATTGATTCACAAAAAATGTGTCTATTTATGTATGTATGACCCACTCATCAATGCTCTAATAAATTTTTGTGAAGAGATTGAAAAGAGTTAGTATAAGACTATGAGAACATTTGCACCAAGTGAAGAGTTCTTTTGGAAGGGACTGGAAAATGTGGCTATAGGTCAATTCACCCTATAGCCGTGTTTTCAGCCATGGCCTTACGCTCGTGATTATAGGTTTGAGAGGTCTATAGCCACGTTTTTAGGCCCCCCCTCCCCCCAAAAAAAAAACCTAGTATATTAAATTTTAGTCCTAATTTGCCCCCCCCCCCCTCAGTTTAAAAAAAAAATGGTATATGAATAAAAAAAAAATCACCGACAAACTCTCATTAAAAAAAAAAAAAAAAAAACAACCGACAAA
Source organism: Castanopsis chinensis (assembly GCA_032878915.1). Taxonomy (NCBI): domain Eukaryota; kingdom Viridiplantae; phylum Streptophyta; class Magnoliopsida; order Fagales; family Fagaceae; genus Castanopsis; species Castanopsis chinensis. The sequence continues at coordinate 49,441,045 of JAVQMG010000132.1, forward strand.
CTAAGAACTACAAAATAAAAAATAAATATGGACTGAAGTCTGAAAACCTAAATTACAATTCTCATCAAGCATCAACGCCTCCTTTGCTGCCTGCTGGTGCTGGTGCTGCCTGCTGCTGCTGTTGCTCCTTGGCTCCTCCTCAGATCCTTGATCATAGTCACACACGGTAAATCTAAGAAATTTCTCTCTTCTCTCAAGTTCATATTTGTGTATTTTTTTCTTTTCTATATTTATCTCCTCTGTTAGCCCTCTGCGCCCTGCGGCTCTGCGTTTTTTATTTTATGAACTGTGCTTTTATGGACTTGTGTGTAACGTGTGTTGTGTCAAGACTTGTTTGAGTTTGTGGCTTTGTATACTGTGTAATTGTTTGTGGCTGTGGCTTTTTGTGATTGTGTGGATCGGCTAATTGGTTTTATTTATAAAGAATTAAAGAAATAAAGTGGGACCAGGTCAGTGACTTAGTGGGATGTGAGTACTGAATATTTGATAATGAATTTGTGAGAGTTGTCTTTTGGTAGTCAATGTTTTGTCCTTTGTGAGTATTGTTAACTGTCAAGAGTGAAGACTAGTCTTTGTTAAGTCATAAATGATTTTTTTGTGAGACTAATTGACCAAGTATTTTGGTATTTTTTTGGTTTTATAAAAAATTTTGTCTTTGTCTATATTGCTAATATTAGTAATATATATATATATATATATATATATGAACTTGTGATTATTTTGGTTTTAATTTTTTTTTTTTGGTTGAGAAGTTCCTTTTTTTTAGTTGGTGTATAGAACTACGAAATATGGAAATAATGAAACTTTTTTTTTTTTTTTAATTTGTAGATCATGAGTAAGTCCACCACAATATTTTTCAAAAGAAAAAATCTAAATAATTCTGAAGTCATAGCTGATGATGCAAGATTGCCAACCCTTAGCGTTGATGTCCCAGTTTCTGAAAATCTCCAAACAGAAGTTCCAAATGTCATTATTGACGAAAGTACAGGTTTTGTGCGTGATCCTGGAATGCGTAAGCAAGTATGGGAATATGATGCAAATGAATGGGATGAAATTCGACGAGCTTACATTAAGCTTGGTCCATACCAACCTAAACTAGATGACTACAAGAAAACTAAATTTGGAAGTCATTATCATAAATTTAAACATTCATGGTTTGCAATTAAGGAATTTAGTAAATAGCTTGAATATTCACCTAGTAAAGATGCTTCTTTTTGTCTACCATGTTTTCTCTTTGACAAACCAACTGGGAATTCTGGGAGTCATGTATTCACTAAGGATGGATTTTGTAATTGGAAGAAAGTTAATGATGGCAATAATTGTTCCTTTTGAATCATATAGGGAAAGAACCTAACTCTTTTCATAGAGCTTCCGAGCAAGCCATGACAAATTTGATGAACCAGTCTCAACACATACAAAAGGTGCTTGAAAATTTCAATTCTGATCAAATTGCAAGCAATCGATTGCGGTTAAAGGCCTCAATTGATGTTGTCAAAGTGCTTGCATTTCAAGGACTTGCTTTTAGAGGACGAGATAAAAGTTCTGATTCAATTAATCGTGGGAATTTTCTTGAAATATTGGATTTGGTGGTATCATATAATGAATATGTTGCAGAAGCGATAGAGAAAGCTCCCAAAAATGCCTCTTACAAATCACCAAAAATTCAAAAGGAAATCTTACATGTATTTTCAAACAAGGTGAAGAAGGCAATTCGTGAAGAAATTGGTGATGCAAAGTTTTGCCTAATTGTTGATGAAGCTCGTGATGAGTCAATGAACGAGCAAATGGAAATTGTTATAAGATTTGTAGACAAAGATGGTTTTGTTCGAGAATGTGGGGTAGTTCATGTCCCCGATACTACGACATTAACCCTAAAAGATGAAATATATTCTATCTTGTCACATCATAGTCTGAATATTCAAGATATTCGAGGGCAATGATATGATGGTGCAAGCAATATGTGAGGTGAGTGGAATGGATTAAAAGCTTTGGTTTCAAATGTTTGTCCATATGCTTACTATATTCATTGTTTTGCACATCGCTTGCAATTAGCATTAGTGGCAGCATCAAAAGAAGTTATTCTTGTTCAAAGTTTTTTTAATAGATTATCATCTATTGTCAATGTTGTTGGTGCTTCATGCAAGCGTACAGAGCAACTAAAAAAAGCTTATGCTGATCAAATTGCATATTTTGTTGAAATTGGTGAGCTTGAAACTGGAAGAGGACTTAATTAGATTAGCACATTACAACGGGCTGGAGATACTTGTTGGGGTTCTCACTTAAGATTGATTTCTAGCTTGGTAAATATATTTAGTCCAACATGTGAAATTTTATTTAAGATCATCAAGGAAGGAAATACTACTTCCCAACGAGAAGCAGCATACTCATGTTATCATGTTATGATTTCTTTTGAATTTGTGTTCATTTTGCATCTCATGAAAGAAATTATGAAGATCACTGATGCACTTTGTCAAGCTTTGCAGTGTCAGTCTCAAGACATTTTAAATGCGATGAATTTTGTTTCATCCACTAAAGCACTTATTCAAAAATTCAGAGATGAAGAGTGGGATAATTTACTTACCACTGTGAAATCATTTTGTGAGGCACGTGACATAAATGTCCCTGATATGAATGCTCGTTATGTTAAGCGAGGAGGTCTAGCTCATTATCAACAAGATGACTTCACAATTGAGCATCATTATTGGGTAGATATTTTTTATGTTGCAATAGATTCCATATTACAAGAATTAAATCATCGGTTTAGTAAGCATGCGGTGGAATTGCTTAATCTTAGTTCAGCTCTTGATCCTAAAGAGGCATGTGAGTCCTTTAGAAGTATAGACATTTTGTTGTTACTAAGCAAGTTTTATCCAAAAGACTTCACAAATCAAGAAATGACACTTTTAAAGACAGAAGTTGATCATTATGAGCACAATGTAGTTCGGCATCTGGACTTCAAGAAGCTATCAAGTAATTCTGAGTTGTGCCAATGGTTGGTAAAAACCCGAAAATCATTATTTTACCCATATATTTATAGATTGATTACACTTGTGCTTACTCTTCCAGTTTCTATTGCAACTACAGAGCGAGCATTTTCAGCCATGAATATTATCAAGAATAGGCTTCGCAACAAGATGGAAGATGATTTTCTAATGGACTCTATGATTTTGTACATTGAGAAGGAGATTGCCGCAAAATTTGGTACAGAATCAATCATAGACGACTTTCGAGACTTAAAAGAGCGTCGAGTTCCATTTTGATAAATGTTTTGAAATGTTTAAAAAACATTTATTTTGTATGTTATACTTTGTCGACATTTTTATAATATCAAATGTTTAAGAAACATTTATTTTATATGTAGTATTTTATTAAATATGAAATAGGTGTTAGTTTTTATTTTTATAAAAAAAAATTGTTTTAAGCTTTGGCCCCCCCCAGATTCAAATCCTGGTTCCGTCCCTTAATGCCTGCGTAAAAAGTGAGATTTTAATTGCTTGCAAATATGAGAAAAAGGGTAATATCAAGCAACATACTTCCTAACAAATAAAAAAATCTCAATAAGCAAAACCTAGAAGCACCATTTTCACAAATTTAAATTAATGAACTATTTCATCATTGAAGCCTCCAAGACTCATGAGACAAAGTTTTAATTGATATAAACATAAACACATATTACTGCTGGCAGTAATACTTCTGCCATACCTTCATAAAGTTCTAAGGCATCTTAGTGAGCTACATAATAAATACTCAAGATATTGCAAACCCAGAAGATACTCCAATTGCAAGTTGGTAATCATGGAGATGCCATTTGTCCCAAAAATAGGACCCACGAGGTCTATTTTTGGAATTAGAGTGAGTATATAGGCTCCTTTTTTAGGCACATAAGCCAAACTAGTTTAGCTTTATTAAGCTAAGCTAGTCCAAGCCTAGTTATATGGGGCCGTACATGAAATCTTTAGGGTTAATTTTATAGGCACATATAATATAACAACTAATAGTAATAATCTTTGTTGTCACATTATCTAAACCAAATGAATGGGGTATACTACAAGATTAGTAAATTTACTAAAAGAAATGCAACAAAAGCACACATTATTATTATCATTAGTAAATAATATTATCTCTCACCAACTTTGGACAAGTTTGTGCCAACCAACAAATTAATTGTTGTAAGAAATCTTAACATCTATCAACTTGTACCAGTCAATAAAAATTCCAACTGAAAAAACTATCAACATCTATAACTTAGTTTACTCTCCATGGAATAGTTAATCCAGAAGCCAATTGCATATCTAAAATTGGAGTAACTAAACTCCATGTGCCTAAAACCTGTGTCACAGTGAGAATGAATCATTTTGTTGGACAAACAATGGACTATAGCATTGTTCAAAAGGAAATTAGAAATGTTCACATGCTCAAGTAGAAAAATGCTCTCAAGGAGACTCATATCCCATGACATAAACAAATTGGACTTACCTTTGCAACCTCTAATCTACCAAGTTGTATGGCTAGCTCAAATCTGTAATTAGGGTCTTTAGCAAGGGATGCAAGTTGTGATATCCCCTTAGCATCACCTAAAGAAGAATAGAGCAGTAACAAACCACTCAAGTCCATTGCACGCTTTAAACATTCCTTGGCCATATCTAACTGCAATACTCAAATAAGAGAAGAATGTCATTACATTTAATATTTTAATATATTAACCTTTTAATAATATAAGTTTCTAGAAAAGCACACCTAGGACCTGGCCAGATACTTGCAAATGACTCTTGCTTCTCAATCTATGAAACTAAAGAAAACACACACGTGCACACACACACACACACACACACACACACATCTCATTCCTCTTACTTCTCTCTCTCTCATGCATAACCAAATGGAGTTACAGTCAGATGTTGCAGACACCCAACAACAAATGGAACAACAACATTTTCATGTGCTAGCAGTTGATGATAGTCCCTTTTAGTAAGTTTTTGTAGCCAAAAATTTTCATTTCTTACAGTTAAGCTATTTATATACAAGAGGTTGTTTGGGTTGAGCTCAATAATTAAAAAAGAGTTTCACACACTATTAGACACAAAGTATGCACTAACTTTTTTTTGCAATATTGTGTACTTAGTCTGCACTAAACCTAACCCATTAGAAAATAATGGAAAGAATGTGGATAAAAAATACATTTTTTTTTTTATTAGGACTTCTGTGATAATGGACGCCGCATCCTCTTTTGGTGACACTCATTAGGACTTTCGTGACCATTAGGGCTACTATTTCCATTATTTCTAGACAAAAAGGACATTCAAGAGAAATTAGAGATTAATTCACAAAAACACAGAACATTTCAAATAAAAATGATCATAAATCATGCATGTACCTGTTTGATATGACATCCTCAAGTACAACAGTAAACTTAAGTTTGTAGCGGGAAAGTGGACCAACATTGAACAGACTCTTCTCCCCATCATAAGCAAAGTCCTTCCTAGCTAACTCAGTATCATAAGTCTCCTGCACCCTATCAATCACCTTTCTTCCAACACCTTTACCATCAATAGGGTGACCATCTTCGCAGGCCAAAGAAACCTGTTCAAAACACACAGAGTAGTCAAAATATATGAATAAGTTCAAAAATGATACATTTTCATCCAAACCCAACTTAGGTGTTGTATATGAGACAGTCAGAACATACATTATAAGGAAAAACTCACACAAACCAATCAATTTTTTTTTTCCTGCAAGATGTTTACATAGAACCCTTTAAGGAAAAAAACTCAATCTTCAAATTTCTTTTATTTCCCTGAGTTCTCTCAAACTAATGCATTTAAAACAAAAATAGAATTACTTAAAAAAGCAAAAGACCAATAAACTTACTACCATTGCTTTCTATCCACCAAACTTGGAAAGGAAAAGGCACAATTCTTTAGCAAAACAAGAATTGTAATGAAACTCCAGTAGAAACATTAATCTTCACATATTGGGGAAAGAAAGATGAGATAAATGGATAAATAGAGATTATTACCTTAGGTGCTCATTTAAAAATTCAAGACTTCTATGCACTCTGTTGTAAACTAAATCACCATTTTCCCTGCTGTAAAAACATCAAGATTGTAAGTCACAACTTCCCCATCTGTAGTGTTAGGACATATGTAGTTCAAGTGGTTTTGAACATATGTCATTATTTTATGTAATTGGCTTATCTTTTGACAAAACGCATTTTACTTGTAATTGGGTAGAATTAGGATGTGTTTAACGCTTCAAGAAACTATGCTTCAAGATCAAGTGTTGAAGTCATCAAGTCTGTCCAAGAAACAAGTTGAAAAGTGCAAGTTACTAAAGCTCAACACCTAGTCTCGACACATGCATCTATCGAGCTTTAGAAGCTGTTTCAGCCCCGAGGCTCGACAGCTTTTCGACAGATCCTCATCACCTCTATCTGTCGAGATTTAAGGAAAACAGATTCTAAGTTCTGTTTTGATTCCAATCCATGAATGTGTCTTTGGGACTTCTTTTCTACTAACCTTAGACATATAAAATTATCATTTTAAGGGCCATCAAAGGAGGCACAAGTACACAAGTTGCACAAGCATTGAAAAATCCTTGTTCAAGCTATTTGTGATCCAAGACAAAGTTCATGCCCTAGTTCATCTCTCTTGTGAAGAAGTTGCTGTGTAATGTGCACCGTAGGGTTTTGTAACCGAGCATCTTCTTGATCTTCATCGTGTGGATGAATTGAAGAACTTTGCTGCCAACAACTGTCTCTAGTTGGTAAATTAAAGTCGCGTACTGGGATCCGCACAATTGGTTAGTCACGTACTAGGAGCCATGCATCAAAAGGAGAAACTGTCACTACAGAACAAGTCCAATTGAGTATTGGGATAAGGGTTAAACTGTAGGTTGGTAAGGTATTGGGATTCCTTTACTTGTAACAGCTTGTTGTGATAATAGTGAAGTTTCAGGAGTGGTGACCTTAAATCACCTGGTGGGGTTTTTGCCGTTAGGTTTTCCCCATTCGTAAACAAATCACCGTGTCAATTTAATTTCCGCTGCATACTTTAGTTTATTGGTGATTTTTTTGTGCTACCATGTTACTTGCATGTTAACTTGATTAATTAATAACTTGGCTAATTAATCAATTTAATTCATCACAAGGGGTCTACGTATTTGTGGATTATTATGTAGACACATCAAGATTCAATCAATTTCACCGCCTACAAAGAGCAAGATATAATACAACTCCAGTTGCTGGCTGACAAAATGTCATCAACGATGAAATAGACAACAAATAGTAAGACTTCAATTAACAAAATGAAGTGAATGTAGACAGCAGATAGGGAAAGGAATAGGGGAAAAAATGCCAAGTCATGCTAGGATTAGTTAAAACAAAACAAATGGAGCCTAAAATACGCATAATGCAAGCACCAGTTTTTTTTTTTTTTTTTCATAATGTTAATTTAACTTTTAAAACCCGAAATTACCAGCAACTGTTTTATTTATTTTATTAAACAAGACCAATAAAAAATAAAAAAGGACCAATTTCATAATGTCAAATATATACTGAGAAACACGTATTTCAAATTATAAAAAAGAGATATGCTAAGAACTTGTTGATAAGGGAATAAAAAATAAAATGATTATATATATATATATATATATTTTTTTTTCTATATATACAATTTTCATATTATATACATTAATATTCTAAATACAATTTAGTATACAATACAATTATATTGTGTAATAGTTTAAAAAAATTATTAATAGTTTAAAGATTAGTAAGATAACACATATTGAATGCATAAATAAATATAAATAAATAGCTAATTATACAATTTTTGTCAAATTAATAATAATTTATTATATTTATATGTAATATTAATTAAATAAAAATATATGATAAAGAAGAGCACACTGAACAAATAACAAAGCACAGCACAACACATAGTTTTACAAACTATGCTAACCAATCTTTTTATTTATTTATTTATTTTCAATGTAAAAAAGAAAAAGAAAAAAAAAGAATTGATTGGAAAATCATCATCCATAATGAAAGACTTATTTATTTAATTTTGTTTTAAGAGTTTTTAGTAATAAAAAACAATTGATAATTGATTTTATTTTTTTGAGGAACATACGTGTGAAGTGAGAATAGAAAAGATGTGAAGCTATGGGTGAGTGTAGAGTAGCCAAAAATATAATTGTGCTTTAAAAGGAAAGAAGGGTGTTAAATAGGTAGCTAGCTTCACCTTTTAGATTGAGTTACTGACAGCTCCATTTGCTAAATGCGAATAGCAGTAATGCTTTCTTTCCAATTTCTAAGACCATGTTTGGTTAATTTTTTTTTCATCATTCACCACTCAGTTTTCGTCACTCGCCACTTGTCACTCATCACTCAAAAATACCTCAATTTCTCGTAACTCTGTTTATTGCTTCTTCTAATAACTATCCCAACTTATTATTCAGTAAAAAGTAGTAACATAAACAAACACAAACCTATTTTTATAGATTCTTAGATTGATTCCCAGTCCCACACCCATCGTCCTCTTCACACAAAACCCATCAACTTATTTATACTACCAAAAAAGATCGAGAGAGAAAAAAAAAAGAAAAAAGAAAAGATAGATCTTTAATTGTATTGTATACTAAATTGTATTTAGAATATTATTGTATATAATATGAAAATTGTACATACAGAAAAATATATATATATATATATAATAATTTTATTTTTTATTCCCTTATCAACAAATTCTTAGCTCCACCATTGTTGACTCATCTATGAAAAAAAATCTTGAAGCCACCATTAGTTACATTTTACATTTTTTTTAGTAGAAATTTGTTGATTTTCCTTGGTTCTAGGTTCCAATGCGAATCTCTTTTTAATAATTTGAAATACGTGTTTCTCAGTATATATTTGACATTATGAAATTGGTCTTGTTTTATTTTTTATTGGTCTTTCATCCAAACATGAAAGAAAATGATGGGGCAAGAGCAACTAATATACGCCTTTTACAAAAAAAAAAAAAAACTAATATATACCTTTTAAAATCATAGTCCCTCCATCCTAATTTGAGTGTGTTGGTTTGAAAAGGCAGGATATTTAATAAAGTTAAAATGTGTTCTGATTGGTCTTTTGGATTACTATTGGATAATATTGGAAGATGAAGGTTTAAATGCTTTACTTTTTGGAAGTGGATACTCACTCAGGGACGTTCCAAAAGGAAAGCAAGATATTTAATATGGAATGAATGAAATAACAAAATAATGAAAAGAACAAAAGACAGGCAAGAAATTCATTTAAGTTGTCAATATATATCACTATCAACCTCTTGGTTAGATGCTTGACCCCAAGAACAATATTGAAGATGTAAGTAATATCATTTACTCGTATACCAGTAAGTCATAAATGCAAACAAAATTAGATATATTGGGGGACAACTCTTACTACAATTCTGTATAACCTACTTTTAGTAGCTATAATAAATTTTTGAGCATTTTTGGGGGGCCATGGCCTCCCATTGTAAAACGTAGCTCCGCCCCTGTCCACTGGATAAACCTAACACACAATCTTGGTTGTCACCGCTACGGTCAACGTCTCCAACCCACGACTTTTACACAAGGGGAGTGCTAGAACAGCTGGACATAGCCAGCCTATGCAAACCAGTACATACTTCTCTATTTAACTGAAGCAAATTAAGACTAGTGCTATCATCATATTGCCAAATTAAACGTACAACTCAATAAGCAGCTCAAGCAGCCTTTGACATGGCAAATATGGAAGAGTTACACATGGCAGCTTCAGCTTACTATGGGAATGCCTCCAATGAACTTCGACAACGAGCAGCAGAGTTCTTCAATTCAATGGATACGAATGGCGATGGGGGAGTTAGCTTGAATGAGTTCGTCGAATTCTTTCTTTCAAAACATATACAACAGGGGCGACCCCAATTTTTTCCGTAGTTTGGACCGCAATGGAGATGGGTTCTTGGATTTCTTTGAAATCCTCACGTTTTACTACATCTTGAAAACCAGGGGTGTGTGGTGTGATTCCTGTATAATTTGCCTAATGGGACAGTATTTCACGTGCGTTGCATGCTTTGACAATGCTAGAAGTACAGGTCACACCTACGACCTTTGTTCTTTGAGCTATGACGCACGGAGGCACCAGCAGCAGCATCCCCACCATAACTACTTCTTGGATAGCTACGCCTTGCTCCGGGCCAAGGCAGGCCTCCCTCTTCTTGCAGGTGCCCCAAATCCATATGTGTGGTGTGGTTGCTGTGGAAATTACCTAACGGGACTGTATTTCACGTGCGTTGCATGCTTTGACAATGCTAGAAGTACAGGTCACACCTACGACCTTTGTTCTTTGTGCTATGACGCACGGAGGCACCAGCAGCATCATCCCCACCATAACTACTTCTTGGATAGCTACGTCTTGCTCCGGGCCAAGGCAGGCCTCCCTCTTCTTGCAGGTGCCCCAAATCTTCAACAGGTAAGGAAAATGTTTTTTTTTTTTTTTTTTTTTCTTTTTCATTTTGGTTTGAAAAATATAAAGAGTAAACAGCAAGTCAGCAAGTATAGGAAAAATTACTAAAATAAAATTTGTTTATAACCATATATGTGTAACTCCTTCGTATTTGGCTATTTAAAAAAAATAATGTTAGTAGTAAGTTCAAAATGAAATTAGACTAAGAGCATTTGCATCAATTAATGCAAAATAAAAAAAAAAGATATTAATTTTACACATTTATTATCAAAATCACTCACATATTGTAAAATAGATAATGTGAAAAGTAATTATATAAAATAGAAAAAGTCAGGTTTATGCTAAAAAGACGAAATTTTTTGAGCGAGCTGATGTGAATATTATAACAACTTACCTTTTAAAATTTGTTGTAAAAATATGGATATATCATTACTCATAGGAGAAATTACTAAAATATCTATATGGCTATATATTTTTTTTAATAAAATACTACATCCACAATATTTTTAAAACAAATTTTAGGTGATAAGTTGTAATTAGTTATAATTTGAATTCATCATTGAAATTACTTTTTTTTTTTTTAATCCACTATTAACAATCTACCTTTTCTTGTGAAAATATTATCAACATATCATTTTTTTTATTTTATTTTAAGGTATAACAGTAACAACTGGTATTTATTTACCTTATAAGGGAAATTAGCATTTCCTATTTACGGATGAATATAAATGCTTTACTCACTTATTCATGTATCTATATTATCAAATCAATAGGTCAAACTATATATATATATATATATATATATATATATATATATTGACACATCAAACCAATGAAATAAATTGTGTTGTAATAACTCTAAACTTTGATTCTAAAAAAAAAAAAATCATATAATTGTTTAATGCAGGCACTGGTTCAACATGCTCCAAATATATCTCAACAGGTAATTTTTTCTGCTCTCTTCCTCTTCTTTAATTTTCCCCTTTACTACCTTATATATATATATATATATATATTGACACATCAAACCAATGAAATAAATTGTGCTGTAATAACTCTAAAGTTTGATTCTAAAAAAAAAAAAATTATACAATTGTTTAATGCAGGCACTGGTTCAACATGCTCCAAATATATCTCAACAGGTAATTTTTCCTGCTCTCTTCTTCTTCTTCTTCTTCTTCTTCTTTAATTTTCCCCTTTACTACCTTTTATATATATATATGGACACATCAAACCAATGAAATAAATTAGGTTGTAATAACTCTAAACTTTGATTCTAAAAAAAAAAAAAATTATATAATTGTTTAATGCAGGCGCTAGTTCAACATGCTCCAAATATATCTCAACAGGTAATTTTTTCTGCTCTCTTCTTCTTCTTCTTCTTTAATTTTCCCTTTACTACCTTCTCAAAAAATAAAAAAAAAAATCCCTTTACTGATAATTTTATATCTTTATATTGACAATTATAAGACACAAATTAAGAATGGTAGTTCTTGTGAATGTAAATCCACTTTAATGAAGTTAATTTAGTAAAATTAATATTATGCAAGAACGTTGGTGCGAAAAACTTTTTTTTTTTTTTTAAAAAAAATTTTGAATTAAATTTATTTTGAACTTCTATTTTGAAATGTACTAATTGGTAGTAGATAGTTTTATTTTTTATTTTTTTAGAAGAGGTAGTAGATAGTTTAAATTAGGTCAAACTATGTACATATACAAAAGAATATGTTGTATAACTCTAAATATGTCAAGAGCTTTGAAGTTCAATTAATAGTTCTTGGTGTTTCCAATGGAAATATTGGAGTTCAAATACTCCATCTTCTAGCTATTGAATTAGCAAAAGAAAAAAAAGAAGAAGAAGAAGAAGAAGAAGAAGAAGAAAAACTCTAAACTTGATCTAATTTTTTAATACAGGCACCAGTTCCACGAGGTGCTCCAAATACACCACAACAGGTAAGTTTCTTAATTTGTTCTCTTCTTCTTCTTTAATTTTCTCCTTTACTAATAAGTTTACATCTTTGTCTTAACAATTAATAGACACAGTTTTTTTATAAAAAATAGTAGTTTTTCTTGCATTTGCACATCGATCCACTTGAATTAAGTTTTTTTTTTTTTTTTGAGAAACCACTTGAATTAAGTTAATTTTGGAAATTAAAATCATATATATTAAATGAACCAATCATACATTTAATTTCATAAATTTTGTTGTTGTTGTTGTTGTTGTTGTTGTTGTTGTTGTTGTTGTATTAGTACCTATGATCTAAATCACCTTAAGGTTGATCTTAGAATAATACGTAACATTTTATGGACTATGTAACATACTAGAAATATTATGTGCACTGATATGTTTCATTTTACTAACCAAAAAAATGATAAATATTGTTATATATTGAGAGAATATTTAAAATAAAAATTTAACAAAAAATTACATGAAATTATCATGGTTAAAGTTATATATAAGCTACAGTTAAAAAAGACTTGAAATAAAAAAATACAACCTAAAAATTTTAAAATACTATAGCTAAATGTATGATGTAAAAATCTTGGTATATGTAGAATTGCAGCTACACATAATGTGAGTTACATGCTAGTTAATATTATGCAAGAAAAGATGGTGTGGAAATTACTTTTTATTTTGAACTTCTATTTTTTGAAATTTCCTAAACTAGTAGTAGGTAGTTTAAATTAGGTCAAACTATACTTTTGGTCCCCCAACCATGGGAGTCTGTTCCAGTTCATCTTATACATTTAATCATGTGAATTTCACTCCCAAAAATTAATTGTTTTAATTGCATCCCTCAGCTTTAAAAATCAAGTCATTAAGTTGCAAGTGAAATCTGAACCCACCCTTCCCTCCCTGCACGCACACACAAAAAAAAGGGGGTAAAAAGGAGTTAAACCAATATCTACAAATTCTCGAAGGAGTACTTGCAAGTGAAAACCATGATTGTTCTAACCCAGAGAATAGCATATACTATAAATTTTACAATATGGGAGAAAGTTTTTTTTTTTTTTTAATTAATGGAATATCTCAACAAATTAATAGTGCACATATATATGAATAAACATATCTTATTTTCTAGGGTTTAATTAGAACTTTGATCATTGACCTATGTCTCATATTTCAAAATGGTCCTAAATATTTTAATTGCGTCGATTTAGCCCCTAACATGTTTATGTTATGTCAAAATGTGTTATTAAAATAATCATTTTGATGCCACATGGATGCCATGTGGAATTAAATCTTTTTTTTTTTTTTTTTTGTTTAATAGAAGCAAAAACTAAATCAAATGAAACTTGAGAGGGACACAAATAGAGAAGAGGGTGGAGCGCTAAGAAGAGATCGTAGATATCTTTCTCCACTTGTTCTTGTGGAAAAATCTTTTATTAGTTTTGAAATGTGTATAAAACACATTCTTGAGACTGTGAGGTCCACAAAGAACTCTAGAACCTCAAAAATACTCATTACAACTCATTGGTGATGCTTCATTTTTACTGAGTTGGTTACTTCAGTTAGGCCCATAGTTTGTTGAAGGCCTTCCTTTGCACTATGTCTTGGTACAATTGTTGTCGTCGATCTTTCTCCACTTGTTCTCATGGAAAAATCTTTTATGTGTTTCATACATCTAGCACAGTAGATGCTTTCTCAACTCATATCCATGACCCATAGTCCAACGCTGAAGCTAATGTCAAGCCTACAAGCAATTAGATAAAGGAGGATTCCTATCATACTTCTATATACGGTGGGATCAACACTCTTATCCAACAAGTCAATAATGAGCTTAACATTAAAACTCATGGGTGTTTTAATAGAACTAGCTGATTCCGCTGTAATACCACTTGTTGGGTTATAGATAGACCTTTGTTTATTAATTCAATTACCCGCACTCAACATTTCTTCAATTTCAATTACCCGCACTCAACATTTCTTCAAATTTCTTCCTCCAATCCCATTTTTGGCCTCCATTGATCTTCAAAACCTTGGTAAGTGTTCTCAATCACTTCCAATCCTAGTGTTTATTTGACACATCTTATCAATAAGATGGTCAAGACAATCACCATGTGAAGCTTGAGTCTCCCGTATGTTGCCAAGATCACCAAGTACAAGCTAAAGCTGATTAAGAATGGCAACTAGTGTGGCCTCTAAACAGTAGATACTTTCTCAACTCATCCATGCCTCATAGTCAAAGACTTCAACACCACCTCTTGGCTTCCATTGAAAGGTTGCAATAGCACCAAGTGCATGTCAAAGGAGAAACTGTGCAAAGGCCTTTTACTACAAAAAAGGTTAGGGTTTTACAAGGGTCAAAACCCATGAAAAAAAAATGAAAAACCAACAAAATTTTGAGAGTCAGGATGATCCTTAATGACCTTTGAAATATACACCATCAAAAAAGATATTTTGATAGCTTTAGTGACCCTCAAAACAAGTGATTTATCTTTATTGAGGATATTTGACCCTTTAAAAAGTTAAAAATAATGATAAATATCTCAAAAGTGTTGAAAGATTTAAAAGTGAGTTGAAACAAATCAAGTTTTTTGTATAGCATGTTGCATGTTATTTACACATGCCATATATGCATGAAGGCTTGAACATTTGCAGAATGTTGTATTACTAATTCTGTGGTGGTCTATTCCTAATAATCTTGGGCTTTTGGGCCTAGACCCCCAATTTATTTGTACTTTGGGTTGGGCTTTTTCCACAACGAGAGATCTAAGACGTGGCTATTGATGTAACTTTTGGAGTTCTAGTGTTACTTTGACACCAAACCACCTTGATCTTAGCTCAACCGAGAAGGCTGCTAAGCAGCCAAGCCCTCTCCCTGAAATTTGAATAGGATTTCTTCTCCTCGAGATGTATTTTTCCTTACTGCTCTCATGTCTCGCTTCCCAAAAATTTCCAACCCCTTCTTCCTACCATTCCTCCCCTATTTATATCCCTCTCTTAGTGGGGTCATCATAATGAGAGAATATTTCACATGTTAGTGGGCCCTCTGTATCATATCTCTAGTAAGAGGGACCCATTTCCTGCTATTGATTGACCTCCTAATAACTTATGCTTGATGTCGGTTATTGCTGGGTAGACGGATTCTCCTAAGGCATTGTCTCTTGATCATGGCATGTCTTGAGGTACTTTATTCATGTGTTCGGCTTGTTCCAGATAGTTCGGCTAGTAGGCTGAGATGGGCCAAGGCTATCTAACGAGTGTCCCTACAGTTCGAACCGGCCTATTATTCTCGGTCTGTACAAATTCTATTTGAGAAAAGTTTAAAATAGTAATGGTATAGAAATAAAATCTTAATAGTGAAATGAGTCTCCATATCAATTAAAATGAAAAGGATATTAGTTTCACATTGGAGGGGTGAGATGAGAGAGGAGAAAAGAGGAAAACGTGACCAAAATATGAGGCTTCTTATTTGTAGGGGGCAAGTCCAGGGTTTCAAGTGAGAAAAAGGGCAAAGTATTAACAAGATGATTCTTGAAAATGCTAATTATTGTTGTAAGTAAAAAAGAATGCATAAAAAAAAAAGACTAAAAAAAATGTAATGACAAGTCACAAATAGACAAACAAAAAGAAATAGAGAGGCAAAGAGTTTTATACAAAATTTGATGCTAAGATTAATTAATGTTATAAGATTATTTATTTGTGTCTAACAAGACTCTTTGTCACTTTGATATAAAGATGCTAAACTAAAAGATAAAATAAACACAACATTAATTAGGAAACATTCCCTGGGCCATTCCTGCACTTTTAGTACTAACAATTAACACATATATGCATTGAAATTTAATTGGGTAACCTAGTATACCATGATTAAGGAGCTATATCTAAGTCTTGTCATATTATTAAAATTATTTTCAAGTAGATAGTAGGTTGTTTTCGGAAATATAGACAATTGGATCCTGAAAGAGTTATATTTTTATTATAAATTTGGATTAGAATCATTAGATACAACTAAAAGAGAGCTAAATTAATTAGCTTGACTTCATTTTCTACTGCATAGTTTGTAAACTTCTAACACCCATAAACAGTATAATTATATATTCAATTTACTCCAAAAAATTGAATGTAAAAGTAAAAGCTTGATTTCTGATTCAAGTGTACCCGATTCTTGTTTGAGTACGCTTTCAGAAGAGGTGGATGGCATTTCAAGCACTGGAGTTAGCTCTTACTGTTGGGAATTTGGCTGCTCTGGGTTCAGTTGCTTGTAGCATCATGTGATGGTTTATTTTGAAATTTGAGGAGGACAAGGATTGGCACTCATGTCGTTTGATTGGTCGATCTCAGCACTGATTGAAAATATTCGTAGTTTAGTTGTGTCGTTTGCTGATTGCTCTTTTTTTTGGATCAATAGAAGTTGTAATTCTGCAGCTCATGTTGCTGCTAAGTTAACTTTAATCACTTCCTCTCCTTTTTGTTGTAATAATGGCAATCTTCCGTCTGCTCTACAGGCAGCTTGTAAGGTTGATTGCCCCTCTCTCGTTTTTCCAGTTTAAGGTCAATTCAATATCGCTGCTTATAAAAAAAAAAAAAAAAAAAACATGGCTAGCAGAAGATTACATGTCTTCTTTCTTTGCATTTATTTTTCACTCCGCTTTCTTCTTTTTTAACTTCTCATTAAATATTTATTCGTGCTTTGGTTTTCCTAATGAGTGTTAAACTAGTTAACATAATATATATTTTTAGAAGTGTTTTGTCTGTAATATTTTTAACATTTTCACAACAAAATTCTAGGTATCAAATTATTTCTAGTTTTAATTTGAACCAACCACTTTGAATAATAGTAAGCAAGAATCTGTTATTTTAAAATTTGTTGTAAAAATATTGTAGACATACCTATTGGGTTAAAATATATTGGCCCTGATTAATTAATCTAATTACCCAAGTTGATTAATTATGTCAAACTAGTATCTAACCCATGTTACCGCACGAGAATGAATATAATTTAATAAAATAATAGAAATAAATATATTGCATTTTATTATTGAAGTGATACTATTAGTTTTTTTTTTATATTTTTATTAATCATGAGTTTAGTCATGTTTAAAAGACTTAGTTCATTCATGCTTAATAAAATTTAGCATTATGTAATTTTTTAACAAATATTTTTATCATACAAAATTCTAATAAAAAAATGCTACATAGACATATATATTTAAGGTTGATTCATACACAGTACATATAGCTATGATTAAGTTGCTTTATCACAAACCATTTTTTGCAAAATATTTTAATCAATTAAATGTGAATCTCATAATGTGCATTTCATAACAATATATAACAATAGAATAATGTGAATTTCATAAAAATTATTTTTTCAATTAAAAATCACTAAAATTATGAGCATAAAATGTAAAGACAAACAAATAGGATAAGTGCTAATTCCTTAAAAGAAAACTTACAGTGATTTGAGAAAACTACACAAATAATCTTTGATATTTGAAGAATAATGGGATTACAACTTCCTTTTGAAATTGGGTAGAGACTCGTGCTGATAACGTGTTATGAAAAAAAGAAGAAACATGCAACATCAATGATAGGAAAACAAAACAATTTTATAATTAAACAATAAAAATTATTGACAAAAAGGAAAGAAAGTATAGGCAAATGAAAGAAAATAAACATGCAACATCAATCATAGGAAAACCACAAAATTATATAATTAAACAATAAAAAATTTACACAAAAAGGAACGACAGTATAGGCAAATGAAAGAAAATAGTAATCAAACCTTAGAAATGGTTGGAATTCATTTTGCAGAGCATAAACCAAGACCATGAAAATTGTAAAGACAAGTAGAATCAGAATATATGGAGAACCTCTTCTTATATAATATACAAAAATACCCAAATATATGCATCATTGATCTTGAGAGATTCTTTTGAAATTCCATAGCATTGATTGAAGAAGAGAAGAGCTGTATATTAAGGTGCCTAAATTGATGTGGAAAAGGGAGGTGAACCTGAAAATACATGAGTGTGAAAAAATGAGGTAAACTTGAAAATACGTGGGTGTGGAAAAAGGAGGTGAACCTGAAAATACGTGGGTGTGGAAAAAGGAGGTGAGCTTGAAAATGCGTGAGTATGGAAAAAAAGAAAAAATAAAAAAAGAAGCACACCTGAATTACAATAGATGGAGGGAAATTAGACTCCAATTTCATATTTACATTGACACGTGGCACAATATAGATTAGAATTCTAATTTAGAATTGCAATTGGAGTTTTTTTCTGCTTCACCTATGAGATATATATATATATATATATATATATATATATGTATGTATATATAGATTACATGCAAATCGTGTAGGCACCCACAAATCACCAAATAACTAATATGTAGTGGAAAATAAATTAATACGGTGATTTGTTAACAAATGGGAAAAACCTCTTGCAAGGTAAAAATCCTATCGGATGAATTTAAGGTCGCCACTCCCAAGAATCTAATAATCAATAATCAAACGTTTACAAGTGTGAGAGACTGCGCCCCCGAGCCGTTTTATTTGTGTTAGGCCAAACTCACGTGAATGGGTGGAGTCGTGTTATTGCCTCTCAAAATGGAGGTTCGACTAGTTATATTTTTCTCTTTAGATTAACGATTTTACAATGGAGTCGCCACTTATTTAATTTTTGAAAAAATAAGAAAACCAAAATTGATAAATTCCTCATTTTATTAATTTTTAATTGAATTTACATTGATCATAAGAAAATTACATGGTTTTGGTCCTAGATACAATCTAAGATAAAGTACGTAACTTTGTGTCCTAGTTATAATCTAAAAATTGAAAATTACATGGATAAGCATTTGATCTATTAACCCTTGATTTAAGTTCGGAGGCTATGTTATAAGGTGGGAAGGTATTAGGCACCCACCTTACGTAAAACCGGTCTTTTAGACTATGGTGGCTAATATTCATATCATATCATTCAATATGTCAATCAATTTACATGTTGAATTTAAGGTGTGTGCATGTGATGAATCTTAATTAAATTTATTAAGCATTACATTTGGATTGGAAAATGAATTCTAGTGAATGTGTGTGGATGGTGATATCCTAGATTCAAAGATTTGAAAGAATTATGAAACAAACATGTTTTTCATATTTTTTTTATGTGAATTTAAGATTAAAACTAGTGTTATGCATGAACATGTGATGAACAATTAAGAACATGTGAATAACACATAAGAACATTTAAGAACATTTAAACAAATTCAAAGGAATTTAAATAATTACTATCATACTTTAATCTTAAATTCCCATCATGAAAACATAAAAAAACAAGTTAAAAGAAGGGATTATAACTTCATGCAAGATCCATATGGTGGATCAGGAGGCTCTTGAGAGAGGTTCTAAGGGTGGAGGAAAAGAAGACTTAGGAAAGGAAGAGTGAGTCTCACTCAATACCTTGAGTCTTAAGAAGACCAAGATATGACAAGACTACTCAACTTCCTAGAACTCAAGAGATGAGAAGAGAGGGGGTTTTTTTGTATCTTGGAATCAAAAAGATGGGGGGTTTATATAGTAGTGGTGGAGGAAATATGAATAGAAGACCATTAATG
The DNA here is from genome assembly GCA_032878915.1 of Castanopsis chinensis. NCBI lineage: Eukaryota > Viridiplantae > Streptophyta > Magnoliopsida > Fagales > Fagaceae > Castanopsis > Castanopsis chinensis. Next base: position 49,461,090 of record JAVQMG010000132.1, read on the forward strand.
AGGGTTGACAAAGAATTATGAGCTTAGACCTCATTTTAGCCTTGGGGGAAATCTGGAGCATTAAATGTAGAGATTTGTGGGAGTGAGGAGCAAGCCAAAATTTGGTTTTCCCGTAGCTGTTGTAACAGCCTGTAGAGCCAATTTCGAAAAATTATATCTGACTCAATTCTGATTGGAATTGTCTCATTATTGTGCCCAAATTGAAGCCCCGGATGTCTAGTTTTTGAGAAAATTAACTTCATTCACAGATTCAAAATATTTTGAGAGATATCGATGAAATAGTGAGCAGAGGTCATTTGTTAGAAAATAGTTTCAGCACAATTAACATTGATAAGTCCCAAATTAGTTTCCAATTAACATTAATTAGCTCCCATCACTCCCATTTCAAACCTAACTAGTTCCAAATTTACCCTAATTAAAAGATAATTGCACAAATTACTCATTGAATAATTAATGTTTAACTATCTAATTAATTAGGTGTATGCAACCTTACCATAAAATGTAATCCTAACCAATCAAACTATGACACATCATTAATTTCAAATTGATTATAATTATAACCAATTGGAATTAATTGTTCATAATCATATAAGATTGGACTCAATTTGTGATAGTGCATTCCGGCCATTAAAACTTGATTTGATGATAACTTTCAATCTGATGGTCCGATTAGGGCTTATAACCAGTCGATTTGATCAATACAACATCAAGATCATTTTGGTGAAATGAGAGTAAGGATCTAATGACTAGATGCATATTTTCAAGGTGAAATTACCCTTTTACCCTTAAAGTGAGGTTAAATGCGGGTTGCAAAATGAGGTGTCAACAAAATGCCCTTCATTGACAGAGCTTGAAGAGCGAATGTCAATGTATGAAAAAGACACCTAACTTTGCAATTAGTATTTAACCACGGTGAATTTATGATGCATGTAGATAAGAATGCAAACCGTCATGTAGTGAATCAAAATGTGGATTGAATCTCAGAGGAGATTGCCTATGTACCTATTGGTGAGAGGATCAGGTCCAAACATAGTTCACACATGCAGCCCCTTTTTTGTTTTTGTTTATGTCTTCTTTTCTTTTCTTTTCTTTTTTTTTTTTTTTTTTTTTTGCAAAAAAATGAGTACAAGACATGCTTGCCAGTGGTCATGACAAAATGAGGATTTCAGTTATGATCTTGAATTTTGGACATGCTTTCCAGAGGCCCGATAGATTTGAATTTGGACATGCTTCCCAGAGGTCTATTGAAATTGAATTTTGAACGTGCTTCCCAAAGGTCCGATAGAATTTTATTTTGAACGTGCTTCCCAGAGGTCCGATGGAATTGAAGTTTTGGACGTGCTTTCTAGTGGTTCGATGGATTGAATTTTGGACGTGCTTCCCAGAGGTCTGATGGATTTGAGTTTTGGACGTGCTTCCCAGAGATCCGATGGGATTGAATTTTGGACGTGCTTCCCAGAGGTCCGATGGATTGAATTTTGGACGTGCTTCCAAGAGGTCTGATGAATTGAAGTTTAGACGTGCTTCCTAGAGGTTCGATAGATTGAATTTTGGACGTGCTTCCCAGAGATCTGTTAGATTGAAGTTTTGGACGTGCTTCCCAGAGGTCTAATGGATTGAAGTTTGGACGTGCTTCCTAAAGGTCCAATGGATTGAAGTTTGGACATGCTTCCTAGAGGTCCGATGGATTTGAATTTGGACGTGCTTCCCAGAGGTCAATTGAAATTGAATTTTAGACGTGCTTCCCAGAGGTCTGATAGATTTGAATTTTGGACATACTTCCCAAAGGTTTGATGGAATTGATGTTTTGGACTTTTTAATGAAGATTTGTTCATTGGAGATTTTTCCTTTGTAAAGTGGAGATTTTTCCTTTTGAAGATTTGTTCATGGAGATTTTTCCTTTGAAAATTGAGATTTTTCTTTTCGAATATTTGTTTGTGGAGATTTTTCCTTTGAAAAGTGGAGATTTTTCCTTTTGAAGATTTGTTCGTGGAGATTTTTCCTTTTGAAGATTTGTTCATGGAGATTTTTCATTTTCCTTTGAAAATGGAGATTTTTTCTTTTGAAGATTTGTTTGTGGAGATTTTTCCTTTGAAAAGTGGAGATTTTTCTTTTTAAAGATTTGTTCGTGGAGATTTTTCCTTTTGAAGATTTGTTCGTGGAGATTTTTCCTTTGAAAAGTGGAGATTTTTCCTTTTGAAGATTTGTTCGTGGAGATTTTTCCTTTTGAAGATTTGTTTGTGGAGATTTTTCCTTTGAAAAGTGGAGATTTTTCCTTTTGAAGATTTGTTCGTGGAGATTTTTCCTTTTGAAGATTTGTTCATGAAGATTTTTCATTTAAAAATGGAGATTTTTCCTTTGAAAATGGAGATTCTTTATGATCAAAAAGTGAAGAAGATGAAGATGGACTAAAAATGATGAAGATTTATTCATGAGGCAAGAATAATGAGAATAACTTTGGCTGGAATTTGATGTGGATTACTGGATAAGTCCTTACTTAATTCCTACAAAAGGACAATTTCAATTAGCTATGAGTTTATTCATTGAAATGAATTGGAAGTACTTACCCAATGCCCCTAGTTTGGGGCATATTACATGCTTAGATTGAAGCTAAATTCATTTGATGTTGTGACCACTGGGAAACATGAAAGAAGATCATGGTTCGCCATCGTTGGTTCCTGCAAAAAGGCTTTCTTTCTCTAACTTGTTAGAAACTAATTATTGTGAAAACATTTTTGTCTAATGCCCCTAGTGTGGACATGCTTGCAAAAAAAAAAAAAATAGATTGATGCCTCAAATGAAAACATGCTTTTATGCAAAAAGGACATATCTGCACATAATATAAATAGGCCAATGCCCCAAGTTTGAGCATGCTTGATGCAAAACAAATGAGCTTAGCGTAACATGCACCCAAACAATTTTGTCACATTATTTTGAATTCATTCCCCAAGACCTTTTTGGGTGATTGGGACCGGGCCTTTGAAAGGCTGCTTACGTACCTCTCTTGTAGAGGATTAGGTCAAGACATAGTTCAAGATCTAGATTTTGAAAACGAATGATTTTTTTTTTTTTTTTTTTTTTTTGAAATGAGATTGCACTTTCTTTTTTTATTTTTTTGCAAAAAACAAATTTCCTTTTTTTTTTTTTTTTTGGGAACTAGATGTGATCCTTTGAACAACCATTTTGGAAAATCATAGTGTTTAAGAACCAAACAAATCTCTTTGATTAGGAAGTATCAAGATCATTAAACTCATGTAATCAAATTTGCTTCTTCCTTTTGAACATTGTCAGATTGAGTCTCTAAAGGCAATTAAGAAATGAAATGTGATAATATTTAGGAGTCACATTATTGGCTGTAAACAAGGAGAGTGCTCCAAGTTTGAAAGTTCTTTTGAGCCATTTAGGGCTTTGAGAATTTGAGAAGTTTTGTCCCTCAACATATCATCCAGTGGGGTTTGACAATTTTAAGCATTTTTCCTTTTTAATTCAAGAGAAAATAATATTAGAGTTTTAGACGTGCCTACAACTAGCAAGACTTCAAGGAGGTTTTTATTCATGGGTTATAATGTAGGCCGGGTTTGGGTTATAAAATGAATGATATAAAAAGGCTCAAAATTCCCTATGATGTTTCCCTCAAGTATGCATTACTCAAAAATCAATTATTAGAGGAGTTTTCCCATTTCTTCTTTGTCATCTTCCCACTAGTCTTCATTGATCACTTGTGTCAACATTTGTTTTTATGGTCATTCATCTTGAATCATACCTCTGGACTTTCATCTTGTAAAATTTTTCTCTTTTTATGTTGCATCCTCAAGTTTCCAACTAGGTAGGATTTTCCAATTTTTTTTTTCTTCTTCTTCTTCTTTTCTTTGGCCTTTACTTTTTCCTAGACCGCCCTGTAGAGAGGGAAAATTCCCAGCCTATCACAAGCTGACACGTCATACCACCAAGTCCACAAAGTATGGCTAATTACAAAACATCATGTACTGCTACTAGAAATTTTCCAAATTCCATTAAGGTAAAAACATGAAAAGCATGCAAAATGCTAATCACATGGAGGCGCGTGTAAGCGATGATGCAAGCGAATCCGGCTATGTAAGCGATGACACAAGCAGACCAATCAAGCTGTGACATGTGTCGCCAATCAGACTCCGCCACGTGTCGCTCACCTACCACCAAACTCCTATAAATAGAAGCCTTCCTAAGGCATTTGAGAGAGATCCAAGGAGGGAGAGATCTGAAGACATCTAGAGGAGGACACCAAGCCATCTAGAGCATAAACAACAACAAAGAAGTATTGAAGCTCTGCTGGAATCAAGCCCTGAAGCTTCCAAGAACTTCAAGAACTTCAACCTTTGAATACGAAGAACATTCGAAGCCAAATCATCCTCCTAGATCTCGAAGGTCACTGGAATCAAGCTCAAAAGCCTCCAGAAACCCCAGAAACCCCAGAAACCCCATAAACCATAAATCAGCCAAGCTCTACGGATTCAAGCCTCTAAAGCCCCGAAGAACTTCCACCACAAACCTTCGAATATGAAGAACATTCGAAGCTAAATCATCCAAATCATATTTCTAAATCTCAAAGTTCACTGGAATCAAGCTCCAAAGCCTCCAGAAACCTCATAAACTACAAATCAGTGAAGCTCTACGGATTCAAGCCTCTAAAGCCCCGAAGAACTTCCACCACAAACCTCAACAAAAAAGAACGCACGAAGAACACACGAAGAACACGAAGAACGCGAAGAACAAAGAATTTCTAATAAGCTCATAGCCAGAAATTCATTGTAATTCCATTTCAAAGGTCTTCGATCCATCCTTCAGCTAAATTGAAGGACATCTCGTGTTCGAATCAAAATCACATCACAAATCTTTTAAGGAGATCGAATCAGAGGATCACTCTTTGTAATTACAGAGAATTGTACCACACATTCATCAATACAAATTCGTATTTGCGGAACTATTTTACTCGTTTGATTTATTTCGAATCGAGAAATTTAGTCCTTCACAAATTCTGGCACGCCCGGTGGGACATCTCTGCCTCTCATCTCATTCTCCTTCAAAGAAAAAAAATTTTCATCATCTTGTTACCAACCTCAATGGCCTCTAGCAAGAACATTCAAGCTTCAACAATAGCTACTTCAATTAAACTTGGTATGGCTACCACCAACAACTGCATTGGTGCAATCAATTGTAGCCAACCTAAAGGTTATGATCAACTTCAACCTCAATCAACCAAGGAATCCAAGGTCCAGACAATCATTTCCTTAGGCCCTCTTACAAGAAACAAGGTCGTCAACAAGGACATCTCCACCTTGGAACACCTCAAGTATGGGGGCAAATCCCCTTCTTCCTTCACAAGAAGTTGGTCACATGATTTCTCTCCCATCAAAGGGAACCCAAAAAATGAGATTTCACGTGCTCACTCCAATTCACTTCCTTCTCCATCATCTTGGGAAGTTGTGTCAGTCATGATGACTAACACCTCTACCATGGAAGAAAAGATGGCTGAAATGGAGCAAAAGGTCGTCCTCCTCACAAAAGCACTTGAAGATAAGGACCTCCAAATTGCAACTCTAATGAATCAACTTGAAATACAAGATCTTGGTGAATCAAGCCATGATCCTAAGTTCCCATTTGGCTTCACAGGGAAAGAAAATCAAGACACTCCTCAACGAGAACAATCTACTTCGGTTGCTTCGTTATCAGTTCAACAATTACAAGACATGATAACAAATACCATCCGAGCACAATATGGAGGTTCTTCTACAAGTTCTCTCACATATTCGAAACCCTACACAAAGCGCATCGACAACATGAGGATGCCAAATGGGTATCAACCCCCCAAGTTCTTGCAGTTTGATGGTAATGGAAATCCTAAGCAACACGTTACTCACTTTGTAGAAACTTGTGAAAATGCTGGGACTCAAGGAGACCTCCTTGTAAAGCAGTTTGTCCGTTCACTTAAAGGGAATGCCTTTGATTGGTATACAGACTTAGAACCTGAGTCAATCAACAATTGGGAACAACTTGAAAGAATGTTTCTCGACCGATTCTATAGCACGCGTCGCACGGTAAGCATGATGGAACTTACCAATACTAAGCAGTGGAAAGACGAGCTCGTTGTTGAATATATCAATCGGTGGCGTTCTTTGAGTCTAGATTGTAAAGATAGACTTTCTGAAGTATCTGCTATAGAGATGTGCATCCAAGGCATGCATTGGGGACTTCTTTACATCCTTCAAGGGATTAAGCCTCAAACATTTGAAGAGTTAGCAACTCGTGCGCATGACATGGAGCTGAGTATTGCTAACCACGGGAATTCAAACCCTCCCACGCCTGACATAAGAAGGAATGACAGGAATGCAAAAGGCAATCTCAAAGACCCAGTGGTTGTTAACACAGCCGTAGTTAAGGTTCCAAGAAGAGGATCAAAGGCAAATGAAAACCAGCTTGAAGGATGGCAAAAGAACGAAGTGCGTCATCTGACCTTTAAGGAACGTGAACAAAAAGCATATCCGTTCCCCGATGAAGATGTGCCAAACATCTTAGAACAACTATTGCAATTGAAGCTGATTGAGTTACCAGAATGCAAGCGACCAGAAGACATGGGGAAAGTTGATAACCCTAACTACTGCAAATATCATCGCATCATTGGTCACCCAATCCAAAAATGTTTCATCTTCAAAGAACAAATCATGAAGCTTGCCAAAGAAAACAAGATTGATCTAGACTTTGATGAAGTTGTCGGGTCAAACCATGTGACCTTTGCTTGTGATGTACTTCCAACTCTCAAGCAGGGGGCAAACACCAACAAGGCTTACAAATTGGTTGACGATAATGATGTAAGGATCGGCCCCATCGATGGGAAGTTCCTCAAACGCTTCTATGCTTGAAAATCGAGGACTGCTCCTCGGTAAGAGTTTAACCTGCCCACTGCAACGCTACAAGGGTACATGATGTCTTCCCATTACCTTTGAAAGCGTACAAATAAAGAGAAATAAATCCCATTCTATGTCACCATTTGTGAGTGTGGCGTAGTGGTTGGATGCCCATGTCGCCCTTGAGGCCGAGGTCTTGGGTTCGATTAGTGGTTATACCTACTATTGCGCAATTGGTACCCATGGAATGCCATGGGGCGTGGGGCGAGGATTACACACGTGAGCCCTCCTTTTTTGTAACTAAAAAAAAAAAAAATCAAAAAAAAAAAAAATCATCAAGAAAAAATCATTGAAAAAAAAAATCTTCAAAAGAAAATCATCAAAAAAAAAATCATTAAAGAAAAAAATCATAAAAAAAAAAAATCAGTTGAACTACGTAATGACTTGATCTTTCTCCGGGGTACGTAGGCAACTTAGTACTTTTTACTAAGTTCAGTCACATGAAAAGAATAAGGTTTGCCAGTCTAACTTGAAAAGTTTTCCAACGGTCGTCAATATGCTTCTAAGGTCCTTTTGGTTGGCAAGACATTATTTAAAGACAATCAATTGCTCAATGGGATGATCAAAGATTGTTGTACTCAAAGATGAAGACTAAATGAAGTCTGCATGGCATTCCCCATCTTCTATGGACATTCTCCAACATTTATGAAGCATGTTTTGCATCATCTCTCCTCTATGGGCATATTCTGACATCTGTGAAGTCTTGGCGACATTCTTCTCACATCTTCAAGGTTTTGTTGATGCCTCTTTGAATCCTCAAAGTCTTGATGGGAGTATCTTGAAACTTCAAGGTTTTGTTGGCCTTTCCTTGCATCTTCAAGGTCTTGATAGGGACTTCTCACATCTTCAAGGTTTTGTTGACGTCTCTTTGAATCCTCAAAGTCTTGATGAGAGCATCTTGAAGCTCCAAGCTTTTGTTGGCCTTTCCTTGCATCTTCAAGGTCTTGATAGGGACTTCTCACATCTTCAAGGTTTTGTTGACGCCTCTTTGAATTCTCAAAGTCTTGATGAGAGCATCTTGAAACTTCAAGCTTTTGTTGGCCTTTCCTTGCATCTTCAAGGTCTTGATAGGGACTTCTCACATCTTCAAGATTTTGTTGACGCCTCTTTGAATCCTCAAAGTATTGATGGGAGTTTCTTGAAACTTCAAGGGTTTGTTGGCATTTCCTTGCATCTTCAAAATCTTGATACAGACTCCGTGCATCTTCAACGTCTTGTTGGTATCTCTAAAGTCTTGATGTCTGGCAGCAGTGCTAAGCGCCCTCAATGTCTGAACTATATTGCCTCTGGAAATTGTTGTTGTTGTAGCTTTATTATAAATGTCAATATTGGTGCAACTTCAATGTGAGTGCGGAGCGAATGAAGTGTTGACACGGCTTCATGACAAAGATGAATGTTGACACGACTTCAATGTGAATGAAGTGTTGACATGGCTTCACGGCAAAGATAGATGTTGACGTGGTTTCAGTGCGAATGAAGTATTGACGAAGCTTCATGGCAAAGATGAATGTTGACATAGCTTCAATACGGATGAAGTGTTAACATAGCTTCACGGCAAAGATAGATGTTGACATGGCTTCAGTGCGAATGAAGTGTTGACGTAGTTTCATAGCAAAGATGGATGTTGACGTGGCTTCAATGTGGATGAAGTGTTGACATGGCTTCATGATAAAGATGAATGTTGGCACGGCTTCGGCGCAAATGAAGTGTTGTCGTGGCTTTATGGCAGCGATAAATATCGACATGACTTCAATGTAAATAAAATGTCGAGGCAACTTTGTGGCAAAAGAAGAGTACTAGTGCATCTTCATTACAAAGGCAAAAGGTGATACGACTTCATGACAAATGCAAGTGCAAATATTGCTTCAGTAGACAAATTAATGCTTTATAGCAGTTGTAAGTGTCTACGCCGCTCCATGAAAAAGATAAGTGGTGACGCGATCTCGATGAAAAAAATGGATGCCACTTCATTGTAAAAGCAAGTGTTAATATGGCTTCAGTACGAGGACAAATCTTGGCATGATTTCATAAGGCTATCTTGCAAAGGTTGTTGATGTAACCACGTTGCAAAGATTCTTGATATGGCTACGTTGCAAATACAAGTGTTGTGTGACTTAATTGCCAATACTAGAGCCAATGCGACTTCAAAGACGAGGACTGACGAAATCCTTAAAGAAACGTAGTTGCAAAGACGAATATCACTAAAAAATTATTGATGCAAAAAAAAAAAAAAAAGAATGTAACAACATGAAGACATACATCACTGCAAGAACGTTGCCATCAATAAAATACCAAGCCACCAAATGAATGCAAACACTTCTATGAGAACATCAATGTGAAGATCAAGGAAACTGTGCTACAAAACAAAACAAGCAACAAGAAAATTTGTTAAAAAAAAAAAAAAAACACTTGAAAGCAAGAGAAGAAGGCTAAGGTTGAGCATGTAATGAAGGCAATAGCATGCCTTTATATAGAAAAATTATGAGATCACAAACAAGAGAAATGTGAAAACAATGGAAGCTCAAATACAGATTTTGCACATCCACATACCTCAAAGTCATAGAAGACTGCACCAAATTTTGAAATTCAGCCACAGATGGCTCATTGTCAGAACGGCCACAGCAAAAATAGACCAAGAACAAGTCCAACAATGTCAGCGGACTTCTCTTTCAAACTTGTGCAAATCCTGACCTCATTTCACAAAACAAACACCACAGCAGTCTTCTACGGCCTTCAATCTACAAAACCCAGAAAGCTCATCAACAATGGAGTGACCACGCGCCGCCACAAGTTCGCGATGACCAATGGTTTAGTCTCTCAAAACTGTGCAAATCTGTGCATAATTTCACAAAACTGACCCTACAGGAGTATTCTACGGCCTTATATCTACAAGACCTGAAATTTTCAAGCCCAAACGATGATCCACGCACTGCCACGCGCCACCAAAAGCTTCGGCGATCGCTGCCTCATATTCACGCGCTCTCACTCGCCGGCAAACACTCTCATGCGCCATCACGCTCTCTCACGCGCCTCAATGCTCCTCACGCGCTCACGCGCGCAGTTCCAGCTCAATGACGTCATAGGTGACGTCATCCTCCGCGGATCAGTTTGACCCGGACCGACCCGGTTTGACCCGTTCGTTTGACTCGGATCCAGACCGCCTGCAAAAAAAAAAAAAGAGCTTTGACCAAGTTGGACCTTTGACTTTGACCAAAAAGTCAAAATTTTCAAAAAGGACCTATCTCACTCAATTTTTCGAGTACATTCCAATTTTGAGACCCGTTTCTTCATTCAGAGGTCGAAAATTGTGCCAACAGTCCAATTTTCAAAAAGTTGATTATTGCACAAATCTAGAAAAAAAGTTAAAAATTTCAAAACAGACCTGTCCCACTCAATTTTTCGAGTACATTCCAATTTTGGGATCCGTTTCTTCATCTGGAACTCGGAAATTGCATAATGGTCCAATATCTAAAAAAGTTGACTTTTGCACAAATCTTAACCAAAAGTCAAAATTTTCAAGAATGACCTGTCTTGCCCAATTTTTCGCATACGTTCCAATTTTGGGGTCTATTTATTCATTTGAGAATCCAAAATTGCTCAAATTGTGCGATTCTACAGCTGTTGGCTTTGATGTGAACTTTGACCAAAAATCAAGATGCTTGAACAAAGCTTGTCCTACTCAGATTTTCACAAGAGCTCGTTTCTGAAATTAGCTTATTTGTTTGGACTTTAAAACCACCAATCTGATCCACTTCTCCAAGGGTTATCCTCCAGACTTCATCAAGATTCCTCTTTCAAAGAACAAATGAACTCTCACGAGTATGTTTCAAACTTGAAATTGCATTGGGTCACTACTCCAGTCTACCATTTCTGTTCAGTATCTACCGTTCCCATTCGGTGCCTACCAGTCTCCCACCGACCGTTCCTATTCGATGCCTACCGGTCTAATCCACCATTCTCACCAAAAAAATTTTGTCCGTCAGTTTCAACTACCCAACTACCATTCTTCATCTCTCCGCTATAAATAGAAGGGTCGGATTCATCAAAGGCTCATCGAGAAAAACACATCGAGTCATGAAATGAAGATTTGCTTCTTTCAAATTTTTAGTCCCTCATTCTCACGACCATTTCTCACTATGGCCTCATCATTCCCAATGCCTAGCAACCAAAATTGCTTCGTAAGCAGTTTGAAATCAACCCTCTCATGTTTCAGTAGAAACCCTTTTCACAACATCATCATTGTTTTAGGGTCCAAACAAATTTTGTTTCCTCACTTAACGACCACATTTGTCTATAAATTTACTCATAACAGGGTTTGCATTGCGGTTCCATGTTTCCTTGGACTTGGCTGGCCAAGAAATCTAAGTCCAACAGAGGCACCTGTTCCCAAGATCGAGGCTCTTATAGCTTCTCTTCAACTGTTTGCTCTCCCATCCGAAGCAGCGATTCAGAGCAAACACCAACTTGGCCGGTTTCTAAAATCAGGATCGCAAGATAGTTCCACCTTTCATTTTTTTGTGCTTTTCCAACAAGCCGCATCAAGTGAAGGTGATAAAAGGTGTTGGGGTATTCTACAAATTGTCTCCCATCCAACACTTGCGATAACCTCTAGGGTACCAGCTCATCAGAGATCAGCCTTTGGTGCTGGTAAATGGTCGCCAAAGCCTTATTCCATGTTTCCACCAACATGTGGCCCAAAGGTCATTGTTGCTGGTACCTCAAAACACACTTTCTGGAATTACTCCAACTTAAAACCAACTTGAAGGATTTCAGAATATATACTTCTGAAATTACTTCAACTTAATGTCCGTCAGGATGGTCTCGTCACGCATGCACATTCAATGACTTGCTGTCGGACCTCATTCAGCATGCAGCCAGTCCCGCATCCAAGGTGCACTTCCCAGAAACATCTACACCAAAAGGATCCCAACATACAGGGTCAACGCCATGGTGTTGTGTGTTTCACCCATTCACTTTGCTTCGTCTCCATCTTGTTCACCATCATCACCAGCAAACCTAAAATCCATTCCAAAATTACCTCAACTTAACCTGAGTGATGCGATAACACAAGCACATTCAACCACTTTCCCACATAATCCCTCCGTGATCCAAAGTATATCCTTCGGATATAACTTCACTAGAAGTTTTTAAAAATGGGAGGCTAGCTCCACAGCTTTGCATGTTGTACCCAGCCAACATCCTCACTTCTTCTCCATCTTCAACCCTCTATGATCACCACCAATGATCCAAAATACTCATCTGAAATTACTTCAACTTAATCTTTGCCAATATGGTTCAATCTTGCAAGTATGTCCAACTTCTTGCAAATAACTTCACCAACCCCCTTTAAATATCATGAAACACTCTTTTGAAATTACTTTGACTTAACCTCTGCTGAGAAGGTTCAATCACGCAAGTACATCCAAATACTCGCAGACCCCTTCTCGGTCTCATCAAAGCCTTTCATGTGGGTGAGTCTACTGCTCTGAAATAAAGCTCCACCACCTTCAACCACTACATTTGAAGAGTCAAGCACCAAATTCATTCTTTTCGAGACTCATTCCCTCACCACACTCTGAAGCTGTGTACGTGAACGAGTCTCGAGGGGGCATTTGTAAAGAGGGAAAATTCCCAGCCTATCACAAGCTGACACGTCATACCACCAAGTCCACAAAGTATGGCTAATTACAAAACATCATGTACTGCTACTAGAAAATTTCCAAATTCCATTAAGGTAAAAACATGAAAAGCATGCAAAATGCTAATCACATGGAGGCGCGTGTAAGCGATGATGCAAGCGAATCCGGCTGTGTAAGCGATGACCCAAGCAATCCGGCTGTGTAAGCGATGACACAAGTAGACCAATCAAGCTGTGACATGTGTCGCCAATCAGACTTCGCCACGTGTCGCTCACCTACCACTAAACTCCTATAAATAGAAGCCTTCCTAAGGCATTTGAGAGAGATCCAAGGAGGGAGAGATCTGAAGACATCTAGAGGAGGACACCAAGCCATCTAGAGCACAAACAACAACAAAGAAGTATTGAAACTCTGCTGGAATCAAGCCCTGAAGCCTCCAAGAACTTCAAGAACTTCAACCTTCGAATACGAAGAACATTCGAAGCCAAATCATCCTCCTAGATCTCGAAGGTCACTGGAATCAAGCTCAAAAGCCTCCAGAAACCCCATAAACCATAAATCAGCGAAGCTCTACGGATTCAAGCCTCTAAAGCCCCGAAGAACTTCCACCACAAACCTTCGAATATGAAGAACATTCGAAGCTAAATCATCCAAATCATATTTCTAGATCTCAAAGTTCATTGGAATCAAGCTCCAAAGCCTCCAGAAACCTCATAAACTACAAATCAGTGAAGCTCTACGGATTCAAGCCTCTAAAGCCCCGAAGAACTTCCACCACAAACCTCAGCAAAAAAGAACGCACGAAGAGCACTCGAAGAACACGAAGAATGCGAAGAACAAAAAATTTCTAATAAGCTCATAGCCAGAAATTCATTGTAATTCCATTTCAAAGGTCTTCGATCCATCCTTCAGCCAAATTGAAGGACATCTCGTGTTCGAATCAAAATCACATCACAAATCTTTTAAGGAGATCGAATCAGAGGATCACTCTTTGTAATTACAGAGAATTGTACCACACATTCATCAATACAAATTCGTATTTGCGGAACTATTTTACTCGTTTGATTTATTTCGAATCGAGAAATTTAGTCCTCCACACACCCTTTTGGGTTTTCAACCTAGCGGGCTTTCTTTTTTTTTTTTTTTTTTTTTTGTCTTTCATCTCTTGATTGAATGAACTTTTGAGGACCTTTTGCCTTCTTTTTCTCAACTCAATGAATTTTGGTCATTTTGATGCACTCTTTAGACTTTTTTCTTGCCTTGATGCACTTGCCCTTTTTTATGCTTGATGAATCTTTTCCTTCTTTGATGAACCCTCTTTTAGATGAATCGTGTATTCCTCTTGACATGATGAATTTTAGGCTCTTCAAACTTGATGCACACTAGAATTTTATTTCTCTTTCCTTGATTGAATGAAACCTCATTTTTCTTTGATAATCTCTTGTCTTTAGCCTAATGAATTCTCCACTTGTCTTTCATGTCTTCTAGGAGAGATTTATCAATTAGCTTCAAAGCAACTAAGTTGAGTCCTCTTCAACATGAGATTTAAGTATGCATAACTTGATTTTTCCCACCCCAAGTTTAGATTTTAGTGGGTTCATGCAAAAAAAGGCTAAATGTTTGAAAGCTCGAATGGGCTAGCAATGGATAATGAACATTCTAGGTAATATGGAATAATCTTGTTTAACCAAAAACAGCCTCCTATCCCTAGCAATGCTTGCTTGTAGGCACAGTGACTTGAGCCCTTTTAATAAATTCCTCTTAAGAGAAAAAGTATGAATGCTCTATTGGAGACACAAAAGTTTTCAGAAATTTGGAATGAATGCATGAGCTTTTTGAATTTTCTGATGGATAGATTTTCTTTGATTGCCTTGTAAGACCATTTCTTCTTATATTCTAAATCAAGTAGCAAAAGTCTTTACATGGATCAAATGAAATTAATCATTCCTTGGTACAAGTTGATTGCTCAAGTCTTTAAACATCAAGATTTAGAAAATGTTTTATCCAAGGGATCTTCATGTACCATTTTGAAAAGAGAACTTTTTAGAATCTTGAAAAAGAAAAAAAAAATGGGCCTTTTTGAAAAAGTCACTAAGAAGTCCAATGCCTCTAGTTCAAAGAAATTTTTTTAAATGACTTAAGGGCTCAATGCCCCTAGTCCAAAGAATTTTTTCATTTGAAAAATTTTCTCTTTTTTTTTGGAAAGATTTGGGAATCTTGGGTTTTTTTTTTTTTTTTTTTTTTTTGGAATTTTTTTTAAATATATACATGAACAAAGTACATCAAATGCTACATGGATTTTTAGAATTCAAAGAAATATAAAAACATGGAATAAACAAACAAACTTTAAGCTTAACCATGATGTTGCAAACCAAATTTGGAGTGAGGCAAAGTTGAGCCACTTGCTTCTTCTTGGTCCATTTAGGATGCTTGAGACTTGGTATGCTAGAACCTTGGTTATGATGAAATGGCTTGGGCTTGCGCTTGGAAGGCTTGAACCTTGATTATGATCTTTTGGTATTTGCTTGAAATGGCTTGGGCTTACACTTGGAAGGCATGCATCTTGTGAGCTTTTGATCTTTGATGTGGATCATGTGTATACACACCTTTGATGGGCTAAAGTGTTGTGCTTAGACTCATTCAAGAAACAAATTGGGCTTCCATGCCAAGTAGAGTTCAATCATAGGCTTTTAGGCTTGAGTTCACTCATAGCATATAAGGTTCAAACAATTATGATAGACTCAAGCATTGGACTTAGGCTCATCATGGTCTAAACAACGGCCAAACATATGCATAATGAAATGCAATTACATGGACCAACCTAAAGGTAGGTTCTATGGGTCATTACAACATGGGTAGAAGGTAGGTTAAAGGTTCCCACAAGCTAGGACGTCGTGCCTCCCAACTTGTGACGCTAGGAGTGCCGCATTAGTCCGAACGGTACAGTTTGTCCCTATGAACCACCATGGCATAACCATGATGATCCTTGTCACGGTGGGTGGTAGGTTCACTGCTAGGTATGTGAGTCTCAGGAAGACCACAATCCACGACTAATACTACTAGGCTTCTAAGCTAGCACACAAATAAAATAAATTTCATTCAAGCAAATAATGCATGACATGCAATATAATGACATATTATATACAAAAAGTAATAAATAAACAATGACATGGGCCACCATAACCTAATTGAAACTTGGCCCTCAATATCCCCACTGGAGTCGCCACTGTGAGAGATCGTGCCCCCGACCCGTTTTATTATGTGTTAGGCCAAACCCACGTGAATGGGTGGAGTCATGTTATTGCCTCTCAAAATGGAGGTTCGACTAGTTATATTTTTCCCTTTAGATTAAGGGTTTTACAATGGAGTTGCCACTTATTTAATTATTGGAAAAATAAGAAAACTAAAATTGAAAAATTCCTCATTTTATTAATTTTCAATTGAATTTACATTGATCATAGGAAAATTACATGGTTTTGGTCCTAAATACAATCTAAGATAAAGTACATGGTTTTGTTTCCTAATTACAATTTAAAAATTGAAAATTACATAGATAAACATTTGATCTATTAACCCTTGATTTAAGTTCGGAAGCTATGTTACAAGATGGGAAGGTGTTAGGCACCCATCTTGTCACATAAAACTAGTCTTCTAGACTATGATAGCCAACATTCATATCATATTATTCAATATATCAATCAATTTACATGTTGAATTTAAGGTGTGTGCATGTGATGAACCCTAATTAAATTTATTAAGCATTGCATTTAGATTGAAAAATGAATTTTAGTGAATGTGTGTGGATGGTGATATCCTAGATTCAAAGATTTGAAAGAATTATGAAACAAACATATTTTTCATATTTTTGATGTGAATGTAAGATTAAATCTAGTGTTATGCATGAACATGTGATGAACAACCAAGAACATGTGAAGAACACATAAGAACATACAAATATATTCAAAGGAATTTAAATAATGACTATCATGCTTTAATCTTAAATTTTCATCATGAAAACATAAAAAACGAGTTAAGGGAATGGATTATACCATCATGCAAGATCCATATGGTGGATCAGGAGACTCTTGAGAAAGGTCCTAAGGGTGAAGGAAAAGAAGGGTTAGGAGAGGAAAAGTGAGTCCCACTCAATACCTTGAATTTCAAGAAGACCAAGATATGACAAGACTACTCAACTTCCTAGAACTCAAGAAAGGAGAAGAGAGGGTTTTTTTGTGTCTTGGAATGAAGGAGAGGGGGGTGTATATACTAGTGGCGGAGGAAATATGAATGGAAGGCCATTAATGAGGGTTAAGAAAGAATTATGAACTTAGATCTCATTTTAGCCTTGGGGGAAATCTGGAACATTAAATGTAGAGATTGGAGGGAGTGAGGAGCAAGCCAAAATTCGGTTTTCCCGTAGCTGCTGTAACAGCTTGTAGAGCCAATTTCAAAAAATCATATCTGACTCAATTATGATCGGAATTGTCTCGATCTTGTGCTCAAATTGAAGCCCCGGATGTCTAGTTTCTGCGAAATTTAACTGTATTCACAGATTCAAAATATTCTGAGAGATATCGATGAAATAGTGAGCAGAGGTCATTTGTTAGAAAATGGTTTCAGCACAATTAACATTAATAGGTCCCAAATTAGTTTCCAATTAACATTAATAGGCTCTCGTCACTCCCATTTCAAACCTAATTAGTTCCAAATTTACCCTAATTAAAAAATAATTGTACAAATTACTCATTGAATAATTAATGTTTAACTATCTAATTAATTAGGTGTATGCAACCTTATGATAAAATGTAGTCCTAACCAATCAAACTATGACACATCATTAATTTCAAATTGATTATAATTATAACCAATTGGAATTAATTGTTCATAATCACATAAAGTCGGACTCAATTTGTGATAGTGCATTCCGGCCATTAAAACTTGATTTGATGATAACTTTCAATCTGATGGTCCAATTAAGGCTTATAACCAGTCGATTTGATCAATACAACATCAAAAACATTTTGGTGAAATGAGATTAAGGATCTAATGAGTAGATGCATATTTTCAAGGTGAAATTACCCTTTTACCCTCTAAGTGAGGTTAAATGCGGATTGCAAAATGAGGTGTCAACAACAAGTATAAGGAATCTTACCACTATCCTAGCCTATTCCAATATACCAACCTATAGTTGAACCTTTGTTTTAATATCCAATTGAACTTGATCTTGTAGCAGACTTCTTTCTTTTGTTGCACAGATCTCCAATCTGTGACTAACTCTTTTGCACGGATTCCAATACGTGAATAACTCCAGCAACTTGATTGATTGTTGTTGATTGCAAAGTTCTTCACTTCATAAACGATGAAGATCAGAAAACACTTGGTTTCAAAACCCTAAGCCGCACAAACGTAGTAACTTTTCACAAAGTGTATGAGTTCTAAGTCTCTGTTTTTGTGTGTGATGACTTTTAAAATAAGTCTTATATATGACTAAGGCTGTAAGAAGAGAAACCCTAATCATTGAAGTCATCATGGGCCAAATTTCAGAATTGAGATTTCTGAAATTGTAGATCTCGATAGATCGAGCGAACTTCTCCATTAATCTTCGATAACAGCATCAGTTGAGCTAGTGTCGAGATTTAACGAAATAGTTTTTCTTCACTTGTTTCTTTAATCAACCTTCATGTCTTTAATGCTACTACTTAATATGTTTGAAACTTTGAATAACATATCACTTGATACATTAAACCCAACTTAGAACTGCCCAATTATAAGCAAAGTACGTTTTGTCAAATGATTAGTAAATTACATAGAATAATATGACCCTAACAATAGCATTTCTCTATTTTGTTTTCTCCTATTTTATCTTTTCTTTTAACTAAATATGAAATAGGATTTTTTTATAGAAGAAAATAGGATACTTTTTGATAAACAAAAATAGGATACTTATTATAGTTATTAATAAGCATTTATAATTATTAGATTATATTTGTATATAGAACGATGTATTCTAGAATCATGCATTTATTATGTTTGTGTTTATATATATATGATTTTTTTTTTATAGAAACAAACACATACAAAAGGAAAGAGATTCTAACACAAAAGTACACTATAAACTTTACTAAAAAGTCATGGTAACTTTTAAATGAGAGTATGATAAGTTATATATTCTACCGTTTAAAGAAAATTTAAGTGCCAAGATTCTAATAAAGGGTTTAAATATAAAATATAATTTAAATTTAGTTATATATATATATATATATATATAAAGAGAGAGAGAGAGAGAGAGAGAGAGAGAGAGAGAGAGAGAGAGAGAGAGAGAGATGTTCATACACATCACAAGCAAGGGCCCACTTTGAAACAATATGGGCTAACAACTCTTTTTATTATTATTTTTTTATGACAAGGGCTAAGAAATTTAATTGACCCGAACTCAACATCTATAATATATATTAGGGTAAATTGCAAAATACACCCCTAAAGTTTGGGTTTACTTGAATTTTACATTCTGAAGTTTGAGAAATTTGATTTTACACCCTAAAGTTAGATTATGTTAGCAAAACTCCACCCTTCATTAGTTTAAAGTGTTAAGTGACACAGAGGGTGCGCTAGCATGTTTTATTTTTCACAAATCAGTCATTCAAAATGACACCATTTCAAAGGAAGAAAAAAGGTACTGCTACCATCTCTCTAAACGGCATTGTTTTGCCAGCTCAAAACCAAAATTTCGGGTATTCCTACGATACCACCGTTTTGCCCAAACTATAAACACAATTACATAAAACATAGGATCTGCAACGTGACACACCGTTTCTGCCATTCAACTACCTATTCCCAAAATCAAAACCCCAGGTACAATTCAGGAAAGGAATAAAGCATAAATTTGTTACAATGCAGTATTGACATTTGACAGTTTTCCACTCTCTCTGCAGTAGTGGCTGTGGCTTTGCCAAGCTTGTCTAAGGGTGCTTCCCACTTCATGTGGTAACATTTCCCCCACCACCATACCCAATATAGCTCGTGAGCTCTCTTCTTTGGCCTTATTGGAAGGCTTATCGCTAGCAAAGCCAATAACAAGGTTAAAGGCTTAGAGCTATTCTCTTCAAGGCTTGGAAAATCCAATATAGCTGAGGTTTTGATTTTGGGAATAGGTTGAATATAATTTGGGCAAAACAGCGGTGTCGTAGGAATGCTTGGAATTTTTTTTTTGAGTTGGCAAAATAGTGCCGCTTAGAGAGATGGTAGCAATACCTTTTTCCTTCCTTTGAAACAGTGTTGTTTTGAATGGTTGATTTGGCAAAAATAAAACATTTCAGCATGCCAACATGTCACTTAACACCTTAAACTAATGGAGGGTGGAGTTTTGCAAACGCAACCAAATTTTAGGGTATAAAATCTAAGTAATCCCAAACTTCAAAGGTGTACTTTACAATTTATTCTATATATTATAAAAGTTTGATCCCACAACTGGTTAATGCACACAATAGTGACAAGTGATGCAAACTTCTATCTATTTAGAATAATGAGGACAACCACTGCATACCCTTAATGTGATAATCACTTTATAAATATAAGTGTGTGGGGTGTGGGGGCAAGGACCGGTGTTCAAGCCTCCAGAAAAAAGCTTCACACGTATATACATTTAGATCAGGCTAATGTAGAACTTTTACCTTGTATAAAAAAAATAATAATAATGAGGACAAATTAATAGTGTCACATGGCAAGTAGCAATTTGTCCATCATATAACACATCTAACATGTGTCAATACATTTAATCATAAATTAATAGTACATTATAAATATTTTGTATTTAATACTCTTAAAGGTGATAATGCATGTATATATTATTTAATAATATATATATATATATATATATATATGCGTGTGTTATTTACTATTCATATGTATTTAACCATTTGATAATGAACAATGTAATTATGAAATAATAAAAAATAACTTTTAAAAAATAAAAACTTACATTTGAAGTCCCCATAAATGTTGCATAAAATTAGGGCTATCCTATGAACTGAACCAACCGACCCACCAGACCGTACCTGCCCAACCCAAAGGTCTGTGCGTGGGCGGCTCCAAATGCAAGGTGCGGTCGATTATAGGTTGTGCTTAAAAATAAATAATAATCGATTCAGATTTCAGGTTATAATATATTTCACCTGAATAACCCGAACCAACTGAATTATTAATAGATATATGCCTTGTATGCCCCAACTCTTCAGTAATTGGTAAACGTAAATCAATAATAAGGTTAGATTTTTTTTTTTTTGGGCACTATTTCCTAATTTCCAAATCAACATTTTAAATTAAATCAAGATTCAAAATCCACGACCACAATTACATTGTGTATAGACTCAATATTAGTGATTCAATGACACAAGTACCAAATTCCCAATTCAACCGTTAAAATCAAAATCAAGACCAAAATCCAACAGATACAATTACAGATCAATCTTTTGATTTGATATTTGATATCTCTCAGGCTCTCTCTCTAATCTCTTCACTCTTTAGCTTTGATCTTCTCACCAATGACCAAATTCTTAGTACTCTTCTCTCTTCAGCTCTTCGCCTCTCTCTACTCCAAACCCTAGCTGCTCACTACAAACCCTAACTGCCACTGCCTACGCCATCGCCCAGTCGCCTCTATGCCATTGATTAATATGGGTTGAAGAAATCGGATCTTCATTTATTGCCTAGGTGTGGCTGTCGTCTCCTCCTTACTCTAGCATTATCTCCTCCTCATTGATTCAATTCTTACTTCAAATTTTCTTAAGTAAATATTCTTTGTTTCTCATCGCTCTTTGTGTTAGCCTCTCATTGATTTTATTTTATTTTTATGGAAATTAACTACTAAAATCTAATAAATCCAAATATTTATACTTTGAAACCCTAACTAAAAATAATTGAAACGCTAAACATTTTGCATTTGTTCTTTGTTCATTTGTTTGATTAATTATGTTCCTACTTTAATTTTATTCAGGAATTGAAAGTTGTCTAAGTGGGTTTTTCTATTTTCAAATTTGAAACTCCAACACTTACAATTTCTTTAAGGTATGATTTTTGTTTTCCTTTGTGTTTAGTGTTTAAAGTTGGGATTTTGTTCTTTTTTTGTTTGAGTTGATGTTTGATGTTACTTCTGTTGTTATGGTTAGTTGTTGATGTGGCTTTTGTTCTTTTGTTGTTGTTGTTGTTGTCGTCGTCGTCATCATCGTCGTTGTTGTTTAGTTGTTGTTGTTGTTGTCGTCATCATCATCGTTGTCGTTTAGTTGTTGTTGTTGTTTAATAAATTTTGAGCATCATTTTTTTTTTTTTTGCTTTTATTAGTTAATAAAATTTCAAGCCTTATATTGTTTGTATTTGGTTTTTTTTTTTTTTTTTTTTTTTGCATAAGTAGGATGCTATTTTTCCTTTTTGGTTTGTAAGGTTATTATTAGTTGTTCTTGTTTTCCTAGTTTGCTAATACTTAGATTTGATTTTTTTTTTAAGGAACCCTCCACTGATGCACCCTCTTCCCAAATATCAGTTGCTACACAAGCTAATGGTGCTATGTCACCCAAGATGAAGTTGCTAGTGCTACCCAAGCTGAAATTGCTGCCGTTGAGTTGCCCTTAGTGGTATTGGTGAAATGAAGAATTGTTTAAATCTTTTTACAAAAATCTATGAAAGTTACATTTGCAAAATATTCACACACACACACACACACACACACACACACACACACATATATTAGAAAAATAAATAAATATGCTAAATATTGTGCTCATTTAAGGTCCATTCCCAAAAGAGTTACAATATTTTTAAATTTTTTTTAATTTTTTATTATTATAGATACAATAGTATTTCAAACCTACAGTGTCTCTTTATAATGATTACAAGAGACTTTATCAGTTAAGTTAATAGAAACCCAATAATTTTTATATTCTAATTTATTATGTATGTTCAATTTTATTTTAAATTTCATCTTGCAAAATCACTACAATTTGTATATTATTATGTTACCTCATGCTTCTAAGTATACTACAAATTTATACAAACTAAAATTTCCTATTAAAGTACATTGATATGATGATCGTAGTAAATTAAACTAAGATTAAGTCCTAACTATCTCATACGCAATAGCTTTCTCGTTCAGCGCACATATTAGCTACTAGTTCTAAGTTCTAACAATAAAATAAAGTATAGCTAAATAACCATACATTATAATCACGATTATTGGTGGCAAATCCTTCCAATTTAATAATCCTCACAAAACACCATGCTTTGCACACATGAGCAGTGTGTGTAAAACATGTTCCCATTTTGGGATTAGTCTGAGATTTAATAATACCGACAACAAGTATATAAGAGTAGGGGGAAATAATTGGCCGGAAATTCAGACAAATTAAATTTCTTGTGGACCATGAATTTGCTATTATTACAAACCCTTCAGCATAGAAGAACTTTATAAGATATAAATTTAGTATGGAGGCCATGCCCTTTCATGTATCGCAACTAGTGGTAATTCTTGTACTCCTTCAATTTTCTTGTAATCAATCATATCATATCACATTATGTTACAACTTAGTGATGAAAAGATCGAACTCCCTACGCTTAGCACCCCTATCGCCGATTCCAATGCTGTAACTGCTGTCCACAACCTCGACTGAAACAGTAGGAAATCAATTGCATATCTCTTAGTTTTTATACAGTGGCAGCGCCACGTGCAGCTCAGGGTGTTCCCAGGAACACCCTGACCTGAAAAAAAAAATTGTATATAATAATTACATTTTTTATATTTGATCTAAATTAGGAACACCCTCAATCACAAAATTAGAAACACCCTCAAATTAAAAAAAAAAAAAAAAAAATATATATATATATATATATATATATTATTTGTTCTACTTTCAAGCAAAAAAAAAAGCCCAAAAAAAATTTGAAATAAATTTTTTTTTTTTTTAAATTGTAACAGAGCCAAGCCCACGGATTCTCAAAAAAAAAAAAAAAAAACAACAACAACTAAACCCTAATACAGAGCAAATCACTAAATTAGAAATCAAACCCATGGTCACGTCACTCGCAGAGCAAATCAAACCCCAGTACAAAGCAAAGCAAACCAAACCCACGGTCACGTCGCTTGCAGCTCATTCGTCATCACCATAGCTCACTCATCGTCGCCGTCGCTCACTCGCCCCTTGTCGTCGTCGCTTGCCCCTCATCGTAGATCGCTCGGCTACTCCGGTGCTCAGTGATCCCTCCCTCAAGGTATTTCTCTCTCTTTTTCTCTCTGACTCTCTCTCAGTCTCTCAGTCTCTCTCTCTCTCTTTATCTCACTGAAATGAAAACTATGAAATGAAATTAATGAATGAGAGTCTCCCTCTCTCTCTCTTTATTCTTTAAGAGTCTAACTCAATAACTCTCTCTCTCTTTTGAATTGTGAGTCTGTGATTGGCTGGCCGTATCTTTACTCTTTAGCTTTATTAATATTTTGCTTTTTGCCTATTTTTTTGACTTTTTGAATTTGGTTTTATCTTATCCATTGGTGTTGGTTAGTGTGTGTTGGTGTTGGTGTTGGTAAGATATTAATTGTCTTTTAGTGTAATGTGTATTGTGATTTGTGATTCTGAAATTTTCTGATTGGCAACTGGCTATTGTAATTGGGGGCATCAGGTATAAGGCTTGTGCTTGTCTGCTGAGTGGGGTGGGGGTAGATGGGCATATGGGGCCGGGTAAACAATAATTAAAGTAGTGTAATGTACTGCACATTACACTGCTTTAATTATTGTGCTGCACATGGGATGTGTAATGTGCACATGGCTGACTCTTTTAGTATAATGTGCACATGAAGCTAAACAATATAACAAATTAAAGCAGTATAATTAATGACAAACAAATTAAAGAAATATAGTTTATTGTTACGCTAAACAACAATTATTAAAGCAGTATAATTAACCAATACATTATAAAAGACAAATAAATTAAATTACGTTAGGCTAAACAACAATTAATAATTTTATAATTAATAAAACAACAATATAACAAATTATAGTTTATGAAAGACAAATAAATTAATGAAACAACTAAACAACAATAATTAATAATTTTATTAATATTTCAAATGAACTTATAGTTTATTGTTTATTCTTTTGCTAGAATTATGGACAAATATTTGATAAGAAAACCACGTACCCAAGATTCATCTCCTGTGTAAGATTCATCTTTATCTTCTAAGCGAATTCGTGCTGACTTTAACTTAGAAAATCTTCCTTCAGATCCTAAGTTACGAGAAAAGATATCATCTTATCATTCTAATGATCATGATGAAATAAGAAGATATTATTTACAAAAAGGCCCTTCTCAACATGTTTTACACCGTGATGATTACCCTATATCATATTTTTTTAAAAAGCCCTGTCAATTTATATCAGAATGGTATAAAAATAGATACCGGTTGATATATAGTATAGACAAGGATGCAGTATTTTGTTTTTATTGCTACCTATTTGGGCAAGATGTTGATAAGCAAGGCGGAGGTGACACTTTTGTAACGAAGGAATTCAAACTTTGAAATCAGAAAGAGAAGTTAAATTCCCATGTTAGAGGAGTTAATAGTGCTCATAACCAAGCTGTCAAGAAGGGTGAAAATCTAATGAAAGAAAAGCAACACATTCAAAGTGTTTTAGTTAAGCAATCAAATCAAGATAAAATTGAATATCGGGTTAAATTAAATGCAATAGTTGATTGCATAAGATTCTTTTTATGTCGGGGATTAGCTTTTCGTGGTCATAATGAATCTCAAGGTTCAAGTGATAAAGGAAATTTCCTTGAGCTTCTACAATTTTGGGAGGATCACAATGAATCTTTCAATGAAGTGTTGCAAAAAACTCCAAAAAATTGCAAGCTTACCCATCGTGATATTCAAAAAGACATTGTGAATGCAATTGCACGTGAAACATCCAAAACTATTATCAAGGATCTTGACAATGGGTTCTTTTCAATATTAGTTGATGAGTCACCTAATATCTCAGTGAAAGAACAAATGGCTCTCATTCTTCGTTATGTGAAAAAAAAAAGTAATTATTATAGAGCGGTTTCTTGGTATTGTACATGTAGCAAATACCACTGCTTAGTCACTCAAATATGCTATTGAATATTTACTTTGTGAACATAATTTGAGTTTATCGAAACTATGTGGGCTAGGTTATGACGGGGCTAGTAATATGCAATGTGATATTAATGGTCTCAAAACTTTAATTTTGAAAGAGAACAAGTTAGCATTTTAGGTCCATTGTTTTGCTCATTAACTTCAATTGACACTTGTTGCCATTGCTAAAAATCACATTAACATTGCTGAATTTTTTTATGTGGTTCGCAATTTAATTATTGTTGTTGGAGGCTCTTGTAAGAGACGAGATGCACTTCAAGATGCACAATTTTCCAAAATTAAAGAAGATTTAGAGAATGGTGTACATAGAAGTGGGCAAGGTTTGAATCAAGAGACAAATTTTAAACGTCCTGGTGATACACGTTGGGGGTTATATTATGGGACTATTCTCAACTTGATTTTAATGTTCTCTGCTGTTGTTCATGTACTTGAGATTATTGAAGAAGATTGCCACTCTGACCAAAAAGTTGAAGCTCGATCTATTAAGAAGTCAATTATATCTTTTGAAATTGTCTTTGCTCTACACTTGATGAAAAATATTTTAGGGATCACAAATGAGTTGCCAATAGCATTGTAAAAAAAAAAAAAAGTCAAGATATAGTAAATGCTATGGATCTTATTAAAGTGTCTGAGCAACGATTGCAAGTGATGAGAGATAATGAATAGATATTTTTATTGACTGAAGTGTCTTCATTTCGTACCACACATGATATTCCTATCTTGAACATGGATGAAATATTTGTAGTTAGTGGGAGGCCGCAACGCAACACCCTACAGAATACAATTTTACATCATTATCGTGTTGAGCTATTCTACACAGTCATAGATATGCAACTTCAAGAGCTTAACAACCGTTTTTTAGAGTCGAATTCCAATTTGCTACTTTGTATGACTTGCTTGAATCCAAGTAATTCATTTGTGACTTTTGATAAGGAAAAGTTGATACGTCTAGCAAAGTTCTATCCATCTGATTTTCTTGGGACAGATTTTTTAGCACTTGATTCTCAACTTCAGAATTACATTTTTGATATGTGCAACAATGGCTTGTTTTTAGAACTTCAAGGAGTTAGTGAATTTGCTGAAATGTTAGTGAACACAAGGAAGCATGAGACTTATCCATTAGTCTATTTGCTTGTGAAGTTAGCTTTGACTCTTCCTGTCGCTACTACAACATTAGAAATAAGTTTTTCAGCAATGAAATATATAAAGAATGAACTGCGCAAATGAATGGGAGATCAATGGATGAATGGGAGATCAATGGATGAATAATTGCTTGATTGTGTATATTGAAAAAGATGTAGCTTGTAGCATTGATAATGAGACTA
Organism: Castanopsis chinensis; assembly: GCA_032878915.1. NCBI lineage: Eukaryota > Viridiplantae > Streptophyta > Magnoliopsida > Fagales > Fagaceae > Castanopsis > Castanopsis chinensis. Next base: position 49,488,151 of record JAVQMG010000132.1, read on the forward strand.
TCATGTAACGATTTCAAAATATGAAAACTCGTAAAAGACAATTGTAAACTTTATGTATTTGCGTGTTTTTTTATTGTTGTTGTTGTCAATATATAAAATTTTCTTTTTATTAGATTGTGTAATTTATGCTTGTTGAGGAACAACTTGAAATTCTTGGGGCCGGCACTGTCTTTATACGAAGTAAATTGAAAATTAATTTAACCATTATTTTTTCTTGGAAATGATTTTGCAGTTACTAAGGTTTTTATACATCTATATAATCGACATATGTTTTTACGTGACAATGCCACAATTGGATGCACTAGCGACAATCATGATTTTTTTCCTGGCAAGTCTTTGGAGACTTTGCATAGTATGGTTTCTTTTCTTTAATTTTTTTTAAAATACAATTTATTTTTATTTTTTGATAATTTAAAATACAATTTATTAGATATTTGCAGATGATTCAATTACATTTTATCTATTTACTTTTAAAAGCATACACTCCTTATATCTTTTACATTGATATATTTGTTCACGATTTTAGTTGTTTTTAAGATGGTGTAAAACTATGTAAAATAGTTTATGTACAACATATTTAACCCCTGTTTTTAAGGTTCACTACACTGAACTAAAGTACAATTTATATTCATTTTATCGTTGAAGTATGGTACTATAACCATCAATTTGGAAGGAATTGACAGTGTCAATCAAAACATATTATCTGCTGCAGAATAATAATTTAAGCTATATACTAGAATCCTAACAAAATTAAAAATTAAAAATGAAAGTTCAAAATTAAATTTATACATGCCACCGGACGTCACCATCTCTTACATAATATTTTTCTTAAATTTACTTAATTCAACTGGACGAATACATGCACAGAAGGAAAAAAAAATACAATTCTAAATTTTTGGTTATCAATAATGCATGGAACTTTTATTATAATTTTATAGTGAGATAGGAGATAGAATACAAAGAAACTCGCCATTTCCGGTGTATTTATAACAACAGTTGGTTGAACAGGAACTAGTGCCTGCAATAGATATATAATGAAATCAACGTAGAGTCATAACAGCACAAATTCTTTTTTAGATAACAACACAATTTAATTGATTGGACAATTAGCATGCATCTATATAATGAGACTTAGAAAATTGTCGATTGTTAGATTCAGGCATGAGTTATCCGGGCATGGGTTAGTGAAACGGATTCTTATTTCTTTGGTAAAAAATGCTAAAGTTAATACAAATTTTACTACAAAAATTTACAAACTAATGTTATAATGAATAAAATTAGTATAACTTTAACAAGATAATAAATTAGTTTTTGAAGTAGTTATTGTCTGGACCTAGCCTTTGATAATCAAGTCAACTAGTTTTATTTTTTTTATAAGACAAGTCAACTGGTCATGACCTCTTTATAAAATAATTTAAAAAGACAAACTTAAATAGTAGTAGAGTACTTCCTTTTGTTTATCCTTTCTTTTCAAATAAATAAAATGACAATGAAAGCACTCAAATATAAAAATTGGATTCTTCTCAAAAAAATATAAAAAATGGACAAGACATAAATTCTTAAATTTATGATTCAATAATTAATTTTAATAATCTAAGAGCCTAATAATTTCAAAAAACAAGGAAAGAAAATGGATGTACAAAACATATGTAAAACATTAAATAAAGTTAAACTGTCTATTAAATAACTTTAGAAGAAAAATCTATAACAAATTTACTAAAAATTAATTACTCAATCTTAATAGTAGATTTGACACTAAAAATATTCATATATGATCATTACACGTATATTTAACAAATAATATCATTAGCAATTTCACACACAGTATTAAAAATTTAAGCAATTCATATATATATATATATATATATAATTTTGTTTAAATTAAGTTATTCATAAATAATTTTGTTTATTGACAGCCCTTAAGTAGGTGACTTTGTCTTTTTCTATCAATAAACAATTTACTTATCATTGAAATCTTTTTAGATAAATTACATTTTTTTTAGGAAACTTGTATTTTAGAGGTACTTTTTAAAGTTTTGAACTCTATAGCTTAAAAAGTTTCATAATTAAACATAAAGTTCAAGAATGTTTCAAATCAAACCTTATAGTTTTTGTACATTAAATTTTAATCTTAAATATTTTCATTAAAAATATTAAGAAGTGTCAATTAATTGAATTAATTAATAGTACAATTTTTAAATGTTTAGGATTGGATGAAACCAAACATTAATTTAAGGCACAAAGTTAATTTAAAATGCAATTTGATTCAAAATTTTAAGGGGGAAAAGTGAATACAGTAATATTTCCTCACCTGATTCAGATCTAGCAAACCACGAGGAGGCCCTTTTTTGGAGCGCAGCAACACGTAGCTATCCAAGAAAAAACCATGGTCGTGCTGCTGCCTGTACTTATGTGTGCTATAGCAACCAATACAGATATCGAAGGTGTGGCTCGCACTGTGAACACGTGACACAAGTGAAATACAGTCCAATTTGGCACGCTGTGCAGCACTGGCACCGCACACTCCTTGTTTTCATGATGTAGTACAATGTGAGGACTTCCCAGAAATCCAGCAAACCGTTGTGGTTGCGGTCCAAATAATGGCAAAAGTTGGGGTCTGCCCAATTGTAGCCGTACTGCATGAAAAACTGGATGAACTCGTCGTAGCTGGCTCGACCATTTCCATTCGAATACATGGAATTGAAGAAGTCCGTCGCTTTATTCTGAAGATCCGTGTTACTATTGTTATAGTAAGCATGAGCGGCCATGTGTAACTCTTCCATCGCCATGTCAAGACCTTTGATGAGTAGGTTGCTCTAGTTTTTTTGGGCTTTTTTATACGGAGGTAAGGACTTGAGAGAGGAGGCAAATTTTTTAGTTGAATTTATAGTATACTACAGCCCATTTGAAACTGGAATTTCATAAAATTGAAATGCATTTTTAAAAAACAAATTATGTCATAACTTGCAATGTTTTCTGCTATTGTTGCCAACTACAATTCAAACCGCGTTTCATTAATGTTTCCGGATTAGTTAGCTACTGGTGTCCAAGTCTTTTATTTGACTGAAGAGCTTTTCTTTTACGCACCGTGACTAAATTCCTCCCATCATTTTACATGACTAGGTCCTGTGGACCAATGTTGTCTGCTAGTGATAGATTTGAGCTATACGCAGTGGAGTTAATTTGCAGCGTTGAGAGGATCCTGCTCCCTTCAAGAAGGCGAAAACTTGTCAAACTATGACCTGGTTTAATAGTGTGCAAACTACAAATCCAGTTGACTAACTGGGTTTTGGCATGCATTATGCATGTGGACTAACAGGTTACTATATCGAATTTTGAGTTCTTTTTTAGTAGTTTGATTTTCTGATTTTTTTTCTTTTGATTTTGGTTTTTTTTTTTTTTTTAGAAATAATTACAACATGTTGTTAACCTCGTTTTGATTTTGGTATTTAATTTGTAGTTAACAAGATATTGATGAAATTTTTGACTAATTGTATAAACCAACCATTAATTCTTAGAAGAATGACATTAAGTTGTGTTTGGATGACAACATTTGAATTTGGATTTGGATTTAAATTTGAAATCTAGTTGGATTTGGATCAAATCCAAATCCTTCTTTTTTTAAATTACCTAAACAAAAAATTTGAATTTGGGCTCCCCAAATCCAAATCCATGACATTGAAACATACCATTAGGATCAGGCAAAATTATTGGTGCCTTATACCTTCTTGTACAGTAACCTAACCTCCAAACTTAATTTCAAGGTTCTGAAGAGTGTTTTTTTATATGTAATTTTCTAGTTTTTAGAATGTAATAAGTATTCAAAGCATTATAATTTTGTCTTTAATTTATAAAGAAAAAGCTATGTAATTTTCATTTTTGGTGAAATTTGATGTGGTTTTTGAGGGATTTTTTGGGTTAAAGTTGATATGGCCTAGATAGTAGATAGATATTTCCAACCAAACGTTTAAAAAAAAAAAAAAAAAAAAAAAAAAAAAAAAAAAAAAAACCACTGCACGTTTTCTAAAAAAAAAAAAAAAAAACTTGTCCCAAGTTCAGTCAAAAGAAAAAAACTATCCCAAGTTCTTTAAAAAAATAAAAAAACTACCCCATATCATATTAAAAAAATAAAAATAAAACCCACTCAAAAAGACAAAAAAACCAATTGCAACTCCGGGGGAAAAAAATCCTCTTTCATTGGTTCCTTTCTTCTCTTTTCTAAAAATGTGGTTCCCCAAACTGTAAATCCACAATATTTCCTCAGTTTCATCTTTGTTTTTTCATACTATTTATAACGGACATTGTTTTCTTCCACACTCTCTATTTCATATACTGAATTTTTCTCAATGGTCAAGCGTTTTCCTATCAAAATATTAGTAAGCCTTTGAACAAAATTTATATTCTTCTTTTTCAACTAGATATATTGTGAACGGATAACTCTATGACCTTTATAGAAAATTTGGTTATGAAAGTAAAATTATGAGACTAAACCTCAAAAAAATAAAAATAAAAAGCCTCATTGCATGTGTTAGTTTATAGTTCATAGTTGCCCCTACACTTGTGCATTTCGCCCCTCCCCCTCCCCTTAAATAATAATTTCTTTTTTTGTTCTTTTCTGTTTTATTTTGCTGAATTTTTAATGTAATTTTTTGTGGTATATTTGTTTATATCATAATTATAATTGATATACTATCAAATCTTTTATTCGTCGAAATTATTTTTTATTGAAAATATCAAAAAAGTTTTGAAAAATAGAAACAATTTTTTTCCGTATTTTATCAATGTCTTCTAAAGTTTGCAATCTAAAAAAGAAAAACAAAGATAGAGGGAAAAAAATGAAAATAAAGAAGCTAGGGAGAAGTAAAGAAAATTATTGTTACTAGTGATATATATGTATAATTTGCTTTCATTCATAAAATTTGGTGTAAAAGCAATCAAATTTTGTGAGCTTTGGGAAATAAATTTTGGTATAAAAAATATGAATTTTTATTCATTTGAAAAAAATTAAAAACAAACAAAATATAATGAATATTATATCTTTGTCAGCTTTTTTTTTTTTGGTGGGGGAGGGGGGGGGTAGAATAACTATATCACTCACTATGAATGATTTTTTATTTTTACTATTTGTCTTAAGTATGTATTTCAATTAGTTTAATTAGTAAGGCTTTTTTGTCATCAAATAAGATATCTAGTTTTAAATCTTATCTACACCATAAACTAATTGGTAACTTGATGATCAAAACAATTATTATCAAGCGAACATCATAAATTGAAATTCTATTTTATATATATATATATATATATATATATATATATCTACTTTAAAAAAAAGTATATATATAATAATATGCTTGAGTACATACATCTGTATGTAAATTTCTGTTTTCTTGGAATCAATTTTCAAATCTTGTGTCCACCACTCTTAAATCTTAATGCATAAACAAGCTTTAGAACACATGTAGGTTGTAGGATTTAATGTTGTGCAATACTTTCCATGGTTAAGATTAAAAGTTAAAAAAATTAATTTCTAATCTCATTTTCTGAGTTAAGAAAAGTTTTAACTTCTTATCATTTTTACTTTCCTTATTCAAATCTTATGCCCTAAATGGCAACTTAAAATGTTGTCTGCTAGTGAGTGTCCAAGTCCGGTTTTACTGATTCTCAAAAAAAAAAAAAAAAAAGTCCGGTTTCACTGAACCTTTTCACGCAGCTTGAGCCATTTCCTCCACGAGCAAGCTTCTAGAACACATGTATTTATACATCACCACATTACATGTTGCCTGCTAGCGTCCAAGTCCAGTTTTAGTTTTACTGACCAACTTTTCTTTCACGCACCATGAGTCATTTTGGCCACCTACATGCTTCATTACACATGTAGGTCCTCTTAATTTCTACATTGCAACGTGAAAAGAAGAATTAGAATTCGCCAGGATATATCTAAACCATGCGTATTATCATGAAAAATATATACAAATTTTTTACAATTATTTAGTATCCTAATAGGAATGATGAAAACATATTTAAAAATATCAAACTAAGATATTTATACCCTGTCAAAATAAGGAGCCATGACATATATGTGACGAATCAATAGAAATACTCTAATATATATTCAATACATTACACTAGATCATAGATATTATATTCATGGAATACAAGTCACCTTTAAAGATGCTTTGGTGGGCTATCTGCTAGCGCCTAAGTCTAGTTCTACTGTCCAACTTTTCTTTCACGCACCTTGAGTCAATTCTTCCTATCATTTTTACACTCAGACTAGGTCCGCTGTTTTCTGCTAGTGTCACATTTTTTAGCAATATTTGGTAGGGTTGAGTTCTTTTAGGATCACACTTTTGGATAGCAATCCATAAGTTCCGTACATGTAGGAGAAAACTTGTAAAATTTAGGTCTGATGTGTTACAAAATAATTGGAGGCGTAATTAGTGAATGTAAGATTTTCTAATAAGAAGTCCTAGCTAAATTTAAAATTTTCTTCTTCCTCTCCCTATACCTATCCCCTCTAAACACTACAAAACTTACTATTTACTCAAGGTAAGCGATATGAGAGCAAGTCTGGCTGAGAGAACAAAAAAGAATACGTGTAGTGTGACATGAAAAGGGAAGAGTAAGGAAGGAGGGGGGATATGAGCTTTTACTCATATTTTGCAAAAATAACAGCAATATGTTCCTGTTTTGAAACTATTTAGGTCCTTATATGTCTCTATTTTGAAACTCGATTTTAACAAAATTGAGTTTCAAGTGAAATTCGATATTAGCAATGTCAAATTTTATGCATATTTTGCCACCTAATTTTTAAAAAAAATTTAGGTGAAACTCGAGTTTCAATTAAAAATTTACATATAACTCGATTTTGAGGATATCGAGTTTTATACCGAACTCGATTTTATTAAAATTGAGTTTTAAAAATTGGGACACAAACTTAAATAGTTTCAAAAATGGAGAAAAGCTCATAATTAATTATAAAATACCTAAGGTTCATATATGCAATGATGAAGTATGTTTTGAAACTGTTTTTGTTTTAATTAGAGACCTTTCTTCTAAAATTATTCTAGGCAATTCGTTTATGGCCTTACTTTATCCCTTTCTAACAATAGAAGAAGGAATTAAAACTACTGTGCTAGGAAAAGACATACTTTTTAAGTTTATTTTACCACCAATCCCAAAAGAAGGTTATTTACTTGATAATATCTCTATAATAAAGGAAATTGACAAAGAAAGGATTTATAGAAAAGACAGACACTTGTTATGTTTAAAATCAGAAATAATATATGAAAGAATTGCTGAACAATTGACAGACTCTATATTAAAGCATAAGATACAATTATTCGGACAACAGGTTGAGACAGAAATTTGTTCTAATATTCCCACTGCTTTTTGACATAGACACCGACATATAGTTCAATTACCTTATGAAAAAGACTTCAATGAAAGACAAATACCTACTAAAGATAGACCGATACAAATGAATAATGAATTATTAGAACATTGTAAGAAAGAAATAGAAGATCTTTTAAATAAAGGTTTGATTAGGAAAAACAAGTCTCCTTGGAGCTGTGTTGCTTTTTATGTTAATAAACAAGTAGAATTGGAATGAGGAGTTCCAAGATTAGTTATAAATTATAAACCTTTAAATAAAGCATTACAGTGGATAAGATATCCTATTCCTAATAAAAAAGATTTGCTTGACAGACTTCATGAAGCAACTATATTTTCCAAGTTTGATATGAAAAGTGGATTTTGGCAGATACAAATAGATGAAAAAGACAGATATAAAACTGCTTTTACAGTTCTTTTTAGTCATTATGAATGGAATGTTATGCCTTTCGGTTTAAAGAATGCACCTAGTGAATTTCAAAATATAATGAATGATATATTCACACCCTTTGTAGAATTTTCAATTGTCTATATAGATGATGTTTTAATCTTCTCTAAATCAATTGATGACCATTGGAAACATTTAGATATGTTTGTTAAAATAATTAAACACAATGGATTAGTTGTTTCAGCCACTAGGATAAATTTGCTTCAAGATAAAATCTGGTTTCTAGGACATAATATTTATAAGGGAACCCTAAGTCCTATTGACAGAGCCATCCAATTTGCAGATAAATTTTCAGATGAAATAAAAGACAAAAATCAGTTACAAAGATTTCTTGGCAACCTAAATTATGTTTCATACTATTTTCAAGGATTAAGAAAGATATGCAAACCCCTGTATAAAAGGCTTGAAAAGAATCCTCCAGCATGGACAGAAAAACATACTATGATAACTCGACAGATTAAAAAATATGTTAAACAACTCCCCTGCATTGTTATTCCTTCACCCCTTGCTTTCAAAATCGTTGAAACAGATGCTTCTGATATAGGCTATGGTGGAATTCTAAAGCAGATTGTAAATGTTGATAAAGAAAAGATTGTGAGATTCCATGCTGGCTCTTGGTCAACTACCCAGCAAAATTACAATATTATTAAAAAGGAAATTTTATCTATTATATGTGTTTCAAAATTCCAAAATGATCTTTTTAATCAAAAGTTTTTAATCAGAGTTGATTGTAAAAGTGCTAAAGAAGTTCTACAGAAAGATGTTCAGAATCTTGTTTCTAAACAAAGTTTTGCAAGATGTCAAGCTATTTTAAGTGTTTTTGACTTTGACATTGAATATATTAAAGGAGAATCTAATTCCATTCTTGATTTTTTAACCCGTGAATTCTTACAGGGAAGATGAGTTCTCCTTCAGAAAAGAGCAACTCCCTAAAACCCAGAACTAGGCAGTCCTATGCTGCTCCTCCTATTCCTCCTAGCAGATTTCTTCCTACCCCTTCCTTCACTTCACCCACTACTTCTTCAACCAGACCCCAAGTGTTATGTAGCCCAAACTGTTTCAGCCCACTTTCCCCAAGTCCTAGTCCATCATCTAAACAGTCATATGCCATGCCCTCATCCTCAACCTCAACTCCTCCCTTAAAAACACCATTTAATTTAGTAGCAGCCTCTTTTCCCCCTTTAGCCTCTCCCTCCAATCTACCAAAATACAAATCATCATCCTCCACCTCTCAGGAAGCCCCAGCACCAAAAGAAAACCACAGTATTGAACTCCTGAAAGACTCTTGGAATTTTATTCTATGGATTGAACTAGAATACCAGCACATAACAAATACCCTTTTTCTAATCAGACAGCTTTTACCCTCAGGATGGGAACATCCTAAGACAGAAACTTTCAAGACCCAAAGATTTTATGAGCATATTTTAGTTGATACAGACTTAACTAAGACTTAAATCAACTGAAATCTGCTGCATCACATGGTGTTTAACACCTAAGACCTCCTAGTTAGGATTCTTACTAAAATCCTTCAAATACCTATTTGCCATATAGGCTAATGTAACTTACCTATTTTGAAATGTTAGGGGGCAGGTACACTCAGGATTAAGTGTCTTAATCTCAAATGTGCACTCTTCAGTCACCATTGAGGCATAACACCTCTATCCACAATTGTTCTTACAATGTACAGAAATCTTCTTCTTCTCATTCAACTTCCACTTGATATCAATGTGATGCTGAATCACATACTCCTTCAAAGCTTTCCTAAAAACATTATGTTTGGAAATTCATCACTTTTACCAACTTTACATTTGTCATATCAATCCTCTCATTGAATTCTGGGTTGCCAGGCCTCTGTTAATCATTAGAACAATCCACACTTGCAATATCATCCTCTAAAGTTGGTTTAGCCCACTCATCATCTAAATCTATGCTTGGAGGTGGAATATTGCTTGGCCCAGGTGTATGTGTTTGGCTGAGGTGTATTAGTGTTTGGCTGAGGTGTATCAATGGTTGGTTGTGGTGGAATAGTGTTAGGTTTAAATGGAATTGTGTGAGGTAAGAGAAGACTCACCAAAAGTATCATCAACAAAGTTTTCTCCTTCCAGACCTTCATTCAACCAGTCAAACTCCTCTTCTACCCCCATACTAGCATCACCCCTTGTAGCATCACCCCTTGTAGCAGCCCCTGAAGCAACTCCTGCACCACCCCCTTCACCAACCCCTGCACCTCCTGTAGTAGCCCCTGCACCAACCCTATCAGGAACTTCAACTACAAGTGAAGCATAACCACTCTCCACATACAATATGATGGTGTCTCTTAGCCCCCCCTCATTAAGCTTACACATGGACACCACATCTTTATTATCTTCTATGAACCTCAAGTCTTGCTCCAAGTTGCCCCCATGAGCTAAATAATGAACCCTAGATGGTTTATCAATCCCCAATTCCTCACATATACCTTCTATTTCATAATAACTAAGCCTATCAGGATTCCTATACTCTATTTCAACTTTGCCACCAAAGTATTCTAAACTTGGGTTCCATAGAAAAGTAGCCCCATAATGGACCTCGAATTTCACTTCCTCGTCATCCATCTGCAATAACAAATTACCATTTGACACATACACAATTCACAATTAAAGAATTGTAAACAACAGACACATAAAGAGTAAACACTTGTATGTTTCTGTTTTGCTTTTGGGATGCAACACACACATCAGAGGTACCACGTTTTCTATTTTGCTTTTGCTTCTGTTTTCCTAATAAGCACATGCAAACACTAAAATTTAAACCCAACAGAAACTTGGGTCCACTGTAAGACATAATGACCGCGACAGACAAAATACCCATAAACAAACACAAATCCAAACAACAAGTGGTCACATTTTTCATAAACATCAAACACAAGCAATATTCTCACTCCATTACATGTAACATTGACCATTGACTGATTACTAAAAAAATTATAAAACAACCACAAGCCCAAATTAAAAACCTAAACAATGACTGATTTCTTTATAGGATTTTAGTCCTTCGAACAACCCGTTGCTCGTCTAGGTTTATACTTGCAGCACAATTTCAATATCAGATGCAGAATGGGGTTTCTCATGTTTCTGGGGCTCGTGAGGAAAAGATTCAATGGTTCGTGTTTTTAATCTGTGTTATGTTTTGATTTTTAATAAAAAAAAAAAGTTTTTTTTTCTAACGTCTGAGGGTGAGGTGGATAACGGATGAGTAACAGATTAAAGTTCAAGTGGGTAAATTGTTAAGTTTTAAACCATAGGTAGGCATAGTGAAAACAGGTCAAATCACAGGTGAGTTTTCTATAATTCTCCTTTATTGAAATATAGAAAACACAATTAAAGCAATAACTATTTTGAGCTAGGCTTCCAAATAAACAAAATTATATATGAATAGCTTAATTTTTTATTTTTTATTTATATATAATGTAGATGAAAATAATGATAATAGTATTCATCAACTTTAGATGTAATCGACTATGAATATTTCTAATGTCAAATCTACTATATGTATTAAGCTTTTTTTTGGTTTTTTTTTTTGGGGGGGGGGGGGGGAGAGGGTAAGTTTATTATAGATTTCTATCTAAAGTTATTATTTATAGATGATTTTTAACTCTATTTCATGTTTTATGTATGATTGGAACATAATTTTTTCTTTTCTTATTTTGTAGAATTAGTGGACTTGTAGACTATTAAAATTAACAATAAAACTAGAATCTTATTATTGTAGGCACTACAAAACACAAGTTAAAAAAAATACATTAATAATCACTATATATATATATATATATTTATATTGGTAATAATTATACATGAGATATTAAAAAATAAATAAAAACTTATACGTGATGAGCACAATCATTTTGAATCAACCCAATTGTTTTACAAGAAGTGCTACGTCCACAATATTTTTATAATATTTTCACAACAAATCATAGATGATTAGTTGTTACTGGTTCAAATTTGAATTTAACACTAAGATTACTTTTTTACCATAACAATAACAACTAGTAACAACCTACCACTTATGATTTGTTGTAACAATATTGTAAAAATGTTATAGACATATCATTTCTCATTGTTTTACTTTTTTATGAGAAAAAATGAGTTCTACCTAATTTCTTTTAGGGGAGGGTGAGAAGAGTAAATTTCATTTTAGGGTAAAACTTGAAAAAAAATAAAAAGCTAAACTTTCCTCTCAAACAAGAATTGTGTGTATATATATATATAACTAGTTGCTAACCCGTGTGATACACGGATAGTTAAATAAAAATTGAAATTATTTATTTTGCTTAAAAGTATTTAGATTTTCTTAACTATAAAAATCGAAAGAATACAAAATACAAAAAAAAAAAAAAAAATGTCTACCATATTTGTGTTGAAAGGAATGCTAGATTACATGGGGGAAGTGTTAGTACAGAAAGGCAGTTGATTCAGAAAGTATGTCAGGATAAGGGGAAGAGTTACTTGGTGTAAGAATATTAAAAACAAAATCCAAAACAGGATTCTGTACGTGCAGCATGTGCAAGATTCCTAACTTTGTGTTGGCTTCATGAGTTGTTTTGGTTTTCAAAAGTTCTGGTTGCTGGCTGCTGGTTGTCTAGCATGTGGGGTTTGGCAACAGTCTTGGTACAGATATTCTGTCGTGTTTCTATCTGAGAGTTTTATGTTTCTCTGCTTTGCAGGGGTTGTTACTTTGTTATCATTCATTCCATTACATTTGAAATCTTATCATTCATTCCCCCCCCCCCAAAAAAAAAAAAAAAAAACATCAAATTCAAAGTGCTTAAGTATACTCCAATACATTCTGTTTGAGTGGAATGTGAATATATACCAGCAGAATTTAACTGCTATTTAGTCGTTAAGTTTTCGTCTCTAGTATAGCTTGGAATATTTTAGCATTATAAAAACTTAACTGGAAGTATTTCATGCAGATTCAGTCAACTTGGTAGTTAACAATGGTGCATCTGCTGGACAAGTTATATTTCATGTACATAAATATCATTTTTTTTTTCTTCTTCGTCTATATTCAGGATAAGTGCGGTCTTATTAAAACTGAATGTCAAATGCATCAAGACCGCTACTGCCTGTCAACTACTTTAGTAGACTAGTTTTTTTTGTTTGTTTTAAAATATGTACATAGGAAAATATTAGCCTTTTGCTAATTTTGCTATATAAATTTCAGACTCATATTCATATAATCCCTCGAAAGGCGCACGATTGCTTGTGGCATTCTGAGGTAGGTATCGCTCACTTATATTTCTCAATTCTGGGACAAAAACATACATGAGGTAGAGATATGTGAAGGTTGATGTTTTGCAGAGTTTACGAAGGCGTCGCCTAAAGTTAGACCAGGATGTTTTTAAACTTGTAAATAGTGTTCGAGAATAGCTATCAGTATCGAACAACACCAAGAATGGTCTCACAGGAAATTAGTGGGTCATTGATCTGCAGTTGTAATTTATGCCAAGGTGGCATGCATCTTGTAAATACATGCAGTTCTGTTGACTAGAATAAATGGATCGTTTTATTTTCTACCTGTATTTATTTTCTTTACCCCCCTCCCCCCTTTTTTTGTTTCTAATTTTGTTAGATTGGAAAAGGTGGTTTGTGTTGGAAGTTTAATGCATGCAACAAAGGCAGGAGAGAGAGAGAGAGAGAGAGAGAGAGAGAGAGAGAGAGAGAGAGAGAGAGAGAGAGAGAGAGAACATGGCTTTCACCTTAGTACTTAGGTGGCGTTTGGGTATTACATTTCTTGCGTTGCATTTTCTGCATTTTTTTTCCCGGACGCGTGTCTAGCACTATTTATTATCTATGAATAGTGATTTTAGGCTTATGAATAGTGCCAAACGTGTGAACAGAAATTTTTTTTTATTTTTTTCAATTTTCAGTAAAATAAGCGGTATCCAAACGGACCCTTAATAGTATTATTTTATAAAAAAATGCTTTATAAGACCCTAGTTCAATTTTTTTTTTTATTCACATCAGATTATTGAAAATAATACACTAAACACTACTAATTATCTTCTTAAAAAAAAAAAACTACTAATTATTACTTCTATATGGTTACTATTCTGGCATGGCGAATGCTCAACTACAGGAATCTTTTTTTTTTTTTTTTCCTGTTCTTTCTTCTTTGGAATTTTTATAGGTTAGGATGTCACCATGAGACCATTGAGTTCAATTAAGATCCATGAAATTTGGTGTGGGCTTTGTTTGGTACTATTTTATTGTTGAAGGATTGAAGCCTTTTTTACGCATCATCCACATCAGAGGATGTAAAAAATTTGCATATGTACACATCTAAAACCTACTTTTTTCTATTTTATACTCCCATTTTTACAAAACACTCATATTAATTTGTCTATTATACACATTTATTCAAACAAAATATTGTAAAACTTTTGTAAGTTGGGTTTCCTATGCAAAGTCGATCAATACCTCCGATCAACCCACTCATCAAAATCCCAGCCACCATCATCCCAATCAATACCCACATATTAATACCCATCAAAACCCACCATCAACCTGATCAATACCCCCAATCAATACCCATGGATCAATACCCAATTACTATTGCTTCTGCCAAACCCACACATCATGTCCCTGAGAGCTCCCCCACAGCGTCATTTCTAGGTCTCATGCGTCGTGGTTTACCTGTTGAGATCGTATCGACAGTGAGTGAGATTGGTGAGATCAGTGGCCTGAGGTGAGATTGGTGGACTAAGGGAGAGATGAAACGAGAGAGAGAGAGAGAGAGAGAGAGAGAGAGAGAGAGAGAGAGAGAGAGAGTTGAGAGGGGAGAGAAACAAATACTAAAATAATAGATATACAAGCTACAGTAAGAAGTAGGCTTTGTTAAACCTATGTTTTTGTGAACCAAACTCAAACTTCAACATTAGCCCAAAGAAGACCAAAAGCTACTGCCTACCGTGCACCTTTTTTGCTTACAAAAGACGCTAGACCCAAAATTTGAGAAGCAAGGTATGTGAAATAAAGTAAATAAACTTTGATCTGTCCATTGGTAAAGTAAGGATCGAAACAATATAAGTCTAGTAGGAAGGAAAAAACCAAATAGTGTGGGGGTATTTGGTACCATAACTTAAACAATAGTTTTCAATTTTTAAACAATATTACACGTATTTTCACACACTTTTTTATTCATACGTATTTCCAAAAAATACAAACAACGTTACTAGAACGACATTACCAAACAAGACCTGAGTGTCTAGTAGTAGAATGAGATAGATTAGTATACTTTCCAGCAATAAGATGATATACCATAATACACGTTTAGTGATAAATATAGATCTAAAACAAAACAATTTCAACTATTAGTAAAGCTCGATATCCAACCTTGAAAGATTCATAAATGATGTATACTTAGCCATAACAAAAACAATGATTATTACTGCAATCAGGGACGGACCCAGGTGGGGGCCTAAGGGGGCCCGGCCCCCCCCCCCCCCCCCGGGCCAATTTTTTTATTTACGGGTCCAATTTTTTTTAATAGTTATAATATTTTTCATTTTTGTAGTTAGGTCCCTTTTTCCACAATAAGCCTAATTAGCCTCACCAAAATTGCAACTATCCAACAAAAAAATTTAATAAAAACAGTAAAAATATTCACAATGGTGATTGTATTTTAGCAAAAAAGAACTATTTTACTACCAAAGAATCAAAAAATCATATGTTATTGGAGAAGTTAAAACTAAATTTTTTGCAACTATAGTAAACTGGTATAAATACCAGTTGACTGTAGCAAATTGTTAAAAATAAAATAAAATATTTTATTAAAATTATATATCTTCTTTCAATTAAAAAACTCAAATTCTATTGCTTGTTTTATTAGTTTAATGAATTGTTTATATTATTTTTAATGAAATTATAAAAAAAAAATAGAAAATTTGATATTGGATGTATTGTAAAGTAGGGTGGTAAAATAGATAAAGTAACTTTTTAAGGTGCTAAAAACTAAAATTTTTAGCACCACCAATGTGAATGCTCTAACTTCAACCAAAAAAAAATCCTAGCTAGCCTAGTATTAAAAAAAGACATTATTTTATTTTTGTTTGTCTTTGTTAATAAATGATTACATCTTAATGTATTTAGAAACAACTAATTTGAGTATTTATAATTTTTTAATACTATAGAAATGCCTATTTGGAGTTTTTTTTTTTTCTTTATACTTTGGCCCCCGCTAACTTAAAATCATGGGTCTGTCCCTAACTCCAATAGTAAAATTGTAAACCAAGATAACTCTTTCAATAATATCATTGGATTAAAAGGGTAGACATTAAGGATAGAGTGTGGTGAATGGAAAGTGTGTGTCTAGTCAGGCACAACAATGGATTGGTCGAATTCCCTTATTTTTCAACCAACTTAGAGGAAAATGATCTTTTCGATGATAAGTCTTAGTCTCCTTTGAGGATGGCGTTCAGTAAAGTGTAGTGAATGATGAAAATGTGAGGTATACAAGAAATTTTTTGGAGGTGTTTCTTAGTGTGGATGGTGATGGTAGTAAGTACTGAAAAAACTTTGTTAGAATTGACAGTGAAGAAAGAAAATCTTAAGTGTTCATCTGTGAATTTCTTATTTAGCTTTTAATTGTGCTAAAGTATATTTATACTTCGAATAAGTGAGAAAAAAAAAAGTGTAATTTTAAAAAGCTGTACATAAAAGCTAAAAAGCAAAAAAAAAAAAAAAGACTTATAATCAATTCCTAAACATGCACTAGTGTTTGTTCTTTAGCCTTGTTTCTTGTTTTTTGATAAGTGACAAAAATTTTATTGAAAACAAAATAAACCCAAGTACACTAGGAGTGTACTATGGGTACAGTACAATTAAAGACCTAAAAGACAATGATCCAACATCTCAAAAATAGAAAAACAAGAAGATGTTGGTAAATCGAAACTCCATTGAAGTAAATTATAGAAGAAGAAAGACTTCTAGCATTTCGTTCTCTCCATGTACAACACAAAACCTCTACAAAGCTATATTGCAATGTCAGCTAAACCTACCTTGCAATGAATCAAACATCTTAATGGCCTTTTGCAGCATAACTCAATGGATTCCAAACAAGCTAAACAACATTGTTCACAACTCATACCCAATAAGGTAATGAAGAAGGAGATGACTCACTAATTCTCCACACACTTGCACATACAACACCAATCTATAATCATAATTCTCCTATTACAGAGATTATCTATAAAAAGAATCTCGCACAAAGCAAAAGATCATGAAAAGAATGCCACTCTAGGCTACTTAAGGCTTAAGATGTTAGGGTTTAGCTACTTCACATTCATGTTCCTGTGCCAAGGTCTAAAACCATTTAAAACCATATTTTTTTTCACAATATAATTAATATCTTGACAACAATAAATAAAATAAAAAAACCTCTGCATAGAGACACACACATACACATAATAAGAGAGAGATATTTATACCTTTCAAAGGAGAGAGAGAGAGAGAGGTGTAGCAACTTAAAGAAGGTGAATATTGTTGAAGAGGTGGTGGTGGTTTGGTTAAGACTTCCAATGTTGAAGATTAAGCACACAAATCTAACAAAAAAATCCAACAAAAAATTATGAAAATAAAAGAAAAGAAATTTCGAGAGAGAAACAAATCTATGTATGGACAAGTAGGAATTTAGAGATGGAGAGAGATTTGTGCTTACCTTTGGCTCAAATCTTCAAAAATAAGTTAGATTAGAGAGATGTGAGATCGAGAGAGCTAAAATCAATATCGAGGCACTGTCTAAACAAGATAAAGAAGAAAGCAAAGGAGAGAAGCGAGACCTAGACCAAAATTAGGACTGAGACTAAGATTGAAGTTCATCTTTAAATGCAACCAACTTTAAAGTAAATATTGAAGAAGAATTTGTGGCAATTTCAAATGAGGAAAGCAAAAGGGGAAGACAAAGAAAGAAGAGTTTGTGTAAGGAGTTAAGACTAGTCTCAATACTAGGCCAAAGAAGTGGGTCCCACTCGGTTACTAAAAATTACAAAAATGTCACCATAACTCATTTTCAATCACCCGAAAACAACAAAATATTGTTCTTAATTTTCACAACTTAAACTCAAATTTTGAGTTTTGATTGAGGGAAATTGAGTTATAGAAACAAAACCAATTAAGACAAATTGTGGTGGAGCTCACAAATTTGGGAAATGGGTCATGAAAATAAAGAAACCAAACATAGCCTTAGTGCACTTTTTTTGGGGGTGTAAGCTGTCATGACTGTAAATTTATTCATTTTATCCATGTGTGGGGTGAAAATTCGAGGACCAAAAGATTATTGAGCCTGGATCAAGGCCCACAACAATTAATTTGTAAAGATGGGTTTATGGATCAACACTTAAATTCCCAAATGGTAGGTTATGTTCAAAGATAAAGTAAAAACAAAAAGATTGGGTTTAAATAGGTTGATTAAGAATAAAATGTTAAGTTTATCTTCCTTGGAATGGCTGAAGAGCCTTTTACACTTGATAAGTTACAGAAATGAGTATTTTCTTAGGATTTGATCCATATTCATTGGGGATTTCTTCTCTTTTATAGTGCTCCTATTTCATTCCTGGCCCTCCACATGGAGGGTTGTCGATCTCCCTCCAAGATACTTGTTCCATTCTCCCTTTTGAGGCTATTCTATGTAAGTTACAGGCTATGTTGGCACTGTTCAAGTATTATTCAGTTATTAATGTGGCTGACATAGTTAGTGTTGTGCATTTAATATGGAGGTGGTGGATGTTTTTTTGGAAAGTTTCCTTTCATGCTTATCCACATTGGCCACTGTTGTCGTCCTTAGATCGTATGCCCCAGCCTTATGCAATTTTCATCTTGCTTTCTTCGTGCTGTCCTCATTTGAGCGCCTTCCTCAAACCAAATGACTCTTTTGTAAAAAGCCCCTTTCTCAGTCCACTTGGGCCTGCATAGGTCAAATAGGTTGGTTATTGGGCTTTCACACTCCCCGGATTGAGCTCAATTGTGCCAATCCTACTGGCCTCCCACAATTTATATCATTAAATAGATGATAAATTAAAATATTTATGGGGCAAAGATGATTGATTGAATCTTGTTCTAATCACAAAACCAATAATCTTTTTTTCTTTTTTTTTTTTGTATGTTTTTTGAGAGAGATTTTTTTTGTATGTTTTGGAAATGATTTGTAATCTCTTATGACCACGCAAAAATCAATTAGTGATATGTAAATTTTTACAAACATTGAGATAATTTGTTGTGTGATATATATATATTAAAAGTTTCACACGTGAAAATTAAGTTATTCTAATCATGAGTTTTTATTTCAATAAGTTGTGAATATATAATATTATTCCAATTACAATTTTACATGTATTTAAGGCATGGTCGGTACCCAGTACCCTCTAATAAATCTCGTAAATTGCAATAGTGCAATAGTGTTCAAATCCTTCAATCCTAAATATCAAATTAACAATAAATAAAATATTAAAAAAAAAAGCTTCTCACAAATAACGTGTTTGATATTCTAAACTGTAATATGAAAATATGAGATACCTTACCATTTGACAAAGGACAAGTCAAAGGCAAAACTAGATTTGTTTGCAAACACGAAATGATTAGGAATATACCCGTACTGCCTTATGTGTGAAATTTCTTGGTCTCTAAATCTACACACAGTCCTCTAGAATCTAGAATCATCCAATCAAATACAAACCCCACCATCTCAAGAATCTCAACCTGGCATTCAGCAACTACAAAACGAAAGTAAAAAAAAAACACACACACACACACATCAATAATCACTATATATATATATATATATATATTGGTTATAATTATACATGAGTATTATAAAAATAAAAACAAAAACAAAAACTTATACGTGATGAGTACAATCGTTTTGAATGAACCCAATTGTTTCATTCTCTTATGAGAAGAAAGAAAAAAAAAATTCTACCTAATTTCTTTTAGGAGAGAGTGAGAAGAGTAAAATTCCGGGTAAAACTTGAAAAAAAGAACCCTAAACTTTCCTCTCGAGCAAGAATCATCTATATTTTTTAAGTGTTTTTAAAATGCTTTATATATATACACGAGCTCTAGCTACAGAGGTTTTAATTTGGCTTCCTATGGTCTGTTATTTAAAAACTCAGTTTATCTTTCTAAACAATATTCTAAATTACTGTACTTTCATATAAAGCGGGATGATAATAAAGTTGTTCGCAATTTGGTAAGACTAAATGTCAATAACAATAATTGTGCAGTATGAATAGAGGATGTTCCACCATACATAGTTGATATAGCCGTTACACATTGACTAGCCTCATTACACGTTGTGCTATGAGGCCTTTTCTTTTTAGCAAAAAAACAAAAAATACCCTGTGTATTTTTATTTTATATATATAATTTATATTTTGAAAATCTAATTTATAAGTAAATAAAACAATTTAAAAATTAACAAGCAAGTTATCCTATTTTTTAGGTAATGTTTTGCTAGGAGTTAGAGTTACATTTTTACCGAATTGTTCTTTAATTCTATCTCTACTCAAACATAGAGTGTAAGAGTATTTTTGAACTACAAAATGAGGAATTCAAACAGGGGAAGCTTCTTAAATAATTTAGTATATATATATATATAATTATGATTATGTCTAAGACTGGCTTACTATTGTATAAATAATTTCATCTGTAAGATAATCACATTGGAATTTATTTCTTTATTTTTTAGGTTTAAACGTGAGAGGGGAGATGAGATAAGAAGTTAAAAGCTTAACTTGTGGATTAAGCTTAAGAGATAGGATAAGAAAAAGACAAAAAGATACTACCACAACTTACAAGGAAAGGAAAGGAAAGTATATTATATATACATTCATCTTTCAACTTTATTGATTCTCACAAAAAAAATAAGAAAATCTTTTAATTTTATCGTGTCAACATCGGTTTAACAGGTTGCTGTGAAGCGTAAGGAAAAAAAATGCGTAATTTTGATTTTATTTAGTTTCTTAAATAAAAAGAAAACTTAAAAAGTTAATAAAAATATTTTCCTCGAAAAAAATATAAAATCAAAAAGTTTTTTTTTACCAAATTGAGGAAGAACATGTCCAAGACCTGTCCCACTAAATGCTTGACACAAGAAAAATAAATCAACAATAAAAACCCATATAGTCTTAAATGAAGAGGAAAACAAGTTATTTAATTTGCTTAAAATCCACATCTTATCTAAGCTTTTTGTAAATTGATAAATAACCTATCTTTTTTTTAAAAAAAAGTTAAATTTTTTTAAAAACAAGTAACAAAAAATACGATGAACTAAACTCACTTGTATCACATCTTTATTTCTTTATTTTTCCTTCAAATTATATATATATATATAAATACACTTTAAATTGGTTGAATTTTATACTTAAGATTTCCTAATTTATTTTTCTGAATCTCTTTTAATTGTTACGTTACCCTCCAAAAAAATAAATCTCTTAATTTTTATTTTGAGTATGAAATGAGAATTATTTTAACAAATTAAAAGATAAAAATATTTACCCTATATAATTCTACTGGTTTATTTATAAAAAAAAAGAATTATACTACTATATTTAATTCTTTAAATACTTCCACTAAAAAAAAATTAAATACCAATAAAAGTTTTATTTTCTTCAGAAAATAAATAATAAAGTTTTTGTTGGGAAAAATAAATACTAAATAAGTTAAGGTACAAAAACTTTACCATATTGCCTCCAATAATAATTTAATAATGTATTAAATCCTTTTAAGGGAAAATTTCAGGTCTTCCTGGCCTTGACTGGAAACTCCAAAGGTCTCTTCCTTGTCAGTTTCTATCATTTCCCATCCCATATAGAAAGAGAGAGAAAAAGAAAAAGAGAGAAAGATAAAAACTTGTAGAGAAAAAAAGAGGAAATGAGAGGGGAAAATGGTGTATTGTCACCGGCTAAACAAGCGGAGTTACTCAAGAAAGACGGCAATTCATACTTCAAGAAAGATCGTATTGGAGCCGCCATTGATGCTTATACAGAGGTACTATTGGAATTTTCTCAAATGGGTTTGCCTTAAATTTCAAAAAAATTTGTTGGGTTCTTGTGGTTTTGTGTGTTTTTTTTTTTGCCAAAAAAATTGATTGTGGGTTTGGATTTGATTTTTTGAAGGCAATTACGCTATGCCCAAATGTTCCTGTGTATTTGACGAATCGTGCTTTGTGTCATCGCAAGCGGAAGTATGTACGGGCACTAACCCTTTTTAAGTTTCATTTCACTTTGCAATGATTCTTCTTTTTGTTGTTCTGGGGTTGAATTCAATGACCCTTTTTAGCTTTCACCTAGTTATGGCATTTGTTTTTGTAGAGATTGGCTAAAAGTCGAGGAAGATTGCCGGAAAGCTATTCTTCTTGACAACTCTTCTGTCAAGGTATGCCATTCTTTTCATTCTAATTTCTACGGTTTCTCAGAAATTTTGCAACTTTCCCAGTTTTGTCTCTCTTTTAAGATGTCAATACAACAACAAGTCTTATGTATTATTTATCTTCTTGTTTAATAATTTGTAGGTCATAGTTTTGAATTAAGGGGTCATAGTTTTGAATTAAGAGTCCTTTTCAGGAATTTCTATAGAAGTTCAATGTATTAAGAATTGCAATAGGTGTTAATAATTTTAGAAGTTTGAATTTTGAGTAGATGCCTTGATGTGTTCAAAATTTTTTATTGAGCTTTCTCAAAGAGGTTTCTAATAGCTCCATTTGGGTGCTTGATTTGTTGGGTGATTTGAACTATTTTACGGAACACGCTCAGAGTTTGTGTTCTCTGAGGTGTGAATTGGGTTCTTGGGGGCTTGATTGCTGTGGTTAGGTGTTTAAAGGACTTCCAAGTTCTGCTAGGGCTTTTGCTCCTAACATTGCTCCCTATTTAAAGGACCTGTCCTCTTGGTTAGGCCTTACTGTTGCCTAGTGTGGGTGGATCTTTTCACCTTTAACTATCAATAGTCTATCCTCAAGGTCACCTTAAAATTAGTCAATTCATTAATGACATTTTGATCACCTTGTTACTACACTTGTATATGGCGAGGGGTCTTGAGTTCAAGATTTTCTGACCCACATTGATTGACCACCCTTCAATGCATCCCAAGAGAACTCCAAACTTGTCTTAGACCCTTGAATCTTCTGTTGTTTGATGATCTCTGCATCTTCGAGAACTCGTTTAACTCTTGAATTGTTGGAGTTGTTAGCTCTGACATCTTCGATGGTTCTTGGACCTTTGGCATTTGATTTATTGGCTCTTGAATATTTTATTCTTGAATGGGTTGGACAAGAGCTTTGAGTCATATAGTCCACCACCTTGGGAGCTTTCATTATTGCATCATGGATTTTTTATCAAAACCTATATTGTTGGGTGTTTTTGAACTCCACCCAATTTGTGAATATGCCTGATTCCTCCACTTTTTGGAACTGCACCAAGGATTCCTCCTCCATGTGGAGTGAGGATATTAAAATCCTTTGGTTCACCAGTGTGTTGTGTAGTAGTTGAAGAATTGGTTGGCTTTGTAAATCCAACACCATGGATCTCTGCCTTTGAATCTTGGGAATTCCATCTTGGTGGACCTTGGTAGATAGAGATTATGAACACACCGTTGTCTTTGGCCTTTTGGCCTTGAATGAAGATGGCCATGTACTCTTTAATCTTGTTAAGGTTGTTCTTGATTGCTTCTATGGATCGTTTATGAGTTGCTTCACATTCAGTCATCTCGGGTTGATGGCTTTGATACCAATTGTAAGGAAAGCATTTAGGGTTTTGTGTTTCTTGAGGTGTGAATTCAGTTCTTAAGGGCTTGGTTGTTGCAGTTAGATGTTTAAGGGACTTCTAGGTTCAGCTAGGGCTTTTGCTCATAACAACCATACTTTTGCTTTTGTGGATTGATTTATAAGCTCAACGTCAAGTAGTTTTGAAACTATTGTTCTAGTTCAATATAAAATTTTCGTCATATATATATTTTACTAGTCCATAGCATAATTTTTTATTATTATTCTATTAATATTATTATTATTTATTATAAATTGGAACTTCACATAAATTTCAGGGACCAAATATGTGCGCCAATATTTACTAGCTCAGAATAGATGTAGGAAATCTGTCTATGCGTGCTTTTTGTGAGTTTAGGGTTGGGCAAATTTGTGGCTCTTAATGTTTAGAGTTTGTAGAAAGGGTGTTACTCAAAATTGACTAGAGGTTGATAAGATGGGAGTACGTTTTTCTATGCATTCTTGTTGGGTTTAAGGCTATGAAGCATTGACATAGCCACAGACACAACATGACATGAGATATGGTGATGTGACAATTCTTGAAAAGTTAGGACACGACATGGCATGGCAGAGATATCACAACTAATTAATTAATTTTTTAGACATTTATTTATATGCATATTGAATGTTTATTTATCATTTTTCAAAATAAATTACAACTATAAAAATCTTTAAAAAAATATCTAAAAATAAAGGATTCTTTTTTCAATAAAAATTGTCTTTCTCCCTCCCAACATAACAAGTAAATGCATGGGGAAGTGTCCTTGGGGTGTCAAACATGGACATGCTGGGTTTTTTTGTGCCTTACACTCTGTTTGTTTCAACATTAAAGTTTTTTGGAAAACGAGTCATTTTTCAAAAATTATTTTTCTAGAAAATTATCTCATTTTCATGTGTTTGGTAGCAACCTTGAAAGTGAGTTGGAAAGCTTTTCCTGGTGCTTGGTATGCACTATATGTCAATGTTTATTTAAATGCATATTAGTTACAAAATTCATTCCTCTCATTTCACTATGCCTAAAAATCTATAGAACATTCTAATCTGCTAATCCTACAAAAATCCAAATACATAAAAAAAATTCCTTGGAATTGCATTTCCAATTAGTTCTCATTTCTCAACAATTGGGTACCTGTAAACATTGATTAATTGGGGCAGCCTATGCCGTTTGTTATTTAATATATATTTTTGTGTAATGATTTTGTAGTTTGCTCCCGCTAAGTATTCCTGATCCATAATAGTAGCTATCATGATGCCAATCTCTAAAGCTACAACATGAGAAGTACTGTCAATTGAGATTCAAATAACAATTTACGGAATCATAACTGTAGAAAAATGGTCAAACATCCCATTTGACGAAGTCAGCAAAAGTTAAAAAGTGTAAACCAAAATGATTTTCTAAATGCATATTATATGCAGTACTCATCACTGAGAGTGAGAGTCACAGAGGAAGAGAAATGGAAGAGAGATACAACAGAGGGCTTACAGTGAGACTGAGTGTAAGATATGTTTCTGTTTAGCTTTTCTTCCAAAAATTTTAGCAGGAAAAAATCTCTAAAAAATAAAGTATATTTTTAATATGGTCTTTCTTTGACCAAAGATAGTTTTCCTTTGACTCAATATATAAAATTGTTTTGAATGCTACCAAACACAAAAAAATGTGGAAAACTATTTTTACAAAAGGCTTTCCATCGAAGCAAACTTATTGTTTGTTTGCAAACGCTAGATATGGTGAAGTCCTGTGATTGCTTGTTTAACCAGTGGCTTCTATTCTTCTTGTGCTCTTTTGACTTTGAGGATTAATTCAAATATATAGATGGGGTTTCTTTCTTGTCTTGTGCGTGGTGTGCGTGTGTCCATGTGTGGAGAGAGAGAGAGAGAGAGAGAGAGAGAGAGAGAGAATCTCAGACTTCCTTCCCCCCCTCTTGTAATGAATGATAGGGTCATGTACATGTGTTTGTGTGTGTGAGATGATATGATACTATTATGCCATGGAGGAGGGATATTGTGGCTTTTCCATGCATGCAAACACGTCTTTGAAGTTTCCTTTCCCCTTTTGTCAAGGATGATAGGATCATGTGAAAGTTTCTCTTGGCATGTGTAATAGTGATAAAATCATGCTTTAGAGAAGGGTGCTCGTGGCTGTTATTTGTGTGTGTATGTGTGTATTTGAGACTTCTTCCCACCCCCACCCATTTTTTAGAAACATGGATATGGACCCATATGATACAGAAATGAAGACATACAATTCTTGAAACACTGGACATGACACAGTGGGGGACATGCCTATAATAATTTATTATATAATTTTAGGAATATTTTATCTGTTTTAGATAATAGTCAAATTTTCTAAAAATTGAACGAAATACCATAATTAAAAGAAAAAAATCAGCTAAGTGATCTGCTTAATAATTCCTTAATAATAACGTTGAAAAAGAGAAGTGAAAAACATATATATCATGCTTAACAATAACTTTGAAAAAATTACAATAAAAAGTTAGAAACTGAGTTAAATTACACCAACCTCCCTTTTCATGAAATGATACTCCTTCAAACGTTTCAAGAAATGAAACTTCCACTCTTGAGGTTTTTATAATTGCAATAGTATTTTGCAATTATTAAAAAAAAAAAGAAAAAAGGTTTTTATAATTGCAATAGATAAGTCCATGCTCTTTCACACTGTAACTTCCTTAATGGAATATTCCATTTAAAAAAAATTATTCCTACAAACCTCAAGGGGAGAGTTTTATTTGTCCACTACCCTCAAGGGGCGAGTTTCATTTTTTCCATATGGCTTGGATAGGAATATTTTTTTAATTGGAATATTCCATTAAGAAAGTAACTATTTGAGAGGGCATGAACTTATTTATTGCTTTTATTCTATAACTTCAAGGGGCAGTGTCATTTCTTGAAACGCTAGGGAGGGGAGGTGTGTTCTCTTGAGAAGCCTCTAGGGAGGTTGATGTAATTTTTCCTAAAAACTAATATATTGGGTGAGTGAGTTCACAACTCATAAAGAAAATAAAACTTGAAAAAAATAAAAAAAAAAAAAAAAAAAGCAAAGAAGACAAACAATAATCAGAGAAGTGAGAGTTCAAGAATATATCTATACTGGGCAAGAGAGAAAGAAAGTGTTGATGAACTTCAATTGGTGCTGACTTGATTGGGTGAGGGTCGATTTGAGTGGCCATGGAGACAGAGTAAGAGGGTTAATTGTTGACTGTGTTTGAGATTAATTTTTCCTCTCCTTGTGTTTGAAATAAATTTTTTTTCCCTGGACCCATCATTGATACGCATGCAACCGTATCTCCAAGGTGTTTGTGTTCAACACAAACACAGTGACATGAAAAAGCCTAAATGGGGCTTTTTCCATGCCCATGCTTCTTAACTGCCTTCTTATAAAGAATGATATGATCATTCTTGGATGTGGAGGAGGATTGCTGTGGCTTTTGCATGCGTGCATGTGTGTAATCATTGCATTCTTTCTGTTGTAGAGGATGATAGGATTATAAAGTAGGGTTCATGGCTTTTAAGTGAGTGTGTATCTGTGTTTGTTTGTGTCTCCATGCATGAATGTGTAACTTGAAGATCAAGCTGTGGAGGATGGCTGTAATGGCTCTTACATGTGCATGAGCGTGTAGGTAATTTTTGAGTTTTGTTCCCCTTTTATGAAGAAGAAAGGATCAAGTTGCAGAGGAGTGCTGTCATGGATTTTATGTGTGTTTATGTATGTGTGTGCCTGTGTTACGGAGTTTTGTTTACCTTTTATGATCATAAGATCATAATGCGGAGGAGATCTGTCAGGGACTTTACATATTAGGTCAGTTATGGCATCACGTTATGATCCTCTTTAGTTTCTTGTGTGTCTGAGTTTGTATACACTGACTTTGACAATGCCACCTCAGATTGATTTGCTCCTTTTGGGAGTTGACTTGCCAACAGTTTGTATAATCGTTTTTGGATGTAACTTAGTGGTGTGATGAGATTGTAACCATTTTACTACATAGTACCTACGCTGATTGGAAGGTCCTTTTATTAATGGTATTGCTATATGTTGGCTTAGCTTATTATTATCGTTAATGAGATGATTTGCTGTTGGGGTCTAATTTATTTTCTTGTATTAACTGAAATTTTCTCCATTAGATGATTATGATCCCAGAGATAGCTTTGAAAATTTTGCAATATGACAGGCTCACTATTTGTTGGGACTTGCATTGCTACAGAGGCAAGAATATGTTATAGGAGTCAAAGAACTTCAGAAGGTACAAAGTGTTTTCTGATCTGGATTGTTCTTGAAAATTTTTTTTCTCCATTGCTGCTGATGTTTTCTTTGTCTAGTAAAGCCCATGAAGTTTTTGGATTAATTCTACTTACCAAAAAAAAAAAAAAAGTTTTTTGATTAATTATTATTCAATGTTATTACATGTGGTTCAACTATAAATGCATAGGACAGGTACAGTATCCCAATCATAAATTCTATTTTCATTACTGTCCTGTTGAAGTCTTTTGCATTTGAGGTTGTTATTGCAAGTGATATGTATGTTGTTTTTTTATTTTCCTTAAACATTGTATTTATGTTTCTGTCCGTCATTGTCGCTATTTTCTTTTGAGATTCTGTTGATGTAGGATTTAAGAAATGCAGCCCTAAATTAGGATTCTTGATGAGATCTTGAAGGATTCGTTCTTGAATAGGTTTGATGATTAAGGGTTTAGGTAGGCTTAGGAAATAAAAAGATTGGATCTTGAATCAATTGATAACTGTTTGTGTTGATTCAGTAGATAGAATGACAGTAGATAGAATGAGGAACGAACAAAAAAAATCCTAGGCAATCACACCTGCTAAGCTTAAAATAAGGTGCTGAAATTTTATTAAATTCAATCTCTGTATCGTCATTTTGGATTACATAAAGGCTTTTATATAGGCTATTGGTCGATCATTTTTCTGGAAAGACTAGTACTACAAAAATAATAACAAATCATTTTATATAGGCTTTTATAATACCTTTTCCAAGAAAGACTAGGATTATTAATAACAAATAAGAGTACTTAATAACTTCTAAACCAATTAGGAAAAAGCTCAAAACATAAAATAGGATCTATGGGCCTTTGGGGTAGCCTATTACAGCCATTCTAGTAAATCTAGAGATTACCAAACCGACCTTGCTTGTAGTAAAACCTAATTGAAACTGAACCATCAACTTTCAAAATTCTAACCTATACTTAAATGAAACTTTATATTAAGGCTCAATAATAACTAAAGTAGCCCTGGGAAGGTGCCAAGAAGTCGTTCCATTGAAACTAGATCACAATTCTTGACTCTTTTGGTATTTAATCTTGATTTTATTTGAACTCTTTGTTGGCTGCATCACTTGTTAAGTAGTAGAAGACAGATCTTTTGAGTGTTCATTTTCGCATGCTTGACTTTGATGCAGATGTTCTAGTGGGAATGACTGAATGTCAATTAGAAGAAATAATGTATGGTAATGGAGAATTTTACATCTATGGTGGACTCTAGAGGGTAATTGTCTCATTGATTGATTGACAAATTTTCCACCAGATTTTAGGCAAATTTTTAATGTTATAATAGAATGGACATCTCATACATAAGTACTGTATATTTAAGTAGCACTCATGATTTAACTTAAAATCATGTCTGTATAGGTGGGATTCCTTTCCAGACTATTTCCAAATACATTATAGGATGGCTATCCTTGTTAATTTCCCCTCTCTAGAATGTCTTTACTGGGCCATTACTCTATGCTTTTCACAATTTGTTTAGGACTTGTATATACTTATCAATACCCTATATCTGGCTTATTGATAAGCATGCTTTGGGTCTGTTTGGATAGGCTGTTTTGAAAACTACATTTTTAAAAAATAGCGTTTTTAAAATGCGCATTTTGAAAACATGATTTTGAAAGCCACAATTAAACGTTTGGTAAAACTTGTAAAAATTGCGGTTTAAAAACTGTAAATTTTTTGTCGTGGATGCAAATTACCGAAAAAGGACTTTTTTTTTTTTTTTTTTTTATTTTTTTATAGAAGAAATACAAAAAAAGACTTAATTTTGATGTTAAGGATATACTGTCGTTTTAAATGTAGTCCATGCTAAACATGTTAACACAGTTACCTAGTACCCTCACTTCAAAGCTTTTTATTTTTAATCCCTACTACATAGTTAAGGACAGCTAAGAAAAAGTAATAGTATTATATATGTTGCTAATCAATATCAACCACAAAAAAGAGAAGTAAAAACTAAAAAGTCTAAAAAGTGAAGAGACCAAATAGAGGGAGAGAGAAAGAGCCATGGGTCTCTTCTCAACCAAATAGAGTTCACCATTGAACTCATTCTCGCAGCTTCTAGTGTGTGTCGCATGATCTTCTTTCCAACAAATTAAATAGCTTGTGCCAAGAAGTTGCAGTCGTTTGGAAAGTCAGATCAAACATAGGTGAAGTTGCAGTCGTTTGGAAAGTCAGATCAAACATAGGTACATAGGTGAGAACTTAATAGGCTGATAAATTTGTTATTAAGCAAATACTTGAGGGTATTTTAGGTGTTGAGAGCCCTAAAACATTTGTCTTAAAACTAGCATTTTCACAAAAAGCTAGTTGGAGGAACGATTTTAAAACGTGATTTCTTGGCATTTTGGAAAACGTATTTTGCTGAAAACGTGATGCCAAACGCATATTGCTTTGCATTTTTTTCTGAAAACGGGCGTTTGTTCTGCACAAACGCCCATCCAAACGGGCTCTTTGACTTATTTTTTCTTAAGGAAGATGATGTATATTTTCCTCCCTCAATAATGGGATTTGAGGTAAGTTTGTGGGTTCAAGACTCACTATGTGCGTTGCATATGTAGATTTTGAGCCTGGTAGTTGCCTGTTTTCCGTTTCAAGGTATTATTTTAGGTATTATTTAGTAGTCTGATTATTATCTTTATTGTTTTGTCCAATGGACCTCGGACCAAATGGATCTCCTTTCACTTAAAAAAAGGTGGAAGGTGAGGACACAAGTTCAATCCTGACTGAATGATTTATCTAAGAAAAAATTACTTCGTTGTTAGCCTTCTACTATGTTGAATTTTACACTAAAAACTTTGTAATTTGAATTAAATAGGCATTATATTTTAACATGTTACTTTTATTGATGAATTTCAGATTAGCTCTAGTTATGAATATTAGCTCTTTTCATTTGCTGCGAAATTGAGAGCAGGCCTGGAATTTTCAGTTGTTTTGTTTCGAAGTGTTATGACATGCAAACAAACACCTAAAAAATGGGAAAACATTTTACGGAAAATATTTTACTTCAAAACAAATGGAGCGTAATATAAATTTAAAAAAGTGCAACAAGTCTGATGCATGTTGACTTATGTTATGGTGCTTGACTTGTAGTAGCTTATGCTTTCTCAGGTGGGCATCTAGTGGCTGATAGGAGAGCTCTTAGTGTTAGCTGGAAATATGGATAGTCAAAAAGTAATGATTTCATGGTTAAAATGGTTTTCTTGTGGGTTTTAGTTAACACAATTGGTAATGGCTTCTGTCCTCGAATAAGGGACCAGTATATAAATCTTGCTTACACCAAAATCCAATTAGTATCTTGAATTGATAATATAGAGCAATTATCATAAACTGGACTCCATAGGTTCAAGTTCAATTATCTATTAAAAGAATAAGGACAAAATATCTTTTTTGGTGATCTCTGTTAGGGGGCCTTCATGATTTTGAAGCTACAAATGATAAAAGGAAGGTTGACTGGAGGGAATTTAGGAATGAAGTTCAGTTGGGTTGTTGCTTGTGGGACAGGTCACAGGTGTCTTGCCTGGACTTATTTGATTATTATGCTGTTTTATGGTTTGTGGGAAATATTTGATGACCTTACCTGGATATGAGATTTCAAAAGTTTAAATAGACGCTTAGTGCTAGTCCAGTAACTTACAGAGTTTGTGGGCATATCCTTGTTCCCCTTTATTGCAAAGAAATTTTTTATAATATGTCTACTGTTACTTTTCTGCTCTTTGGAGTCAAAATGTACAAGCTATTTTCGTAAGCATACTACTTTATTGAGATCTGATCAATTTTCTTGTATAGGCTTTGGATCTGGGAAGGGGTGCTAACCCAAAGAGCTACATGGTGGAGGAAATCTGGCAGGAACTCGCAAAAGCAAAATACTTGGAGTGGGAGAATGCATCTACCAGCCGTTCATGGGAACTGCAAAGCTTGAAGTATGTTTTCCCAGTGAGTTTCATATATGATGTTGGAAGGGGTCACCCTTTTATGAGTAGTTTCCGCATGTTTGTTTGCCATTGGCTTTTTGCCAGCCTTCTTCATATAGTTTCTGTTTATGTCTCAGAGAAGCTTGTGAGACTGCTCTTAAAGAAAAACATATACATGACATTTCTCAAATGGAAGGGTTCCTGGATGAATCTGACGAATCTCTTACTTCCCACTTGGAACAATTAGAGACTCTAAGAAGAGTGTTTAGAGAAGTTGCAGAAGCTGACATTCCATCAGTGGTGAGTATTTGGGTACCTCTTTTTAATGGAGTAATCTTTGAGTCTTTTGATGAATTGCTACCTTATTTTGTTGTGGAGACTGTATTTGCCAGGTGCCGGACTACCTCTGTTGTAAAATCACGCTTGATATCTTCCGTGATCCTGTCATCACTCCCAGCGGGGTAACATATGAGAGAGCAGTGATTCTTGACCATCTTGAGAAGGTGATGTTGCTTTTAGATATAGCGTGTTTAAGTTTTGAGTTCTTAAATTTCCTTTCATTGCATTGATATCTGATTTATCTAAAATCTAGGTGGGTAAGTTTGATCCAGTCACTCGTGAACCACTTGAACAGTCCCAGCTGATACCAAACTTGGCTATAAAGGAAGCAGTGCAAGCATTTCTAGATGAACATGGATGGGCCTACAAGACAGACTGAAAGTTTGTGCTCATGTAGACTATAATGGGGTCTAACTGCAGTATTCTTTTTGTATGGTTGCGCCTCTTATTTTACGTTTTGTGTGCAACATCAATCATGTCTACTATATCTCCTTGCATAATCTTATATGTATCATGCCATGCTTCAGTCATATATGATGTTCCTCTTCTTTTGAATTGTACAGATTGTTATAAGTACAACAACCTGTTCAGTAGCGTGTACAGATTGTGTACTTAAGCTTACTAACAATTGCCCTTAAAAGGGTTGGTATTTTTTTGGTTTTTTAGATAAATAGAAAATAGGAAAAACATTAGTGATTTTGACTTAATTGCTTTAGTAGTTAGTAGATTTTAGTCATTTTCTAGTCTTACATTTGTCATGGCTTTGATTACTTTTTGTTATACCTATTTTTTCCTCCCACAAGAATGAGTGGAGGGTGAGTTCATGGGTTTAAAATCTACTTGATATTTTAAGTTTTTAATAATTGAAAAAAGTGTTTACCTGACAAAAATAGAATATGTTCAAGCAAAACAACTAAAAGAATGTGGTTGCACCAAAAAAAAAAAAAAAAAAAAAAAAAAAAAAACCGATGGCCTGTGTGGATGTTTAAAAATGGAGGGAGAGTAGAGTAGAGGGAGGGAGAGTAATTTAATACCCTTATTTGGAAGTTTTTTAAGGAATGAGGGGGAGGGGTTTGGAGGGGTTTTAACTCCTTTTAATCTCTTATTTTTAATTTCTCCAAATTGGAGAGATTTGAAGGGAAAGTGGAGGATAAAAATGCTTGATCAAATGAATTACCAAATTTGCTCTTATTATATTAATAAAATTACAAATGAAAAGACTAATTACTCTCCTTCTCTTTACTTAATTTTAAAAACATCCAAATAAGGTGGAAGATAATTATTTTCCTCTACTTTCCTTCCTACTACTTTCGTCCCTTCTACTTCCCTTTACTCTCTTCACTCTCTAAACTTCCAAAAAGGCCATAAAAGAATGTGGTCGGATTGTTATGCAAGCACTGACTAGACCCTTTTATGAATGATGCTTGAGCATCAAATGAGAAGTTAAGACTTATGATCATTCTTGTTAGTGTCAAATGGAAATTACTTATGTGATGGTTAGTGGTAATTTGAAAATTACCTCACTTTCAAAATGAAATCGTAAATTGTTTTCTCCCTAATTGATGGATTCATGTCACAAGTACGTACAGAATGAAACAAGATATATTAGTTTCAAAATGGGCGAGAATAGAGTTGGTTAAGCTTTTAAATCTAAGTTAAGAGTCATTTATTGTCTTCTTATGAAACTTTATGGCCTGGTTGGATGTTTAAAAATGGAGGAGTAAAGTAGAGGGAGGGAGAGTAATTTAATACCCTTATTTGGAAGTTTTTTAAGGAAGGAAAGAGAGGGATTTGGAGAGGTTTCAACTCCCTCTAACCTCTCATTTTTAATTTCCCCAAATTGGAGAGATTTGGAGGGAGAGTAGAGGATAAAAATGCTTGATCAAATGAATTACCAAATTTGCTCTTACTATATTAACAAAATTACAAATAAAAAGACTAATTACTTCCCTCCCTCTTATTTAATTTTAAAAACATCCAAATAAGGTAGAAGATAACCATTCCCCTCTACTCTCCTTCCCCCTACTCTCTTCCCCTTTACTCCCCTCTACTCTTCTCCCTTTCTAAACTTTCAAACAGGCCATTAAGGTCATATTTTTCAAAAATTGCTTGCCGTACTTAACCGATTATTGTCTTCTTTTGATTCTTTAGTTGCCTTCACCACCTCCATTTGTTGATCACGGTGATTCACTCGCATATCATCCATTGGTGACAACCAGACTTTGGCCATCAATTGTGAGCTGTCGCTGGCTGCCACTCGCCTGCTTTCATCATAATCATCTTTGACCAACTACCATTGCTGCCACCACTACTCTCCTCTCCTGAACTATTATTATTGTTGAGAATATTTAATACAACCAAATGTTAAGAAGATAATTTTAAGAGTTATGAAAATAATTCATTTTCCACTGAAAAATATTTTTTTCGTTGAAATAAATGGGGTTTAAGTTAATGTTGAGGGCTAACTAATGGCTAAGTTTTGCGTTGCAAATGATGTGTGTGAAACATGGAAAACTCATCAATAAGAACAGAAGAAAACTGGGAGACCCCAGTAAACAAGGTAATTATTGGATACTCTCGGAATACCGTAAATGTGTACTTCCTCCTCTCATATAACTGTGGGTCTCACTAATTAAATTTATGGTGGGGCTCACAATTTATGTGAGAGAGGAGAGTACGCATTTATGGTACTTTCGGAATATTCAATAAATTTCCCAGTAAACAGAATATAACTATATAAGTGGGCTGATAACCCGGCACTCAAACCAGAGTCTAACGCATGAAATTGGCTACATAAACACTCTAATCTACACAAATGCAAAGCACGTTGTCTACAAGATTTAAAGTATTCTTACCAGCGTATTCATGGAGGACTTTATATGCCAAAAGAATTTGGGAAAAAGGTCGCAACACATTAATTCTAGATGATGAAGATTTTCCCCCAAGAAGTGCGAGGACTTTCTTCTAGTTTCCAGAGGTGGTGTAATGAGTAATGACCAATTGAGCATCGTTCCACCAAAAACAAACAAGCAAATAAGGAAAAAATTTGATTTTTTTTTTTTTAAATATAAAATTCCTTGTTACAGGTGGTAGGGGGATTTGATGTATAATTTATATACGCTATAAAACCGAAGTCTATTGAACAGTAGTTAACTTTTTGTAGCCTCCACAACTTTACACAACTATTAATTTATTTAATTTTTAAACTAAGTGTTTTTAAAAGAAACACGTTTAGGGTCATTGGGTTTTTTTAGAGAAACACGTTTAGGGTGATTGTGTTCTCTTAAAAACCTAAAACCCTATTCAACGCACCATTTTAGGGTGATTGTGTTCTCTTAAAAACCTAAAACCCTAAAACCCTATTCAACGCACCTCACCCAAAAACCCTCCACATCACTATTTTTTTTAATAAAAAAAATAAAAATAAGTCATATTAGCCATTAGGATTCAAGGTTCTTGAAATACTTATATCATTATTTTATTCATATGATTTTTTAACCAAATTTCATTTAAAAACTCCTAAATCCCTACGTTAACCAAATTTCATATGGTTCCGATCATAGGGCTTTGTTATTAGTGCAGTGATGCTTGATCTCTATTGAGTAGTCACATATTTTTATTTATTTTTTGTTTTGTTTCAGACTTTCAATAAATTTTAGGACTATAATCTTCTATTGTGTAGTCACATATTTTTTGTTTTGTTTCAATAAATTCTAGTACTATAATCTTCTGAATCTTCAAGATTTTTGGAACTTTTAACATCAAAATTTTTTTAGTTTATCAATAGTCATGGATTATTCTTTTAAGTGTATCTTCACCTGCAACCATTGGCTTCATAAATTTACACCTCATTATAATTTATTTTACTTCTTAATTTCTTTAATTAGGCTGCAATATTAGGAGTTATTAGAGAGACTCATATTAGGATTAAGATTTATTAAAGAGACTCACGTTAGAATTATGATTTTTGTTGTTTGGGTCATTGGTTTAGGATCGTCTTTTTTTTTTTTTTTTTTTTGTTTAATAAATTTGAATTTAGGATGTACATTAGATATATATATAAATATATATATATATATATATATATATATATATGCGTGAATGTATTGGTTGGTGTAGGGTTTGGTTTGAATTCTAGGTTTTTTGCTATTGCAATTCACTCGAAAATTTTACTATACTTGAAAAAACGTAGTTCTTTTTAGGGTTTAATCTAATGTAATCTAATGTAGAATTGTAGATTCTCACATTGTTTGGCTAGGGTTATATTGCAGTTAATGATAAGTATAAGTGAATGTATGTATATATGCATTGGGCTAGCTTTAGTTTGATGATTTGACTTATATTTGTTCCTCTTCTTGGCATTTGTGAATTAAAGATTTAAAGAGCAAATTTTTTTTAGTTGATAATACTAGATTATTATGTGATTTTGTTTGAGTACATCAGTATTTTTATATTATAGCAGGGTTACATTGATTTGTGTTGATAAGTTTTGGCTTTGGGAGAAAAAAATTTCTATTATAACCGTGTTCTTTTTCTTAGACTTCAAATCCTACATGAAGCAAAAGTCTCTAACCATTTTCGTTATCATCTAACCTAACCCAATAAAGAGTATTGTTAACACCTACCACTCTAGTAGAATCCACTTCTTGTGGATTATTAGGGGTCACATCTGGGTTTTGGCTAGGCACGGAAGCTGCAAGTTTTTTCCAAGAATGATTTGTTGTGTTATAGATATACAGTGGAAAAGAATTGTCTTCCAATATCCAAGAAGTGATAAGAATCTCCTTCCTGGACTCAAGGAGTACGAAACTTATCATACTAGCTAGATCAATACCAAAAGGAGTTCCCACTCCTTTAATACGAGGTCAAAAACCTCCATCCAGCTTAAGAGATATGATGAAGAATCTTGTTTAAAAGAACCACAAAAAACATATGTCTTACTGTCTAGGACGGTAGTTGCAGGGTCAAATCTGGGATGAGTCATTTGAGGACATGCTTCCAACATTTGCTAGATCAATCAGGAATAGTGCCTATACTTAAGTACTATTATTCTTATATTCTCTATAACTTAAAATTAGGCCACCAAAAGAATATAGATGAGAGCTACAAGGACTTAGTACTGTAAATGACAAAATATGCGGTTCTTTGAAATGGGCAATTGGGAAATGTTTCTTCGTATAACATAGAATCAGGTAGAAAAAGTGGATTGAGTTGCTTTTTATTAAAGTAGCTCTATACAAAGCAACTCAATAGACAAATTAATGTAATATATATATATATATATATATATAAACTCAACCTATTACAACAAGATTGTTTTTTGTAATAAGCTACGATATTTTTTATATATTACAACAAAACCTTTGAAGCAATAAGCTATTGCCATAAAGTTATTTGTTGTAATAAAGAAGTTATTGCGTCAACTTTTACTTGTTTGTTGCAATATATAGAATTTATTGCACTGAGATTTTTGTGTTGCATAAACCTATTGCCTCAGGGTATATTACAATGGCTTGCAACAACTTTTTTGTCATTGCAATAACACATTATTGCAATGACTTTGTAGTTATGGCAACGATTTTTACCTTTGTAACATGCTTTTTTTTCTTATAATATAATACTGGATTATTATCTATTGTTCTTAGATTCTCTATCAATGGCCACCAAAAGAATATTGATGAAAGCCTAGGACTGTATGGTATCGGGACTTATTGCTGTAAATGAAAAAATATGTAGTTCTTTGAAATGGGCAATTGGGAACTGTATCTTTGTAAAATGTAGAATTGGGTAGAAAAAGCGGATTGAGTTGCTTTGTATTAAAAGAAAAGAAAAAGGGGAGGCATCAATTACCTATTTTTTTGAGAAGTCAGCATCAATGAGATACCACTTGTACTCTCAAAACAAAATCTCCATAGTAGCACGAAGAAGATGGAGGAGGAGAGGAGAAGGTAATCAGGGCTATTGGTGACTTTTCTCCAAGTTTAATTTTATATTTGGGTCTGTCTAAAATATTCTTTTCTTTCTTTGGCATTTAACATGATTTTGCTAAATAGTATACTCCTTGTGTACTTGAAGTATACTATAGTATAGTATAGTAAAAAGAGTATACTATACTATACTTGGAGTATACTATACTATACATTGCTTTTGCATTAGAATAGGTGTAAACACGCCCACATATTTCTACCTAATTCTATGTTATACGAAGCAACTCAATCCGCTTTCTCTACCTGATTCTATGTCATATTGTTATTGCAATAAGGTTGCTTTTTGTAATAAGCTATGACATTTTTCACATATTACAACAAAAACTTGAAGCGAAAAGTTATTGCCACAAAGTTATTTGTTGTAATAAGGAAGTTATTGCATCAACTTGTTTGTTGCAATATGTAGAATTTATTGCAATGAGATTTTTGTGTTACATAAACCTATTGCCTCAAAGTTTATTACAATGACTTGCAACAACTTTTTCGTCATTGCAATAACACCTTATTGCAATAGCTTTGTAGTTATTGCAACAATTTTTCCCATTGTAACATGTTTTTTTTTTCCTATAGTGTGATATTGGATTATTATTTGATTTAGGATTTCATTGATTTTTGTTGATAAGTTTTGTCTTTGGGAGAAAAATATTTCTATTATAGCAGTGTTCCTTTTAGACTTCAAATCCTACATGAAACAAAAGTCTTTATAAGCTTTCATTATCATCTAACCTAACCTAGTAAAGAGTATTATCAACACCTGCCACTCTAGTAGAATCCACATCTAATGGATGGTTAGGGGTCACATATGGGTTTCAGCTAGGCATGAAAGCTGCAAGTTTCTTCCAAGAACAATTTGTTGTGTTATAGATATACAGAGGAAAAGAATTACCTTCCAATACCCAAGAAGTGACAAGGATCTCCTTCCTGGACTCAAGGACTACAAAGCTTATCATACCAGCTAGATCAATACCAAAAGGATTGGGTAAAAATTCCCACTCCTTTAATATTGGGTCAAAAACCTCCATCCAACTTAAGAGATATGTTGAAGAATTTTTTTTAAAAGAACCACAAAAAACATATGTTTTAGAGTCTAGGACGGTAGTTGCAGGGTCAAATCTAGGATGAGTCATTGGAGGACACGTTTCCAACATTAGCTAGGATCAGTCAGGTATACTGCCTCTACTTTAGTACTATTGTTTTTAGATTCTCTATCACTCAAAATTAGGCCACCAAAAGAATATAGACAAGAGCCTAGGATTGCATGCTACGAGGACTTGTTGCTGTAAATAACAAGATATGCGATTCTTTGAAAATGGCAATTGGGAATTGTATCTTCGTATAACATAGAATCGGGTAGAAAAAGCGGATTGAGTTGCTTTTTATTAAAGGAAATCAATACAAAGCAACTCAATAGGCAAAATAATATAATATTAAAAAAAAAAAAAAACTCAACCTATTGCAACAAGGTTCTTTTTTGTAACAAGCTATGGCATTTTTCACATATTAAGACAAAACCTTTGAAGCAATAAGCTATTGCCACAAAGTTATTCGTTGTAATAAAGAAGTTATTGCTTCAACTTGTTTGTTGCAATATGTAGAATTTATTGCAATGAGATTTTTGTGTTGCATAAACCAATTACCTCAAAGTTTATCACAATGACTTCCAACAATTTTCTCGTCATTGCAATAATGCTGTATTGCAATGGCTTTGTAGTTATTGCAACAAATAAGTTGGGATGAGTCATCAGAGGACACATTTCCAACATTGGCTAGGATTGGTCAGGTATAGTGCCTATACTTTAGTACCATGGTTCTTAGATTCTCTATCACTCAAAATTAGGCCACCAAAAGAATATAGATGAGAGCCTAGGACTGCATGGTACGAGAACTTGTTGCTATAAATGACAAGATATGCGGTTCTTTGAAACGGACAATTGGGAATTGTATCTTCGTATAACATAGAATCAAGTAGAAAAAGCAGATTGGGTTGCTTTTTATTAAAGGAAAAGGAAAAGGGGGGAGGCATCTATTACCTATTTTTCAAGAGGTTGGCATCAATGAGATACCACTTGTTTTTTGGTGGCTGGCCTGTACTGTCGTGATACCCACAAAACAAAATCTCCATAGTTGCACGAAGAAGGAGGAGGAAAGGCATAGGTAATTAAAGCTACTAGTGACTTTTCTCCAAGTTTAACTTTAAAGTCAGGTCTGTCTAAAACAATCTTTTCTTTCTTCGGCATTTAACAAAATTGTGCTAACATTTTTGTTATGTAAATAAAAAAATAAGTAGCATATCAAGTCTTATTAGGGCATGTTTGGTCCACTACTTATTATATCTCAATTCTCATATCCCAATTTTTCTATCACAAAACTCTAATTTATTTCTCATATATTACTTCCCAAATTTTCTTTTAACTTGCTCTTAGTATGTTTAGCTCAAAACTTGACTTTAGTTTTCAATAGCTTTAACTCAAAATGGTGGATCCATTGGTTGAGTCCAACAAAAGTACTCTTGCCTTAAGAACCCATGAACTCTTCTCCCTTTCACACTCTTCTTTCATTCCTCTCTCCCTCATTCCTAAGAAGAAAGAAGAAATAAGGGAAGAAGCTCGATTAGTGCATCTCCTCACCACAAAAACTAAACCCACATACCACAAGTAGAAAACAAATCCACAGCAACACACATGAACCGACGAAGGGGAAGCCATTGAAACCCATAAAAGCTCATCAATTATTCCACCCCAAACCCAAAGATCGGCGTCCTTTCTCTTTCCCCATATTGGTAACTGTTTCTCTCTCCTCTATAGTGTGGATTTCCTCAAGAGGGATCTCTCTTCCCTTTATCCCTCACAGTCTCTTTCATTTAAGAGTTTGGTGGGTTTCTTACTTTTAGGTTTTTGTTTTTTGGGGGAAGAAATTTGTGGATTTATGTGCGGATGAACACGATTGTGGGTTTGTATTTCTGAATTTGATCAATACACGTGTATATGGGTTTGATTAGAATACATTTATTTTTGGATTTGCAATTTGCTTTGATGTGTAATTGTACGAACCACAAACGAAAGCCCAGCCCAAGACCATGACCTGCTCCCTAAGACCAGCCCACCTTGATATTACACCAAGCATTACCGTGAATTGCTGAGCATTACCCTGAACCGAACATTGGTAAACATTATCGAGGATGTTTAGTTGTATAGTGCAAGTTCCAAGGATGTCATTTCAGGAGTATGAAATGAGTTCCATCTGATTAGGAATATGGAGTAGAGATGGACCCAGCTGCTTGGGAAAAGTCACCCCTTATGATGGCAAACCCACTAAAGAAAGGCTATAAAACGAGGAAAAGGGATATGAGAAAGGGGTGGGAAAAATTGGGAGAGAGAGATACAATTGAAAGGTGAGGAACTACATACCTGAGGGTAAAGGAGTCCTGCTCGGACTTAATATGAGAAAGGGGCGAGGACAAGTTGTGAACATAAAAGCTAAAACCTCTCTTTAGCTCTATCAAAAGCCTACAACGCCATTTCTAGGGCCTCCCACCGTGGGAAACTCCTAACCCACAATATAAGTAAATTAGGCATCTCAGTACAAAGCCTTCACTCCATTGGGCCAAGCAACCATGGTAATATTTGGGTGAATTCAATAAACAAAAAAGAGAATAGTACCATAAAAATGTGAGTGTGATAAGAAGAAAGAAAGAAAGAAGAGAAAAGAAGAAAGGCAAGCATGAAGTGAAGAAGAAAGAAAGAAAGAAAGAAAAAATAAATAAATAAAAAATAAAAAGAGAGAGGCATGAACTAAAGAAGAAATAAAGTAAAAAGAGAGAGAGAAAAAAAAAGAAATAAAAAAGAGAGAGTTGGTATGTCATGTGAGTGTGACAAGGCCTTATAGTGGGTCCCATTACTTTTGTGTATTTACTAAAATGCCTCTTAACTCATAACTTGAAATCTGAAAACACAAAATATTTGTTTTCAATTCCCATCACTCTAACTCAAATAATTGAGTTAAAGTGATGATAATCAAACCAAATAAAACTTGCACTAGTGGGGCCCACAATTTTTGGTTGATGAGGGATGAAAACATAACAAACCAAACATGGCAAGAGAATAAGTTCATAGAAGGAACTCTAGTTCCAAGAGGTGGCAAAACAGATGTGGAAAAAATCCACGTGAAACTCAAGTCTTTCCTCAAAAGAAGGCCAAAAGAAAAAATCAAAAAAATCTGAAGCCTTATCGATAATTTGTTCTTCATTCTTTGGACATCTTCTTCTTCTCTCTAGCCTTTTCTCTAGATTAATCCTGAATCAGGCCTCTAAGGCCGAAGTTGACCACCGAGGTGGTTTTCTCTCCTCTCTCTCTTGGTCAAAACTCCGGATCAAAAGCCTATGAGGTGGTAGTATGCTATTGGGTTTGGGTTTGCAGCTTCTGATCAAGATGAGGTGGTGATGCGTTGTTGGGTTTGGGTTTGGGTTTGTAACTTTCTATTGAGATAAGGTGGTGGCGTGTTTGTTAGGTTGGGTTTGTAGGTGAAAGGTTCATGGCAAAGTTATGAATACTGTTTCATAACCCGTTTCGGTTTGTCCAATGGAATTGAATATTTCGGTACAATTCTATTTTGGCATACCATTTTGACCCATGTCAGTTTGTTGATCTCATGTAGTCTTGTAACATTTCAATTTAAAATCAAGTAACAAAATTTGGATGGTTATTCTTCTAGCATTTATTTATTTTGTTTTTTGGAAAACTTCTAGTAAGTAGTAGCTACTTCAGTGTCACTTCTTAGCGATTGGTTCCACCACGAACTAACAAATATGCACGTAGGAATAGTCACTCACTAGCTCTCTACCACATATTGATAAACACTAAATTACCCATATA
This sequence comes from Castanopsis chinensis, assembly GCA_032878915.1. Lineage (NCBI taxonomy): Eukaryota > Viridiplantae > Streptophyta > Magnoliopsida > Fagales > Fagaceae > Castanopsis > Castanopsis chinensis. The sequence continues at coordinate 49,531,190 of JAVQMG010000132.1, forward strand.
CCCAAAATACCCATTTCAGATTGCTGACTAATAACGAAGACCCATATGCAAATCACCCAAGCAAATAGAAGAAAAAGGTAATCTTGAAGCTAAACTTGCTTCATTGTAGATCTACACTGGGATGTGCTTTAATTTTTTGGTTCATCATTATCATCCACAGCTTTGAAGCATTGTGGACACCCATCATTTTTGAGTTGTGTCACACATTGGGGGGCTTGGCGACGTGTCTCATCGTGTGTAGGTGAGGGGTGTGTGTGTGTGTGTGTGTGAGTCTTTTAATATTTTTAGGAGTTGCTGCCACCTACCATTGATTTAAGATGTGGTTGGTCACATATTTCTAATTTGTTTGACCTAATTAAACTAAAAACCAATTCAAGGGTCTTTAAATTAATTAAGACAAACCAACGTCTTCGAACCAAAGATTCTTGGACTCGAAAGTTTAGTTACCGGTGGGGAATGTGTTAGGCACCTCACACTGCCTATCTAAAGGATAGTAACTTATTTTAATTTAAACTTAACGTTAACATTTTAGGAAAAATAAATTAAACACTGTACGTACCCAAATTCTGCTTAGTGGACTGGGCTCAGAACTAGGCTCACAATTTACTTGGATAGTGGGTCAAGAGTTTCCTACTGAGAATAGTTCCTAACCAAGCAACCCAACAATCCCCTTTAGTTCTTTCAGACTCCTTTTCTTTTCCCTCTGGGTTACTCTCCCTTTCAATGGTAATACCTTCCTCTTCAACTATCTATTTTTCCTTTCCAATTGTCAATCCCTACTTCTCATTCTATTCTCTTATTTATAGTTTAAGATGGGTGGAGGTGTTATGATTACTTCCTGATCTCCTTCGTGTGGACGGGGTCCAATCCTATCATTTCTAATAAAAAAGATGCTCTGTTGGGAACGATGGTAAAATAGCATTGGAAATAGTTCTAACCTTCAATAGATTGCTCAGCAGCGATATTTCCCAAGCCAATATCTGGTTGCGGAGAACATAGGCTGTTCTCGGTGAGCACATCCCCGATCAAACTATAATTGATCGGTATAGGCTTGTTTCTGATATGTTCAGGACAGGATGGGCTTATCATGGTACTTAAGCTTAGCTCGGTGAGCACATCCCCCAAGATCTCGGTGAGCACATCCCCCAAGATCAAGGATCCAATAGGAATGGGATCATGCCCTATACCATAAGATCTGGGCTCAAGGCTCAATGGGCCTAAGACCATTCCCCGTACAAACACTTAGCATTTTTATTTAATTTTTTTTTTTTGTACAAACAAATACATATACATATCATGCAAGTATTTTTATTTACTTATAAAGTATCATATTAATATTTATGGCAAGAAGTATATACAATCAAAACATGTAAGTAATATATACATAAAATGAGAAAAAATTTACGACGTTGCAAGAAAATAATACATATAGCTTTTTTTTTTAGAAGATAATACATATAGCTAGCATGTGAGTATTTATTTATTACATATTTAACATGTGATTATGTACATAAAAAAAAAAAAAAAAAAAAAAGAGAAGAGAGGAGATGAAAGATGTCATCTTTTAGCACTTCTTTTCTCCAAATTGTCATTCTCATGCACAAACAAAATGAACCAAAACATTAGTGCAAAGGGGAGGGGGAGAGTATGTTAGCTTGATAGTGATCTATTGGTTCAATGAAAATGAATCATAGACAGAAATTTAAAAAAAAAATGTGCAATTTCAAAAAGGTTCAAAACAACTTACCTAAATGGAGCCATTTAGATTTCTTTTGAAAACATGAGCATTTTCTTTTGGAGAACCTCATGACTTTTGGATAAAAGGTTTGTTTTAAAACAATTGTTAAACTTCGTTGGAAAATGACCTAAAAATAAGCTTCTGTTGATTTTACATGAAAAATGTTTTCTTTGATGAGAAAACACAAAAATGTGCTAATTTTAAGACAAATGATATTGTGAAAGTAAAAAGAACTTTTATGCACAAAATTTTCAGGAAACAAAACTTTTTGGTTTAAAACCTTTTTGAAAATTCTTATTTAAAAAAAGAAAAAAAGAAATGAGTTTTAAACTTTTTGGGAAGGAAAAACACTAAACTTAGATTTCGGATTTGAAAACATTAAAAGTGGGAGGAGGGTTTTTAAGAAAAGGTTTCCATGGTTTTAGTGAAAAACCATGGTTTTTGTTTATCTTAAGATAGAAAGAACTTGGTTACAAAGGGGTTTTAAAAGAATGGTAGGTTTAAGATTAAAAACCATTTTATTTTAGGGAAAGGCAATTCCCATGCTTTTTGAAAAAACTTAGGTTAACATTCTACAAAAATGATTTTAAGAAAAGCGTTTTCATGGCTTTCACTTGTAACTCACATTCTACCTAATGACAACAATGGATGTTTAATAAAGCATTGTAATGGCAGGTTTAAATGATCCACAAATACTTTACATACCAAACTAGTTTATTTATTTAAAAATTCTTGGTTGACCCAGAAGTTGGTAAATGTGCATATGCCAGTGCCTCAAATGTCGTAGGTTTGCCACTGAGGGTTGCCACTGAGGGTTGCATTTGCATTTAATTTTGTTTAGTACACTTGTTGTTGGTGAGAATGATTTTAGTGTTGAAATCCTAGTTCTTACCCTTGATCACGGTTATTTGCATTGTTGTTTGCTGTTTTGTTATGAATGAGTCAATTTTGTTAGGTTTCTCAAAACCAAAGACAGCTTCATACCATGAATTCCCATAGTTCTACTTTTTCCATTGGGGTATTGATGCATATCAGTTAGGGTTGTCCACAGGCCAAGTTTGTGCCCAACCTGAACTAGACCCGATGACTTTAGGTCCACAAGAACTGGACCTGCCACCAACTGTGAAGAGCAGTCAGTTCAGGATAGTTAGATTTCCATGGGTGGTGGTTGATTTTGGTTGGAGTAGAGGAAGAGCAAACTGGCTGAAACTTGCCTGATATGGCTAAAAATCACTCGGATTTGGCTGAAATTTGGTAAGATCTAGCGAGTTGTCCTTAAATATATCGATATCTCGATGAGATCTGGTTGGATCTGTTGAGATCTCAATGAGATCTAGCCGGATTGAAACGAGATTTCGTTGGATCTATCGAGATATGATTGGAGACTACCTGATGCTGGTGGAGAACAGTGAATTTAGTGGGTGCAGGTATGTTGGGTTGGTTGGATTCGATTTTTGTGCAATGACTCACCAACTGACCAATTGAAATTGGTTTCTGGCAACAGAGACCCGCCGCTAACTGTCATAGGTGTTGGGTCAGAGCGAATGGATGGATCAAGCTCACAGTTTAGATGGACACCCTTACTATCAGTCATTGCTTTAATGGAGTTTGGTTTATGTCAGAATTTTTCAGAGTTAAGTCTAATCCCATCCAAATAGCACTAGTTAGGCTGCAATTTAAAAAGAAATGGAGTGACTTCGTTCTCATCCAAATAACATTAGGTAGGTTGTGACTTCATTTCTCATCCAAATAGCATTAGGTAGGCTGCAATCTAAAGATAGATAGACCGGTTTCATTCTCTTCTTGGTTTCATGAAGATTAACCCAAGCTTTTCCAATTGTAAGTACTAGCCGAGTTAACGCATGATACTGAGTTCACGCACGATCTGGTGCATTTTGTTATTAGTTTCCTCTAATATTTTAATAATTTTCCTTTGTAAAAAAATTTTAATATTTAAAATGGAAAGACAAAAAGAAATGTGTATTTATTTTACCATACTATATGTGTTTATAAATTGAAAATTGCATGAGAAAATGATTTGTATAGATAGGCATGTTTCATGCCTACTCAAGAATGAAAATAGTGTTTTGACAAAATAAAAATGCAAATGTCCTTCAATTATTTTTTTAACATTCTTGATTGTGTTATTAATTTTTTTTTCTTTTTTTGTTGAAATTTTTTACACTTTTCTTAGGAAAATGCTAAAGTTACAAACTTTTTTACAAATTGTTGATATAATGAGATTAAAAACTTGCCACAACAAAAATTTGTGAAAATAGCTTATGATCGTAGCATTACTTCTCTTCTTATCATTACCCAAAGTTTATTTATTATACTCTTTCTATTTTTGACACTGTTATTCTTGTCATTACCCTTGTATTAAAAAGAAAATGATTTGAGCCAAAAATACTGAAAATTTCTTTAATGTGACTCATAATACACAAATATTGTCAAGCAAAAAATAAAAACAAGAATTAAAGTACACAGCAACCCTTACACATGGAAGAGAATATTTCAATTTTTATATGTAATAAATTTTAAACATAACATTACATTTGCAGGACGCAGAAAAGGCATAAATTAGTCCATAAAAGTGTAAAGATAAATTTTTTGTTTTCTGATGCAATAATGTCAGAAGAGTAAGCTAGAATTAGAGTTACAAGGCCCAAAATAAGTTCATAAAAGACTTTGAAGCAAGAGTAGCCAGGGCCTTATCCTCTGAAGTGACTCTCCTATGGACAACATTTATATGGAAAATTATTATATAGTCCGGGACTATTCTCTCTCCATGGGGCCTACCTTTCTGTGAGAGGAAGGGAGTATAGTCTCAAACTACCCAATATTAACAGCCCCATTTATACACCACTAGCATTCTCCAACTTCTATGCAATATGCACTTGTGGCCTTCAATAAGCGCAACAAGTTGAAACAGATATTTCTCAAAATGAGGTCCTCTTCTCTTTAACTTATCGAAACAAGTCTGCAAAAATCAAGCTATATAGCCTAATTTTAACAGACGGGCATCTAGCTGCATGCCAAAACCACCCCAATTCACACAATCCATGCTAGTTTGTAGTGTCCCTCAATTGTCAGCAACACCTACAAACCCTCCACAATTGGTCACACTTGCCTAGTACTTTCCTGTAGTTACTTTGATCTACCTGGTTGGATGAACATGCCGATTTTGGCCACGTACCCGTGTCGGATACGGGTACTAGTAAGACATGCCTCAGAGAAGTACCAAGTGAAAAAAAATATTAGAACAAAGTTTAACTACAAAATTGGTTGTAGTTTTAGGCTACAATCTTACTTAATAAAATAAATATTACTACATATTTTAAAAAGCAGGGTTCACATGCAGCTCTTCCATAATTTTTATTTTCAAATCATTTAGGGTCTTTAGCTTACGACGTACCATCATATAATAACACTTGATACCCGGACCTTGAAATGGGAATCCGTCAATAGGGTTGGCATTGCTAAGGTGTCCACCGTGGTATATATTTATATGGATCATTGACAACCTATTGATCATAAAGTGTAATTATGTTAGTGATAAATTTATAACTCTCAATCAACATTAATTACAAAACTCTGCATATGAAATGTCAACAACTTGTTACCTACGGTATAGTTATGACGTTATGTCCCAACACCTCAACCAAATTTGCATATACTCACCCCAAATCACATACAAAAATAGTCATTACCTATTTCATATTCTTTTCAAATTCTAAATCATTCTAGGGGCATGACTTTCAAAACCCGTTCAAATAAGTTATGATGAACAAAAATATTATTCCCAACCACTCATTATCCATTTCATCTATGTTACATATTTTAAACAAATATACCTTGAAATAATTTATGCTAAAAAGGCTACAAATACTATCTTAGGTATCGAACTCATAATCCATTTCATACCCATGGTAAAAACCTAACAATGCTAAATATTTCCAATAATTAATCACAATATTTACAATACTAAATATTGTGATTAATACTAAATATTTACAATACTAAATATTCCCAATAATTAATCACAATATTAATTATTTTTTTTTAAAAAAACCTAGCAAATAATTAATCACAATATTTACACTAACAAATCTAAACAAATATTCCTAATATTTAGAATAATATCTTCAACTAGTTGTAATAACTTCACTCAATAAATAAATAACATAACTCAAGCACAAATTTATATAAACATTACCTGTGAGATGTAGATTTACTTCCACTGTGAGTGAGTGTTGTGAGAGTGGATTAATTTTGTTGAGGGAAAGAGTGTCGTGTGAGTGATAAAGAGAGTGTGAGAGCTTTGAGGGAGAGTGTGAGAGAGCTGTTGAGGGAGAGTGCGAGAGCCATTGAGGGAGACTGTGAGAGCTGTGAGGTGTTGTGACTAAGTGAGAGAGATGGGTAAGGGAGAAAAAGGCATCGTTGGGACCCACATTACACATGGAGGGGTTGGTTACCATGCATAGAAATTGAGTTCTTAAGACTCGGTTTTCATTAATCAAAACTGAGTCTAACGGGCTCGAGTTTAGTATGTATGTACGTGGCCAAAAAGCGTGAAAAAGGCACCGCTAGGACCCACATAGAAATTGAGTTCCTAAGCCTTGGTTTTCATTTAAGCAAACTCGAGTCCAACAAACCCAATTTTAGTAAAATAAAACTCGAGCCTAACGGACTCGATTTGCATGCCTATGTGGACAGGATGTCCACCTCAGTTGCTACCATGACGTAGGAATCGAATTCATTATACTTGATTTTTCACATTTACTCTTGAGTTGTTAGATTGCTAAATAGTTTGAAAAGTGTGCTAACTAACAAAATAGTTTGAGTTTGAGTGTTATTTTCCAAAAAACAACCCTTCTTTATGCTTTTAATGTACATATCAAATTTTGTGTTAATCAGATTTTATTTACTATATGATCTATAAGTTTATATTCTATGCATAATTTTAAACTACAAAAACTTGCAATTTAAACAATATTGATGATATATCTATTGATCTTTAACTTTTTAGAAATTTTGTAAGCAATGAAGATATAAGAAGATGTAATTCAATGGTGGATTTATCAAAATTCAAGCTACAACTAATTTATAGCTAAATTTTGTACCATTATTTTATTCTGGATACGGCCCGGACACTGTTGTGACACACTGGACACGTCCTGGACACGGGAGAGGCCAAACGGGCCCTTAATTCCATGAGCATGAGCATATTGGGCCCGCAAGTGGATTGGGCATGTTAATGACATATTTTATGTAATTGGTTAATCCTTTGACAAAACACACTTTCCTTGTATTTGGGTAGATCTAGGATGTGTTTAATACTTTAAAGAACAAGAGTTCAAGTTTAGTATTAAAGCCATACAAATCTATCTAAGAAACATATGAAGAAGTGATGATTCATTAAGGCTCAACAGCTGCTCGAGAGATAGCTATCTATCGAGGTCTCGACAGCTGTATCTATCGAGCTTTACGAAATTCAGATTCCTGATCTGATTTTCAGCCCATGTTGACATGTATGTGTAGGTTTTTTTTTCTCACAACCCTAGACATATATTAGGCTTATTTTAAAGGCCGTCATATAAGAGAACACAAGGAGAACACATGCAAAAAGTGACTGAAGCCTTATTCTCTCAAAAAAAGAAGTTATTGCGTCTTTGCGCCTTAGGGTTTTGTAACCAAGTGTTTATTGATCTTCATTGTTGATGAAGTGAAAAACTTTACAACCAACATTCTTCTTCCTCAAGTTGGTGAGTGAGTCACATACTGGGATTCATGCAAAGGAGAATATAGAGGTTCTAAAGCGGTAGAAGGTTTCTGCTGTAAGTTTATTTACGAAGATTGTAGAGTTTAGTGACAAAGGTTTTGTATTAGATCTGAAACTTCTCTTTACTATAGTGGATTGCTTTTCGGAAAGATTTCTCCCTAGGTTTTTTACTATGAAACTAGTTGGTTTCATTGGTTTTCTTGGGTCATCATATCTTATCTTATTTACTTTTCTGTTGCACTTATATTTAATATGATATTGATGTTTGTTTGTTTTAACAAGTTTTATTCATAATAAATCTAGTTAACAACTTGAGTTTAAAACTTGTTAATTCTATCAACTTGAGTTCAAAATTTTCCAACAAGTGGTATCAGAGTAGGCACACTTTGATTAGGTTTTAATTTTTGCTATGTGATCCATTGACCCCTATTGTCATGAAAATTCTTGATTGTTTTGATTTACATGATCTTGTGTTGATGATGATGATGATATTCAAGATGCCTATTGCAAGTTTTATAATTTTTGTATGAAATCTCTTGAATGTTCTACAAAATTAAAAGCTAATTTTAAAAAGGCCAAACTTGAAAGAGATGAATTGATTGCAAAATTGGATGAAGCAAATGATTTGAATGAGAAATTTAAAACTCAAATTTCATCTCAGGTGGACAAAATTAAGAGTTTGGAAGAGCAACTAGTTGAATTTAAAACTGAAGATGAAAATTTAACTAGTGCCAAACTTGTTGTTGAGTCTAACTCAAAAGAAAAAGATTTTTGTAATCCTCCACTTAAAATGAATATTGAAGAGTTGAAGGCTAATATTGCTAGGATAGACAAAGGTAAACAATCTGATGTTAACGCTAAAATCTTTAAACTTATATCTAAAACTCCTCCTAGGATGAAAGAAAAATCTGAATTTGTCTGCATTTGTCATCATTGTCATATTGTTGGTCATATTAAGCCAAATTGTCCTAAGTTGAAGTCTCTGCCTACCTCTAAGGTCAAACCTCCTTCTAGAAAGCCGAGTAGTCCTAAAACTGCTCATGTTTGTCACCATTATGGTGTTTCTGGATACATTCGTCCTAATTTCTTTAAGTTGTATCCTCAAAAGTATCCAAATGGTCATAGGTTTTCTCTCAAGAACTTACACCTTTGTTTAAAGAGTTATTAAAATTTTTGAGCTTTTTAACTCAATTTCAGGAGAATTCTAATTCTTCTATGTCCTTTAATAGACATACTAGGACATGTGTCTTTTTAACTTCACGGCCAAAGACTCGTGCTGTATGGGTGAGAAAGAAGTCTAAGACTTAATTGTCTTTTTTGTTTATCCTCTGCGTTAATTCTTTCTATCTAAAGTTGGACTCTCTTGCTTGTTTTCTTATCTTTTTGGAATTATGCTTTCTTGCATTTGTATCTAGTTTTATGCATTACTTTGTTTAACATGTTTTTGTTTGTTTGTTTTTAATTTTGATTTATTTTGTTTTATTTAAAAAAAATTGAAAAATCAGAAAAATATAAAAACAGTGTATGTTTGTGTACATTGGTTCTTGTGAACCTTAAAATGGCCATTGAAACAGAGTTCTCTAAACTTTATATCTCTTGTAACTTAGATAAGCATCTCTATGCATAACTACGCAAGTAAGTTTTGTAGCTCTTTGTTTATGACGAGTAAGGTTAAGTGATCTCTTGTACTTAATACTTGTATCACTCTTTTTGACGGGAATGACTAGAAAATCCTAAGAGAAAGGCATAAATAATCATCTCACCACTGTTACCTGCCAATCATGACATGACATCTGTATGCTTCGGTATAGCAAAAAGTGCAATGTCAATGATATCTGTATGCTTTGGCATAGAAAAAGTGCAATGTCAAAAAGCTTAATATATTTGGGTATTTCTTTTCTCTCTTTTATATACCCATGCATGATATGCTTAATAAAAAGAAAAATATGAAAAGAAAAATAAAAGCAAAAAGGTCAAAATGTTTTATATATGATTGCAAGCGTGTATTCTAGGAGATGTGGGAGTTATAGGATGTACCTCGAAGGTGATAGTCTCTATCAAACAATTATGATCGTGTGTGAGTTAAATTGATTTACTCATACTCTAAATCATCATAACATAAAAACACTTATGCAATCATGCGATGTTTTCACATATAACGCGCAAAACTCTTTGCTATTTTTGATATATGTGTAAGTACAATGTGATTTGGCCATCACAAGGTTTACATGTGTTAATGTATGTTCACTAAACTGTCTTAACTTGTTTTTGATATATAAAATTGGTTAGACTTGTTTAGTGTGTGTGTGTGTGTGTGTGTGTGTGTGTGTGTGTGTGTGTGTGTGTGTGTGTGTGTGTGTGTTTGGATCTATGAGCTTAACATTTTTGTTAAGAGATGATTTTGAGAGCTTAAAATGTTGTTTAGATCGTTGGTTGAGTTGCTTGTTTGATTGCATTCATACTTGTATTTATCTCTTCTTGAAAATCTATTTTTAAGCAATCTCGGCAGCTCCTCGACACCTTTCGATACCTGGCTTATCTATCGAGCTCTTAAGCTGTTTCTTATCGCAACCTCAACACCTCTCGACAACGAGGTCGATCGATCGAGAATTTTTCTGTTTGCTTGATAAATCCTCGATATCTTTTCGATCCATCTTGGTTGGTTGATAGCTTCTCGACACTTCTCGATCGATCGAGATTCACTTGCATGCATTGTTTTTCACATGTTTTGCATATTTCTTTGATCTTGTCATCCATAGCATCTTGTTTCATTACATTCATGCATTTTTATGGACTCCTTGTGCCCCCTTGGTCATTTTTTATTATCTTTATATTTCTCGGGTGAGGCTTTATAACTTCTTGTACCTTTTGTCAATCATGACAAAAAGGGGAAGAAATTGGAGAAATTGTGGTTTCTTTTTAATATTCTACAAGTAAGGGGGAGAAATATATGCCCTTGTAAGGGGGAGATGTGTTTCATCTTGTTAGGGGGAGTGTTTACCTCCTTGTTGTTGTAGGAACTACTTTTAGTTTCTTCTTCTTGTACACCAGTCTTGTGACCATGTTTACATACATTGTGCTTATTTTTTATATATATGTGATGATGTATGTTTTTTTTTCACCTACCTCTACATGTATTGTTTTTTTTCTCTTTATGCACATGTTTCTTATATTTTGTATGCAATCCATTATTTTTATTTTACACAAAGATGATTTGATATGTTTTGTTTAAGTGTTTTAGAAATACAGGTTGTCAAAGTTTACTTGTCATGAACTCTCTTCTTGCAAAATTTTTCAAGAGTTTGTGTTAGGATAAATTTTATTGTATTCAACAAGTGAGTATGAGTTGAGTTAAGTGATTTATGACTTCTCTCATATGTTCATTTCTTTGTTGTGGTTTTGTCACGGATTGCCAAATGGGGAGATTGTTAAGGACTTTTATGTAATTGGCTAATCCTTTGACAAAACGCACTTTATTTATATTTGGGTAGATCTAGGATGTGTTTAATACTTTAAAGAACAAGAATTCAGGTCTAGTATTGAAGCTATGCAAATCTGTCTAAGAAGCAAGAGAAGAAGTGCTGATTCATTAAAACTCGACAGATAGCTATCTATTGAGGTCTCAACAGCTAGCTCGACAGCTATATCTATCGAGCTTTACGAAATTCAGATTTTCAAATCTGATTTTCGGCTCATGTTGACATGTATATGTAGGGTTTCTTTTTTCGCAACCCTAAACATATATAAGGCTTATTTTAAAGACCGTCAAATAAGATAATACAAGGAGAACACATGCAAAAAGTGACCGAAATCTTATTCTCTCAAAAAAAGAAGCTATTGCATATTTGCGCCTTAGAGTTTTGTAACCAAGTGCTTCTTGATTTTCATTGTTGATGAAGTGAAGAACTTTACAGCTAACATTCTTCTTCCTCAAGTTGGTGAGTGAGTCACGTACTGGGATTCGTGTAAAAGAGTTAGTCACATACTGGAATCCGTGCATCAAAAGAGTGGTGTTCATATATTGAAGAGTTCAGAGGTTCTGAAGAGATATGAGGTTTCTGCTGTAAGTTAATCTACGGGGATTGTAGAGCTTAGAAACAAAAGTTTTGTACTAGATCTGAAACATCTCTTTACTATAGTGGATTGCTTTTCTGGAAGGTTTTCTCCTAGGTTTTTTACTGTGAAACTAGTTGGTTTCATTGATTTTCTTGGGTCATCATATCTTATCTTATTTACTTTTCCGCTGCACTTATATTTGACATGATATTGATGTTTGTTTGTTTTAATAAGTTTTATTCATAATAAACCTAATTAACAACTTAGATTTAAAACTTGTTAATTCTATCAACCGGGGTCTAAATTTTCCAACAAGGCATGGGCTAAATTTTTTGCAAATTATTTACAAATAAATCCCTATTCTTTTTTATTTTGAAATTTTATTGTTGTTATTTAATTTTAAAACTTAAATAAACATAAATTATGTCCAAAAATATTTAAAATATACTTAAAAATAAAAATTAATTAATTAATTAATTTCCGTACCCAGACGTGTCGTACCTTATTTTTTCAATAATTGCCGTTCTCTCGTACCCATACCAATGTTCATGTCCGTGCAACTTGTACATTAGATACTTGTGCTTGCCTGCAAAATAAAGCTTTACTGAGACTTGGGGATATGTTACTTTTTGAAATATTAAGATATGACATAATGGGGACATAAATATTAATTATTTTTAGTAAATATTTTTTATATATTTTTATGCATTTATTTTTTGTATATTATTAAACATATATCTATTTAAGAGCAATAATGGATAATAAAGTGAATTTATAGAAAATTAAATGATGTTTAAAATACAATTAATTATATTGATTATCCATTATTAAACGATATTTACAATTAATTTATTAATTAATTATTAAATATATTTTTATTTATATATTTTTAAACATATATTTATTTAAGAACAATAATGTATAATAAAGTGAATCCATGGCAATTAAATGATGTTTAAAATACAATTAATCTCCAAAAAAAAAAAATCTAACCCATCAAATACTAACTGGACCATCATTTATTAATAACCAAATCTTATAATTTTAACAATTAAAAAATGTTAAACAAATAATTAAAGTTAAAAGTCAGTTAAACGATTCTTGAACAAAAATTATTATTTTTTGGTAGGACACATTAGGGACACACAAGTAGCTGTGTCTGATCCGTGTTAGACACGGGCATGCAGCCTATTATACGGTGTTTATGGGTCTTAGCTGAGCATTAGCACTTCTTCAATAGCCCCCGCCCCCCAAGCTCAAGGTTACAACGGAACCAGGTACCACTAGGCTACAAGGCCCGGTGGTTTCTTCAATTGGCCCTTAAACATTAATCTAAAGAACATCACATATTCCTATTTTTAAAATTTTGGATCCTCCATCCATTAAGCCAACCCTTGCTTTTTGAAGCAAGGAGAAATGAACTCAATTTTGAGGCCCAAATCTAATCCAAACAATACAACTTGAGCAAGAGTGCACTTAAAGAATAAATGATCCAAGTCTTCCTCAGTGCATAAGTCACATTTACTATCACGCACTATGGTTTTGTTAAACTACCGGTGCATAAGACACATTTACTATCACTCATTATAGTTCTGTTAAATTACCAATTATCCCAAATACTTAGGCTATCAAGAAATTATGAATTTAATTACTTAATCATAAATCTAACAGTTTCGTTTAACTATTTTGTTTTAATGAGTAAACCCTCAAGCCCAAACTTCAACACAAGAATTATTAACTTCAAAGGAAGCTTCAATCCCCATAGATGTCTCCATCTAAGAGCTATGACCCACCATTGAGAGTCCTCCTGAGTTCCCCCTACTTCCAAAGGTAGCTTACTTTTGACCTTATATCAACCATGTCATGTGTTACATTGAGGCCATATCAACTTATTAGTATCTCCTCATCTTGAGATAGGTGGTGGTTAAAATTTAAGCGGCCATTTTAGTAGAACATCGCTCGCTAACCATGTCTTGTTTCTAAGTCAAAGTGTGCAAAATTAACTTTAAATACCTATTAACAAATGAAAATTGTTTTGACTTGCTTAAGGGAATCCCAAAATATAATATAAAAAATATAAAATTCTCTAAAATGAATGACAATGATTATCAAAGTGTAGCATCTTTCCCCTATGAAATATAATACATTCTCAAAAAAAAAAAAAAAATATAATACATTCAACCAAAATAACAAACCCAATGAGAAGAATGTGAGAATACTTAAAATTCTAGATGTAACACAACAATGATAGCAACTTTACAAGTAGGCTAGGACAGGAGGTCTTACCAATCTAAGAGCATCCACAGCAGTGGAGGTAAAAATTTAGCTTTATAGCTCCACAAAAAGTTACTTTATCTATTTTACGTACTAACTTTACAAAACATGCTGCAATAGTGGATCTATTTTAGCTTTTAACACAATAAAATAATATAAACATCACAATAAAATAATATATCCACTACAATAAAATAATATATCTACTATAATAAAATAATATATCCATTACAATAAACAACAATCACAACCACCCGCAACTACTACCACCGCCATTGCCGCCGCCGCCACCACCGACTCTTTTACCGCCACCGCAATCGCTACCGCCGCCCACTGCCGCCACCGCCACTGCCACCGATTCTTCCACCACCACCACCACTGCCGCCACCAACTCTTCCACCGCAACCATAATCGCTACCATCACCGCCAATGAGCTTGAGAGAGTGACGGGCCGGCGGCGGTGAGCTTGAGAGAGTTTGGGAGAGTTGAGAGCTTCAGGGAGGAGATGAGAGTGACTAAGAGATAGAGAGACAGAGGCGTGAATAAAAAGAATGGAAGAAAATAAATAAGCTTCGTTATTTTAATCCGGAGCTGATTAAAAAGTTATTATTTTCTTTTAGCTTTGAGCTACAGTGCTCATGTATCTGCTTCAATCCCCATAGATGCCTCCATCTAAGAGCTATGACCCTCCATTGAGAATCCTCTTGAGTTCCCCTATGTTATACATGAGCACTGTAGCAATTAAGCTAAAATATTTAGCTATGCCTCCATTGCTGCAAGGGTGTTTTTTGTGTTTTTGTGGAGCTAAAATAGCTATATAGCTATTTAGCTCCACTGCTGCAAGTGCTCTAAGCAGACTAACTTTTAAAATTTTTAACCTTTGTCTACACAGTTGCTTACTTTCTCGACTCTGATGACTGTAAAGGTGAATATACCTCAGATGTGTTTAGTAACATATAATCAAGTTTGATGTATGGTCAAATTTTAATTCTAATTTTAGTCATATCTCTTTCATAGGGTATAACATAATTAAGTTACCAGTTGAGATAGGTCTTATGGTTCATTTCAGCTTTGCCTCGTCATGATCTGAAATGGGTACGGAGAACCTTCAGTTTGATTCAGAGTGAAAGTTTTAAAAAGGTGGAAATACTCTCAACAAGCACAAAAAAGAGGAAAAAACAGAAAAGTCTATATGGTAAAAACTTACATAATCAAAGAGTTGCTTCATAATAAAAAGAGTTTTAAACTGTTAATATTCATATTCACGGAAATTCATGTGGTAGCACACATTTTCTTTCAAACTGGACCGAGATCATATATATATGAAACTCATAAATATCTGAAAAATCTAGTAACAAGAAGCAGAGGAGAAAGATGTCACTTTAAAATCGGATTGAATAATTATTAAGGTCTCACCAATGCTTCTACACAAGCATTACATAGGACAACGACGTGAACAATGATTTCCTTGTATAAAAGCTGCACATGGCTAAGGCCATTTAGTACTACTTACTATTCATATTCTTTTTTTTTTTATGAGATACTATTCATATTCTATAACTGTTAAATACTGATCTATCACGGCATGTATAACTATCTAGTAATATATATAACATTGTATTTGGCGACAGACACACCGAAATTAAATTCTTTTAGCGTTAAGGATTGTCTCCTGTAACTGTAGGTGCTTTTGTTCTTAATTGTTTAATAATAGACTTGCTTTACGTGTTTCTTGATAGATTGTGGATATTTTTGTTTTAGGATCGTTTGGAAATGTAAACTCTGCAAGTATCCACATTTAACAAGCCGTGTACATTATTCACTAAGTTCTTTGGTCAGGTTTGATTTCTTTGTGAGTAGCAGAGAAGATAGAAAATGGTAAAAATTCTACAGAACAAGACACCATTGTCACTCTCAATTAGTTCTGAGGTTTGGTGGTGCATATCAGAGAGTTGCATAAACAGCAAGAAAGTATAATTTAAACTCGAGGAAATCATGGGGTTCAACCTGGCAAAGTCAGCCCTTCAAACGCACTCAATCCCTAAAATATACTTTCTGTATCATTGAAAAATATAAATGTTCTGAAAAATAATGACAATAGTACATGCTTATAAATCGTTTTTAGGAACATTGAAACAAAGGAACAAAAAAAACACAAGAAGAAAAGGGTATAAGATCAGGAGTCCGCTGTCTACCATTCAAGCTAATGTTCATAAAGAACTGGAACACTCTCTAAATGTCTGGACTTGCTACCATTCAAGCTAATGTTATAAAGAATTGGAACACTCTTTAAAGGTCTGGACTTGCTTATTCTGCTGCTGCTGAGGCTTTTCTTTGTGTCTAAACTGTTAGTTACCCTGCACATAAAAATCAAACTTTTACCATAAATGACCACAGTAGTGGCAGAGAAAGGCTCTCCCTTCTTCCTGGTTGCCTTGTTCCTAGAAGTCCATAGAACATAAATAGAGACAAAAGACACTGAGAAGTACTTTATGTTCTCTAAATTCCCCCTGATGGCTGTCAGCCCGCTTTTGATCCATGCCTGAATCGAGTAAGGCTGAATGAAATCAGTTTTAATGGAAAGATTGAACCAGACCATATCGCTCTAGATGTTGAGGAAAAAAAATGGCCTACAGCGTATCTTGGACACAAAAGGGCATATAATTTCTCAGTCCTGATTTGTCTTCTCAATTCTGCCCTCGCAGGATGAGCATTCAATATAATCCTCCAAAGAATGATGATCATTTTAGAAGGTAATTGTAACACACGTAACTGGTTCCAGAGCTCAGGGTCTTCACTTAAGGTTGTGTCAGTGAGATGAATAACAGAGCTTCCAGCTTGGGTTCTACAATGCCTAGCATGCAAGAGCCAGTATCCTTTTTCAACCAAATAGGCCCCTGCGTTTGGAAAGAGGTTTTATGAGCTTGTCAAAAGCACAAAAGTCATATGGTAAATAAACAACATGCATAATTAAAGAGCAATGCTATTAATATTACTAGCTGATGAGGCAATTCATGTGATAGCACCCATTTCCATTTAAACTTGACATTATATATTCTACTTAAACTCCTAAATGTATGAAAAGAAGAAGAGCGAAAAGAAAGAAAAATCTAACAAACAAAATGCAGAGGAAAAAGGTATATATGTATATCACTTTTATGTGAGATTCAATTTTTATTAAGGTCTCACAAAAGCTTCTGCACAAGCATCACATGGGATGATGAGGATTTCCTAACATTGAAAAATAGAAACAGATGGTTAAGGACAATTGGTAATATTGACTAATCAATACTATCTATTATTCTTTGCATAACATAGCTCTCCTTTTGTAAATCACTGATCCGATATGACAGTCTAACAGGTCTAACAACATTGTTTTTGTGATAGGTAGAGGATGAGGTGAAGGGATAGAAGGATGGGGTAGTGAAAGTGGAGGAAAGGGAGAGGAGACATTTAGAATTTGAATGTAGAGATAATATGAGATCCAGGTGACAAGACTAGTTAATATTTAGTAGTTTACAACAATAATGCTCTTTGCTGCCGTCCATATTAAATATCCCCATGCTAGTTGCTACATGTGACTAAATGCTTTTAGCTTTAAAGTTTGCTAGTGGCTACATGGGTCTAAATGTGGAGTTGGCCTGTATTTTTTATCAGGCCGCTGGCCAAAAGGCCTTATTGACCGAGTGAAGTGGAGTGGAGCATAATGAATGGAATGAAGCAAAAACTGATGTAGCAACTAGAAATCTTTAAACGCTGCTGTAACGGGTAGGGTTTCGTTATGTAACACTATTATAACCCTATTTTCTCATATAGTGGATTTCAGCTGCTCACTCCCGTGGAGGTAGGCATACTGCTGAGCCACATAAATTTTCTGCATAAACTGATTTTTCCTATCTGGTTGATGATTGCACACCAATTAACACTAGTCACAAACCCACACAAAGCATGGGAAAGTTTCTACTCCTATTAGGAAACATTACATTGCATTTTAAAAGGGTACTTACTAATTAGAGAATACTTCACTGAACTTTCCATTAGTGACATGATTGACGTTTTCGTACCTTGTCTTCAATTACAATAATAAATTCATTGTGTCTGCCTCTTGCATCTTCATCTAACAATGCGTGAGTATCATTGCTGTTCATAGAATTAGAGAGAGTTAATTCAAGCAAACAAAAAAGCAGTTCAAAAAGAAGCACAACAGCCACAATAATTCAAAGAATATATATAAAAGCAACTATTTAATAAATAATCATGTCTTGAGAACTTTAGTGCAGCAACAGACAAAACTAGAGAGTTACCAAGAGCCAAAGGAAAGGAAAAAAAGTTAATGCAGCAACAGACAAAACTAAAATTAAGAAAAAAGTAATTTACAGATAATCAGTAGCAAAGATAGGAAAAAATAATTTTGATTCATTGACTTACAGAGAAGTTGAACCCATTTTTCAAATTCCATCAACCTTCCCGGTCACTTTTACTAGATTCCTGGCAATCACTTAATTCCTCACAACATTCCATGTACTCACTTGACTCCTCACAATCAGAATTACCAAGGGCCATAAATTCAGGGACTCTTTCAATTCTTTTTGGGTGTGGTATGTCATCAGAGCTTCCTTCTCCACTGGGTGTAGTCCCATCATAGTCATCACGACTTCGCTTGGCTTTGCTACCTTTCGTTACCACTGCCAAATTGACAAAATTATGATGGAAAACATCCAAGCCCTTATAAGAAATGATGTTATTGTTGCTACTTTGAGCCATTGTTTGGTTGTGATCTTCGATGTCTTTCTTGTATACCATACGCAACCCCCATTTCTTCACCTCAAAGTCACGAGCTCTAATGTCAATGCCAATCTTACTGAATCCATTCTCATCACATCCCCACAATAATTTTATCAAATCTTCTTGTCCAAAAAATTCAGGAAACAAATAGAGTAACCAAAGATGATCTGATGAAACCTTAGCCACCCTTGTGCCAACTGGAGGATATATATATTCTCCATTGGCTATCAATTCAAAGCAAATTTGACTACCAAATAAAAAAGGGTCAACCATTTGGTTATGAGAACAAATCACAACACAAACAGCAATTCCCACCCATGACATAAATGATAAGGTTCTTTTATATTCACTTCAGCCCCCATACTTCGATGACAAAACCACTCTGGAATTTCACTTCCAGGAATAACCATATCATATCTATTCGCAATAGAGTGTCCCTGAAACATACAAGGCATGTAGTTTAGAGCACGAGTGCACACGCACAAAGAGAAACAGAGAGAGAGAGAGAGAGAGAGAGAGAGACCTGAACGATCTTTTTTATCACTGCAAGAAACATGTCAATGAAGCCTTGATTGTCAACCAGTTTACTGCAACCTGAAAGCCAAAGTTCTGCCTCACATAAAGAATTTGGTTTCAATAGATTTGGTACTGTTTCCAGTGACGTACAACCAAATCCCCAAATACAATCAATATTTAATGGAAGCCTCGGCAATGACAGAAGGCTTGTGCAATTCTTTACCCTCAAAGATTTCAGAATAGATAGTTGAGCAATGCTTTCCGGTAAGCAACCAAAATTATTTCCACTTAAATCTAAATGTTTTAAGGAGAATAAGCAGCAAATGTCATTGGGGATTGCATTAAGATTGCAATAACTTATATCCAAATCGATCAAAGAACACAAACCCAATAGTGAAGTTGATAACGAGCCCATGGGATCGGGACTCCTCAACTTAAATCCACCAAAGGCTAGTTTAAGAGATTTGAAGAAAGCATTTGAAGAACGCATTATTCTTATAGCACTTCCACCCACATCAAGCTCTTCTACACTTTCAGTAGTCCCCAAATTCTCTAGTAGCTTGCAAAGTTTTGAGCATCCGAAAAAATTGATATTTACAAGCGACTTCATATTAAAAAGAGTGAGAGGAAGTGACATAAGATTTTTACAATCTCTTACACTCAATGAAGCAAGACTAGTCAAATTCCCAATTGAGGTGGGTAATTTTGTAATAGCAATGCCATCCAAGTAAAGCCCAGATACACATCCCATGTTTTCTGCAAACTCTGGAATTCTTTTTAGTTTTAAGCATCCTGAAAGAATAAGAATATCAAGAGACTTCATTTCAAATTTGTTTGGAAGAATTTTGAGGCTTTTGCAACCTTTTAAATTAAGAAGAGTAAGCCTTTCATGAACTCCAACTGATGGATGTATCTCACATAATTTTACGCAATCTTCAAGAATCAATTTCTCAAGAGCTGGGACTTCGGTGATGTCTGGGGTTTCAATAAGTTTGAGGGACTTGTTCAATTCAATGAATTTCAACCTCTCAAAAGACTGTTGGAAACCGCCACACCAACAAAAATGAAAAAAAACAAAAACAAAAAGAGACATGAAACAATTAGCTTCTACAAAGTCTTTTAGTTTAATGAAACTTAACAAAAAAAAGGTTTTATAAGGGTTCCTAAATTACCTTTTTTCCTTTCCAAAGTCGTTCAATGTTGCTGCAATTCAAGCGAAGTTTAACAAGTTCATTTGACTGGAAATTTGATGGCAAAGATTTTGAAGGGTACTCACTCCAATCAAGAAATCTTAAGCTATTAGGAAGATGTTTGGGATCATGCATTAGTTGAACATGATGAATTTGGAGAAATTTTAGACATTTCATCTTTGAAAAGGCTTCACGATCCCAATATACATTTTTCGGTTCAGATGGCTCTAATACTATGCTTTGAATTGCCTCTGTCCCCTATAATTAGGAAAGAGAGATTAGTGTAAAATGAATAGAACTATTGTAATTTAAACTATGTTGCTCAATGTGTGTGTGCGTAAAATAAAGTATTTGCTCCTGTCGTTTAAATAACATCATACCATATTTTTTGTTAGTACATCATCAATGTCTTTATACACCCACAATCTACTACGCTTCCCAGGATCTTTGGAGCACTCGTGACGAACTATGTCTCGACCCATTTCTTGTAGTAAATCATGCATCCACAATTGTTTGCCATGGAATTTTATGAGAGATTTTTCAATAAGAACCCTTAATTCAATTTTAGGGAGAAGCTCAAGATAATCTACTATTTCTATGATAGTTTCTCGATTCATGTGATTAAAGAAGCATGCAATATCCAGGAAAATTTCCTTCTCTATTTCTTGAAGTCCATTATAGCTTATTTGAAGCACATTAAGAATTTTTCTTTCAGGAAATTTTTCAAGTCTATCTAATGCACTTTGCCATTCATCTGTACGTCTCTTGAACAAAAAGGAACCCAAAACCTCAATGGCTAAAGGAAGACCACTAGCATAATGTACAAAGGCATGGGACAACTCTAGATAATCTTTGGTAGGATGCTCTTTTCCAAAAGCTTTCAAATTAAAGAGTTCAAAAGCTTCATCATAATTCAATCCTTCAATCTCAAGTATTCCATCTACCTTCCTTGTAGTTAGCAAATGCACATCTCTTGTTGTTATGATAATTCTACTACCTGGACCAAACCAATCATGCCCCCCAACTAATTTGTTCAGTTGGTCTAATTCATTTACATCATCAAGAATGAGAAAAATCTTTTTGTGACATAACCTATTCTTGATGAGAACTCCACAATCAACACCTTGTACATTCATATCATTATGCATCAAAAGTTCTTTCAAAAGTGTTTGTTGTAACCAAAGTAAACCATATTTTTCAAAAACTTCCCTGACATTAGCAATAAAACAACAAGCTTCAAATTGATTGGAAATCATACCATAAACAACTCTAGCAAGAGTTGTCTTACCCATTCCTCCCGTCCCACAAATTCCTATAATGCGAACATCGTTTGACTCTATGGCTAAATGTGACTTCAATTTCTCAACTCGGAGATTTATTCCTACTAGTCCATTAGTATCTACTAAAAATGTGTCACTCAATTTATTTAATATCAGTCTCACAATGTTTTGGATAAATTTGGTCTCAGTCCTGCAAAATAAATAGAACAATAAGCTGCAAGTCTAAATTTACCATGACAGGATCGCAAATAAAAATTTGGTAGATATGTGGCATTCTGTTTAGTTGGTTAAAACTGAAATCAGAACGCATAAATGTAATTGAATGCTCCAAGCCAGAATCGAAAGAACTACCCATATAAGTGTTGTGTTATAGTTAATGTTAACAATGCAGATGTTTATCAAAAAATAAAATTAACTATACAATTATGGATTGTTCCATGAAATATTTCTTAATTTCCATAGATAATTGCATTTGAAGGTAGTAGATTTTACATTATTGGAGTTCCATTAGAGTTTTATTCAATGTATTTTAGTCATGTAACTTAAGAGATTATTTTTAGAAGAAATTTATATCTATTTTATTTCTAAAATTTCATAGACATTAGTAAATTATATCTTTAATATACACAGGAATTTTTTTTATCAATCCGTATAATGCACATGAATACTGCTTTTGGCTTCTAAAATGAACAGGTGAAGTGTAAAGGTGCTGCCAAATTGTTTGTAGTAAAAAATGAGTTCACTTGTCAAAACTCAAAAGTCCCATGGCTCAACAGTCAACAGCACCATGTGGTTCTCATATTGAGAACTTGGGTTCGAATCACCCTACTCTCGCATGTTGTAAGGCTTTAAGAGAAGAAAGGAGTTCAATGGACTTTTAAGTTACTAGCTCCCTTTTGATTTTTAAGTTTTGATATCTAATTAAACTCAAGTTATGTGAAATTAGCAACTAAAAAGTAGCATACACCTCTACAAACTTACATTTAGTCTACTTAGACAATAAGTTGCACAACATTGTTCACAACTATTGAGTTGATTGATTGTGATTGGTGTATAGTAAAAAATGTGTTAGTTGTGGACTCATATGCTAGTGATGTTCTACCAAACATAATTTACCATCTCAACAATTTGTGATATTTTTTTGTCTCTAGTATTACTCATAAAATTAACAATGTTATTTTCACACAATGGGAGACTATACAACTTTGCTATGGAGACAACTTATTCCACAACTTTTTTCACAATTTGCTAAGATTTCACATTGTGAGTGGTGGATAATTACTTTCACATGGACTTACCCGACATCACTTCCAACCCGCCACTCCAACAAGTAATAGAAAAAATTGTGGAACAAGTTATATCCCTAGAATTATTGTAGGACCATAATAAGAACTACTTATAAAAACCAATAGGCCATAAGAATTAAACTATGCTTTAAAGATAAAGATGTTTCATAAAATAAAATAAAATAAATAAAAAATAAAAAACGCAATTGGAAGTAGTTGGCAAAATTGGAAACTCCTTGAATCTCCACTTGAGTCTATTAGGATTTTGGCAAAATTGGCTTAAAAGCATTGCAAGAATTTATTTTAACCTAAGAAAATGATTAAGACAAGAGTCAATCTAATATAAAGATGAGTTTTTAAAAAAAAAAAAATTATTATACAAGATATCAATTC
Source organism: Castanopsis chinensis (assembly GCA_032878915.1). NCBI lineage: Eukaryota > Viridiplantae > Streptophyta > Magnoliopsida > Fagales > Fagaceae > Castanopsis > Castanopsis chinensis. The sequence goes on from JAVQMG010000132.1 coordinate 49,554,490, forward strand.
TATTTTAGAATAATCTAAATGTATATGTATATGAAACTCCCTCCTAGAGACTTGAATCTTAATCTTTGCCCCCCACATCCCACAAATATAAGTATTTGTGGAGTGACCGTTGCACCAAGGGTGTGCGATGGTAATATAAAGATGAGTTGAAATGTTAAAAAATAGTTGTTCTTATACAGTATTTAATGATCATTGAAATTAGACTAGGATATACTGGCTTATATTCTAAAGGGGCTATAGATTAGTTGATCGGCCAAAGAAGTTTAAGTTGTTCCTAAGATGGAGGATATAACGCCAAGCACTTCCCCATTTAACCCCACACACACACACAAATACATACGCGCGCGTGCGCGCGCACACACACACACACACATATATATATATATATATATCATATGTCCCACTTTGAATAGTCCACTTTATGCTCCACCAATAATAGGCAGAAGATTTTGTATTATTGTAGCTAAAGTAAGCGATCATTTCAAGTTCTTGAGAGGGGGAATTCAAAATTATTGGTTTAATACTGTAGTTTGGTGAATTATTTCTGGGCTTCACACAGTCTTAATGCTGTTATGAATCTCAAACTATTGATTAATAGAATATGTTCTATTCTATACATGATTAGTAGTATTCTAGGGCACAACATCATCAAAATTAATATGTAAATTACAATTAATTTACTAACTGTTAAATTATTGATTATCCTAACAGTTTAAGGTATTAGAAAATTGTGAATATTGAATCATTTAACCAATATTCTAACAATAATATTATTAGAATTAATTAATAAAATAAAAAGTAAACAAATCAAAGTAAAAAAATATACAAACTAAGCAATAGAAGCTGATTATGTAAGTCTGGATTTTTATCACTACTTCTAATCTATTTAGAACCATGTCAAGCTTAATTAAAACCACTTCTACCGATTTTACTTGAAGTCTAAAAAAAATCACTTTAAATTCATTTTACCATTCCAAGTTTTCTCTATATATACACACACACACACACAAAAGAAACTATTATTAATTCAAACATTAACTTCAATGAAAACTTTTACTATATTCTAAAACTAGCTATTCCTCTTCAATTCTCTTCATAATAACTCAATTTGCATAACTTATTTGAAAAATATGAATATTGAATAAATTACTTACATTACTATAACAAAAGTTGCATTAAGAAATAAAATTAAGTATATAAATAATTTAGCACACTAATTAGTCTTTTAAACTAAAATAGAGCACCCCTAAAAAAAATAAAAAATAAAAACTAAAATAGAGCAATTAACAATAAATAGTTTCATACTCTAGCAAATGTTATCCTTACAAAATATTTTCGAGTATTGATAAAGCTTTTGGACATATCAGTAGTATTATTAAAATTAGGTAGGAACATTTAATATGTATGTAATTGTGTTTATCTTTAACTACGTTTGTAATTGGACATGGACCTCTGTTCATCACACTTATTCTTTTTATCACTTTTTCAACATTTAAGATTTTTCTGTAAATTCTTCTATAAAAAAAAAAAAAGATTTTTCTGTAAATTTTTTGACAATTAAAAGATGAAACTATCAAATCCTATTCTGTTTATTATAGTACAGATTACATATCATACAATTAATGTGCACAAATTAAACATAGCAATTATATGCAAAATTCTTATTGCATTTTTTGACACTATAATTCATGCTATATATATATATATATATATATATATATATATATAAAGAATTATTTGAAAATAAAATAAATTAACTAAATATGTTAAATTAAATTACTCATTTTGTAAATGCCACCCGGCGAGATTGGCTACTTCTCTTAATGCTGCTCTCCATGTTTGCACCTTCTCTATATTCTCCTTGAAATGTTCTTCATGTTCAAGAAAAGCTTTTGCAAAAGTTCCTGTTTGTTCTCGTACATCAGATTGATCAACATTATAAAAAACAGGTAGAATTGTCATTCCCATCTCTTTCATGCATCTTGTGACCTTTGCAAGTTCATCTAGGCACCATGTTGAAGAAGCATAGTTTTTTGAAAAAATGACAATAACAAATCTTGATACTTCTATTGCTTTCAAGCGCTCCGGTGAAATCGATTTTCCTTTCTCAAATTTTCCATCGTCTTTAAAGGTGAAAATGTCCTTTTGTTTCAAGGCATCATATAGACGATCCTTGAAACTATAGAGGGTGTCCTCATCTCTAAAACTAAGAAAGACATCATATTTCCATTGTGGAGTTGAAGAAAATGATAATGAAGATGAGGCTTTTTCTGTGCTCACGGAGGCCATTGGAAATATACTGCAGATTGTGACCCACAATAAAAAATAAAAAAATAAAAATCAATTTAAATAGAAAAAAATATTACAGAAGATTTTATGTGAAATTTTCATTTCAATGATGCATCACCATTTAGTTTTGCTAAACCTAAAGGAATACAAATTATATCATATTCACAACTATTCCCTAATATGCCAACACACTTAGATTGTCACATTATAATAGTTATAAGCAAAAAAACATTCTTCATTTGACAATCACAATTGCTAGCCTACAGAGTAGAAATTCAGATATAAAACAACAAGAAAACACATATACACACAAAAAGCCAGAAACAAGTTTTACGCTCCTCCCAAAACTAATAAATAAATAACAAAGAATTCACACAAATAATTAGCATTGCATAAGAGAAGAAAGGTGACCTTGAGGATGCAGATCACGTTGTCAGGTCCAGGAGATAAAGAGACTCAAAAATTGGTGCAGGAAAAAAAAAATTCTGGGTGCTCGGTTTGAGAAAAAAAATAGAGAGAGAAAAGTAAATGAAGAGGAAAACTATGGGGGGATTGAGGAAAAGAGAGATGCCAGTACAGTAGAGAAATAGTGGAAGTTCTGTTCAGCTGGAGAGTAGAGGAAAGTTGTTGGAAGTTTCCTCATTACCTTTTATTCCACTCGTCGTGGGACTGGAAAATTGAACCTGAGGAAAACAGAGAACAGTACAGAAATTGTGGACAGTATTAATAGGTTACAAAGATGCAGAAATTTCCCTTTTTACATCAGTCAAGTCAATTCGTACAAAAAATTTTACTTTTTTTTATTTTTTATTTTAACATAAAAATCTCTTTGTTTTTTTTATTTATTTTTTTATGCAACAATTTTTCAAAATAACTTCTATCAACTGTTTGGTAGTATGATTAGAGCATCCGTAGCAGCTGGGGCAAAAAAAATGCCATTTTACCACACCAAAACTCTACTTTATTATTTTACCACATCATTTTACAACATCTTATATATCAGATGTTCTATCCTCCAATTCTATACATTAAAATAATATTTACTATACATTAAAATAATATATTACCTACTCCCTGCCACAAAACACCGACCAGCCACCACCAACACCGACCAGCCACCACCGGCACAACCACCACTTCGCCACCACGCATGCCCAGCAAGGTAGCAACTACCACCACCCCACCACCACCACACACCCCAGCAAGGCAGCAACCACCAACAAAAAAAATACCAACCCAATCAGCACCGATCACCATCACCGATCCAAACCATCACCGATTTCAGCACCGATCAGCACCCATTCAACACCGATCCACCTCGCAACAATCCAAACCACAACGATCCAAACCACACCGATCCAAACCACGGCGAGCAAACCCAGACCCATGGCGGCAGACCCACTACACCCAAGTCACAAGACCCACCACCGATCCATAACCCACAAACCAAATCCACCCACCACCGATCTGCCCATCCAAACCACCCATTGCCCAACCCATTCATCAAACCACAGCCAAAAAACGTGAACGGAAAAAAAAAAAAAAAAAAAACCCGAAGCGGAATAGAGAAGACAGATGGTCGCGGCGTCGAGTGGTGGTCTTTGGTGAGAACGGCGGCGTCGAGCGGTGGGCTTTGGTGGTCGGCTTGCTGTGGAAGACGAAGAGAGATGACAGAGACGAGAGAGAAGACAGAGATGAGAGACGGAGAGACAAAAGGCAGGAAATAAAATAACAATAAAATTATGCAACATTTCGTCCATACCGTAGCAAATTTGCTACGGTACTGTTCAATGTTGCAAAGTTTTGCAACATTTACAACATCTGATAAATGTGCCTTTTTTGTGTTTGGTGTGGGATATGTGCCAAATATTTACCATTTGGCACATATCCCACATCTACTGTGGGTGCTCTTAGAAATATTTTTATGTACTTTTTTACTTACGTGTGTTTTTAAAAAATATAAATAATATTATTAGAATAACATTATTAAATAAGTTAGTTTCACAAAATAACAATAATGTTACTAGGAATCTCTTACCAAACGGACACTTATTTTTCACTAATGTTATTAGACTATTATTTCTTTAAGTGTTTCTTATTATTCGCTCAAATCATCTCTTTTGTGTATATGAATAAAAATGTATTAAACAATAGATTTGTATGCGAATAGAAATTGTATATATTTACACAATTACTGTAGTAACAATCTAAATTTATACAAGTTTATATAGACTGATGTTGATGATTTTTGGATTTTATTGTTTAAAATTTACCACTTATATTATTATACAGGGATTGATACAAGTGCCCTAATAATTATAAGTTTGTAAAAAGCTAGATGAGTTTTGTCAGATGTGTAATATAGTTTACTGACTTGATGCATGGTCAAACCAAGAATGGGTTATAGTTTATGAACCTATACTACACCCTTTGTAAACTATATTTCATTTATATTTCCAATTAAAGTAATTTATTTTCTAAGTAATTAGAGTAAGAAATAAGCCAAGAGGACTCATGACTGGCATGACGATTAACTAATAGAGTGGGGAGAGTCATGGGAGGCTTTTTGAAGTTTATGGAGGTTTTTGAGCTTGTATGAATTTGTTCAAGTATTCTTGAGGCAAAATTTATCCAGAATTTTAACATCTAGAAAAATTGGTGTAGAATGAGAGGGATGTCTTCTATTTATAGTGGTTTTTCATGATGATTTTCACTTTAAATTGATCTCCCTGAGAATAAATAGTAGATCCTAACTGACACAAAATCAGAGAGTCTTACTAGGATATCAAATAATTTTTTGACTTAGACAACTTTTTGGATAGGATACCTAAAAATTTGGAAAATTGATATATTTTGTAGCAACTCTTTGGATACCTTTTGTAACTAACGAAGCTACACAAACTTGTTAGACTCTATATTTGTATTTTGATTAGCTTCTAGTCTAACACAAATTACATTTGAAATTGATGAATATTTCAGATGTAATGGTGAAGTCCATTTCTATGGACCGGGAACTATGCAATATTTAAGAACCAAGAACAAAGTATCAAGCATCAAGAATAAATAACCCCAATCACTATCATCACCAACCTTTACTATTCCTTGCTAAAAACACCTAAAATATAAAAATTCTCTCCAAAGAGAGTCACATATATCATTTCACTTAAAACTCCCCCAAACAAAAGACAAAGCTTAACATTAAGGAGAGATTGATAAGGAGGGTACAGTCCCCGTCGTACATCTATTTGCTGCTATGTTTTTTGAAAGTACTAACAGCGTGACACGTGGGTTATAATGGGCTATTAGAATATAAGATTGGGCTATATGGGCTTCTTAAGAATACGATCCATAAGTTTTGTGTTTTCTTTGGCAATAATAAAGGCCCTCTTTGATGATAGTACTTAAAACCAACTTTGGTCTGAGAAAAACTCCTTAACCGAGCTGGGCTTCAACCTTGGCTAGTCTGGATACGAGTGAAAAGAAACTTGGCTCGACTACGGGCCACTATCATATCAACCAACAAGTTGTTTCTTTTTCTTTTCTTTTTTTGAGAGGAGCAACAACAAGTTGTTTCTACTATAACGAATCCCCACAAATGCAATTTTATATATTTGAAAATTTTGCTATGTTGAAAGGCCGGCCCAAGGCCTACGTCATGGCCTAAGGCCCCTAACATGGAAAGGCCCCCAAACATGGGAGCAGTAATTTTTTTTTTTAATTAAAGAAAAAAAAAGGTGATTTAGGTGTATATTTTTTCTCAAAGCCTAAAACATTAGAGTTATGGTAGTATATTACAAGTTTTATTATATAAGTCCTATAAATTGATATGTCACTAATCACATGAAATAATTCAATACTCATTTATTCTTTTATCAAAGTGTCACGCCATTGCCATATCAGTTGTAAGTTTTTTGTAATAAAATTTATAGTAAGTTTAGCATTTCTCTGGGGAAAAAATATGAATTAATAGAAATGCAACCTATTCTTCATCAAGTGAATGAAAAATGCTAAAGTTAATACAAATTTTACGACAAATAACTTTTAAACTAATGTAACAGTAATATGATTGGTATCACTTAAATAGTATAATAAATGAATGTTTGAATAACTTTTTTTTAATTGGTGATATGCCAATTTATAAAATTTATATAGTAAGTATCATTAGCTCATTTTGAGTGAATTAGTCATATTAATAAGTATGAATTATAATAAAAAAAATAAATATCATTTAAGTGATATTTTAGATGTAAAAGGCCCTTTTAAAATTTTCGCCTTAGGCCTCAAATTATCTTGGGCCGGCCCTATGTTGAATAGCAAATTTTGTGGTCATCTTTTCTCTACTTAAGAATGATGCAAAAGCAAGGTTTATAAATGTGCACAAAGTAAGATAAAGAAGCAATGAAAACCTAGTTTGAAAACTTAGAAAACATCTTTCCATGATCTTACTCGAGCGAGTCTTGAGTGAGATATAGGCAAAGTTTTAAGTTGATTTAATGATTTGCTCGAGTGCATTTCCTTTCTTGCTTGAATTAATTTGTCCTGTTTTCTTAAACGAGATTCACCTTCACTCGAGCAAGCTTCTTTAGTTAGCAACTTCTTCAGGAGTTTCACTACAAATTTCAACCATTGTTTTACATTGAATGAATTATTCCAAGAGACTTGAATTGGATCACAACTAATGTCATAGAATGGGCCTACTAAAATCCTATCAAATATTATTAAAGACGCCTACAAGATATCAAGGACAACATTGTTGAGAAAATTATGGACTATCTCATTGAAATCAAATTTGATTATTGGAACTTAGAAGTCTCTAGATCCCATCATGTTATTGGGAAGCAACTCACCAAAGTCCATTGATTTAAGGTTGAATGATATTCAATTATCAATTCTTGTTTGATAGATGACCAAAAGTGCATGAAGATCAAAGGAAAAAAAAAAAGATTAACTCATCAATCGGTGGATTACAAGTTTCGAAAGTAGATTTTAGGCTTTTTCGGATCCATTGCGGATACAAAGTAGCAGCCAAAAAATTGTATCTAATTTTCAAGATATTATGCATGGATCAGATACGTCATGGCAAATTCAACGTATTTGAAATATTTAATTTTATTTGGTATGGAAGATTCTAAGAGTTTTGGATGTTAATTCGAGGACAAGTTGATTCTAATTTCTAAGGGAAAGAGTATAGCATTGAACATCATATGTGGACGGAATAAAATTTCTTTTAAATATCGTAATTTAAAAAAAAAAAATTTAATAGAGTATGGATGGCAATTGGTCAAATAAAGTGGGTTCTCCGACCTAATATGATGCTACAGTAACAGTTTGGAATTTATTTTATTTTATTTTATTTTATTTTGTTGTTGTTTGGGTTTAAAATTGTAAACCCGTTAGGTTTTGGGTTTTACATATTACTATATTAGACACATATATCTAACCTGACTATGCTTTTAAATTGCCAAAATACTGGTGTTATTACACAAAATTAGAGAGCGTTTGGTACACCCACTTAAACACACATTTTCAGTTTTTAAATAATATTACACACATTTTTATACATTTTTTCACCCACACATATTTCCACACATTTTCAAACAATAAAATACATGTTTTCAAATACATGTACCAAACACCCTCTAGGTTTTTGAAGAAATTTAATTGGTGTTTTGGTTTCTAAATATTTTTTGGATGGCTAAAACTTTTCATTTAGAGAAAGTAGATTCAAACTTAAAGCTATGTGATATCAACAATTTATAAAGTTATATAGTATTTTAATATGGAATCTAAATTCTGGAAGATTCTTTTTCAAACCCTCTATTTTTATACATTCCATTAGAATCTTGTCACGATGTCTTTTCTTCTTTAAATAATAATTTTTTTTATACAAAATAGAAATTCTACTCTAAGTTAATCTCAGTGTATATATGGGTGAAACTTCCTTCTGAAGACTTGACTCTAACTCTTGCCCCCCATATCCCACCACACCAAAGGTGCACAATGGTCAAATAATAGAATAGATAATTACATATACAAATACATTCATAATAAATGGCAATTATTAACTATTATAATTATACAATTTCATTTTTAGTGAAAATTTTCTCAAAGTATTTTTTGATGTTTAATTGTATTTTACTTATTAAGTTGAAGGAATTTTCTAAGTTTAATTGCATACTTGAGCTTCTTCAGCTCTCACATTGTGTCATGAAAAGTTAATGGAGTTTTAAGAGCATTGGTTTTAACAAATAGTTTTAGAAACTTTTTATAAGAAAAGAAAAAAGTAATTATTTTTTTTATAATTATTTATATTTTTCATAAAAGCAGTATCAAAATTTTCCAAAAATGGTTTATTAACAAATGTTTTTAGGGCATCTGTTAATCAGACTCAATTACCAAGAGAAAAGTTATCGAATGCCTTAAGAGGGGATTTGGTTCGTTGTTATGTATTCTTAATGTGATGCACATTATCTTAATATGACATTAAGGTGTTTGGTTCATTAATTTTTTTTTTTTAAACATTACTGTAATCCAAGATTACAAAATATATCACATTACCTTCTTAAAAAAAAAAAAATATGAGAAAATTTTTTTGATCATTTTTTATGAGAAAAAGAGTTCAGAAAATATTTTTAGAAACTTTTTATAAGAAAAAAAAAGTAATTAACTATTTTAACAATTTTTTATATTTTTTCATAAAAATAATATCAAAACTTTTCTAAAATGATCTATTAAAAGATTCCCTAAGAGCAGCTATTAAGTATTAAGGTTAAGCAGACCCAATTAACGGTACCAAATGAACCATTTTGCAATCACAACAAAACAATCCAGATTGCAAAACAATCCAAAAGGCAGAATCTTGTAAACAGAGCTTCATTTGTATTTATTCACAGAATCACAGTAAAACTCATGAACCACTAACCAAAATCTTTAAAAGAAAAAGAAAGACATCATGATCCTGCAATTGAAATTCCAGACAGAATGAAAAGTAATAATACCAAATGAACCATTTTGCAATCACAGCAGAACAATGCAAAAGGCAGAATCTTATAAATAAAGCTTCATTTGTATTTATTCACAGAATCACAGTAACAAACTCATGAGCCACTTACCAAAATCTTTAAAAGAAAAAAAGAAAAAAAAGGAAGACATCTTGAACCTACAATTGATATGCCAGACAGAATGAGAATATACACTAGGGCAATTGAGATTGATCCACACGTGAGGCCTGAGAGCAGCATTAAGGACCATAAAAAGCTGGAAATATATGCAGAATTTACAAAGTAATGCATTCTGTTGTGATGCACAACGTAAAATTATTAGGTATTCCTAGCGTATAATGACGTGGCACTCTTTTCTTTCACATGAATGGTAGATTCTACTGTAAATTTAATTACTAGAACCCACAATTACGTGAGAGAAGAGAGTACAACAACATTATACTCTTGAATTACTGAATACTTCTTGTGCACAAGAGAATTGATCATGAAGTATGAACTATATTAACAATCCTGTTCAGTCTCTCAAGAATGCTGCTGGCCTTTCTCTTGGCTCTTGAAGTTCCGTTCTTAGCAAGATCAGAGATGGTTCCATAGGTGTTCTCTTCTTCTCTCATTTCCTTCCACTTAGTTCGATCATTCAAACAGATAGAGTGGAGGATCGCAATGCAATTCTCCTTGTTCCGTCCACAACTGCTCTCTCTAATAATGCTAAGCAAGCAAGGAACAGCTCCAACTTCTCCCATTTCTTCAATGGCCTTTGGATGGCTTGAGAGCATTGCAAGGATAGCCAACAACTCATCTACATGCATACGGTCCATGATCTTTTTCAGAATCACTCTCACTGCACCATCCCGCACAGCTCTAGATCTGTTCTCATGGATCATGCATAAGCTAAAGATTGCTGAAGCAACATCTTTCATAGCTAAAGGATGCCCCTCTTCTAATAGGTCAATGAGTGGTTTTAGTGCACCAGATTTCCCAATAAGTGCCTTGTTTGAATCAAGAGCTGACAAAGTGAAAAGGGTAGCAGCGGCATTGGTCCTTGTCTCAATGGTTCCTGACCTCAATGCTTCTGTAAGTAGAGGAATTACCTTTGGAGTTTCAGCAACAAGCTTTTTGTTGCTGTCATGGATTGAGAGATTCAAGAGTGTCGTGATCACGTCTTCTTGGAGATCTGGGTGAATGCTGGTTTGAGATTTGTTTTCAGAAAAAGGATTGAGCAATTGAGGAATGGCATCTAAAGACTCGCCAAAGAGTGCCCGGAATGAGGGCATCCTCTTTGTCAACAACCGAAGCTCTTTTGCAGCTTTTTTTTGTTCAGGAGGCGTCAAAGACATCTTCTCCAGCAAAGAAAGAAAATGGTCACGAACTGCATCTGTTACCCCTTCATCATTTATATTGAGAACAGAATCTGACAATTCAATGCCCCGGCTTCTACACCACTGAGATATCACTCCTCGGACTAAGTGATTTGGAGTAAGAATTGTGTGAGGGAGAACTTGCTGGGTTAGAGGGCATGTCCGGTTGCCAGCATTTAGCCATTTCTGAATGAAGGGTCTATCATATGTCTGCAATGAAATCAAAACAAATTAAAAAACACAAAACAACACAAGAAGTATGGTTTGACAGAAGACGAAGAATGTATGAATGACAGCACTGCCAATTTCCTATCTAAACTAGTTTCTTTCACATATGGCCCAGCATCAGGATCATAACAAATCCAAACAGCATTTGGTACAAACAAAAGAGCTTATCCATTAAGTATGATTTGAAAAAGGATACCAAATAAATGGATTAAAGCATTACCAATTTTACTGAATGTCAAATCAAAGCAAAACAGCAATTGGTACAAAGTGCAAACAAGAAGCTCAGATCACCAGAGTTTAACACCAATGAATTATGACAAAGACTCAAAATTTTTATCATGATTAATTTTGTATCTAAAACTGCACCACCAGTTACTCAAAGAACTATGAATTCTCAACATATATATTTTTTTGTTATTGAATTTTCTACTGTACTTATCCAAGAAAACTAATCACATTCATCATTCTGACATGCTTGTCTTCAACAAAACTTAGAAAGTAACACAGGAGGAGAACAACTAATGTAGGAGTATAAAATTTCAAAAATTCATGTCTCCATCAAACATTTACTACCTTGATATTTATTATTCAGTGTCAGTGCATAAATGATAAAATACAGTACTTCCATAAAGCAACCACCGGAAATTCAACCTCCTGATAGTAGTAAAGAAGAGAAACTAACAGTAAATTACATTGCATGCCTCGAAGTTTTAGATTGCTTCTTTTTATTTCCAAGAAGATAAGAGGGAAAAAATATAACAAAGGGAAAAGAAACTCACTTAAACTACGCAACAGCAAAACTAAAGTATGGATTTGTAATTTCTTTTCTTTTTCCCATAGTTTCTTAGCCACCAAACAGAGCAAAGAACAAACAAAAGCAGCACAATGAATCCAAATCCAAAATTCAGAGATTGAAAGATAATTAAAACGATCCATGAACTACGAGATTAAAAAACAAAAATTCAGAAAATGAATTATTAACAACATCCCCCCACCCCCCTCCCTTCCAAAAAAACCAGTCTCCATTTGATTGCCTACAAAACATAGGAAAGCAAAATTAGATATCAAAATTCACCTTTTAGTTTTAGCACTTTATCTTAATTGGGTTTGTAAAATATGCAAAACCCACCTCAATTATCCCATAATTAAATCTCAAATTACTGCTTATCTGTCCTTTTTTTTTTTTTTTTTAATTCTATCAGTGGAAAATATTATCTGTCATTTCTTAGCTCCCAAAAATCCGTGGAAAAAAAAAAAAAAAAAACAAACAAACACAAGAAGTTCATTTCAATTTTGATTCACACTCCATTTGGTTGCCAAAAAAACAGAGGAAAAGAAACTTAGATGTTAAAAGTTTTAGCCTTATAGCCCTTTATGGCAATTGGGTTTGCAAAACGTTCAAAACCCACCTCAATTATCCTAGAATTAAACCAAAAAAACTCTGAAATTACTGCTTATCTCTGATTTCCCACCTCCCTAAAAAAATCATTAGAAGTTTATTTTTATTACAATTTCTCAGAAACCAAACAGAGCAAAATAACATTGTGACATAGATATATACCAACCTGGCCTGTGGCCAGCATAACAGGATCTCTCATCAATTCCTTGGACAAAGGGCAACGAAACTCCTCAGGGCACGTCAAAGAATCAAGAAGCTTCAACGAGAGCGAACGCTGGTTCCTCCTCTGCTTCAATTCCTTCAAAGCACAAAGCTTTTCCTTAGCCTCATCAATGCTTTCAATGCTACAATCATCATCATCAACTATAGCCTTCACCAATCTCTGCAACTCTTTCTTCAACTCTGTCACTTTCGCCATCACAGTCGGATCAGAAAAATCATTCACGTCTGTCTTAGCCATTAATTCAATAAATAATCAATGGCTTTTCTTTCCTTTTTTTTTTTTTTTTTTCTGTTATCAGCTATCACACTCACAACTACAAATGAATCGCAATGCTCTGTTCCATTCCATTCTCTTTTGTTTTGTTTTGTTTTGTGTTTGTGTTTGTGTTTCTCTGTCTATGTGTCTCTGTCTCTCCAAGCTGTGTGCTTTGTTTTGTTTCTCTTCTCTGCTGCTTTCTATTTGCAGTAAAATTTCTATGAATTTCATTTATTTGAGGTTACCCCACTTTTCTTATCATATAAGTTTCACCTGACTATTATTTCTAGCAATATTTTGCCACGCCAAACATGAACAAATTAATTGGGACCCAATTTTCTAGCCGAAATGTTCTGCTTTATTAAATACTCTTTTTCGCGTGTGTTTTTAATTGGATCAAGATTTCAATATCTTAGATCCTTGATTAGCCAAAAAAAAGATTTTTTTTTTCAGCTTTCTAAGAATGGATTATTTAGAAAGGTTGTAGTTAATTCTCTTAAAAAAAAAAAAAAAAAAAAAAAAGAAGAAGAAGAGGAAAGGTTGTAGTTGGATTGAGTTTTTGTATAACTTTATTATAAATTTTGCCATAACTTATTTACCTAACTATTTTGAGCTGTGAACAATCATTTTTGTATAAATTGATTATTTTTTCTCAATTTATCACAATGAATTATATATCAAAGTCGTCGTAACATAAAAGTTAGGGTCCATATAGTAGCAATATTTAAACAACAATAACATTTTTTACAGGTATTTGTATAACATTCAAATACGTATTTCTATAGTACTGAAAACTGATCAACAATCCTTCATTCCCTAAATTTTTCAAAAAAATAAGAAAGTATTATGAAAAAGAGTAATTTTATACCATGTTCTCTCAAATAGACATATATGAATTATGATCATTGTTTTGGTGTTTATTAAAATTTAATAATAATACTAATGAATTAATCTAAACCACTCAATTATCCACAAATGGAACCTTTATGTCATTATTTTGGTATTTATTTAAATTATTAATGATATAGTAAAATATAAATCACTCAATTATTATTGAAGGGTTAGGACTTTAAAAATTAAATAATGCTAGAAGTGTAAATTATTTTACAAAAACTTTTACAATTTTCTGATGTGGTGAGTAATTATTGGTAAATAAAAAAGTGATATTAATGGTGGGCCTAAATGAAAACCAATAGGAAGTTGGTCACATTAACATTTTGTAAGAATATTATAAAATAGTTTGTGATTTTAGCATTACTCTTAATAATTTTACGTAAAATTATATGAGATTGGTTTTTTTTTTTTTTTTTTTGGAGAATTTATTAGTGGTTGTTCTAGATAATCTTTTAAAGGTGATCAAATTTTGAATCCCACTTATTAAATTCAAGATGGTTCCCACTTCTTACTTCTCACTATTTATGTGAAAAGAGAGGGCATGCATTTTTTATACCCTTCGAGCACTCTGAATAATTTCCTTATATATGTATTAAAATTTTCAAAAAATAAAAATAAAAAGTGTGTATTAAAAATATATTTTTTTTTTATAGAAACTTTAAAAAGAGGCATTTGGTTGCACACCTGTACTTACAGTATATAGTAGTAAAAAGTCTGAATTTATTCATTTGAATTTTGAATGAAGTCATTTAATAAAAGTATCTATTTTGAAAAACATGAAATAGAAATCTTTAATGTGTAATAACTATGGAATCTTTTCAGCTTAGTATTAAAGAAAGGTTTTTCCTTTTTTTTTTTTTTTAGTCTTCTTATTTTTGATATACACTCTGCCGTTTTGAATGAAGTCAATTTATAAAAATCTGTAACGTACAATCAGTGAAAGAATTGGATATTTTCTACTTACAAATACCGCAAAGTTACGGGTTAAAAAAAAAAGAAAAAAAGAATAACACTCTATCAAAAAATAATTTTCTCATATAAAACGTTTTATATATTTTAAATAAATATGATAAAATTTTAATTTATAGGTTCACTATATTATAGTTATTCCTTATCATCAAGTTAAGCACCAATTGGTTTTATGATCTAAGAAGGGTTTAAACTTTAAACTACCTATTTTTTATTTGACTGCAAGAGATTTTATTAGTTGAAATAATTGAAATCTACATTAATTTTTATTTTTAAGTTTATATATTATTGTCATTTTAAATAAGGCCCTTTAAACTTTGCATGAAAGAATTAAGCCTTATTCTTTTTTTTTTTTTAATTAATAATGTTCTACTATAAAGTATAAACATACATATCTTTTCATTTAAATATTTTGAAAACTTTGTTAAAAACAATAATTCTTTGAGTCCAAAGTACCAATGTCTTGTTTCAACTTAGAATAAAATGCAATCAATTAATATTATTTTTATTTTTGAATTGAAAAAATGCAATCAAATGACGACACGGGTTTGTTAACTCATTCATTCCTTTTTTTAATATAAAATTACTAGTATAATTTGTAAGTCCAAAGATGAGATTTAGCTTGTAATTATTTCCACCAAAATGCAGAAAAACAAACCTCAACATTCATGAGGATCCATACTAATAATTAAACTATCAATAAAATAATAGCACCAAGAGAAATCAAGTGGATAAAAAAGAAAAATTTTATGTCCACAATATCTTTTTAACACTTTTACAATAAATTTTAGTTGTTATTAGTTTCAATTTGAACCCACCACTTAAATTAATATAAATTGTAATCAATTATTTTTATTATTGTTATTATTAGTGGATAGAAAAAATGCACTTAAATGATGACACGGGTTCATTAAAACTCATCCATTCTTCCTTTTAATATACAATTACTAGTATAATTTGTAAGTTGAAAGATGGGATTTAGCTTGTTATTATTTCCACCAAAATGCATGATAGAAAAACAAACCTCAACATTCATGAGTATCCATACTAATAATTGCACCATCAAGAAAATAATAACACTGAGAGAAAACAAAAAAGAAAAGTTTTATGTTCACAATATTTTTTTAACACTTTCACAACAAATTTTAATTGTTACTAGTTCCTATTTGAACCTACCTCTTATATTAATATAAATTGTAATCAATTATTTTTATTATTGTTATTATTAGTGGATAGAAAAATGAAATTAAATGATGACATGGGTTTGTTAAAAGTCATTCATTCTTTCTTTTAATATACAATTACTAGTATAATTTGTAAGTCGAAACATGAGATTTGGCTTGTAATTATTTCCACCAAAATGTAGGAGAGAAAACAAACCTCAACATCGATGAGAATCCATACTAATAATTGACACTATCAACAAAATAATAGTAAAGAGAGAAGTTTTTTATATTCACAATATTTTCACAATACTCACACAACAAATTTTAAATTGAACTCATCACTGAAATTACAATTTTGTTTACTAATAACAGTTAAATGGTCAAAAATAATTTGCTACTTAAAATTTATCGTGAAGATGTGGGGAAGATGTCGTGAAGATGTTCTTATACATTATATGAGTAAATGAAATAGTAGTAAATAATGGAATGCATTATTTAGTATTGAGTGGTGGCTTTAAAAGAGAAGGAGCAATAGCATGTTAGAATGAGTGAGTGGTGGGGCAATCACAAAATTGATGGTCCATAATCCATACACATATACTCTTAAGTTTAGCAATCACGGAATCCATGGGCTAAACAGCTGGCACACCTTGTGGGTAGCTTGCTTTGTACTTGTCTTTCTCTGAGGGACTCGAAGAGAGAGAGACTGAGAGATCCATAAAGAGAGGAGCTCAGTTGTTGGGTTGATAAGTTCTTCTCTCATACATTATACAACAACAGGTCCGACAAAATTATTTAAAAGGGTTACTCACTGTTCACAGGTGGCATTTATTTAGGACCATGACTCATGTGGAAAAGTGGACAAGTTTTATGATAACAGATACACGCGTCTCCTCTTATTCTCTGCCACAGATTTTGGCACCTGTCTTACCAGCGAGGCATCAAGTTAGCATTTCAAAATAGAGTAAAGTCTAAAACCTTCGGCCGCAGTTGTTGTTTAAACTGATAAAAAAAATAATAATAAATTTTTACTATTTTATCACTATCGACCATTTTAACGAATTATATAAAAAAAAAAAAAAAGTTTAGGTGGTTTTAAGGCTACATGTATTAGGATATTATAACTTTATCCACGTAACATTATTTTATTTTTATATGAAATTACACCGACGACAAAGTTTAATTGTAAAATCAGTTGTAATCTAAGTCTTAAGGTCACAACTTTATTTAATAAAATAAGTATTACATGCACATATTTTTTACTCTCTTAATACAAATGTCAAATTTTATGTCAATCGGACATTATTTATTATATAATCTATAAGCTTATATTTTATGTATAATTTTAAACAACAAAAATTTATAATTTAAACAATTTATTGATAACATAAGTATTGATTTTTTTATTTTTTAGAAATCTTACCAGCACAGAGAGTATAAAAAGAAGATGTAATTTAATGATGGATTTATCAAAATTCACATCTCATAAAAAGATATTAAATAAGATTATAATCTTAAGTTACAATCAATTTTATAACTAAATTTTGTCTACCACTTTATTTATAAACTCTGTCAATATTATGAAATTTACTGCACTATAGACTTATCAGAAGGCCACCAATTACAAGTGATCATAGACATTATAGGGCTGTTTAGTAATACCTTTTAAACAATAATTTTTAATATTTAAATAATATTATACATATTATTACATATTTTTTAACTTACTTATATTTTTAAAAAATATAATCAATATTACTGCAACAACATTACACCCATATTTTTAAGTTGTTGACACTAAAGTTAAACAATAGTCAGGCACTGAACAGCTATGGGGGGAGTATGGCAGTCTCTAACAATAAATTACTATATCTGAAGAAGTCATCTTGAGGACCACCTGAACATTTTATGCTAGAAATGCTACCCAAGACCAAAATAGCTATAGGTTAGGTATGATTGCCAAAAATTTGACTACTCTGAAAGTGAGTTTAGAATCTTGTGCGTACCGAGGAAGGCTCTATATAAAAGTCAAACCTACTATTTATTGATGGGAGTCCTGCACCTATCGTTTTAAATTTCCTTTTTTTGCTCAATTACTTAAAGTTAAGGGTATGTTTCAATTTCAAAGCTGTAAATATAGCTTAGAAGATTATTTTACTAAGGAAAAGGACATGTTTCGGTATATATATACTTTTTGGAGAATCTTTTCTATATAAATTAATATCAAATTATTAGTGTATTGTTGTGGAGTTACCACTTATCACTGTTTATATATATCATGATAGAGGATTAATGATTAATTACATATCCAATCGGGGCATAGAACTGTGGCCCAAGGTGACAGCTTAGAGATTCCTATTTAACAGGTAAAGATAACGAATCATCTTGTTGGGAATCTTAAGATGGAGAGTCAATAGTATGTATTATTCCTATTTGGGTTAAATAATGTGTTTGAGTGTAGTGAGAGAATGTAATTATTAAGTGCGTGTTTTTATCAGTTATTGATGAAGAATTTAAATTATATGAAATGTTTGAATAAAATTATATTACAATATAAGTATTAGGCACACACCCCTCCCAATATAAGATTATTTTCCTAAGGCACTATGACGGTATATATATGAAGCAACTTACTTATCTATTATACAATTATTGAAAAAAGATAATAAAAAAAAAATTATAACTCGAAGAACATATCGTTTGCATTATTAAAAATAACAACCAATAAAACATGACAATAACCGCAAGTTAGTCATTAGTGAAACATTTGATTTTACACTAAACAAAGATAAACATGAAATGCAAATTACATGCATTATGCAAACTTTTTTATTTTCAAATTTATAAAGAAATGTAGAATGATAATGGATAATGCAAGGACAATCATTGAGCCAATCATTCAAACTGGAGCTCTAAAAAACTTGGAGGGCACTAATGTGGTGCCGGCCTAAGCTTCTTTGATGCAAGTTAAAAAGTCACGAGAAGCTCAAGAATAAACTCAAACAGTAAGAGTTAGGGTTTTTCACTCATATCTCAGAATGGAGGAAGTTTGGTGTTTATAAAGGGGCCTTGAATTGACCACCTTTCATGATCCTAGCCACTTTCTAAGCTTGCGAATTTCCATTAGTTTCCTTACATGGAGTCATTGTCATCTAAAGGGTTGCATAAGTGAGCTAAGGGGTAGGACGAGGTTTCTTTATTAGTTAGACAAGTCATCATTCTTTTGGACTATTGGTGTGTTTTGGTTAGGAGATTCTTCAAGTTGGGCGGTGCGTGTGACGGACTAATAGTCTTAGTCATTGGGGGTGGCTTGGTTATTGAGTGAGAGGTTCTTCCCCATCAATAATATGTTTTGTTTATTTGATTCTTTTATGTACCTTTTCAAAATACTTTTTATTTATTTATTTTCTTGTATATATGAGAGAGAGAGAGAGAGAGAGAGAGAGAGATCACTCATTTTCATTCTTTTTTTCCTCCCTTGAATTCCATAACATAATTTGGAAGGGAAGAAAAATTAATTATCCATGGTTTAGTTACAAGAACCTTACTACTTAACTAGTATTTCTTGGTATTTTTAAAGGAAACTCCATGCACGCTTCAAATCCCCCCTCTCTCATGCAGCTATTAAATTATCAAAAAGAAAAGAAAAGAAAAACCATAATGTTAGGGTTAATGTGGAGTGTGAAGGTGTAAAGAGCTTTTGTGTAGTGTAACTTTACTACCTAAGTTCCAAAAAACAAAAAATTAAAATTAAAATATTGATCCAAATAAAAATCTGCTATAAATATTTTATAAAATTTAGAAGTGGTTTAAATATTCATTTTAAATTAATTTAATCATCTATCATTATTTTTGGTTTTTTGATAAAACTCAGCTTACAATATTTCCACCAGGTAATTTAAGATAATATTTTGTTTTATTTTACGAGCCATTTTATTGTTTAGTAATAGCTTTAGTTTTGTGAAATATTTTTTTCAATTTACATATAAAATTTAATATATTTCAATCATACTAGTCATGAAAATAAATACTTTGAAGTTTGAATCGGATATCTATGGATTCTAATCATCTCAATGTTTCTTCCTTGATAATATCATAGAAGCCTATGCTTAGATTCCATCATGTGTCATGTCTGGAGGTTTCACTAGTTGGCATGTGAGGAATTCTTGCAATCATTTAGAACGATTTGTCTTTACAAACAACTCTGTTGTGAACGAAATGAAAATGTAGCTACTTTGATACATATGTTTTATTCTCACGTGAAAGATTGGGTTTGAAATTTGAAGCAAAAAATGAAGAAAAATTGCCAAAATCTTTTAGCACTGTTTGTAACTAAGAGAGAGCTAGATAGCACATGAAGTAAGAGAACATTAATACTTAGCCATGGAGAAGGACATTAATATAGTAGATTGTTTCTTGAAAACCTAGATAATGGGATCACAACCAAGAAGTACTATATATAAATCCACATGAAATGTCGGTCTGAGGGGTCCCTCCAATTTGTATTTTCAAAAGAACAAAGATGCAGAGGGCTAGAATGCAAACCTAGTAGTCTAGTCTCTTATGTATTACCTTTACCTACTACTTTGTATGTGGCCATACGATAGTGAGGTTGAGGTGAGAGATCGTTCACCTTTTACAAGTGTGTATCCTTTTGTGTTTAAAGACATGAAATTCTATCCATGTACAATGAATCTAAATTTTTAACATGGGCTAACTTTGAGTGTAAAATGCAAACCCAGTTGTCTATGGGAAAAGTAAAGGTTGTGTCAGTTGCTAGTAGCTACAATTACACCTCTCTCTCTCTCTCTCTCTCTCTGCGTGTTTGTTATTGTTATTTAAACAATAATTTTTAGTGTTTAAATAACATTATTTGTATTTTTATATATTTTTCACTTATATTTATTTTTAAAAAATAATAATAACGTTATTAGAAATTTTTTACCAAACATACAAAATAACAATAACATTACTAGAAATCTCTTACCAAACGTGCTTATCTCTAACAGTAGAGTAATTTTTTTAAAATTTTTTTATACAAAATAAAAATTTTCCTTTATTAAAATATAAATATATAAAGATGACTCTATGATATTACTTTTATTATCCGACAAAGACATTAACTAATTTTTAAAATTAAATATCAAATTTCATATTTAACGATACTAAAGTGGAAGATGTAAAAGAAAAGTGAGCAAAACTTGTGTCAAAGGAAAAAAATTCTAGGGCCAAACAACATAAAAGAAGAAGGCAAAAAAAAAAAAAAAAAACTGATAAGATTATTAAAAAAAAAAAGATAAATGATAAATAGAATAAAATAAATAATTAAATAAATAAATAAAAGCAAAAGGAGGGTTGAATAATCAGACTAGTCACAAAGCAACTGCTATAAGCTTTTGGTGGTCGACATAAGAACCCAGAAGACCACTCACCACCAATCTCTTGATCCCATATGATTACTTTTTACGGCGGTCTATGCTAAATTGACGGGATCACCATCCATCAACTCTCGGCCTTCAAAGGTATAAATATATATATAAAGGTGGACTGTCGGTGTAAAATGAAAATAGAGAAGAGAATATTCTTTAGAGTTTATAATAGTAATTAACTTTATTCTTTGATGTCTTAATCATTAATTATTAAGTGAAAGAAATGCTTAATAATTTTTGTCATATATTTTAATATCATAAATATATTGCCAGGCCTAATGGCACTTGGTGTCATTGTACACCGGGGTTTGATCCCCCTCATTTACCCAACAAAAAAAAAAAAAAAAAAAAAATCATAAATATATTTAAAATAATAATTCAAAAATAAATTGTATTATTCTATAGTAGTCTATACTACTACCATTTTAGAGCTTTGTCATGTTTGAAATGAATATTTTATTGGTTCAAAAATACTCTACACTTCTAAGTTTAAGTATAAACAATTCAACTGCAATATTATTTACAAAATACAACCACTTTTTCTATTGATTTTTAAATTTAAAGTCAACTACAAATTTATTCGGTTAATAATTTTTAAAACATTTTTTTTTAATTTTTCCGATTTGTTTAGTAAAATTACTAGAATCCTCTCCTAAACAAGTAATTACTAACTACTCCTAAACTCAAGCTGTCAATCTTTGTTCTTCATTTTATTTTTAAAACCACGTTTAATGGTTATGGAATATCAATTTTTCCATGCCATCAATTTTTTAATACTTATAAAATACAATATTTTTTATGAGACAATTTTTCTTCACATGATATTCATTCACCGGCTTCGGATTTTTTTTTTTTTTTTTATAAAAAAAAAAAATCTACTTTTTGGTAATGGATATCCAATCTTTCCTTCCCATCAAATTTTTTATACTTATCTTTATGTTTTTGGACAGAAGTATTTTTAATGTTTATCAAATATTTTTTTTGTGAGACCACTTATCTTTATATGATAATAGGTTTTCTTCTTCCTAATATATTGCCACCACTTTTCCTATTAGTTTTCAAGTTCAAACTCAACTACAAATTTATTCAGTCAACAATTTTTATTTTTATTTTTACAAATTTTTTAGTAAAATGACTAGAATCCTTTCCTAAACTGCAAGTAACTACTCCTAAACTCAAGCTGTCAATTATTAATTTTTTATTTATTTTATTTTTAATTTTCTAATAAAGCCATTTTTAATGCTACTGTCAAATATTTTTTCATGTGAGAATTTTTCTTTACATGATAATTGGTTTTCTTTTTTCTAAAATATTGCCTACAAAATAAGACCACTTTTTCGGTTGGTTTTCAAATTCAAACTCAACTACAAATTTATTCAATCAACAATTTTTTAATTTTTTTTACTAATTGTTTCGTAAATGACTTAGAATCTTTTTTTAAACAAGTAACTACTCCTAAACTCAAGCTGTCAATTAGCTAGTCACACACACACACACACACACACCAGATTATTATAATGAGGAATTTCATGGTACTAGCCCCAAGATGCTAGCAAGAGGTTTCAAACTCAGGATTTTGTAAATATCATTAGATCTTAAGAATCACTAAGCTAATCCCTTAGGGTTTGCCATTAAATTTTTAATCCTTATAAAATACAGTATTTTTATTGAGACAACTTATCTTTACATGATAATCAATCATTGGATTCATTTATTAAAAAAAAAAAAAAAACTGTGTTTTATGGTAATGGTAATCCAATCTTATATACAAGTTAAGACTAAAACAAAAAAAATAACTAACTCCATATTATCAGGTGAAGTTGTTACAATTAACTTCCAACTTCAACCTTACACGTGTACATAGATCAAACCATAGAATTGATAAACTGATCATAATGTGGAATTGATTCTATCAAATCCTCTATGATGCCATATGTCAATCCTATTGTAACTACCCTTTTAGTCTCTTCCTGATGATGTAATACAGGCGTTGCAGCCTTCATGTGTGGTACTCTAGGTTGATTAAGGTTAGGTACATTCGTCTGGTCTGCTTAAGGTTAGGTACATTAGCTTCCCAATTAATCTCCTATACTATCCTGCATCTTTGAGCACCTCTCCATCAGACTTAGACAACTTTAGCTACTGTTCCATTGGTGTTTCGGCCAGCTTACAACCAAGCATACTTGCTTCCTTAAGCACATCAAGTGCATATTTTCTTTGGTTTATACTAATTCCTTTAGCACCTCTAGCAATCTCAAGTCCTAGAAAATACTTGAGTGAACCAAGATCCTTGATACCAAATTTTGATCCAACACTTGTTTTAAATTAGCCACACAAGCTTCATCATTTCCTGTGATTATCATGTCATCAACATATATCAGCAAGGCAGTAAATTTAGAATCATTTGAATGCACAAAGAGTGAGTGATCTGCTTGTGATTGCTTGAAACCAAGTGCTGAAATAGTAGCAGAAAGTTTAGCATTCCACTGCCTTGATGCTTGCTTCAATCCATAAAGTGATTTGACCAATTTGCAAACCATAGGAACTGATGAAGTGCACTCCCCCTTACTGTGATAACCAGGAGGCAGATCCATGTAGACTTCCTCTTCAAGATCACCATGAAGGAATGCATTATTGATATCAAGCTAATGTAGAGGCCATTTCTGAGCTGAGGCAAGAGCAATGAGAACCCTCATAGATACTGTTTTGGCCATAGGAGAGAAAGTTTCTAAAAAGTCAAGCCCCTCCCTTTGAGTGTAGCCCTTAACCACTAGCCGAGCCTTATATCTTTCCACACTACCATCAGGATTAAGCTTCACCCTATAGACCCACTTACAACCAATGGATCTCTTACCAGAGGGTAGAGGAGTAAGAACCCAAGTCTGAGTTGCTTTCAAGGCCTGAATTTCTTTATCCATGGCTGCCCTCCATAAGGGATCTTAGACAGCTTGAGAAAAATACTAAGGAGTAGAATGACCTTGACTAAAAGTCATTAGATAGGATTTTTATTGAGGATCCATATGGCAATATGTAAGGCAAGCTGACAAATCATAAGGAGACCTTAGAGGATGAGTGTCTACAGAAGCAAGTGATGAACTAGAAGCTGCATTGCAAGCATAATCTCCCAGGTAGGTTGGTGGTCTAGGAACTCTAGTGGAATTTATGAGAGGTTGATCTTCATCTGCAATGTTAGTACTAATAGAAGGAATGGAATCCAGCAAAACAGAAGTGGAATCAGATGACAAAGGAGCAGATAAAGGAGCATTAGGTGTAGATATAGAAGCTGAGGAAGAAGGAATAGTGTTAGATTGGTCATTAGGCAGATCAGGGACACTACAAGGAGTAACAAAATGTCCTAAACACCCTTCAGAAGTGCTATCAACCTCAAAAATAAAAGGATCTACAGCAGTAGGTTCACCAGTACCAAAAAGAAAAATGTTTTCATGAAAAATGACATCTCTAGATATGAAAACAGTTTTGGTACTTAAATCCAACAATTTGGACCCCTTAACACCAAAGGGATAACCTAAGAAAACACATTTCCTTGCCCTTGGGGAAAATTTGGATCTATTGTGTGAAATAGTAGATGCATAACAAAGACATCCAAAAACCTTTAAGTGATCATAATTTGGAACAAGACCAAAAAGAACCTCAAAAGGAGTTTTATGGTCTAAGCATGATGAAGGAGTCCTATTTATCAAATAGACTGATGTAAGAATGCAATGTCCCCAAAGATGCATAGGCATATTGGATTGAAACATAAGAGCTCTTGCCACATTTAAGATGTGTTGATGCTTTCTTTCCACAATGACATTTTGTTGTGGAGTTTCAATGCAACTTAATTGATGCAAGATGGCCCTTTTAACAAAAAAGTCAGTCATGATAAACTCAGTACCATTATTTGTCCTGATTGTCTTGACCTTTTTAAAAAATTGTGTTTCAACCATAGTGTTAAATTGGTCCAATATAGGTTGTGTTTGAGATTTATGCTTAAGTAGGCAAACCCAAGTACACCTTGAGCAATGATCTACTATGATTAAAAAATATCTACAACCAGGGCCGGCCCTAGACATTTTGGGGCCTTAGGCGAGAACTAAAAATGAGACTTTTTTTAAAAAAAAAAAAAAATTTTTGATATATTTTTTAAAAAAGTTTTTCATATCCAGAAGCATATTTTCTAGTAGACATTTCTAATCAAACAATATATTTATAAAGACTAAAATAAAAAATAACTTTCAAGTGTAGAGTAAATGAGAAATAGAACCTGATTTATATAAAAAGTATTGTTGTAGTTTCACCGAACAATAACAAGTTTTTAGCAATTTCAATTTGCATAAATAAAGACTTATTCAATATATTACCATTGACTAATATATATAAAAACACAAGATTAAAATTATAAACACAAGATTAAAAAAAAAAAAAAAATTAAGCATAAGCATAACAAAAATTTAAGAACAACTATAACACAAAGCTTATTAATAAGACCCACAAAAAAAAAAGCACAAAACAAAACATATCTAACATCTATAACACATAACAGTATAACCCAAAAAAAAAAAAAAATGCAGGCTTTAATAAAAAAAAAAAACAAAAAAACAGAGGCCCAATCACGTGAATTACATCCAGACAGAGGAAGGCAGCCCAATTTTTTTTATCTTAAGTTACTTAAGTCCAACTATCCAAGCAAATAAAACGTGTAGAGATTAGAGAAATTCTAAAGCCAAGCGCCCATTCATCAAAAAAAAAAAAAAAAAAAGAAGAAGCCAAGAGCTGAAGCGCACTACCTGATAGTAGAGTCGCAGACTAGAGATGAGAGAACTCAAAACCTAGAGCCTAGAGCAGAGGCAAGCTTGCTTGAGATGAGAAGGATTAGGAATCAGAGAAGCGGAGAAAGCAAGCTTGCTTGAGATGAGAGAGGCTAGAGGCGGAAAGCAGAGAGAAAGAGGCAGAGCTACAGAGGGATTTGAGGAACGGTAAAACTAAAAATTTTAGGGATTTAAGTAGTTTTATTTGTTTTGATTTGTGATTATTTTGTGGTTAATCTTTAGACCGGATTTGTAGTTTATCCTGTTGGTTTTCGATTTGTCTAGAGTATAATAATGTTATTTTTGAGCAATAATTTTGTTTAGAACCAATGTATAACCGGATCTACCAAAATTTTTATTTTTTGGTTAAAAAGCTATGCTGAAAATAAGGCTTTATCTGAAAATAAATTTTTTCCCCCTACTACCTAATTTTTTCTAAAATTTAGGGGCCTCCCTTCCACCTGGGGCCTTAGGCAATTGCCTAATTGGCCTAAGGGAAGGGCCGGCCCAGTCTACAACCATCAATATTAGGAGTAGAAAAAGGACCCCACAAATCACAATGAATCAAATCAAAACAATCAAGTGAGACATGAGTACTAGATGGAAAATGAAGTCTTTTTTGTTTTGTCAAAGGATAGATTTCACAATGAAAATCTTAATTATTTGTTGAAAGAGGTACATTGTTACTTTTTATCAAAGCCAATTTGTCATTTGACAAATGCCCCAACCTGAGATGCCAAATATTTGGCTGAACAACAAGAGTATTTACAAAGTTATGTACAGAACCAGCTGCAGAAAAATAAGTTCTTGAGGTTGATAAACTCTCTTCCAGCAAGTAGAGGCCTTTAAATTCTCTACCTCGACCAATTGTGCTCCAATGAGCAAGGTCCTGGATGAAGCACATAGTTCCAAAGAAAATGAGACAACAAAGAGTGGTCTTAACTAGTTGACTAATGGAAAGGAGATTAAAACTAGGCGTAAATGTACTTTTAGTCCCTACATTTTGACCCGAT
The DNA here is from genome assembly GCA_032878915.1 of Castanopsis chinensis. Classification (NCBI taxonomy): domain Eukaryota; kingdom Viridiplantae; phylum Streptophyta; class Magnoliopsida; order Fagales; family Fagaceae; genus Castanopsis; species Castanopsis chinensis. The sequence continues at coordinate 49,581,522 of JAVQMG010000132.1, forward strand.
ATCTATTTTAGTCCCTACATTTTATTTTTACCACTTTTAGTCCCTAAACCAATTAATGCGTGACATTTAAGTCCTTGTCGTCACCCAACTAACAAAAAATGCTGACATGGCTAACGGAGGAATTAAAATATTATAAAAAATACCACATCACCCATGCCACGTTAGCATACAAATTTAAAAAATTAATTTATTAATTTTAACTAAATAAAAAATTAAAAACAAAATTAAAAACTAAAATTCACCTGAAGTAAGATCTAAAAGTTTATTGAACAAGAACACCAGAAACCCCAACCCAGAAAAAAAAAAAAAAAAAAAAACAACAACAACAACAACAAACATCCATTTAACACCAAATTCTCCAGCAAAGACAACGAAGAGAAATAAATACTCAAAACCACGTAACCACCACCCTTCTGGGTTTTTGCCATAACCAAAAATTGGATTTGAAATCAATTAAAACACATGCAAGTTTCAAATCATGTAAAAAAAAAAAAAAAAAGCATTTTCCAGTAAAACGTTTTCCCGAGAAAAATACGAAATTCAAAAATCCGCATTAACAAACAAAACAAACCTCAAAAGGCGTAACGATAGCGAGAGCTTCGAGGACTCCGGCACCGAACCCAGAGAGCAACCTCCCCTTATTGCTGATCTTCCCAGACTCAGAGTCCTTGAAAGCGCTCTGAAACATGGCATTAGAGCCCATTCGAAGCGTGTACTTGAGAGTGAGGTGAGTAGCGAAGGGAGTCAAGCCCTTCCATAGGGCACGCACGCCCTCGAAGCGAGTAATTGTGGTGCTGCAGTGGATTATTCCCCTGTAATTCCTGGACCGGTCGAGCTGGAGCCAGGTCTTGATAACGTCGATCGGCTGCAAACAACAGGCCTCCACGATTCCGCCGAGCGAGCTTGAGATTGCTTTCATGTAAGGTGTGATCGTTTTCCTCTGTGGCTTCTTTTTCGGGAATTGGGATTCCTCGGATTTCATGGTTTGAGTGTGGGAATCGAAATGTTTAGGGATTTTGGATTTCTGATTGAAAATGAAATGTAGAGAAAACGAAGAGAAGTGTTTTTTTTTTTTTTTAAATTTCTGGGTTGGGGTTCCTGGTGTTCTTGTTCAATAAACTTTTAGATCTTACTTCAGGTGAATTTTAGTTTTTAATTTAGTTTTTAATTTTTTATTTAGTTAAAATTAATAAATTAATTTTTTAAATTTGTATGCTGACGTGGCATGGGTGATGTGGTATTTTTTATAATATTTTAATTCCTCCGTTAGCCACGTTAGCATTTTCTGTTAGTTGGGTGACGGCAAGGACTTAAATGTCACGCGTTAATTGGTTTAAGGACTAAAAGTGGTAAAAATAAAATGTAAGGACCAAAATAGAAATCGGGTCAAAATGTAGGGACTAAAAGTGCATTTACGCCTTAAAACTAAAAGAGGGAACACATAGGACATTGGTAAGAACAAGAGTTTTGGACACTTTAACAGTCCCTAAATGTGTTACCAATGCTGTTTCACCATTTGGAAGGTTAACAAAGGTGTTTAGAGTGGCAGTAATAGAAGTGAAACATGATATAGAATGGACCATATGATCAGTGGCCCCTGTGTCTATAATCCAATCTGTTTCCCTAAAGGCTTGTTTATCAACAGTTTTAGCAGAAAAAATAGAATGCTTGAAATTGGGAACAAAAGGCATGATAGAATCAGTACCTGACATTAGAGCTGAATTGAAGTTGAGATTGGTTTGAGCAGAAGTTCCAACTGTCTCACAGACAGCACTAGAAGTTCCTTCACCACCAGTGACCAAACAAGAAGTGCTTACATTTGCAGCATGATGTCCTTCACTAGCATCAACACTTGATTTGAGAAAGGTCAGCAATTGCTCGCATTGTGCCTTAGAGATAGGACATTGATTGGATGATGCTAAGACATGCTCTACACCATTGACAGAATTGCAAGAAACTTGACTGACATTAGCCTTCCTTCTCGGTTTATAACCTAGAGAATACCCATGCAATTTGTAGCACTTCTCAATCGTGTGCCCTTGCATGTTGCAATGAGTGCAATAAGGCTTGTCTTTCTTAGCATTTCCTTTATTCCAATTGGAATTTCCTTTGGAATTGGTGAACATAGCCATTGAATCGGATTGTGAAGCAGCTAAACCTCCATGCCCAATGTTTTTGTGTGATTCTTCTTGAAGTACCAAAGAATAAACCTTGCTCATTGAGGGAAAAGGGTCATTCATGAGAATCTGACTTCGTAAAGTCTCAAAATTCTCACTCAACCCCATGAGAAACTTCATCACATATGCCTTCTCATGTGAAGCATTCAAGACCTTCATCGCACCACAAGAACACTTTGGTAGAGGCTCAAAATGCAACAATTGATCCCACAATCGCTTGAATTTAGTGTAGTATTCACTAACTGTGATTTGATTCTGTGTAATGTGAGAGATTTCCCTCTGCAAATTGTAAATTTTAGGTCCATTTCCTTGTGAAAATAGGCGCTTCAATTCCAGCCACATCTCCCTTGTTGTCTCGTAGTACATGATACTACTAGAGACATCAACATGCATGGAATTAATCAACCATGAAAGTACCATGGTGTTACAGCTCTCCCAATCCTCATACAAAGGTGAATATTCCTCTAGTTTCGAGATCTTGCCATTCATGAAGCCAATTTTCTTCTTGGCAGTGAGAGCAAGTACCATTGCTTGTGACCAAGAGTGATAATTTCGCTGACCAAGAGTGATAATTTCGCATACCAAGCAGAGGTTGAGTAACTAAAATATAACCTGGATTCTCATTGGAATTAAGGAAAAATAAATCAAGAATGTTGGATTCACTAGCAGACTGTGTATTTGTGTGTGAAGATTGGATGTTGTGAGTTGCAGAAGGAGCTTCAGTTTCTGAGGAAGCCATTGAAGCACCTCGAAGATGAGAGAAATAACAAAGTAGAAAATTCTAGAAGATGACTTTGATACCATATAAAAGTTTGTACTCTCTCTCTGAAGAGATTTTATTGATAATGAAAAGAATAAATACAATTTGCTTCTAATCCTATCTTATATACAAGTTAAGACTAAAACAAAAAAAATAACTAACTCCATATTATCAGGGGAAGTTGTTACAATTAACTTTGAACGTCAACCTTACAAGTGTACATAGATCAAACCATAGAATTGATAAACTGATCATAATGTGGAATTGATTCTATCAAATCCTCTATGATGCCACGTGTCAATCCTATTGTAACTACCCTTTTAGTCTCTTCTTGATGATGTAATACAGGCTGTGCTGCATTGGATTGTATCTGTTCTTGTGTTGGCACACTGCTCTGATGTAGTGCCCTCTATGCTACACGTGATTGCAGCCTGTCCGGATGACTGATGCATGTCATGCCGCACCCTATGCTCTGTTGCTGCCTTGTGCTTTGTTGTTGAAGTAGACTTGTAGTTTTAACACTTATCAAATATTTTTTTATTATATAATTTTTCTTTACATGATAATAGGTTTTCTCTTTCCTAAAATATTACCTACAAAATAAGACCATTTTTCCTGTTGGTTCTCAAATTCAAACTCAAGTACAAATTTATTCAGTGAACAATTTTTAATCTTGATTAATTTTCAAATTCAAACTCAACTACAAATTTATTCAGTCATTAAGGGATGGTGGTGGTGGTGCTATAGTTCCTTGGAGAATTAAGAACTTTGTTACTAATGTGAGATTGCTATTGGGAGCTTTGCGAATGCTACTGTTAGTTGGGTTAACCGTGAAGCAAATAGAGCAGCCCACTCATTAGCTAGATGGTTTATGCTTAATTCTGTTTTTGGATCTTTTGATTTAGGGAATAGCCCTTCTGCGTTAGCAAATGTAATTTTGGAGGAGGCGTGTCAGTAAGTTTATTTGCTATTTTGTTTTGCCTATTTTAGTTTTCAATAAAGATTCTCTATTATAAAAAAAATTAAATGATGATAAATCTATGCGGATGGAGTCAAAGGCAGAGCCAAGGATAGGGGCAATTGTCCCCAACACTGCCAAACAAATTTCTGTTATATATGCTTATAATTTATCTTTCCTTTAATTGATTTCGTATATGAATATTATTTAAATTTCTGTAATATATATATATATATATATATATATATATAAATATGTTATTATATTTTTATGCTTTAAACTTCATTCACAAAAAAAACTTTCCTATTTTATCAAATCTTTTAAGCATAAAAAATATCTATAATAGAATATAATCAAATATGGATAGGTGCAGAATGGAAAATAAAGCAGATTATTAAATAAAAAGAGAAAAAAAAAAATTTATAGTATCCTTTCGAAGTTATAAAAATTTGATAATATGATTTCAAATTCTTCATGTAATAATTAATCATTCTTCAAAATAGTTTGGGTAAAGTAATTAATTATGGGGTTAATTACATAACAAACTCCATATTTTGTTATTATTTTAAATTATACTTTGAAATGTAAAGGTATAAAGGTGTTCATGATATATAGTTTTAAAGTTGAAGATCAACATATATATATATATATATATATATATGTATGTATGTATGTATGTATGTATGTAGCTTTAAAGTTATTACAATTTGAACATGTTATGGATATCTATTAACCAAAATAAGGTAAGTTTATGTAAGTCATACTTGGATTTTTATAGATACCAAAAACTCCTGTGAATTGTAAATTGAATTTTGACTATTGAAAACTTTGGAAAATAGATTTTCATGTGTAAAAAACTCTAAAAAATAAACATAATATAGCAAATATTCTAAAAACAGGTTGCTATTGGAGGGTGGGCACGGGTTCATCATTACGAGTGCTGGAGAACAAGTGGATCCCAAATCATCCTGGCAATAAGATTTTATTTCCTATTGAATATGAGGAATGGGAATGGAGAGTCTCAGATTTAATTGATTGGAGTGTGCACCAATGGGATAGGGAGAGGATACACTTGTCATTCAATCCGTTTGATGCAGAGGCAATTATAAGAATTCCGTTGAGTAGGAGATAGGTGCAAGATAAGTTGATATGGAAGTATTGTCGCAATGGAAAGTACGCTGTCAAATCGGGATATCATGTTGCTCGCATTTTAGATGGAGACACCAATGGGAGAGAAGAGAGTTCTGGACAGAGGGTAGAACACAAGGTCTGGAATCAGCTTTGGCAATTTCGTGTACCTAGCAAAATTAAAGTTTTTGGTTGGAGGGCTTGCCTTAATATTCTGCCATCAAAGGTTAATCTAGTTCGAAGACAAGTGTTGACAGAAGACAAGTGTGAATTATGCCAATGGTGTTCGGAGACGGTGGTCCACGCGATATGGGAATGTAGCGCCGCTCAAGATGTTTGGGCTGGGTCTATTGCTCAGATACAGAAATGTGGAGGGAGAAGGATGATTTTATGCAGCTTTTTCAATTTATGATGGTCAAACTGTCAGTTGAGGAGCTCGAGACATTTTTAGTTCAAAGCTGGCTCATTTGGCACCGTTGGGATTCACTGTTATATGGTGGAAGCGTGCAACATCCAGGGCAGTTAAATAAGAGAGCCACGGATTTTTTAAGGGAGTACAGAGAAGCCCAAAGTTTCCTTGCAGTAGGTGCGGTTTCCTCTGGTTTTCTGCAGAATTGGAAGACTCTAACGGGTCAGCTCTATAAGCTGAATTTTGATGCTACAATATTTGCAAATGGATCAGGGATAGGTGCAGTAATTCGCAATGCAGCTGGGGAAGTTATGGCAGCCTTATCGGTGAGGGGTGAAGTGGTGGCTGACAGTGAGAAGGTGGAAGCATTAGCTTGCCAGAAAGCAATGGAGTTTGCTATAGATGCGGGGTTCTCGGAGCTGATTGTTGAAGGGGATAATTTGTTGGTTATGTCGGCTGTTTCTGCCACTACTCCAAACGGGTCTCGCTTGGGAGTGATTTATGATGATATTGGTTGTTTAGTTGCAGGTCTTCGGTATGTGTCTTTTAATTATATTCGGTGTAGTGCCAATTCGGTGGCCCATTCCTTAGCTCGTTATGCTAATGTACTAGATGAGGAAGTTGTGTGGTTGGAAGATTCTCCACCACCAGCACAAGATGCTTTGTATTTTGACTCCTCTTTTTCAAAAGAATGAAGTTTGTTTGGGCTTTCAAAAAAAAAAAAAAATATAACAAATATGTTATCACCTTTTTTATTTAACTTCTTGTATTAAAATTTTAAACATCACTTAATATTTAATTACACAATTGGCCTTTTATTTTCCGAATTGCTTAATCCCCATTTTCTCTCTTCAAATCCTAGCTCTCCATCACTAGATGGGGGCATGTTTGAAGGACTGAGAATGTACAAGGTAATATAGGACTTACAGGGCTAATGTATAGGAGCTTTGTGCCAACGAATTCAGGCTTGCTTAATGAAGGTGGACGCTCAAGCAATAATGGCATGTATGGAGTATATTATATTAGCATGTGTTTTAAACATGTTGCATTATCTTAGTCAGCCTTTAATTATGACTTAAATCTTGATTTTAGCCTAATCGAGGCCTAGGCCTAGGTCCATATAGATCAACTACTTTAGTACATTTAGTATACGGAAATATAGAGATTATTTCATAACCTACTTTGTTCATTCTTCCATTTTAAACAAACGAAAGTCAAGCCACAAATCTGAATCATTTGTATGGAAGATTGTACAGTTCGTTTCGAAATAAATTACCTTATGGGCTTCAGTTACCACCTAACAAATTCAGATTTTCATCTTGGAACTCATGCCCAATGAACATTGCTCATTTAGATATGCAAACTGTGCCTTATTATTGTTTTAAAATCATTTGTAACGTAGTAGTAAATCTGATTAGTAAAACATTTAGCAAACAGTATACAAAAGAGATATATATATATATATATATATATATATTTATATAACATTGTTTTAGATTATTCTACATCTAGCAAGAATTCAGACTTACCAAGCATATATGTGCGTTTGTTTGTGTGTGCATAGATGCATATTTATGGGATGGCACATAATAATGAGACAATTTTTTAAAAAGAAAAAAGAAAAAAGAAAAAAAAGCTACCGCAGTATTTTATAAGTGCTAAAACTTTTGAAGAAGAAAAAGAAAATAGAATTGTGGGGAAGAGATTAGTCCATATCTTGTGACCAGCTTATTAATCTTTTGCCGTCAATACATATATCTGAGGCATGAGCAATCTTGAGCCAATCCTCGCCAATTTCTGGTTGGCATCTTCTTATCAATTCAGGACAATCTGCAACTCCATATAATCTCAGAGCTGTGAGGCTTCCCATTGGCAGAGACAACAACTTGTGGCAACTTAAAATTCCAAGTTTACTGAGTGAGACAAAATTTGGCAGCCAATCTGGCAATGCAGTCAAGTTGGGACATTCCGCAATAGCTATTTCTTGTAAAGTTGTTGCAGACCATTGACTCCACTGGGGCAAAGCCACCGTGGTAATTGATGGATCATCAGTGTTTGAAGGGTCTTCCAGAATTCTTATTGTTTGTCTTCCTTTTCAGTTAGATCAAATTTTTCACAATTACTGATAAACAGAACCTCTAGAGCGTTTGGCGTTTCATGGTATGCGACAAGATAATGTATTTTAAATCTCCACGCATGGCCACAATCCATATAATCTTCAAGGAAAGATCTTGGATAGAGCTCATTTATATATTGGTTTCCGGTATCTTCAAACTCTTGGTTTTCATTCAGTGATTGAAGCAGTCCATGTGCCATCCAAAGTTAAATCAATTCAAAAAATTTCTACTTGCAATCTTTTGAAAAAAGTGAATAATGAGCAAAACATTTTTTTAAGATGGCATTTGATTATAACTCAATTGTAAGGGAGGCAAAATATCCCTTTCTTTTTGTTCCAATTTCCACATTTCATTATCCTTTACAAATAGCCAATCACGTTCATCGAACTTTGAATATAGTAAGCTCCCTAACGTCTTCACTGCTAGGAGAACTCCTTTGCATTTCTTCACCATCTCGTCCCCAATTTCAATGAGTTTTGCATGTTATCTTGCTTCTCCTTCACCGAAAAGCCCATTTTATAAATAAATACAAACACTCTTTGTGTGGAAGAACTTCTAAGTTGTAGAAGGATATGGTACGTTTTTTGGATGCAACTATTAGGTTGCGTGTTGTCACGAGGATCTTACTTTCATTTGATACCCTCCATCAAAAAACTCCTCAACTTAATCCATATTCCTTGATTCTCATTCCACACATCATCCAAGACAAGTAAGAATTTTCTGAGGCGCATTTACAATTGCTTTACGTCCAAATCACTACAATTTTTCATTAGTTATAGATTTGATTTATTCAACCAACAATTGTTTTATGTCAAATTCATTAGATACAGTTACCCACATTCTCTCAAGTGCAAATGGCCGACTACTTCTTCATTGTTGAACACAAATTTAGCAAGTGTAGTCTTCCCAAGACCTGCAATTCCAGCTATGGGAATAACGCAGACCTTTTGATCACCATCACAAGGATGCATTATAAGTTTAACTATTATTTCTTTATCCTTGTCTCTTCCAATGACATCTGAAGTCTGCAAAAAAGATAGCTCTTCATCCTCCCCCCATGCAGGACATGCCTGTTTCCTAGTCTTTCCAAAGCATGAAATTTAGCATTATAAGTTTAACTATTAGAGACTCTGACTTCTTTGATTTTATGACCCATCTTAAAGTGGAATATAAGTGGATTAGAGCTAGAAAGAAAGCAACGTACCTTTCTGGTGCTGCTCCCATCTCCTCGATGCTTGATACTTGAATTCATCCAGCACATCTTCTGCATCATAAAAGATGTTTTTCAGCTTCCCAAGCCAGACAGTCCGTTCCTGATTATGTCCCTGCTGTTCCTCTGCATCCAACAGAACGGCTTTGTCTGTGGACAAGGTGTCCTGAAGCTTTTCGAAATTGCCTTCAACACCCCATACCAACACGACGTCTTGAAAGATATGGGAACTGATCTTCACTAGAACTTTTACTGCGAAGTTGAACAGAAATGATTCTGCCATATTCTTTTGGAGGACAAACAAGAAGCTGATGGTTTGTGAAATGGATACAGCTGTGTGTGAAAGGGTGTGCTGACACTATACCCTTTGACATGGTAATCCTTCGACTATTTCTCAAGGAGGTAATGTTAGCTACTAAGCAACTTAATTTATATTTTACAAATTTCTCTCCAAAACAACATTAAAAATAACATTGGTGCTGTGTACACAGTAAAATTTAAGCATTGAGATCATATTGAATAAGTTGTTCAATGGTAGATAGTAGATACTAGATACCATCATTGACTTTGGACGGATTGGTGTGACAGAGTTGAGATCTGAAAAGGTTAAAGAGCCATTCATCATGTTTTAAGAAGGTTGATTGTCATCAAAGAGTTCTAATTGTTGGTCTTAGACAAGTATGGTGATCCCGCAAATGGTGGTGATCACGTGGTAGAAAGTTAAAATGAATTAGAAACTCAAATATCCTGAGATCCCTCTTATTCATGGAAGTGTTTGCACCCTTCCGTGAATCAACAATACTCATAAACCCTCATTTGTGTTTCTGAGATCCCTCTTATTCATGTACTTTGTGTTTCTCTCAAAGGTCACAACTCTCCCCCAAACAATGCAATCATCCGTAAACCCTCAATTTATGGGAATCATAAAGTACATGAGGGTCACCACGCCATGTGATTACACTCATTTACTTTTTGAAAAGTATTGTTTGAACCCCTATACAATTAACAAGATAGTGCGACACAGAGAATGGTCACGAAGTCAAAAACTTAAGGAGAACCTCTTTAAGGAAAAACAACTACAGGGACAAAGATATTCCCTTTAAAAAAATCACTATTAAAGAAATAGTTACAATAGTCAGCGACTTACAAAACCTTTACTAACCTATAAACTCAATGAAACCTCTGCAAATGCATCGCCTGCATTCCTACCTTGGTAGTTCCAGAACCTCTAGAATCCTTGTATGGCGATTTCCTCCAAGACAGAACCTCCTGCACTGCAGTGAATCTCAATGAAGATTTGGCTTTGGGGTTTAAAACTCACAAACGTTCTCTTTTGGGATTGAAAGAAGAGTGGGATAGTAAAAGGGGTATTTTATCAAGCACCTGCTGTGGGTTCTTTTAGTGATTTTGGCTGTGTCAAGAACACAAGAAGAAAAAAAAGAGAAATTTGGAGCTAAGGTACAGTCTCTCTCATTTTTTATTTATTTAAAATTTCTTTTTAAGCCAAGCAAAAATGCTCTCAATGTTGTTTTCTCTCGGCACAGGAGCTTAGCACACCATTCTCTCTAGTTGCTTGCCTTTGACTGAAAAGCATGGGAGCTTAAACTCTCTCTAATCTCTGCTCTCCAATACCAATAATATGGCTCAGGAGGATTAAACCCAATCCTTTCCTCTAGAGAGCTAAAGAAACAGAGCTCTACCCATTTGGAATGGCAAGCTGCACTAAGGCATACTGAGTATATTTTCTTCACCAAAATGGCTCAACAGATTTTATATAATACTCCCTTTTGGATTCAGAGCTCAAAAAGCATATGGCATTAAAAGATTTTCGTTTTGGCTTTAGAAACTTTAGTGTTGAAAACATAATCTCAGGCTTCTTCAACATGCTGTTCTAATTAAAAAAAAAAAAACAGTTTTTGATTCTTTTGCTCGAGCAGGAATATCTCTTGCTCGAGCAAGATTCTTCTGAGATCAATTTCTCTTAGCAGCTCTCACTCCAAGGTTGATTGTTTTTTTGGAATCACAGTGTCACGCATATTTGGCTAAACTTCTATATCATAACACCAATGTCTCCCACATGAACACACCATAGCTACAGCCTACAAGTGGTTTGTTGTAGTCTAGTGTGACGGTGAAAATAGCCAAATACCATGTTTTGTCAAAATTTGTGGCAAAATAGTACTGGTTCTGAAATATTAAGCAATTTGTTACTTTTTTAGTATTCGAGTTTCATAAAATCGAGTTCTAAATCGTACTCGAGGTTACGAAAGTCGAGTACCTTGTTTTTTTTTTTTTCGTAAAAAACTTTTACTTATTTCATCTTCAAATGCTTGTGATCGTTGTGTCCACCAAATGGCTGAATGGCCTTTCCTTTTATTTCTTCACCTTTTTCTTCTTTTCTTCCTTCCACGCTCTTCCCATCAAGTCACAATAAATGCAAGCCAACTTGTCTTGACGTTTGTACATAAAGATGACTTCAATTCTTCTCATTGGAAAGCTTCTCCATCAAGTTCAATTTGCTTTGCTGGCTTCTTGCCAATTTTTCAACAAGCTCATTTAATGAAATAAAGACAAAGTGTGTGCTGGAACATGGTGCAGTGCACCCAACACAAGCAGTTGAAGATGAAATGAGTAAAAGTTTTGTACCAAACAAAAAGTAGAAAAAAGAAAAAGAAAAACAAGGTACTCAACTTTGTTAAGCTCGAGTACTATAAAGAAGTACTCGATTTTCGAAATATCGAGTACCACATTAACTTTTTTAATTACACAAATTTCAGGTTAGCAGTGTCGTGCTAGCGTCTCATCTAGGAATTCGAGTTCACTGAACTCGAGTACTATTTAGAACTCGATTTTGTAAAATTCGAGTACTAAAAAAGTTGTACATTACTAAATATTTCCGAAATGGTGCTATTTTGCCACAAATTTTGCCAAAACGTAGTATTTGGTTATTTTCACCTTCTAAAATCCCTAAAATCCATCTCTTCTCCCTCATCTCTGTTAAAATCCTTGAAGTTGTAGATCAAAGAGGCTATCATGTTTATGCTTTAGTGCTTTTAAATAATGCAATCTATTTAATCTTGCTTGGAATTGTCTGACTGAAACTCTTGCCTTCCCATCTTCATTTAGTGGGAATATAAAAGAATCTCATTTTCCATTTGTGCCCCTTCTTATGCATCGTTTGTTGTGCCCAGGCAAAACATTCATCAACATTCATTTACTATCACTGCCAACATAATATCCGCTATCCAACCAAATAGTCATATTCAATCGAATAATTTTTCCTATCGATTTACTAACTATTACTGTAACTGCAGATTGGCTGGAACTTCTAGGCGCAATTCTTATTATTAGTTTCCCAATTTATCTCATGTGTGCAGATTTTAAATTTAGTTTTTTTTAAAAAAAAAAAAAAAAAACTATGTGGCAGTATAGTTGCATTTGATGTGGTATAGAAAATAATTTTTTTATTGTTCCGTTTGACATATTATTTCCATCCAAGAGATAATAACAAGGACTAAATTGACACAATACTAAAAATGTGAAGGACCAAATTGACACAATTAAAATGTTAGGGACTAAATTGAAATTCAGTGTAAAAGGGTAGGGACTAACTTTGTAATTTACCCTAATTTAAAATTAACCTATTTAATTAGCATAAAGTAATGTAACATCAATTAAAAAAAATTAAAAAGAACATAGACAATTTAAGCACTCCTTTGGTAGCAAGGCATTTAGGTATGGGTTGATAGTTTTTCTAGATTCCATATTGATGATGTGGTTTAAGGGGGCACGTCTGAGGCTTGAAGGTTTACGGTTTTTTATGGTGAACCGGATACTAATGAGAGGGAGGAAGCATGGAATATGCCTTGTATGTTGAATTCAAAACCACACCTACCTTGGGTTTGTATGGGAGATTTTCATGAAATTCTTCCGGCTGAAGAGAAGCGAGGAGGTAAGGTATGACCTCATGGTCAGATGCAAGCTTTTCGGAATGTTTTGGATAGTTGTGGTTTTTTGGACTTAAACTTCATAGGTCCTGAATTTACTTGGCAAGGTAATTGGCACGGGCAAGTTATTTGGGAAAGGTTGGACAGAGGGGTTGCAAACTACGATTGGATGGCTAGATTCCCTGTAGCTACTATCAGACAACTCCATTGTTTAGCTTCTGACCATAGGCCGATTTTGTTGGTGTTTGATCCGAATGGGGAAGCAGCTTGATGGAAGCGCAAGACATTTCGCTTTGAAGAAATGTGATTGGCTGATCAAGAGTGTGGTGCAACAGTCAAAAGGGCTTGGGAGATTCAGCCGAGTGGAAATCAGATGTACTGAGTGGTGACTAAAATTAAGAAGTGTAAAAAATTGTTGAAATCTTGGAGTAAGGAACACTTTGGTAGTATTAAAAATCAGCTTAGACTGAAAAAAGAGTTGCTTTGGAAAGCTGAGGAGGCTTCGGCCAAGGGTGGTAATCATGAAGTGGTGGTTCAATTGTGTAGGGAGTTGAATATATTTCTAGATAAGGAGAATCAGATTTGGCATCAACGATCTAGAGCTCAATGGTTTGTTTGTGGAGACTAAAACACCAAATTTTTTCATGGGGCAGCTACTCAAAGAAAAAGGAGGAATTTTATCAAAGGTATTCGGGATTCTCAGGGTGTTTGGGTTACAGATGAAAGGGATGTTGAGGCAGTTTTTGTTGGTTTCTACAGTAGATTGTTCATGACATCGAACTCGTCAGATTTGGATCGTGTATTGTCAGGGGTGTAGCCTGTGGTTAGTGCTTCTATGAATGACGCCTTAACTAGTCCTTATGGTAGGCAGAAGGTTGAGGTGGCAATAAAGCAAATGGATTCTCTAAAAGCTCTGGGTCTAGATAGGATGCCTCCTCTGTTCTATCAAACCTTTTGGCCAGACATTGGTATGGAAGTTTCGGATGCGGTTCTTTCCTATCTCAATTCAAGTACTCTCTTGAAGTCAATCAATCATACTTTCATTACTTTGATTCCAAAGGTTAATAATCCCGAAATGGTTGCCCAATTTAGGCCTATCAGTCTCTGTAATGTCATCTATAAAATTCTGAGTAAAGTCATTGCCAATAGGTTAAAACCTATTTTACAGTCTATTATTTTGGAAGCTGAGAGTGCATTTATTGCTGATAGACTTATTATAGATAATATTCTAATTGCCTTTGAGTCTTTACATCATATGAAAACTCAATGTTTTGGAAAGACAGGTTTTATGGCTTTAAAACTTGATATGAACAAAGCATATGATAGAGTGGAGTGGGTTTTTTTGGAGAAAATTTTGTTGAAGATGGGTTTCTAGGATACTTGGGTCACTATGATTATGCAATGTATTACAACGGCGTCTTATTCGATTATGGTAAATGCTGAGCCTAAGGGTCTTATCTACCCTTCTAGAGGTTTGAGACAAGGAGATGCTTTATCTCTGTTCCTATTCTTATTTTGTGCAGAAGGTTTAAATGCCCCTCTTCATCAAGTTGCGTGTGATGGGGAGATTAGAGGGTATTCTATTTGTAGAGCACAACCAAAATAACTTATCTCTTCTTTGCAGATGATTGTTCGTTATTTTTAGGCAACTTTTGATGAATGTGCCAAAATCCAATCCATCCTTGCTTGGTGTGAGGCTGCTTCTGGTTAACAAGTTAATTCAGACAAGACAACGACATTCTTTAGTCGGAATACTTCTATGGAGGTCCAAGAGGAGTTAAAGGTTTTATTGGTTGTGCCGGTTATAAAAAATTATGAGAAGTACTTGGGGCTCCCTTCTTTTGTGGGTTGTGAGAAGAAAGCGTGTTTCAATCATATTAAGGAGCGGATTTGGGCTAAAATGAAAGGGCGGAAGGAGAAATTGCTGTCTCAGGCCAGTAAGGAAGTTATGATTAAAGCGGTGGTTCAATCAATCCCAACATACTCTCTGAATGTTTTTCGGCTTCCTGTTGGTCTTCTCAAGGAAATAGAAGCTATGATTCGAAAGTTTTGGTAGGGGTGTTCAGAGAATTCTAGGAAGATCCATTGGGTTAAATGAGAGATTCTTTGCTTTTCAAAATCGATTGGAGGAATGAGATTTTAGGACTTACCATTGTTTAATGATGCAATGTTAGGGAAGCAAGTTTGGAGGTTATTTCATGATAGGAACTCACTGGTTTATAAGGTGTTTCAAGTAAAGTATTTTCCATCAGACAATATTTTTGATGCGGAAGTCTCCCCTAGAAGTTCTTTTGCCTAGCGAAGTATATTGCAAATTAGAGAGGGGGATTTGAGGGGTGCTAGGTAGAGGGTGGGAGATGGGAGTGCTATTAATATCTGGCGAGACTGTTGGCTTCCTTCTGATGGGGGGGAGGGGATAGGATTTTGTCTTCGCAAATGGATTCTTCCTTATAGGTGGTCCGTGACTTGTTTTTACCTGGTACTACAATCTAGAATGAGGAACTCCTTTATTTGAACTTCTACCTGTGGGAAGCTGAGGCTATCAAGAGTATTCATGTTAGTCAATTCATGGATTCTAATGCTTTAATATGGCCTCTCTCTCCTGATGGGGTGTATTTGGTTTAGAGTGCTTATCGTTTGTTAGTCTTAACACAGCATCAGAATCAGCCAAGCTCTTCGGATGTAGAGGCTAGAAAAGGATTATGGAATGGTATTTGGAAGCTTTGGGTCCCTAATAAGGTGCGACATTTCTTGTGGCATGCTATTCGTGAGTCTCTGCCCACTAAGCTTAATTTACGACGGCATCAGGTACTAAATATTGGACTTTGTGAAGCGTGTGGCGATTGTGTGGAGGATTGTATTCATGCTTTGTGGTTCTGTGATGCAGTGAAGCCTATCTGGATGTCTGATGCTTGTTTTTCCTTTCTTCGTGCCCATAAATTCTCTAATTTTGGTGATTTGTTCCAATCCTTATGCTTGCATGAGTAGTAGTTTGAATCCGAGGGTAAGCCAGTGGGGCTTTATCCAAGGAAATAGTATTGGTAACATGGAATTCTCTAGTAACAGTGTCAATAACATCTTGAGTATGGCTGAATTTGTCCCACCATTTGACAAACCATTGGTGAGTAAGGACATCGCCTTCTTTAACATATTGCCATTTTAGGATCCAGGGAACCTTGTATTTTTTAACAAAATGGAGTATGGCAGGGAACTTAGCACCATGTGGACCAATTTTGAAAACAGTTGAGAAGTACTTGAAGGATCCAGCTAGGGGTCCTGGAAATATCTCAATAATAGTACCAAATTGGGTCCACCATCTGTTGAACTAAAGGGGTAGTTGGGTATCCACAAAATTCTTATGAAAAGAAATAAACCAATAGTGGGACATATTATTATCTTGGTGTAGCATGAATTTGAACCAAGCAGTAATATAATCATGATAAGAATATCCAATGGGAGAGCCAGGTAGCACTTTAGTAGAAGCAGGGTTTAGTCCCCACTTTTCTTCAGTAAGAACATGAAGTAGCATGACACTGTGGTTGATAATTTTGAAGCATTGTTTTTATCAGGTATGGACTTGATAACAATGGAATTTTGTTCAAGCAGGATAGTAGAGTAGTGATTTAAGTCTTTCCCATTATGATCCGGAATCCAGTTGAATTTCAGAGGGAAATAACTGTAGCAAGCTTTAAAGGGTCCTTGATGGATGTCCTATTGGGTTCTATAGAAAATAGGTTTTGGAGGTATTGCTTTGAAATATATTGTGAAGCATTAGGGTTTTTGGAGAAAGTAGGTTTAACAGGGTGGTTAGCAGGGACCATAACATATGGGTCATAGGGGGAAGCTAGTACAAAAGAGTAATTAGGTTTGGGAATAGTACCTAAAGGGATAAAACGGTTAGCAATGTCATCAGGGGAAGCAGGTTCTTTTTTAACAAGTGCTTTAGTAGTTGCTGTAGCAGGGTGTTTGTCTTTCGACCTTCTACTTGCCATTGCGGCACTGTAGAAATTTACGGGTAAGGAAATCAAGCATAGTATTTTGGGACCCTTTAATATATTCAATATCAAAATAAAAAATGCTTCAAATAGCTTGCCATCTGGCAAAAATATGTTTTGAAGCAATATTTTCAACATCTTTTTCTATAACATATTTAGCACTTTTACAATCAACTCGTAACAAAAACTTTTGGTTTAATAAATCACTTTGAAATTTAGAAATACATAGTACCACAGATAAAATCTCTTTTTAATATTATTATAATTTAATTGTGCAGTATTCCAGACTCTAGAGTAGAAATGAACAATTTGTTCAGATGAGTCTGGTGAAACATGTTGTTTCAGAATACCTCCATAACCAATGTCAGAGGCATCAGTTTCAACAATTTTGACAGCATTGACAATAGGAAGACCAAGGCAAGGCAAAGTTTTAACATGAGACTTGATTTGTTTAACAAGAGTAGTATGAGTATTAGTCCAAGGTGGAGGATTACTTTCTAAGCGGTCAAATAAAGGTTTACATTGTATTCTCAAATCCTTGTAGAAATCAGCAATGTAGTTCAAAGATTTGAGGAATCTTTGAAGTTGAGTTTTATCAGTAATGACATCAGGGAATTTATCAGTAAACTGTATAGCTCTATTAATAGGATGGATTTGTCCTTCAAAGATATTATAACCAAGGAAACGAAATTTTGTTTGAAACAGTTTGATTTTCTTAGTAGAGACAACAAGACCATTTCTTTTGATGGTTTCTAGACATGAATACAAAGGTTTCCAGTGTTCATCAATGGAATTGGAATAGACAAGAACATCATCAATATAAACAATGGTGAAATGACTAAAGGAATTGAAGATATCATTTATAATGTTTTGGAACTCACTAAGGGCATTCTTGAGTCCAAAAGGCATAACATTCCACTCATAATGTCCAAAAGGAGTGGTAAAAGCAGTTTTGTATTTATCATGTTCACTAATTTGGACTTGCCAAAATCCAGATTTCATATCAAACTTGGAGAATATGACAACATTACTCAACCTATGAACTAGGTCATTCTTATTAGGAATAGGATACCTAATCCACTCTAAGACTTTGTTCAACATGTTCACTAATTTGGACTTGCCAAAATCCAGATTTCATATTAAACTTGGAGAATATGACAACATTACTCAACCTATGAACAAGGTCATTCTTATTAGGAATAGGATACCTAATCCACTCTAAGACTTTGTTCAACGGCTTGTAATTTATCACTAAGAGAGGGTTTCCTCTCTCAATTTTAGCATTTTTCTAGACATAAAAAGTAGCACAAGACCAGGGGGACTTGCTGTTCCTAATTAGTTTTTTAGCAAGTAAATCATGAATTCTTTTTTACAAAATTCAACACTTTCAGCATTCATTTGAATAGGATGAGCTTTAGTAAGAATGTTTTTCTCATTAAAATCTTCAACATAAGGGGGATTAACAATATGCTTTTTCCTAAACTAAAAAACATTTGGAATATCAGAACAAACATCATTGATCAGCAGTTTTTGGAAATTATCAATTTTGCAAAAACTGCTGATCAATGATGTTTGTTCTGATATTCCAAATGCTGATCAGCAGTTATTAGAAAGTTGGTTAGCAATTCTTTTATACCTAACTTCTTGTTTTAGAAAGTTTAGATGTTTAGTTTTATCATGAATTAGAATTAAAGAGTCATTAGTATCGATTTCAAATGTTGAAGCAAATTTAAATTTAAATTTCTGCCCAAAAGGATCAATAGTTATACCATCATGTTTAGTAAGAAACAGATATAAAGTATTTATAAAAGGAATACCAAGAACCACTTTATCAGTCATGCTTTTAACAAGTGCAGAAGGAATTTTAAAGCAAACATTTTTATGGCAGACATGAGCATTGTTCAATTCATATATGATTTTCATTTGAGTTCCATTAGCAGAAACAGTTTTTCAGTAGATTTTTCATAATACTTTGAAGGAATCAGTCCTTCCTGAATGCAATTCATATTAGCACCAGAATCAATCATAGCAATAACATTGAAATCATATTCATGGCAAATAATAATTTTAGCTTTTGAAAACCATTTTGGAGGAATCAATTTGTTAATAAGACTGAGTCTATTCTCAGTAAGAGCAGTATTAGGATTAGGAGCTTGTTGGCTGGTGTTATCACCATCTTCTTCTTGCTCATTTGGTTCAATATCAGATTGTTGATTATCAAGTTGTTTATCAATTCTTTGAAGCAATATTTCTTGCTTGAGATTAAAGTTATCATTTTTGATATTTTTAAACTCGTTTTTTAGTTCAACAATTTCTTCTTTAATAATAGAAATTTCATGTTGTAACTCATTAACAATTAATTCTTTGGACTTCTTTTTATTAAACCTTTCCAAGGTTTCATTAATACTTATTTTTTATTTTAGTTTTTTATTAGTTTAATCTTTGATTGAGGTTTTCTTGAGCTTTTTAAGATATTCTTCTTTTTGCTCAGGATTGTCAATCTGGCTTATCAATTTTATTAGCAGGTTTACTTGTTCTTCATTGTTGGTTAGAACATTAACAATTTTATCATTTTTTAAGATAACATTAATAATATTGCAACAAGAATCTCTACAACCAATTTTAATATTAGGTGAAGCAGAGGTTTCACTACTAGAGTGATAACCAGAGTCCGAGGAGGAGGAGAAGTCCTCTTCCAAAGAGTCAGTCAAATTAGTAGATTCAAGAATCTGGAACAGCTCTTCTTGATCATTATCATTAATATTTAACATGTTAAGTTTATTCTTCAGATTTCCAAGTTTTTGTTTACATTCTTTAATAAAATGCCCAAATTTACTATTATTGAAGCAATTTCCTTTACTAGATTTCTGTTTATCATGTTTTTTATAAATGTGTTTCTTGTTATCATAAAAAGCATTAGGTTTAGTAGGATATCTTTTATATTGATTGTCATGTTTTTTAGCATGTTTTCCTTCTTGCCTGGGTGGGGCAATGGGAGGTAATCCATATTGTCATACTTAGCTTTTTTACAATTTATTAACTATTGTTTTACCATTTTTTGGTCATTACACATGTTAATAACAAGTTCTTTAATAGTGCTAAAAAGATCACCATAAGTTAAATTATCGTAATCTATAGCATCATTTTACCAATTAACTCTTCTTTTACCTTATGAGCAAAGAGAGGAGGCAAGCCAGCAATAAATTTCTCTTTCCAGTAAGCTTTTAAGCAGTCTTTCCAGAGCATTACCCTAGAAATGAAAACATCTTGATACCATCTGTAATCAGATGTCATAGGACATCTCAAGTTGTTTAAATAATCACTAATACAAGAAGCAATATTAGAGGAAGTACCAACAAAATGCTTGATAATAGTATAGATCAGAGTATTAACCCCATCAGGAATACCTTGACCAATACTTTCATCAAAGATGGGTAGTCCTTCATCATCTTTTTTAACAACCTTTCTAATAGATTCTCTAGATTCTTCAGTGAGATATTTTTCCCACCAACCACGAAGAGTTCCAGAAAAACCAATAGTAAGAAGATCAACAATTTCAACATGGTCAATGTTATGATTGGTGAAATAAGCATTAGCAACCATAGACATGTGACCCATTTTATTAATAACTAACCGCGAACCTGCGCGTTGCGCATGATAATTATTTTTATGGTAGTTTTATTAAATTTTTTTATACAATTTAAGCTAATTTAATAAAGAGTAATGTACTTTGTAATTATATTTTTATTTATTATAAGAATAATTATAAATGTAATATAGGAACGATCATAAATCATAAATTCAATAATTTTTCTCATACCAAAATGAAAAAAATACAATTTTCTTAGAAATTCAAAAGGCAAGTTAACGAAAATTTATTTTTTAATAAATTTATTTATAACATTTTTTGAATCATTAAAAAGAATATGAAATTTGGAAATTATTCTTTTAGTTTTAAACAAATTTTCTCAAACTTATTTTTTCAGTTTACAATCCAAAACACTAAGAAAAGTAACAAAAAAAATTAATAAAACTTAGCTATGATTAATTGGACCAATTAGGAAAGCAATTTGTTATTTATAATTTACTAAAATTATTTTCTTTGTAGAAATTGTAATTTCGGGCATCCAAAATATATTATCAAATAAACAATTATTAGCAAAATCTAAGAATTAAATTTCTATATAAGCATTGTTATAAAATAATAATAATAATAATAATAATAATAATAATAATAATAATAAAAGTAAAATTGCAAAAGATAAAATTTGTCTCTCATCCAATAATTATTATTTAGCCAACCTTTGCTTTTCTCTAAATAAATAGTATTATAGAGTACTTCTAATACAATTGCTAAGAGTTATTTGTCCACCACAAAGGAATTAAAAATAAACAAAAATGATTAGTGTCTCATAATTTAACATCTAAATTGAGCACTATAAAAATCATGCTATCAAATTACAATAACTATCGAATTAAATTATCCAAATCATGCTATGTAGTAAGATAATATTATATTTTTATATTTAATCTTTTATAACGCAATAAGATAACATTTAACAATCAAAGAGAGAGAGAAAAAAAAACTATTAAAAAAAACAAAACTGAATCGCATTAACCTAAAGTAAATTAAAGAATATAAAAAATTATCAACCTAAAGCGAAGATGCAAGAAAAATAAAAAAATAAAAATCCACCCAAAAATTGAGTGTGTGTGTGTGTGTGAGAGAGAGGGAGAGAGAGAGAGAGAGAACCTTTTTTTTGTAATGGAAATATGCATAGAATGAAATAGATAGTGACAAATTTATAGTAAGAGAGTGTGAATAAGATTATAGAGTACTTTTAATACAATTACTAAGAGTACTTTGTTCACCACAGAGGAATTAAAAATAAACAAAAATGATTAGCATCTCATAATTTAACATCTAAATTAAGCACTATAAAAATCATACTATCAAATTACAATAACTATTAAATAAAATTATCCAAATCATGCTATGTAGTAAGATAATATTATATTTTTATATTTAATCTTTTATAACGCAATAAGATAACATTTAACAATCAAAGAGAGAGAAAAAAAAAACTATTAAAAAAAACAAAACTGAATCGCATTAACCTATAGTAGATTAAAGAATATAAAAAATTATCAACCTAAAGCGAAGATGCAAGAAAAATAAAAAAATAAAAATCCACCCAAAAATTGAGTGTGTGTGTGTGTGTGTGAGAGAGAGAGAGAGAGAGGGAGAGAGAGAGAGAGAGAACCTTTTTTTTGTAATGGAAATATGCATAGCATGAAATAGACAGTGACAAATTTATAGTTAGAGAGTGTGAATAAGAAGAGACAAAAATAGAGGACAATGAAGGGAAAGATGAAGAATGATATTAATGTAAAAGGTAGTGGGGAGATGAGAAAGTGAGGGAAGAAGAAAGATTGGAGAAGTGGTGAGGAGGTGAAAAGATATAGAAGGGAGAAAGGTTGAAGAAGTATAAATAAGAAATAAAAAAATATTAAAATAATTATAAGAAAATGGAAGGAAAAAAATAATGACGTGGACGCTAACATGACTCAATATGAGTGTAGCAGCATTAAACGCTATGCTTCAACTTTTAGTAAAAGTTATTTTCTTTGTAGAAATTGTAATTTCAGCCATCCAAAACATATTATTAAATAAACAATTATTAGCAAAATTTAAGAATCAAATTTCTATATATGCATTGTTATAAAATAATAATAATAATAATTAAAGTAAAATTGCAAAAGATAAAATTTATCTCTCATCCAATAACTATTGTTTAGCCAACCTTTGTTTTTCTCTAAATAAATAGCATTATAGAATACTTCTAATATAATTATTAAGAGTACATTGTCCACCACAAAAGAATTAAAAATAAATAAAAATGGTTAAAGTCTCATAATTTAACATCTAAATTGAGCACTATAAAAATCATGCTATCAAATTACAATAGCTATCAAATTACAATAGCTATCAAATTAAATTATCTAAATCATGCTATGTAGTAAGATAATATTATATTTTTATATTTAATTATTTATAACGCAATAAGATAACATTTACCAGTCAAAGAGAGAGAGAGAAAAAAAAACCTATTAAAAAAACAAAACCGAATCGCATTAACCTAAAGTAGATTAAAGAATATAAAAAATTATCAACCTAAAGCGAAGATACAAGAAAAATAAAAAATAAAAATCCACCCAAAAATTGAGTGAGTGTGTGTGTGTGTGAGAGAGAAAGAGAGAGAGAGAGAGAGAGAACTTTTTTTTTTTTTTGTAAGGGAAATATGCATAGAATGAAATAGATAATGACAAATTTATAGTAAGAGAGTGTGAATAAAAAGAGATAAAAATAGAGGAAGATGAAAGGAAAGATGAAGAATAATATTAATGTAGAGGATAGTGGGGAGATGAGAAGGTGAGAGAAGGAAAAATGTTGGAGAAGTAGTGGGGAGATGAAAAGGTATGGAAGGGAGAAAGGTTAGAGAAGTATAAATATAAAATAAAAAAATATTAAAATAATTATAAGAAAATGGAAAGAAAAAAATAATGACGTGGACGCTGACGTGGCTCAACATGAGCGCAACAACATTAAACTCTATGCTTCAGTTTTTAGTAATATATAGATTTCTTGTTCGGATAAACCATTAATATTCCATTCATGTAGTTTATCAACGGAAACATAAACTGTTTTTGGAAAATTCTTTCTTCAAACTACATATCAGGAGGAGTAGGTTTTGAATACCAGTTCTTTTGTGAAAGACATAGGATTTGGTTTTCCAACAAATCTTTTAATTTCACGTATTTCAAAAGTAGTTTTATCAGAAGCAAAAGATGAAGAGTTAGAGTCTACATTTTCAGAGAAAATAGTCTCTTTCTCTTTTCTTGAAATAGCATGAGCAGTACCGGTAGAAGTACCTTGCTCTGTTTTGATCTTTTGAAGATCGAAAAGCATTTGTTCAACCTTTTCAATAGTTTTAGCCTAAGGGTCATCAAATAGCCCATGGCCCATAGCCCGACCCAGAAACCCGACAGCCTACCGGGCTACTGGGTGGCCTGGCCCGTTGTTATTGAGGCCCATGAGTAGCCCACTAGCCCAGTGGGTCAGGCTGTGAGCTAGTTTTTATGCCTATGGGACCCGGTGGGCTAGCCCAGTAGCCCAACCCATTGCCTAGCTTGCTGGCCCAGCCCAATAACTTATAGTTCATAACAAAAATATATAGGAAGTGTATGAAGAATTGATGTTGAGATACTATAGAGGAATTTCTTAAGAGAACTCCCTCAACCACTAAGATACTCAAAACAATTGTGCTAAATTTAGTTTACTAAATATATATTTTTCTAGTAGTCTAGCAAATTTGAATTAACCATTTGACATTTTTTTATAAAGATAAAAATAAAAAAAATATTTAAAGCCTTAATAAATTAAGTAGGTTTTCATCAACAAAAGAAAAAATTATATAGATTTGACTGTAAAAAAATTTGTAATTAAATATTAAATTCCTTAATTCATTCCTTTAAAAAAATAGATTGATTATTCCTTTATAAAAAATTGATTATTTTCTTATAAAAATAATAAAATAATATGCTAATACAAGCCCATGGGTAACCCATTAGGCCCAACCCAATAGCCCAGCTCGCTAAAGGCAAAATGGGCATTGCCCATGAGCAGGGTCATGGGCTGAGATTTTCTCTTTCGGCCCAGCCCGACCCGACTCGTTAACTAATTACTGGCCTATTATACCCAGCCCATTATGCCCATGGGTCAAGTAAAAATGGGTCGGCTCAGCCTAACCCGGCCCATTGACGACCCTTATTTTAGCCTGTGAAGTTTTGAGTATTTTTTTTTCTTTTTAAATTAGGGGATCAAATATGATTTAGGTTTGAGTGTTTTGGTTGGATAATTTTTGTTTTGGGAATATAAGTAGAGAGAATCTTTGGTACGCAATGTAAAGTCATATTCTACCATAGTTTTAAATAATCTATATGACACGTGTATACACACTTGCCCACATCATGTTTTAATATCGCACTATCAATGAGTAGAAGACAGTGAGAGAGTTGAACATACTTTTATTTCATAGTATTGAATATGTGAAAACAACACAAATTATTTGATTTTCATAGTTCTGTTACTCTTTGCATTTATTTTTGGTTTCATGATTAAAAAAAAAAAAAAATCTTACCTTAAGAAGGCTTTAAATATGCGGTGAAACAACAATTATAAATTGCACACACATAACCATTATAATTATTCAGTTCAAGGAATGAGTAATATATATATATATATATATTTTTTTGGAGGAATATTGTAGAATAAAAGTTGTTACAAAATGTCTCTCTCTTAGAGACCTCATGCGAGAATGCATGAGGTCCAGCCAAGTGGCACTCTAATTTTGCATTTAGCATTTTTTTTTACCTCTTTCATTAAGCTTTTTTTTATTGTTACTCAAAAGTTCACATTATCTTATTTTACTGTTATTTTATTAATATCTCATTAATTGCCTAAGCTTATACCACACCTTTCACCCACTATTTTAGTATTAAAAAAAAGAGAGGTGCTACGTCCGCAACATTTTTACAACATTTTTACAACAAATCATAGGTGGATGGTAACAACCAGTAACAACTTGCCATTTAGGATTTGTTGTAAAAATGTTGTGAAAATGTTGTGGACATATCATTTCTTTAAGAAAGAAAAAACAAAAAAAAAAGTAAGAGCTAATAGTAATAACTAACAAGATAAGACTCTAGAGAGAGATAGAGAAAAACAAAAATGTTGTGGATTGTTAAATAAAAGACACTATTTCATTATATATTACCAAAATAAAAGACCTAAGTCTAACAAAACATTTGAAAGAGAGAAGGAGGAATCTAAAGGGTCACCACCTCCATTATATTGGCCTCCCACCACCATCAAGACATCGAAACCCCTTCGGGTAATCTTTTTTTCTTTTCTAATTAAGGGTTTAAATATGATTTAGGTTTAGGTAATTTGGTTAGTTAGTTTTTGTTTTGGGTATATAAGTAGAGAGAATATTTGGTGTGCAATGTAAAGCCATATTCTACTAAGGGTTTAAATATGATTTAGGTTTAGGTAATTTGGTTAGTTAGTTTTTGTTTTGAGTATATAAGTAGAGATAATATTTGGTGTGTAATGTAAAGCCATATTCTACTATGGCTTAATTTCAAATCATCTATAAGGCACATGCATATACACTTGCTCACACTATGTCTTAATGTCGCACTATTGATGAGTGAAACACAGTCAGAGAATTGAGTATACTTTTATTTCATAGTATGAAATATGTGAATACAACATAAATTAGTTGATTTTCATGGTCCCGTTACATTTTTTCATTTATTTTTGGTTTCATGATTTAAAAATAATAATAATCTTACCTTAAGAAGGCTAAAAATATGCAGTAAAGCTTCTAAACCAATTTTTAATATCTCAAAATTATTCGTACATCGCACGGGAAACTTACTACTAATAATAAAAGTCAACCCAAAAAAACTGTACATGAAATAGTAAATTTGGGCTCAACAAAATTGACTAAACCTAAAAAAACAATTTCTAGAAACACAACCAAATGACACAACATTTTCATAATACCTTTATAATTTTGTTATAGTTTTCTTTGACTTATAACGAATTGACACCTCAATAATTGTGAAAATATTGGGATGACAACAAGATATCTTAACATTTTTATAAGATAAATGTTATATCCACAATATTTTCATAACAAATCATAAGTAGTAAGTTGTTACGAGTTGTTATTAGTGGGAAAAAAGTAATTTTATTGGTAAGTTTAAATTAGAACCTTCAAAAATTTAGTGCCTATGATTTGTTATGAAAGTGTTGTGAAAAATAGTAGATATAGCATTTTTTTTTCACAATAACTTTATTTTTAGTTGTAGTTGGTCCTAATATAATATTTTATTTTGACCTATAAGGACTTAATAGCTCTAACAATTGTGAAAATATTGTGACAATTTGTTATTTTAATAGAGTTCAACTGACAATATTAATAAAATAAAAAATAAAAAATAAAAAAAGAAGAAGAAAGGGCTAATGGAACTGTGCCACATGAACAAACCAAAAGTACTGTAGTGGTAATCTTTCACTCTTTTTATATATAGAAATTCATTTATTGCTTTACATTATACTTGATATTATGATTTATTAAACAAATACATACAATATTGTACACATTTGCAAATGTACAACATTATACATATCAATGTCTCCCACTGTTCAAGATATTGCTCTTTATATATATATATATAATTAATTAATTAATTTCATTGAAAATCTCTATTAACTTTTTTATTGGGTTTCATAAATTAATTTCATGTGAAATGTCTATTATATCTCTGTGGGGGCAGGTGATCCGAGCACATTTTTTGTGCTACGGGCCTTGTCCGAGGATGATCAAATACCTGAGGATGGTTAAAAGACACATACGTACATGATTTGGAAGGCCGAGGAGGAAAGAAGAGTCTAACGTGGTAACCGAGGTTCCCAAAGAACAAAGGCACCTCAAGAGCACCTTAGGAAGTCAACCACTCTAGAATGATGAGTTCTAGGGGAAGTAGTAGAGCTGTATCAGCAACGAAAAGAAGAAATATCTAGGAATGTGACTCCACCATCACATTAAATACACTGTACCAACTGAATTGGCCGCATTTATGGAGAAATGACACTTGAAGAGTGTTTTCCGAGCTCACAGCCCTTCCTATTATCTCCAAAAAGGCCTTGATAGGACAAATATTCAAAGGATTTCCTAGAAATTGAATTGGTGGAAGGCTGGGATATATTGGGGGGACTATATAAGGAAATTGCCTTCATAAAAGTAGGCATGCAAGATTGAGAAAAGGAGAGAAGAGAGAAAAAACACTTTGTAGATAGAAAAACTGGATTAATATAAGAACACATTGTCCTCGGATTGGCTCGAGGAAGATGTTTTGTTGAATTTGTGTGCCTAATTCTATCAGCCTAAACTTACGTGGTTTTTTAGTTTGCTTATAAGATCTACTTTTTAATACATGTATTGTTTTGGGTTTATTGGGCTGACTTTTATTTTTCTTAGTAGGCTTGGGTCGCCAAATTCCAGTCCTTACAATCTCTATATTTATTTGGATAATGTTAGCATATTTTCAACTTTTACTAATTTAATATATTTATTTATATTTTAAATAATAATTAAATTAATTACGACTTTATCAATTTTCAGCCTTGGCCTGATCTTGACGCAATTTCAAAAGTCTTGAACCTGTTTTTTATGATTCACTGAACATTTTGGATCTGAAAATTAAAAAAGAGGATAAAAATATAGCCCTCCTACTCCCAACTAATAAAACGAAGAAATTTTCATTCTATATTGAATAATTTCTCATGACTTTCACCCACTATTCCCCATCGGTCAGCAGGGGAAAACGTCACGGCATTCGTAAGAAAGCTAGACAAAAACGATTTCTACGTCAAGGTTCAACTACTTTGAAAACTCAATAATTAAATACACAACTACACCTAGAGCAGAACTCTAACGTTTATCAGATAAGGCATCTTCAATTTTCATATCAAATGGCAGAAACAACCATAAATCCTGGGAATAAGAGGTAATTTTATCTTCAATTGCTCTAATCTTTCCATTTCACATATAGAACCGAGTTTATATGCAAATATCCTACTAATTATTATTATTATTATTATTATTATTATTTTTTTTTTTTTAAATTTCTTACAAGGATTGCAGTTGTAACTGGAGCCAATAAAGGGATCGGATTTGAAATATGTAGACAGTTAGCTTCAAATGGGATCAGGGTGGTTTTAACTGCTAGAGATGTAAGGAGGGGCAATGAAGCAATTGAAAAACTCAAGGTTGCAGGGTGCTCTGATGTGGTTTTTCATCAACTAGATGTGATGGACCCAACTACCATTTCTTCTTTGGCAGATTTCATCAAAACCCACTTTGGGAAGCTTGACATATTGGTAATGCAAATTAGAGCATTATACATACATATTTGGAGCGATTCCAAGTTTTGTTTTTGAGAGGGTAGGGGCATTTGGTAAGAGATTTTTAACAACTTTATTTAAGTGTTGTGGAAATACATGTGAGTGAAAAAGTGTTGTAGAAATAAGTGTTGTAATGTTTAAACAACGAAATCTGTTGTTTAAACAACGTTACCGAACAGACTCTAGATCTTTGCTTTGCTTCTTATTATGTTGCAAAGAATCTATAGGATTTTTGAGGAATCATATATGGGTTTTGAATTAAAAAACATACATGCCTATATTGGTTGATTTGGGGGTCATCAGATTTCCTTACTTAAAAATAAATAAATAATTTTTCTTGCAATGACCAATTTGTGTAGTTCTAAACAAAGATGAATCGTCTAGTATTCTTTCTCCTCCCCACCCTTTTGTAATTATGTTGTTGATAACGAAAGTAATTTATTAATTGATGAGATCTTGCTCTTTTTGGTGGCTCTGACATTGCTATTATTTCAAAATTGCAGGTAAATAATGCGGGGATTAATGGATACATAAGCAACCCAGAGGAATTTAGAAAAGTTCGCATTGATCAAGTGAGTCTCTCAAGTCTCAGAGCATTCACATCAGCCCATGAATACTCTTGTAAAATGCAAAAAACAACACTTTTTACACATTTTGATCAAAAAATCACGCACATCAGTGGGTGCAAAGGTGTGCAAATTATACATCCAGCCGTGTAAATGAACAGTAACCGTGTAAATATACACGGCTACTGTTCACTTTTAAACGATTTTTTTACTCTTTTTTTCTCTCTCATCGATCAGACTGTTTCTCTTCCCCAACCATTACAACAACCCAGCGCGCCAGAATAACCAACCCAGTGCCACCACCAAACACCACAACCTAGCACAGAGAATTAACCCAAAATCAACAGAAAATTAACCGAAAATCAACATAAAATTAACCCAAAATCAACGGAAAAGCAATTAGAAAATCCAACTCAAAATCAAAACAAACCCACTGAAAACCTAACTCAAAATAAATCAAAACTCAGCCCAAGCCATACCCAGCTCAAAATAAACCTAGCCCAAGCCATACCCAACAGAAAACTCAAGTGAAATGCCCAACGGAGCCGCCTGATCTGCTGCCACTGCTGCCGCCTGATCTGCTACCGTTGGGTCTTCCATTGCTGTCATCGGTTGGGGGTGGGAGGCGAAGGGTCGTCGGTCAGGGGTGGGAGGCGAAGGGTTGGTGGTGGAGGAGAGAGGGAAGGGCGAAGGAAAGAGGGAGGCCGAATCGGTGGAGGGCTGAGTCGGCGAGCTGGATCGGCGGCGACGGCGGGCTGGGTGAGGTGGCTATGAGGGAGAGAACGATGGAAGGAGAGGAACGGGTGAGATTGAGAGAGTTTTTTTTTTTAGAATCTTGAGATTGAGAGAGCTAAAAAAGTATAAAGGTATTGTAATCGGCGAGAGAGTGTGTTTTAATAAATAATAATAAAATAATAATAAATAATATTATTTAATTAGAATAGATGTGTAAAATAAATGAACTGATGTGGTTGATTTGAAAATGTGGTAGTGTAAAATAGAAAAAGTAGGATTTTAGTGTAAAATAGACGAAAATTTTAAACGGACTGATATGAATGCTCTCAAGCTAGAGGTGTGCATGGGGTTTTTTCAACCGTATCTACCGGGATGTTTTAAAAAAATGGCGAAACTATAATATTAGTCCTTCAAGTTTCAAACGAGCATAATTAGTCCTTCAAGTTTTAAAATTGAGTTATATTAATCATTTTATTAATTGCCGTTAATGGTGTTTTTTAGGTAGCTAACGGAACAATAATTTGACATTTTTTTAAATGATGTGACATTTTTTTATTAATAAAAATTACAAAATAAAATGCTAGTTTAGCAAGCTGAGAAAGCAACAACATTGAAAAAAAAAAAATTATTGATTCAAATATTTTAATTTATTTGTAGTAACTGAGTTGTTAGTCCTTTTGCTAAACCAGCATTTTGCTATTAAAATTGTTTTCTTTTCTTCAATATTTTAATTTATTTGTAGTTTTTACCTTTCCCATCTTCCTCTTCTTTTACTTTCTTTCCTCTTTGATTCTGTGATTTCATTTCTCTCTCTACAAGGAATCTCTGTCTTTTTCTCTCTAATGGCAGAAACCTCTGCTCTGTGCATCTCTCCCTTAGCTTTGATCCCATCGATTTCTCACTCTTCTTTTCTCTCCGCATTCACTTCCTCTCACAAATCCTCAATTTCTCATTCTCCTCCTCCCTCTCCCTCTCGTCCTCTACGTTTCTCTGTCAAAGCTTCTTCAGATTCCGGCAACTTTTTCACCGACGATTCATTGGGCTTCTTCTCTATCATCTCCGTCAGATGCTTCTCTCTCCTCTGCGTCCCTTTGAATTTCGGCGCCATCGCCATCGCTTTCACCGACAAACCCTTTAGCCTCACCCATCCGTACCACTAATACCTTCGAAAAAAACAAAGCCTCCGATCTCAAAGACAACGAGCCTCCTCCTCGTACTCTGTGAGAACAACCAATGACCCCTGTTCCAGCCGCTAAACACGCCATCTTGGTCTTCGATCTCTTCAATGGAAGTGTGAACAATAGTTTTAAAAGTCTCTCTGTGATCTCAACTGGGTTTGGTTATGTTTAACCAAACCTGACTTTTTGAGTAGACAGGTCTTCAATCTCGAATCCAATCGCATGAAGCGGAGCATCCAAAACTGCTGTCTTGGACGATGATGTTTCTGCCATAACAAAATCTTTGATTCTGTTTCTTTCTTATTGTTTGTGTGTCATGAAATCATTTTGTCATCCTATCATCTATAAAGAACTGGGGATTCTTGTTGTTACTGTTTCTTGGGTTTGTGAATTTCGGCCGCCGGCCGATACGGCTCAATACGGCCGATACGGCACAATTCTGGCCGAAACTGACCGGTTCGGCGCGGATCAAGCCGTTTGTGAATTTTGAGGTGACGACCTTTTCTGGGGAAAAAGAAATTATAGTTTTTTAATTTTGGGTTTGGTCTGGGGCTGTCATCTGCGGTGGTTAGTCTCCCCTTCTCTCTCGTGGGTGGGATCGTGAATCAGTTGCAAATACTGGTTTTAATTTGTTGCCGGTGTGTGAATTTCACAGGTGTAAATTTATTTTGTAATTTTTATTAGTAAAAAAATGTCATATCATTAAAAATAGAGAAATGAAATGTTTACAATATTTTTACAACAAATCTTAAGTGATAGGTTGTTACTGGTTGTTATTTTGGGGCAAAAAAGTAATCTTATTATTATGTTCAAATTTGAACCAATAACAACTAACCACCTATGATTTGTTGTAAAAATGTTGTGAACGTAGCACTTTTCTTAAAAATAATGTCAAGTTATTGTTCCGCTAGCTACATAAGTAGCACTACTAACGGTAGTTAATAAAATAAATAATACAACTCAATTTTAAAATTTGAGGGACTGATTGTACTCACTTGAAACTTGAGAGACTAATTATACACATATGGTAAATTTCAGGAACCAACATT
Source organism: Castanopsis chinensis (assembly GCA_032878915.1). Lineage (NCBI taxonomy): Eukaryota > Viridiplantae > Streptophyta > Magnoliopsida > Fagales > Fagaceae > Castanopsis > Castanopsis chinensis. The sequence continues at coordinate 49,613,788 of JAVQMG010000132.1, forward strand.
ATAATTTTGCCTAAAAAAATTTCAACTCAATTTAACCTATCACGGGGTCCAATCCAACCCATGTGGATTGGGTTGAATACTTGGATTTGACAATTTTTTTTAATTATTATTATTATTATTTAGAGACGTCATTATATTCAAGCTAGGGGTTCGAATGAACCCCTTAAATTGTCAATATATATATATATATATAATTTTTTTTTAACTTTTGTTTTGACCCTTTAAAATAAAAATTTGAACACTCTAACCCTAAAGTTTATTTAAACCCAATTAAAATAAATTTGAATATGATCATCTTAATGCTATTTTCACAATAAATGTTATATGACAGGTTGTAGCTAGTTTTATTTGAACCCACAATTAATATTACTTTTTGCCTAGCATTAACAACTTGCCACCTAGATTTTGTTATAAAATTTTTGTGAAAGTGTTGTGTATTGAATTTTATTTAAGAAATTGTTTCAAATTTTCGATCCTTTGTTTTTTTTTTTTTTTTTTTTTAAATTCTCTTCGGGACTCTAGTTTACTTTACTAGTTGACAGCAAATTGAAGCTGTTTTTTCCTACACTTTTTTTTCTTCATAAGAAAAAAATAACACTACTACTACAACTAATAGATCTCTATCTACATATGTGATTCTTTCCCATTTTCCTTATCTCTCTTTCTCTCTTCTATATTTTCTTAGTTTTTTTCTTTATTTGATCGAACAATTTGATAAATACTCGGTAGATTTTCAAGTCCAAGAAGTCTTTTAGTACTTGCTCAAATTCTAAGAGAGTAACCACGTGTATGATTAAAAAGCCATACACTTTAAAAGCAAAAACATATATTAGTTACTATTTTTTTTCTTAGTTCACATTTATTCCTTGTTCAACTCCTAGGTGTGTTACTATTCTTCTTTGTCATATATTTTTATTCAATTGATAATACATATAAATATAATAAGTTATTATTAATTTGAAAAAAAGTATGATTAATTTTTTAATTATATTTGTTATCTTACATCCTTACTGATATTTAAACTATTAATAACTTTTTTAGACCATTGTACAATATAGTTGTATTGTATATTGAATTGTATTTAGAATACTATTTTAGATTATTGTGTATAATATGGAAGTTGTATGTACAAAAAAAAATCATTTTATTTTTTACTTACCCTCCATGACAAATTTCTAGCTTTGTCATTACTAACCCCCCTAAAAAAAAAATCCTGGAGTTTCCACTGTAATTATTAAATTGAGCATTAGAACAACCCCATCACAAATAAGAGCAAATTTATAACCAAATAATCTTGAAAATGACATCAAACTAACACAAACTATACAAGAAGAACTTAGGGTTTGAGTTTTATTTAGAAAGAGGGACAAAAAAGAAAATAACAAAATTGTATAATGTATTTTTAATTATATATTAATTATAGGCGGGTTGGGTCTAGTTAGGCAAATTTGTGAATCTTACAACTCAAACCCAACCTAACTCACTGTAAAAAATAATCTCACAACCCAATCCAACATAACGAGTTGGGTTGGATCGAGTTAGTTTTGGTAGGTTAGCTACCCACCCCTACTTAATGTTATGTCATTGCTTTCGTTGAACGATGTTGTTTTGGGTCAATTTTTGTGAAAAATTCAGACAATAATATTGTTGAGATTGTTGTGGAAAATTCTGAAGTTTTTTCTTTACAAGTAATTTCATCCATCATTAAGTTATTGTCTGTATGAGAGTACATCATAGTAAGGATGTCCATGGGTCGGGTAGATAGGGTTTAAGGATAACTCATTACTCAAACTGCTTAGGTTGAGTGGAAGAAGTGAAGACCTGCCACTAAATGCAAACAATCACGAGTTGAGTTGGATCGGGCTCTAGTGGACGATTTGTCGGTTTGGTTGAAATTGATGGATCGGTGGTGGGTGAAGGAAGGTAGATCTTTGCCCAATTTGAGCCGAAGAGAGAAAGGTTAGGTTGGATTTGAGTGGATCTGAGCCAAACATTACTGGATCTAGGCAAAACTCCGCTGGTCATATCTGAGAGAAACATCGTTAGATTTGAGCAAATCTAAGCCAAAACATCACCAAATTTGAGCAAATCTAAGTTAGAAATTGCCAGATTTGAGTGGATCTAAGCGGAGAAGGACCAAACATGGTTGGATCTATACTGCAAAGGGCCTAATAGTTGCTTGATTTGGGTAGATACGAGGGTTGCTTGAAGTGTTTTTTGGTCAGGTAGGGTGGCTTGGCTTTTTATGGAAGACATTTGCCACTTAACTGGCCAGAGTTTGTTTCTGAGATAAGGAACTTGTTGTTGACCAATGAAAGGATTGAATCGGGCCACCAATAGTCGGTCTCGTTTGGTGGTCGGATTGCTTGGACAAACCTACATCATAGTATGATGTGAATCATGTGAGCATTGATCATAACCATACAATAACATTATTTTGTCATCACATGTAGTCATAAATTTGTGGATTCCATATGTTGTTCGAGAAAACGATACATATCCTTTATGCATAGCACACTTTCTCTCAAATTGAAGGCATATCCCAAATTTTTGATGACTTGCAATATGAAGAATTTAATGTGGCTTGAGGCAATGGTAGCCATAAAAAGAAATCATAAAATATAAGGAAAATAGAAATTAATCAAGTTTTATAAAGAAGAGTATTGTAACATCATTTAATACCTTTGCATATGATGATGGGAAAATTATTGTGTACTCCCGGAGTACTATAAATTTGTACTCTCTCCTCTCACATGAATAATGGGTCTTACTAATTAAATTCATGGTGTGACTTACTATTCATGTGAGAGGGGAGACTATGTAATTATGATATTGTACCTAATAATTTTTGTATGATGATACAGCTTTTAGGTCCAAATGCCATACCTCTAAAGGAAGTCATAAAGCAAACTTATCAAACAGCTGAGGATTGTTTGGGAACAAACTGCTATGGAACCAAGCAAGTGAGCGAAGCACTTATTCCGCTTCTTCTATTATCCAATTCAGGAAGAATAGTAAATGTCTCCTCCACCATGGGACAATTAAAGGTACGGAATGTAAAACTCATCTTATTAAACCATTTATAATTAGCTATATTTGGTCATGAATATTTCACAGCAATATAGATTGCAAGATTATGGCTACGATGATTGTGTTGGAACTGCACTAAACATTTGGTTCTAGGAGATTGCTTGAAAATTTTTTTTTTCAAGAAATTAAAATTTCAATTATGTTAATATTTCAGCTTATTTCAAATGAGAACGCAAAGAAAGAGCTAGGAGATATTGATGGCCTCACAGAAGAGAAAGTGGACAAGGTCGTGGAAGGATTTCTAGAAGATGTCAAGGAGAATTTGATTGAAACCAAAGGTTGGCCTGTCAATATTTCTGCTTACATAGTCTCCAAGGCAACTCTTAATGCATATACAAGGGTTCTAGCAAGGAAGTACCCCAAAATAGCAATCAACTCCGTGTGTCCAGGGCATACCGGCACAGACTTAACCCACAACAGTGGAGTTCAAACTGTTGAAGAAGGTGCAAAAAGTCCTGTGATGTTGGCTTTGATGCCTGAAGGTGGGTCTTCTGGCCTCTTCTTTGATCGAATGGAAGTATCAACCTTTTGAATATGAAATGATACTACCCAATGAGGACATAAGCATAGGGAAGAAACATGGAGAATAAAAATGTGTTGTGGAAGTTTCTTTAAATCTTATAGTTGGCTTATTTCGATCTTGCTTTGATCAATAAAAGCTATAGAAAGTTTTTTTATTCTACTTTATATTATGTGAAAGCTCTTTCAACACCAGTTGTTAGAGCAACATTATATTGGTTGAAATTAAGAGCTTTTTGACTCATTTATATTGTTCGGATCTCTAATGAAAGAAAATTTAGGTTACTTTAAATTATTATATAAATTTGTATTATATATGGTGTAACTTTAAGCAATGTTACACATTCAATATTTTCTTAAGCAATGTTGCACACTTTAAGCAATGTTGCACAATGAATCTGAATTTTTAACATGTGCTAACTTTGAGTGTAAAATGCAAACCTAGTTGTCTATGAGATAAGTAAAGGTTGTGACAATTGCTAGCAGCTGCAATTACATCTCTCTCTCTCTCTCTCTCTCTCTCTCTCTCTCTCTCTCTCTATATATATATATATATATATAAATTCCTCCAACAATAAAGTGATTTTTTTAGGTGTAGACAGTGGAATTTACATAGAATGCAAACCTAGTTGTCTAGTCTCTTATTTACATAGTATGTGGGCATAAAATAGTGAGGTTGAGGTGAAAGCTCATTTACCTTTTAGAAGTGTATATCCTTTATTTTGTACATGAATATCCATCTATGCACAATGAAGCTGAATTTTAAAATTAAATGTGACTTTGAGTGTATAATGCAAACCTAGTTGTCTATGAGATAAGTAAAGGTTGTGATAGTTGCTAGTAGCTGCAATTACACCTCTCTCTCTCTCTCTCTCTCTCTCTCTCTCTCTCTCTCTCTATATATATATATATATATATATATATATACAGTACACGTGTGTGGGTGTTAGAAGTAAAGTGTAATGCTAACCCGCTAGTCTATGAAATTAAAAGATGAAGACATGAAGGTTGTAGTACTTGATAACTTATGATTAATTAATGTCTTGTTAGTCGGTACTTGGTACTATTTATCATATATGCTTCCAATAGTAAAGTCATTTTTTTAGGTGCAGATAGTAGAATATAAATATATAAAAACGGCTCTATAATGATTACTTTTATTATCAGAATAAGATATTAATTAATTTTTAAAATTAAATATCAAATTTCATATTCAATGACACTAAAGTGAAATACGTAAAAGAAAAGCGAACAAAACTTGTGTCATGGTCAAAGGAAAAAAAATCTTGGCCCAAACAACATAAAAGAAGAAGGCAAAAAAAAAAAAACCTGATAAGATTATTAAAAAAAGAAGAAGATAAATTATAAGTTTAATAAAATAAAATAAAAAGCAAAAGAAGCGTGGAATAATCAGAATCAAAATTCACAAAGCAACTTCTATAAGCTTTTGGTGGTCGACATAAGAACCCAGAAGACCACTTGTCGCCAATCTCTTCATCCCATATGATTACTTTTTGCGGCGGTCTATGCTAAATTAACGGGATCACCATCCATCACTCTCGACCTTCAAAGGTATAAGACTATAAATAAAGGTGTACTGTCGGTGTAAAATGAAAGATCGAGAAGAGAATATTCCTTAGAGTTTATAAAACTAACTTTATTCTTTGATATCTTAATCATTAATTATTAAGTGAAAGAAATGCTCAATAATTTTTGTCATATATTTTAATATCATAATTATATTTAAAATAATAATTTAAAAATAGAATGTATCATTCTATAGTAGTCGTTTTTGTCCCGTTTAGAATAGATAAAGAGTTATCATCAGAGCGAATGTCATAGATTGAAACTTTCTTTAAAAAAAAAAAAAAAAAAGTCAACTACAAATTTATTCGGTCAACAATTTTTAAAATCTTTTTTTTACAAATTGTTTAGTAAAATTACTAGAATCCTCTCCTAAACAAGGAAGTACTAACTACTCCTGAACTCAAGCTGTCAATCTTTGTTTTTCATTTTATTTTTAAAACTACGTTTTATGGTTATGGGATATCAATTTTGCTTTGCCATCAATTTTTTAGTACTTATAAAATACGATATTTTTTGTGAGACACATTTTTCTTCGCATGATAATCATTCGCCGGTTTCGGATTTTTTTTTAAACCCACGTTTTGGGGTAATAGATATCCAATCTTTGCCTTCCCATCAAATTTTTTTATACTTATCGTTATTTTTTGGACAAAAGTATTTTTAATACTTATCAAATATTTTTTTTTTTGTGAGACAGTTAATCTTTATATGATAATAGGTTTCTTCTTCCTAAAATATTGCCACCACTATTCCTATTGGTTTTCAAATTCAAACTCAACTACAGATTTATTCAGTCAACAATATTTATTTTTATTTTTTAGTTTTAGTAAAATAACTAGAATAATTTCCTAAACGAGTAACTACTCCTAAACTCAAGCTGTCAATTATTGATTTAAATTTTTTTTTAATAAATCCATGTTTAATGCTACTTATCAAATATTATTTTATGTGAGAATTTTTCTTTACATGATAATTGGTTTTCTTTTTCCTAGAATATTGCTTACAAAAAAATATCACTTTTCCCGTTGGTTTTCAAATTCAAACTCAACTACAAATTTATTTAGTCAACAATTTTTAATTTTTTTTTTACTAATTGTTTTGTAAAATGACTTAGAATCTTTTTTTCAAAAAAAAAAAAAAACTACTCCTGAACTCAAGCTGTCAATCACTAGTTGTTTGTTTGTTTGTTTTTGTTTTTGTTTTTTTTTTTTTTTTTTTTTTTTTTTTTTAAGCCATGTTTTAATGGTAATGGATGGATATCAATCTTGCTTTGCCATCAGTTTTAACAAATAACTACTCCTAAACTCAAGCTGTCAATTATTTTTTTTACAAAAGAGAATGTCTAGACCTTTTTGAGTATCTGATCATTTTTTTGGGTATATGCAGTCCCTTCATCCCACACGCACTAGGTTATTACATGAAAGAATCTCATGAAAGTGGCCTCAAGATGCTAGCAAAAGGTTGCCATCAAAATTTTAATCCTTATAAAATACATTATTTTTAATGAGACATCTTTTCTTTACATGATAATCAATCACCGATTTCATTTATTAAAAAAAAAAAAAACTGCGTTTTATGGTAATGGTAATCCAATCTTGCCTTCCCATCAAATTTTTAATACTTATAAAATATTTTTTTTATTATACAATTTTTCTTTACATGATAAAATGTTTTCTTTTTCCTAAAATATTTTCTACAAAACTTTTCCTGTTGGTTTCCAAATTCAAACTCAAGTACAAATTTATTCTGTGAACAATTTTTAATTTTGATTTTCAAATTCAAACTCAACTACAAATTTATTTAGTCATTAAGGGATGGTGGTGGTGGTGCTATAGTTTCTTGGAGAATTAAGAACTTCGTTACAAATGTGAGATTGCTATTGGGGAGCCTTGAGAATTCTAGTGTTGGTTGGGTTAACCGTCAGTGGCGGCTCTAGGAATTTTGTTTAGGGGGGTCATTAAAAAATTTTAATAAAAAAAAAACTTGAATATATTGAGTTATCGACAAAAAAAATTAATACATGAAGTTTTACAATTTTATTCTACAAATTTTAATTTGTTATATGATAGTTCATTATGAGTTTCTACTTTCTATTGCCAATGTGGGTAGAGACGAGCCTATGACCATTTTATTTTTTTTTTAGTTTTCTAACATTTTTATTTTTATGCAGTTGTTATTATATATTTGTTATTGTTTTTAGAAAAAAATTTAAAACTAAATGACTAAACTAAACTCATTAATTTTGTATTAATTATTGACACACACAACTACTCTCATTCATAGATAAACTTATACACTATGTATTTACTTAACCAATCAAATGCTTAGAGAATCACTAACTTTACAATTTGTTTTCTTAAATTTTACTAATTTTATAACAAAATGTTATTATAACATGATAACAATACACACACATGTAACAAACCATCTCTATTTCCTAATTATTAAATTATACTATAAATTTATATTATATTTATATTGTATACACAAACGTCCACACACATCATAATTCACACAAATAGCATTATGTGTGGGCCTTTTTTGCAAATATTGGGCTAGGCCGCCTCTTGTTGCACTTGGCTCCAAAGTTTTCTGGATCAAAGAGTTGGGACTAGTCCAATAACAATCTTCATTGGTCTAACTTGTGCGCAAATGATACCCCTGTTTGTCGAGATTGTTTATCACTTGCCCGTGGCAGGCAGAGCTATTACAATAGTTAGGACAGACAGATATAACAAAGATAATAACAGAAAATCTTTTGTTATCCAGACAAAGGTAAATAATGGGCTTTGATAATGATAACTCGTTTCATGGAAAAGCATCTAATGAATAGCAATAAACTTATTAAAAGAAAAATGCCAGTCTGCCATATTAAGTTACGCTGTTGGGTTTAAGTCAAATAGGGAAAACTATCTCTTCAATGCGAATAACCTCTTTGAGGGAGAAATTAACTGCTTTGAAGGGAAGAGCCTGAATGACTTGTATTTAGAGAGGCCATTTGCCGTGATTAGAGAATATGGGTCGGAAAGGGAGAGGGGGATCAACCTATTTGGTGCATGCTTACCACTCAGTTTTCTCTGTTTTTATCTTTTCTTTCTATTCTTCTAATTCTTTCTTTCCTTCCTTTTATCTTTCATTTTTTTTTTTTCTCATAGTTATCGTGATTCTCTCCCTAAAGGTTGTTCTTTGGCCTCTCCCCTTTTTCGTCGTGCACAGCAAGGGCCCTTATATAATGCCAGCCGTGGCTGGCTTTTACTATTTTAGCCCTTAACCGTTTTTGTCTGGTGTGGGTGTCCTTGCCGACTATTACTGATTGTTCAGTTGTCCAACCAGCGCCATTCACCTGCTCAGGCTGCGCCACTCCACCTCACCAGACAAAGATGACTATTTTGTTTGCTTTCTTTCCGTGGCACTCTTTCTTACCACGGTGTAAATACTCTCTTCTTCTCCGTCCTTTATGGCATACACCTAGTGGTTTCAACTCAACTTTGCTTTTTTTGGGTGGTATGTCATCCTAGTAGGACATTGTCTCCAAAAGAGCCTGAGCAAGAAACATGAAAAATAGGTTTTCCCCTTTCCCCATCGCCAGACTATGCCCTTTTACCTTTGGCCCATAACCCACCACTTCTTGTATTGGCTGAGTACAAGCTGGTGGTGTCTGGGCTTTGTGCGTGCCTCACTTCCATGCTTGTCCAAAGTCTGCCCGCTGCTCATGTGTTTGCCGCATTTTAAAGGTCTATCTGTCCATCCGTAGGGGTTGAGCCTTGCCTGATTGTCTTTTCCGTGCTTTATTCTCTGCCTTGCTATTTGTTTCCTGCTACATTATTTTGTTGTGTCTGCCGCGCAGTTTGCTTGACCCAGGGTTGCTGGACTTCTTCGGGCTTATTGTTCATTCCTTCTCTGATGGCCCAATAGACTCATTGGGTCTTTTACTACATTACTTGCGGGCTCCCGCGTCCCGCTTACTTCCTTTTAGGGCATTCCTCGCCCTTTTACTTTCTTGGGGCATCCTTGGCCCTTTCCAATTCCTTGCTTTCCATGGGCCTTTACTAACTCCTTAGGCTTCCGCGGCCTAAGCATTTTATACTTCATCTTTGGTGCTTATTGATTCTCCATTGCACCTTACTCTCTTTATTTACATTGCTTTGGGCCTGCCATGACAGCTGTGGCCCATTCTCACTTTTCTACATCCATACTGCCCATGAGTTTGCTATTTCTCTCTTTTGTGGTCTTCTTAGGCCCATTTACTTCTTCAGGGTCTATTTGTTTGCTTTATGGACTCGTGATCCATTATTCCTGCTACTTGGACTTAATGGTGCTTCCACTTTGTTCTGCCCACGTTGTTGGGCTTCCTCCTCTTCCTAGGCTTCTAAAAATGAGCATCTACACACTATAATAAAAAGTAATGCACACAATTAATATTAGACACACTCACACACATAATATAAAATTTTTAAAAATACTGATACTTACCATTCACAAACTCTTACACTTTATTCTTAGAGTTAGATATACTTGTAATAAAGGTGTGCAAAACTTAAGTCAAGGAGTGCAAAAATATTTTTAAAAATAAATTAAAATATTAAACTAACAAAAAATAATATTATATATATATATATATATATATAAATTTATATATTTGAAGTCAGGGGCCTGAATGTAGAGTAAAGCCGCCCCTGTTAACCGTGAAGCAAATAGAGCAGCCCACTCATTAGCTAGATGGTCTATGCTTAATTCTGTTTTTGGATCTTTTGATTTAGGAAATAGTCCTTCTGCATTTGAAAATGTAATTTTGGAGGAGGCGTGTCAGTAAGTTTATTTGCTGTTTCGTTTTGCCTATTTTGGTTTTCAATAAAGGTTTTCTATTATAAAAAAAAAAAAAAATTAAATGATGCTGATCTAACAAAATCTATGCGGATGGAGTCAAAGGCATCCAAGGATAGGGGGCAATTGTCCTTGGCTCGCTTAATGAAGGTGGAATGTATACAAGGTAATTTAGGACTTACAGGGCGAATGTATAGGAACTGTGTCAAAGAATACAGGCTTGCTTAATGAAGGTGGACACTCAAGCAATAATGCATGTATGGAGTATATTATATTAGCATGTGTTTAAAACATGTTGCATTATCCTGTTCATTCTTCCATTTTAAACAAACGTAAGTCAAGCCACAAATCAGCATCACCCGTATGGAAGATTATACTGTTCGTTTCAATATAAATTACCTTATGGGCTTCAGATACCACCTAACAAATTTAGATTTTCATCATGGAACTTATGCTCAATGAGCATTGCTCATTTAGATATGCTGTAATGTAATGATTAATTTCTTTGAAAATTACGAAGCAGGGAGGATGCAAACTGAGCCTTATTATTGTTTGAAACACATTTAGCAAACAATATACAAAAGAGATATAACATTGTTTTAGATTATTCCACATGTAGCAAGAATTCAGACTTACCAAGCATTTATGTGCGTTTGCTTGTGTGTGCATAGATGCATATTTATGGATGACACAAAATAATGAAACAATTTTTAAAAAAGAAAAAAGAAGAAAAGGCTACAGAAGTATTTTGAGTGCTAAAACTTTTGAAGAAGAAAAAGATAATAGAATTGTGGGGAAGAGATTAGTCCATATCTTGTGACCAGCTAATTAATCTTTTGCCATCAATACAAATATCTGAGGCATGAGCAATCTTGATCCAATCCTCGCCAATTTCTGGTTGGCATCTGATCAATTCAGGACAATCTGCAACTCCAGATTATCTAAGAGCTGTGAGGCTTCCCATTGGCAGAGACAACAACTTGTGGCAACTTACAATTCCAAGTTTACTGAGTGATACAAAACTTGGCAGCCAATCTGGCAATGCAGTCAAGTTGGGACATTCTGCAATAGCTATTTCTTGTAAAGTTGTTGCAGACCATTGACTCCACTGGGGCAAAGCCCCCAACTGTGGTAATTGATGGATCATCAGTGTTTGAAGGCTCTTCCAGAATTTTTATTGTTTGTCTTCCTTTTCAGTTGATCAAGTTTTTCACAATTACTGATAAGCAAAACCTCTAGAGCGTTTGGTGTTTCATGGTATGCGACAAGATCATGTATTTTAAATCTCCACGCATGGCCACAATCCATATAATCGTCAAGGAATGATCTTGAATAGAACTCATCTATATATTGGTTTCCGATATCTTCAAACTCTTGGTTTTCATTCGGTGATTGAAGCAGTCCATGTGCCATCCAAAGTTAAATCAATTCAAAAAATTTCTACTTGTAATCTTTTGAAAAAAGTGAATAATAAACAAAACATTTTTTTTTTTTAAGATGGCATTTGATTATAACTCAATTGTAAGGGAGGCAAAATATCCCTTTCTTTTTGTTCCAATTTCCACATTTCATTATCCTTTACAAATAGCCAATCACGATCATCGAGCTTTGAATATAGTAAGCTCCCTAACTTCTTCACTGCTAGGAGAACTCCTTTGCATTTCTTCATCATCTCATCCCCAATTTCAATGAGTTTTGCATGTTATCTTGCTTCTCCTTCACCAAAAAGCCCATTTTATAAATAAAGACAAACACTCTTTGTGTGGAAGAACTTCTAAGTTGTAGAAGGATATGGTACATATTATGGATGCAACTATTAGGCTGCGTGTTGTCATGAGGATCTTTCTTCCATTTGGTACCCTCCATCAAAAAATTCCACAACTTAATCCATTTTCCTTGATTCTCATTCCACACATCATCCAAGACAAGTAAGAATTTTCTAAGGCGCATTTGCAATTGCTCTACACCCAAATCACTACAATTTTCATTAGTTATAGATTTCATTAATTTGACCAACAATTGTTTTATGTCAAATTCATCAGATACAGATACCCACATTCTCTCAAGTGAAAATGGCCGACTACTTCTTCATTGTTGAACGCCAATTTAGCAAGTGTAGCCTTCCCAAGACCTGCAATTCCAGCTATGGGAATAACACAGACCTTTTGATCACCATCACAAGGATGCATTGTAAGTTTAACTATTATTTCTTTATCCTTGTCTCTTCCAATGACATCTGAAGCCTGCACAAAGGAATAGCTCTTCACCCTCCTCCCATGCATGACATGCCTGTTTCCTAGTCTTTCGGAGGCATGAAATTTAGCATTATAAGTTCAACTATTAGAGACTCTGACTTCTTTGATTTTATGACCCATCTTAAAGTGGAATATAAGTGGATTAGAGCTAGAAAGAAAGCAACGTACCTCTCTGGTGCTGCTCCCATCTCCTCAATGCTTCACACTTGAATTCATCCAGCACATCTTCTGCATCATAAAAGATGTTTTTCAGCTTCCCAAGCCAGACAGTCTGTTCCTGATTATGTCCCTGCTGTTCCTCTGCATCCAACAGAACGGCTTTGTCTGTGGACAAGGTGTCCTGAAGCTTTTCCATATCGCCTTCAACACCCCATATCAAAGCGACTTCTTGAAAGAAAGGGGAACTGATCTTCACTAGAACTTCTGCTGCGAAATTGAACAGAAATGATTCTGCCATGTTCTGTTGGAGGACAAACAAGAAGCCGATGGTTTGTGAAATGGATACGGATGTGTGTGAAAGGGTGTGCTAACAGTATACCCTTTAATATGGTAATCCTTCGACTATTTCTCAAGGAGGTAATGTTAGCTACCAAGCATCTTAATTTATATTTTACAAATTTCTCTCCAAAACAACATTAACAATAACATTTGTGCCGTGCACACAATAAAATTTAAGAATTGAGATCAATAGAATAAGTCGTCCAATGGTAGATAATAGATACCATCATCGACTTTGGATGGATTGGTGTGACAGAGTTGAGATATGAAAAGGTTAAAGAGCCATTCATCATGTTTTAAGAAGGTTGATTGTCATCAAAGAGTTCTTATTGTTGGTCTTAGACAAGTATGGGGATCCCGCAAATGGTGGTGATCACGTGGTAGAAAGTTAAAATGAATTAGAAACTCAAATATCCTGAGATCCCTCTTATTCATGGAAGTGTTTGCACCCTTCCGTGAATCAACAATACTCATACCTGCAAAGGGTTGTGTTTCTCTCAAAGGTCACTACTCTCCCCCAAACAATGCAATCATCCGTAAACCCTTATTTTATGGGAATCATAAAGTACATGAGGGTCACCACGCCATGTAATTACACTCATTTTACTTTTGAAAAGTATTGTTTGAACCCCTATACGATTAACAAGATAGTGTGACACACAGAATGGTCACGAAGTCAAAAACTTAAGGAGAACCTCTTTTAGGTAAAAACAACTACAGGGACAAAGACATTCCCATAAAAAAATCACTATTAAAGAAATAGTTACACTAGTCAGCGACTTACAAAACCTTTACTAACCTATAAACTCTATGCATCCTCTGCAAATGCATTGCTTGCATTCCTACCTTGGTAGTTCCAGAACCTCTAGAATCCTTGTATAGTGATTTCCTCCAAGACAGAACCTTTGGCACTGCAGTGAATCTCAATGAAGATTTGGCTTTGTGGTTTAAAACTCACAAACATTCTCTTTGGGGATTGAAAGAAGAGTGGGATAGTAAAAGGGTTATTTTATCAAGCACCTGGTGTGGGTTCTTTTAGTGATTTTGGCTACGTCAAGAACACAACAAGAGCAAAAAGAGAAATTTGGAGCTAAGGTACAGTCTCTCTCATTTTTTATTTATTTAAAATTTCTTTTTAAGCCAAGCAAAAAATGCTCTCAATGTTGTTTTCTCTCTGTACAGGAGCTTAGCACACCATTCTCTCTAGGTGCTTGCCTTTGACAGAAAAGCTTGGGAGCTTAAACTCTCTCTAATCTCTGCTCTCCATCTCCAATAATATAGCCTTAAAAGATTTTCGTTTCGGCTGTAGAAATTTAGGGTCTGTTTGGTTACTTTGGTATACGTGTTTAAACACATTTTTTTAATTTTTAAACAATATTACACTTATTTCACATTTTTTTACCCACACGTAATTCCAAAAAAAAATAAATAACGTTAATAGAATAATATTACCAAACAGCCTCTTAAGTGTTGAAAATATAATCCCAGGGTTCTTCAAAATGCTGCTCTAATTAAAAAAAAAAAAAAAAAAGAGAGAGCAGTTTTTGATTCTCTTGCTTGAGCAAGATTCTTCTGAGATCAATTTCTCTGAGCAGCTCTAACTCCAAGGTTGATTGTTTTTTGGACCAAGACATAACTCTGTTACAAAATTACAGTGTCACGCATATTTTGCTAAACTTGTAAATCCTAACACTAATGTCTCCCACATGAACACACCATAGCTACAGCCTACAAGTGGTTTGTTGTAGTCTAGCGTGATCCCATAGTTGAATTAATTTAGCCCATGTTAACTCTCATCTGTGGATAAACAGATTGACGTTAGTTAATGACTTGGCTACATGTGTGCACACTTTACCAAACTTAACCAAATCATAATTGGATGACTTTATCAGATGACCTTAATTATTACAATGCATATTATTCAGTTGATTTTCCATCCATGTAATCCTTATTGGCCAGTACTGGCCAATTAATGCCTCCCAAACAGAAAGTGCCAAGAAATGCATTCATCCTCATGTCCTCAAATCCTTCCGTCTATGCGATTAATCATATAACAAACACCTAGGTGTTTCAAAATTCCGAATTTTTATGCACACCAATTGAATTCATTTTTAGACATTACCCAATGGAATATATATATATATATATATATATATATATTGAGATTTAAAAACCATAAGCTTCATTAAGGTTTAACTTAAAGAATAACAATATGATATATTTGCTCTTTTCCAAAATATTAAGGGGAAATTGCTTGATTTTAAAGTTTTAGGAGGAATTGTGAACTACCTCAAACGTAAAGATGAAAATTTTTTTAATCCTAAGTTTTTGTTTTTTATTATTATTTTTTTTGTGTAAAAAAAAAAAAAAAAGTTAGCCAAGAAAACTATACGTGAAATAGTGAATTTTGGCTGAACAAAATTCACTAATCCAAAAAAAAAAAAAAAAATTCTAGAAACAGAACCAAATGACACAACATTTTCATAATACTTTTATAATTTTGTTATATTTTTCTTTGACTTGTAAGGAATTGACATCTCAGCAATTATGAAAATATTGTGACAACAATAAAATGTATTAACATTTTCACAAGAGAAATGCTATATTCCAAACATTTTCATACAAATCATAAGTAGTAGGTTGTTACGGGTTGTTATTGGTAGAAAAAAAAATTTTATTGGTAAGTTTAAATTAGAACCTATAACAATTTACTGCTTATGATTTGTTATGAAAGTATTATAAAAAATGTTGTAGATGTAACACTTTTTTTTTTTTTCACAATACCTATTTTTTTATTTATAGTTGGTCCTAGTATGATATTTTATTTTGACCTATAAGGACTTAACACCTCTAACAACTTTGAAAGTATTGTGACAATTTGTTGTTTTAATAGAGTTCAAACAACAATATTATTAAAAAAATAATAATAATAAAATAAAAAAAAAGATGAAGAAAGGCCCAGCAGAACAGTGCCACTTAAACAAACCAAAAGTATGTAGCGGTAATCATTCGCTCTTTTTATATAAAGAAATTCATTTATTGCTTTACATTATACTTGATATTATGATTTATTAAATAGATACATACAATATTGTACACATTTGCAACCAAAAAAAAAAAAAAAAAATGTACAACATTATACATATCAATGTCCCCCACTATTCAAGCTGTTGCTCTTATATATATATAATTAATTAATTTCATGGGAAATGTCTATTAACTTTTTTTTATTGGGTTTCATAAATTAATTTCATGTGAAATGTCTATTATATCTTTATCTATATTTGAATTATTTTAGGAAATTTTTCAATTTTTACTAATTTAATATATTAATTTATATTTTAAATTATAATTAAATTAATTATGACTTCATCAATTTTCAACCTTGATTTCACCTCGACCCAACTTCAAAAAGTTTTGTTATGCAGATAGCACCTCAGGACTCAAATCAATAATTGTAAATAAGCAGAAATTAAATAACAAGCACACACAAAGAACATAAGAATTAACGTAGTTCAGCAAACTGTCTACCTCCATAGAGACGATGGAGAAATTTCACTAAAAAAAAAAAAATGGGGAGATACAACAGTGCACAAGAACACCCTCAAGAAACTCAAATTTTAAGTACATCGTAGCACTCTCTCACAGAAACAATAAGAATAGAAGCTGGCCGCCTCTCTTTTTCTCCATTTTTCTTATGCGACTGCACTTACTAGGTTATTAGGAATGCTCTCTTATTTTGCAATCAACTTTGCCACACCTAATCACATATATATAGATACATATGTTAAATTGGCTAATGAGATTCCTATTACAATTGGAATTCTATTAACTTATGTTGACTTGGGCTTGGCAATACAAGCCACATGACCCACATCAACAAATCTCCACCTTGGCTTGAATTGATCAAGCTACACTAGCAAACTCCTCCATCGTCTCCACCTTAGCTCTTAAGGGCTCACAAGCTGCAAAAATCAACTAAGTCCAAGTAGCCCTTGAACTTGTCTGTTGGAACCACCTTTGTCAACATGCTAGAGGATTCTCAAGTCTCATTCTTCTGTAGTGACTCCATCTCTTCTACATCCCTATAAGACAATGGATCTCCACTACTAGTTATGAGAGCAAAGCTAACGATGTCTTCAAAGCCATATCTTTGTGGTGCTTTGTGAACCTACTTCTCTCTACCTTTAGCAATTGAATAAGACTTCTTGTTGTTGCTATGGATCAATCTTAGCATCACCCTTATCACTAGGTGAACTATTCTCGTCAAACTCCACATCAATAGTGAATTTCTCCTGTGGACTATCATCACATGTCTCCGCTTCATTCTGTTTCTACATAAAGGCTTCATCAAATATGACATCTTTACTAGTCACTGTTTTCTTTGAGATTGGATCCCAAAGCCTGTAGCCTGTTGCCTTTAACACCTTTTTCAAAACCAAGAAATACGCATTTTCTTGACTTCGAATCCAATTTAGAATGCTCTCCACTCTGCACATGCACATAAGCTGGACAACTAAAGATTTTTAGACTTGAATAATCAACTGATCTACCTGACCAAACCTCTTCTGGAATCTTGAAATCAATGGCTAATGATGAAGATCTATTAATAATGAAGCTTGTTGTGTTAACTGTCTCTGCCCAGAACACCTTAGGCAACTCTGCATTCAATCTCATGCATCTGGCTCTTTCTGCTAAGGTTTTGTTCATTCTCTCTGCAACCCCATTATGCTATGGAGTTCCTTTAATTGTGAAGTGATGAGTAATACCTTCTAATTCACAAAATCTTATGAATTCTTTATCTCTATACTCTAGTCCATTATCTGTTCTAAGGTATTTTATTTTCCTGCCAGTCTGATTCTCAACTTGTGTTTTCCACTTTTTAAATATGCCAAACACATTAGACTTATGCTTCATAAAATAAATCCATACCTTTCTAGAGTAGTCATCAATGAAACTAATGAAATACTGAGCACCACTATGAGAAGAAGCTGATACTGGACCCCAAACATTTAAATGAATGTAGTCAAGAACACCTTTACTTGTATGAGAGCCTATCTTGAAACTGACTCTATGTTGCTTGTCATGCACACAATACTTGCAGAAGTCTAGCTTGCACGCCTTCACCCCCTTCAATTAATTTTTTTTGTGCAACTCTAACATACCACGTTCACCAATATGGCTAAGTCGTGTATGCCATAATTTTGTGTCATCAGTGTTGGACTCCACCGGAGTAGTGACTGCAATTCTTCCTACAACTGTGTTCCCAATCAATCTGTAAAGTGTGCTTACTTACTATCCCTTCATCACCACCAAAGCACCTTTGATAATCTTCATGATTCCACCCTTTGATGAGTATGAATAGCCCAAATCATCCAATACTCCTGAAGAAATTAAATTCTTTCTAAGATCTGGAACATTTTTGACATTACTAAGAACTCTCACAACTCCATTAAATATCTTGATCTTCACGGTACCAATCCCAACAACCGGACATGTAGCATCATTATCCATTTGGACCATACCACCATTGTAAGGCTTATACGTGTCAAACCAATCTCTCTTTGGAGCCATATGATATGAGCATGTTGAATTTAAAACGCAAGATTCCAATAGAACATTGTTACCTGATGAAACTGAAAGTAAATCTGCACCAAATTCACTGTCATCTGATGTTTCTTCAGCAACAGTAGCTGATTCTAGGGGCTTCTTTCCATTCTTCTTCTCCTCTAAATGCTCTTTCAACTTTTTACACTAATTCTTATAGTGCCCTTTCTTGTGACAATAAAAGCACTCTACATCTTTCTTGCACGTGATTTAGACTATGATCTATTCCTGTTGGAGTTTCGTCCTCTTGACCTGCTTCTACCCCTATTGTTTGACTCAGACTTTACAATAAGCCCATCAACCTAAGAACCATCACCATCTTGCTTTATCTTTATGTGTGACAAGAGAGCATTAGTCACCTCCGCGAGTACTATAGTCTCTTTCCCGTACATCAACGTAGTTACTAGATGATCAAAAGAAGTAGGAAGTGACGCTAATAAGAGTAGCGCTTTATCTTCACCCTCATAATTCACCCTAAAACTTGACAGTTGGGTGTTCAACATATTAAATGTGTTGAGATGCTCTAACAAATCAGAACACTCCTTCATACGCAAACTATACAATTTCTTCTGCACATACAACTTGTTCGTCAAATTCTTTCTCATATAAAGACTTTCTAGTTTTTCCCAAACCTCCTTTGCGGTCTTTGCTTCTAGGATGTTGTGAATGGCCTCATCACTTAGGTTAAGACGAGTAGTGCTAGCTGCTTTCTCATCCATCTCTACCCATTCTACATCCTTCATCGTTTCCAGTTTCTTCTCCTTCCCAAACAAGGCCTTATGAACTCCTTGTTGAATTAGGAGATCATTCATCCGTCTTTGCCAAAGAGAAAAATTTTCCTTACCACAAAACTTCTCTACATCATACTTTGTGCTTGACATCTTTATTGTAGTCAAAATGATTGAATCCTAACCTAGCTCTAATATCACTTGTTATGTAGATAGCACCCCATGACTCAAATCAATAACAGTAAATAAGTAGAAATTAAATAACAAGCATACACAAAGAACACAAGAATTTACATGGTTCGGCAAACTGCCTACCTCCATGGAGACAACGGATAAATTTCACTAAAAAAAAAAGGGAGATACAACAGTGCATAAGAACTCTCAAAAAACCCAAATCCCAATTACACCCTAGCACTCTCTCATATAAACAATAAAAATAAAAGCTAATTGCCTCTCTTTTTTCCCTATTTTTCTTATGCGGCTGCACTTACTAGGTTATTAGGAATGTTCTCTTATTTTTCAATCAACTTTGCCGCACCTAATCACATATATATAGATACATATGTTAAGTGGGCTAATGAGATTCCTATTACAATTGGAATTCTATTAACTTATGTTGACTTGGGCTTGGCAATACAAGCCACACAGCCCGCATCAACAATTTTAAACCTGTTTTTTATAGTTCATTTGACAGTTTGGATCTTAAAAACATATAAAACGAGGGGATAAAAATATAGTCCTCCTACTCCCAACTAATAAAAAGAAGATATTATTTTGTGATTTTCATTCTATATTGAACAATTTCTCATGATTTTGACCCAAGAAGGCATCATGTTATTCGTAAGAAAGCTAGACATCAACGATTTCCATGTCAAGGTTCAACTACATTGAAAACTCAATAATTAAATATACAACTATAACTACACCTAGAGTAGAACTATAACTTTTCAGATGAGGCATCTTCAATTCAGCCAAAAAAAAAAAAAAGACATCTTCAATTTTCATATCAAATGGCAGAAACAACAATAAATCCTGGGATTAAGAGGTAATTTTTGTTAGTATATAGCTTAGACGAGATTAGCCCATTGGGCTTAGCCCAGTATATTGTACTTGTAGTTTACTCATATTACTTATACTGCATACATACCTAGCCTATATAAGGCTCTCTATTGTACATTATTACATAGATTAATATACACAGACTATTCAGTCTTTCTCTCTCACTTTACATCTTTAACATGGTATCAAAGCCATTCTTCTGATTTTCTGATTCCTGTGGACATCTCCGGCGTTCTTCCGCTGCCCTCGCCTTCGTCCAGTAGTCACTGCCAGAAGCGAGTCACCACTGTCACGCCCACAGTCCAAGAACACTCGGATTTCGTCAGTTTTGTTGATCAAACTGCAAAAGTCAGAGCATAGGTCGACAAATCTTTCAATCCCGAGCAAAACCCAGCAAAGTGCCTTCAGAAACAAGCTGTCACGCGCCTCCACACGCCTCTAAAAGTTTCTGCCTGACGAGCACGCGCTCCACGCGCCGCCACAAGCCGTCTGCCAGCCTCACGCGCCAGAAACAGCACCGCCACCCGCCTCATGCGCCAGCTTTGCTTTAACCTGCCACGTCAGCCCTAGTGACGTCACTGCCACATCATCCCTAGTGACGTCACACTGCCACGTTAGCCCTAGTGACGTCACTACCACGTCAGCCTGATCCGTTGACCGTTAACTTTGACCAAAGTCAAAATTTTTCAACAGGACCTGTCTTGCTCAGTTTTTCGCGTAGATTTTGATTTTGGACTCTGTTTTTGCATTTGAGGTTTCTAAATCCCATTTTTTGGGCAATTTTTCTCATTATGGCTCAACAAAATGATTGAGATATCATACGTCCTATCACCATTATGTTGGATGGTCCCACTAGCTATCATGCATGGTCTCAGAATATGACTGTCTTCCTAAAGGGTCATAAACTGTGGAGATATGTGACTGGTTCAATTCCTAAGCCAGTACCAAACCCTAGGTCTAAAGCCACAGCTGCTGAAGATGATTATGAAGAACGCCTAGAGGAATGGGAGAGTATTCAGAGTAAGATCCTGTCTTGGTTTATCAATACCTCTGTTCCCTCCATTCATAATCTGCTCCCTCGTCTTGAGATTGCTGAGGCTGCTTGGAAATTTCTGGCTGATCGCTATAATTGTACTAATGATTCAAGCTTAGAGGTCCACATTGAATCAAAACTTTATCAAATGCGCCAAGAGACAGGTTAGTCTATTTCTGATTATTACTCTCAGACTTCTATTATGTGGGAAGAATTTTCTGCTGCAGATCCTCCACTAGTATGTTCTAAGGACATTAAGCTCTTTGTCAAATATCGGGATCGCCGTAGATTTATGCAGTTCATGATGGGTTTACGTAAGGATTTTAAGCCTACTAGGCTTCTTTGCTTAGCCGGTCTCCTACTCCTTCTCTTGATGCTGCAGTCAAGGAGCTCATTTCTGAGGAGAATCGTCGGCCTACTCATCACATGTCATCATCTGATCATGTATTGGCTACACCATCTCCACAGCCTCCCATTGCTGCATTCACTGCTCCTCCACGAATAAACTCTGGGCATCCCACCTCTCAGTCTTCCAAAGGTACTCGCTGTGAGTTTTGCCGTGCTAAAGGCCATGACATCTCAGTTTGTCGCAAACTGCATAAATTTATGCAAGAGCAGAATAAAGCTTCTCTTCCTCGGGCAGTTGCTGTATGTCCTCCAGATCCATTAGTTCCTACAGGTCCATCTTTGGCTTCCTCACTTACTACGGCTGATATTGAGGCAGTTGTTCAACAGGTTTTATCCCGAACTTCTACTGCCCTTTCTGTCACCTCAGGTAAACAACTTTGGTTTTTTGATACTGCATGTTGTAACCATATGACTCCTAATGAATCCCAATTTTCTGATAAGGTACCCTTAGCACACCCTATCACTATTTACACTGCCGATGGAACTCCTATGCCTGTTAGTCATAAAGGAACAATCTCTTCTCCTAGTTTATCCCTTAGTGTCGCCTTTCATATACCAAAGTTATTCCTCAATTTGCTTTCTGTTGGTCAACTTTGTGAATTAGGTGTAGATCTTCTCTTTACTAATCATGGTGTGGATGTGTAGGATCCCCGGACGAGTTAAGTACTTGGGACAAGGCGTAAGGTTGGTCGCATGTTTGAGGTTCATGACTTGAAGATTCCTTCACAAGTTGTTTCTGCAGCTGCTACCATTACCACCCCCTCACCTGATCTTTGGCATGCTCGTCTTGGTCATCTATCCTTATCTCGTCTTCAATTGTTAGCTTCTCAAGGCCATTTAGGTTTAGTTCAGTTTCAAAAATTTGATTGTACTTCCTGTCATTTTGGCAAACAAGCTAAATTACCCTTTAATAATAGTGACTCTTTTTCTTCTGCACCTTTTGATCTTATACATTCTGATATTTGGGGTCCTGCACCGGTTCCCACTGAGGGGGGATCTAGATATTTTGTCATATTTGTGGATGATTTCTCTCGATATACTTGGATTTATCTGCTTCACCATAGGTCTGAACTTGTGTCTATTTACCAAACATTTCATAAAATGGTTGAAACACAGTTTAATCGCACTGTCAAAGTCTTTCGATCAGATAATGGCCAAGAATATAATGATAAATCTTTCATATCCTTTTTAAACAGTCATGGTACCCTTCCTCAGCGGTCTTGTCCTTACACCTCTCAACAAAATGGTCGTGCAGAACGAAAACATCATCACATTCTTGATGTTGTCTGTACCCTTCTCATTTCTGCCTCTCTTCCTGAGCGCTTTTGGGGTGAGGCAGCACTCATTGCTGTGTACACCATTAATCGTATTCCTTCACCCACTACACATAACAAATTACCATTCGAGATTCTCTATGGTCAAATCCCTGACTACTCATCTCTTCCGGTTTTTGGTTGTGCTTGCTTTCTCTCTCTTCCTTCTCATGAACGAAAAAAGCTTCAACCTCGTGCTCGTCTCTGTTGCTTCCTTGGTTATGGTGTCTCTCACAAGGGGTTTCGCTGCTATGATCTCATTTCTCATCAGCTTCGTGTCTCCCGTAATGTTGAGTTTTGGGAACATTGTCCTTTCACGAGTCTTCAGCAGTTTCCTGCATCCTCTTCCTCTAAGTCTTCCATTTTTACCGATCTTTTCCTCCCTCTCTATCCTGAACTTGTGGAGGATTCTTCTACATCGGCTGCCTCTCCAGACGACTCATCTCCGGCTCCATCCCCGGCATATGACCCGCCTGTCTTGGATCCTGTGACACCACCCTCTCCTGAGTTACCTATTAGTCCTGAACTTCGTCATTCCACCCGGGTAAGCATTCCTCCCCCTTATCTCACTAATTATCACTGCTCTTTTGCTCTTGCCACCCTCTATGAACCTCACACCTATCGTGAGGCCCATACTAACCCTCTTTGGCAGTAAGCTATGAATGAATAGCTAGATACCCTTCATAAGAATTACACTTGGGATATGGTTGATTTGCCTCCTGGTCAGTCTGTAGTAGGTTGTAGGTGGGTTTACAAGATCAAGACCAAAGCTGATGGATCTGTTGAACGATACAAGGCTCGTCTTGTTGCCAAGGGCTTTACTCAGGAGTATGACATTGACTATGAGGAAACATTTGCATCTGTTGCTCACCTTACATCTGTCAGATGTCTCATTGTTGTGGCTGCTGTTCGCCGTTGGTCTCTTTATCAAATGTATGTGAAGAATGCTTTCCTTAATGGAGACCTCCAAGAAGAAGTGTACATGCAACCACCCCCTGGCTATCCACACTCAGGCTGTCAAGTTTGTCGCCTTCATCGTGCTCTTTATGGCCTCAAGCAAGCTCCTCGAGCTTGGTTTGAAAAGTTTACCTCAGTTGTTGCTCAACAGAGTTTCACTTCGAGTCCTCATGACACTGCTCTTTTTGTCCGACGGTCCCCTGCTGGTATCACGCTTATTCTTCTTTATGTTGATGATATGATTATTACTGGAAATGATTCTGCAGGTATCCACTCTCTTCAGCACTTCCTCAGTCATCATTTTGAGATGAAAGATCTGAGCACTCTCAGCTATTTTCTTAGGCTTGAGGTTACCTCGTCCTTTGATGGATACTATCTTTCCCAAGCTAAATATGCTTCTGATCTTCTCTCCAAAGCCGGTATCACCGACAACAAGATTGTTTCCACTCCCTTGAAATACAATGCATAGCTCACACCCTTGGATGGTGAACCTATATCTGATGCTACACGCTATCGTCAGTTGGTTGGTAGTTTGATCTATCTCACTGTTACTCGTCTTGGATATCTCACATGCCGTGGGTATGGTTAGTAAGTTCATGGATGCCCCTCGTTCTGTTCACTATGCTGCAGTTCTTCAGATTCTTCGATATGTTAAGGGCACACTTTATCATGGTCTCCACTTCTCCTCTCGGTTTTCTCTCGAGCTTTATGCTTACTCAGATGCAGACTGGGCAGGTGATCCGACTGATCGATGCTCTATTACAGGTTTCTGTTTCCTGTTAGGTACTTCCCTTATATCATGGCGTAGCAAGAAGCAGGATGTGGTTTCTCG
This sequence comes from Castanopsis chinensis, assembly GCA_032878915.1. NCBI lineage: Eukaryota > Viridiplantae > Streptophyta > Magnoliopsida > Fagales > Fagaceae > Castanopsis > Castanopsis chinensis. The sequence continues at coordinate 49,638,498 of JAVQMG010000132.1, forward strand.
TTCTAGTATTGAGGCTGAGTATCGTGCCCTTGCCGACACCACCTGCGAGCTTGTCTGGCTCCGCTGGCTCTTGGCTGACATGGATGCTCCCCAGTCTACTGCCACTCCTCTTTATTGTGAGAATCGTAGTGCCATTTATATTGCTCATAATGATGTCTTCCATGAACGCACTAAGCACATTGAGATTGACTGCCACATCACTCGCCAGCATCTCAAGAAAGGCAATCTCAAGTTATTTTCTATCTCCTCTGCTGACCAGCCTACTGATATCTTCACCAAGACTCACCTGCCTGGTCGCCTTCGAGATCTTATATCCAAACTCCAGTTGGCTTCCTCCTTGCCACCTCGAGTTTGAGGGGGGATGTTAGTGTATAACTTAGACGAGATTAGCCTATTGGGCTTAGCCCAGTATATTGTACTTGTAGTTTACTCATATTACTTGTATTGCACACATACCTAGCCTATATAAGGCTCTCTATTGTACATTATTACATAGATTAATATACACAGACTATTCAGTCTTTCTCTCTCACTTTACATCTGTAACAATTTTATCTTCAATTTCTCTAATCTGTCCATTTCACATATAGAACTGAGTTTATATGCAGATATCCTACTTATTAATTTTTTTTTTTTTTTAAATTTCTTACCCAAGGATTGCAGTTGTAACCGGAGCCAATAAAGGGATTGGATTTGAGATATGTAGACAGTTAGCTTCAAATGGGATCAGGGTGGTTTTAACTGCTAGAGATGTGAGGAGGGGCAATGAAGCAATTGAAAAACTCAAGGTTGCAGGATGCTCTGATGTGGTTTTTCATCAACTAGATGTGATGGACCCAACTACCATTTCTTCTTTGGCAGATTTCATTAAAACCCACTTTGGGAAGCTTGACATATTGGTATATACGTCTTTGGAGTGATTCCATGTGTTATTTTTGAGAGGGTAGATCTTTGTTTTTCTTCTTATTATGTTGCAAACAATCTCTAGGATTTCCGAGTAATCATATATAGGTTTTGAATTTAAAAACATACATGCTTGTATTGGTTGATTTGGGGGTCGTCAGATTATATAAAAATAAATAAATAATTTTTCTTGCAATGACCAGTTTGTTTAGTTCTAAACAAAGATGAATCGTCTAGTATTCTTTCTCCTGCCCACCCTTTTGTAATTAGGTTCTTTTAGGTGGCTCTGACATTGCTTTTATTTCAAAATTGCAGGTAAATAATGAGGGGATTAGTGGATCCATAAGCAACCCAGAGGAATAAAGAAAAGTTATCATTGATCAAGTGAGTCTCTTAAGTCTTAGAGTTAGGGGTGTGCATGGGTTATGGGGTTTTATAACCGACATAATGTGTTAAAAAAAAAAAATTCAACCCATCGTAACTCATCGTGAGGTACAATCCAACCCATGTGGATTGGGTTGAACTCATGGATTTGAATTTTTTTTAATAATAATAATAATATTATATATGTATGTATGTATATATGTGTGTGTGTGCGCACGTGCATGGGTTATGGGGTTTTTTTAACCAAACCGACCATTATGTGTTAAAAAAAAAAATTCAACCCAATTTAACCTATCACGAGGTCCAATCCAACCCATATGGATTGGGTTGAATCCATGGATTTGACAAATTATTATTATTATTATTATTATTATTATTATTATTATTATTATTATTATTATTATTATTATTATTATTATTATTATTATTATTCTTCTTCTTCTTCTTCTTCTTCTTCTTCTTCTTCTTCTTCTTCGAGAGCGGCGTTATGTTCAAGCTAGGGTTCAAATGAATCCGTTGATTTGTCAAAATTTATATATATATATATATATATGTATATATATATATATATAATTTTTTTTAACTTTTTTTTTGACCCTTGAAATAAAAATTTGAGCACCCTAACTCTAAAATCTATTTTAACCCTATTAAAATAAATTTGAATGTAATCATTTTTTTATCTTTTTTTTTTAGAAGGTGAATAAGATCATCTTAATGCTACTTTTACAATATTTTCACAATAAATATTATATGGCAAGTTATAACTGATTTTTATTTAGACCCACAATTAACATTACTATTTACCTACTATTAATAACTTGCCACCTAGATTTTGTTATCAAATTTTTGTGAAAGTATTGTGTATATAATTTTATTAAAAAAATGTTTCAAAGTTTTGCTCCTTCGTTTAAAAAAAAAAAAAAAATCTCTCTGGTATCCTGGCTTACTTTATTGTTGACAACAAAAAGAAGATGTTTTTCCCTGCACTTTTTTTTTTTCTTCATAAGCAAAAAATTACACTACTGTTACAACCAATAGATCTCTATCTACATATGTGATTCTTTCCCATTATCCTTATCTCTCTTTCTCTCTTCTATATTTTCTTAATTTTTTTCTTTATTTGATCAAAAAGTTTGATAAATACTCTATAGATTTTCAAGTTCAAGAAATCTTTTAGTACTTGCCCAAATTCCAAGAGAGTGACCACGTATATGATTAAAAAGCCGTACACTTTAAAAGCAAAAACTTATATTAGTTACTATTTTTTTTAGTTTCACATTTACTCCTACTCCTAGGTGTGTTACTATTCTTCTTTATCATATATTTTTATTTAATTGATAATACATATAAATATATTAAGTTATTATTAATTTGAAAAAAAAGTATGATTAATTATTTAATTATATTTGTTTTCTTACCGATATTAAAACTATTAATAACCTTTTTAGACTTTTGTACAATATAGTTGTATTGTATATTTAATTATATTTAGAATACTATTTTAGATTATTGTATATAGTATGGAAGTTTTATGTATAGAAAAAAAAATAGTTTTATTTTTTACTTACCCCCCATGACAAATTTCTAGCTTTGTCATTGCTGACTCCCCTAGAAAAAAAAATCCTAAAGTTGCCACTGATATTATTAAATTGAGTATTAGAACAACCCCACCATAAATGAAGGCAAATTTATAACCAAATAATCTTGAAAAAAAGTCAAATAAACACAAACTAAACAAGGAGAACTTAGGGTTTAAGTTTTATTTAGGAAGAGGGACAAAAAAGAAAATAAAAAAAATTGTTTAATATATTTTTTAATTTAAATATATATTAACTATAGGCGGGTTGGGTCGAGTTAGGCGGATATGTGAATCTTACAAATGTGTATGAGTATTGTTGATTAGATATGATGAATGGTATTTCATTTGATTTTAGTACTTGTAAGTATTATAGTTGTGATGTTTGTGGTTGGTTTTGTAGTGGGTTGTTGTGTTGGAGCAAGCGGGTGGCTTGCATGGTGTTATAAGGTGGTTTAAACTAATATTGGGAGTGTTTTTTATATCTTGCAAATGTGAATGAGTATTGTTGATTAGATGTGATGAGTAGTATTTTATTTGATTTCAATACTTGTAAGCATTATAGTTGTGATGTTTGTGATTGGTTTTTGGTGAGTTGTTGTGTTGAAGCAAGCGGGTGATTTGCATAGTGTTATAAGGTGGTGATATTCATATTAGAAGTGTTTGAATGTGCAATGTATATTTGTTTAAGTATTAATATATATTTGTGCATTCATGAATAAGATAGAACTTTATCTAAATAGCTTATAAACTTAGATGTTAGAATACATTATACATAAGTTGTTCTTATTTTGCTAATGTAGCATTTACCTTATTGTAGTCAAACATGGAAAAAAGTTAGATGCCAATGGCTAAGACACCTGATGGCAGATTAAGTCGTCCATATATTGAAGGGGTCAATGCATTTATTAATTTTGCAAGACCAGTTGTGGACTTGAGTGGTAATATTCCGTGCCCGTGTATTCACTGTGTGAATTGCTATCGACAATCTCCTCAAATTGTGCGTATCGATTTGCTTCATTGTGGGATTATGCAATTTTACATTAATTGGTATAATCATGGAGAACCTCGTGTATTGAACGAGAACATTCATGACAATGAAATGTCGGATGGTGATCATATGGATGATATCGATGCCTTGGTAGGTGATCGAATTAGAGGGGAACCAAGAAATGCAACCGAAGATGAAGAGGTGCGTCATTTTGACAAACTTGAGGAAGATGCAAAGTGTAAGTTGTATCTGGGTTGCACTGATTATAGTATTCTGAAGTTTGTTATTGAGATGTTGAATGTAAAGGTAATGACCAACTTGAGTAATAAGGGACTTGATATGATGCTAGAATTGCTGACAAAGGTTTAACCAAAAGATAACTTAGTTCCAAGGTCAACTTATGAAGTAAAGAAGATATTATATGACTTGGGCATGTCATATGAGCCTATAGATGCATGCAAAAATGACTGTGCACTATTTTGGAAGGAAAATGAAAACCTTGATAAATGTCTGGTGTGTGAGACGCCTAGGTACAAGGATACACGTGGTCAAGGTAAGAAGATTCCTCATAAGGTATTGCGTTACTTCCCGTTGACACCGAGACTAAAGAGATTGTACATGTTAGGCCAAAGAGCTAAGGACATGAGATGGTATATAGACAAACGAGTGGATGATGGGATAATGAGGCATCTGGCTGATAGTGAGGAGTGGAAGGAGTTTGATTTGCAACATCCTGATTTTACCCTCGAACCTCGCAATGTAAGGTTAGGGTTGGCTACAGATGGATTTAACCATTTTGAAAATATGAACAACTATAGTATGTGGCCTGTCATACTTATCCCCTATAATCTGCCGCCTTGGCTGGTTATAAAGGAGCCATACTTTATGTTGTCCTTACTTATTCCTAGTCCTCACTAACCAGGAAATGAGATTGATATTTACTTGAAACCATTGGTTGACGAGTTGAAGGAGTTGTGGGAAGAAGGTGTAGAAACTTATGATGCTTATAGTAAAGAGCATTTTCAGATGCGTGCAACTTTGTTGTGGACAATACATGACTATCCTAGATTTGGTAACGTGTCTGGGTGGAGGACAAAGGGTTATCATTCTTGTTACACTTACAATGATGAACCATACTCAGAAGCTTTGGAAAGTAAAATTGGATTCATTAACCATCGAGCTTATTTGCCTATGGACCATTGTTGGAGACATAGTCGGTTGCATAATGGTTTATCGGAGAAACGAAAGAGATCTTTAGAGTTACAAGTGGGAAAGATACAAGAGCAGTTAGATAAAATGTCAAATATAATTTTAGGAAAGCATCCAAGTAATAAAAAGAGACAACTCATTGGGGAGCCAAATTAGTCAAAGGTAAGTATTTTGTATAAGCTTCCATACTGGAAGAATAAAAAACTTAAGCACAACATTGATGTCATACATGTGGAGAAGAACATTAGTGAGAGTACTTACGGTACTTTGTTGGGCATTGAGGGGAGAAACAAGGATACTGACAAGGCACAGATAGACTTGCAAAATATGAACTTTAGGCACACGTTGCATTTGAAATAACGTCTTGATGGATCATATGAGAAGTCTCGAGATTTTTTTTCATTAAGCCCAAATGAAAGGGATGGTTTCTATGACTTTTTGAAATTAGTCAAGTATCTGGATGGCTATGCAGCCAACATATCAAGGCCAGTGAATGCAAAAAATGGTAGATTATCTGGTTTAAAAAGCCATGACTGTCATATGCTACTACAACGAATTCTTCCAATTGGGTTGTGAGGTTTTGTACATAAAGATATTAGTATTGTATTGTTTGAGTTGGGCAACTTCTTTCAAGACTTATGTTCAAGGACCCTAAAGCGGAGTGAATTGGAGAAACTAGAAGAACGTATAGTTCTTATACTTTGCAAGCTTGAGATGTTTTTTCCTCCAGCATTCTTTGATGTTATGGTCCACCTTGCTGTTCACTTGCCTCGAGAAGCAATTTTAGGAGGCCCAGTACAATATCGGTGGATGTACCCAATTGAAAGGTAATTAGACCCTTTAATGCCTCCATCAATTGTATCTTTTCCATGTGGTATAAAATCACATAATGTGCATATTTTTTCCTTGTAGGTACCTTGGAAAATTGAAAAGATACGTTTCAAACCAAGCTCGACCAAAAGGTTCGATTGCAGAGGCTTACATTCTCAAAGAATGTATTAACAACTGGTCTTTGTATATTGATGGGATCAAAACTGTGCATAATCGAAGAGAAAGAAATGAAGATTTTGGTGAATCTAGTGAAGGATTGATAGTTTTTTCACAGACTGCCCGATCTACAAGTGGTAGGCGGAATGATGGCAACTTGTCTTGTGCATTGCTTGATACTGCTCATTGGTACTTATTGTACAATAGTCCTGAGCTAGAGCCTTATTTAAAATATGTGATTTCATATGCATGTATTGTTTGATCAAGTTTTGAATATTATCTGCAATGCTTAGCTAAAAATAAATTACCTTATTTTTAACAGTGAACACAAAAGCACATTGCATAATCATACTGGAGAAGCCATAACTCAAATCCAACGACAAGAGTTTCCTAAGTGGTTTAGAAAACGTGTAAGACATTTGAAATTTAATTACACACTAATAAAAATTAAACATGTAAATAGTCTCATCATTACTTATTACTAATTGATATCACTTGTTGTATGTCATTATAGATGAATAGATTGAAAGTTAACGAGTCACTAGAAGCTACTAAAGAGTTATGGTCATTAGCAAATGGTCCTAAGCCGCATGTGAAGGAGTACACAGTTTGTATGGTTAATGGTATAAAGTTTCATACTAGGGACCTAGACAATCGACGTGTAACCCAAAACCGTGGTGTATGTACCGAAGGGGACCATGAGGGAGAAATGCACGACTTTTATGGTCATGTGTGCAAAATTTGGGAATTGGAGTATGTGTTTCGCCATAAAGTTGTTTTGTTCCAGTGTGAATGGTACAATACTAGACCACATAAAGTTCGACACTTCGTATGGAAAGCATGCTGTGATGGCTTACCAATGAAGGCCAATTTGTTGAAGAGAAAGATAATTCAAGAGGATGCCTGTGAAAGTTGTAAAGAGATGTCGGAGACAGTGGGTCATGTTTTGTGGAGTTGTCTGAAAGCCAAATAGGCGTGGGAGTGCTCAAAGTTGGTGCTCTCGCGTAACACAATGGCAAACCAATCATTCCAAAACCTTATGTGGAATTTGCTGATAAACGAAGATGCATGTGAGATGATCAAGTAGCACAAGCAGTCACTATTACATGGTTGTTGTGGCACAACCAGAATGAGATGAGATATTGGGGGAGAGGAAGTCTGGGCAATACCTGGCCAGATGGGCATCAGACTATCTCATGTAATACAAGACGGCAGTGGAGCAAAATGCTCCAGCTTTATCCATGTCACAGCATGTTAAATCTTGGTCTCCCCCATGAGGTGGCTTCTTCAAAATTAATGTTGATGGTGTTGTTTTTGTGGCGCAGAAAGTCGTGGGATTAGGGGTGGTTATTAGGATGATAAAGGTAGGATTGAAGCGGCTCTATGCAGAAAAATTAAAGCACCAATGGGGGTAGTAGAGGCAGAGGCAAAGGCATTTGAAGTAGGCCTGCTTTTAGCAAAGGACATTGGCATTCGTGATGTCATTCTGGAAGGAGACTCCCAGATAGTTTATAATGCACTCTATAATATATCCCTGCCCCCATCCTCAATAGCCTCGGTTGTTCAAGGTATACAGGACATAAGTGGGAATTAAGGAGTGTGGAATATTCTCATGTAAGGAGACAGGCCAACATACCAACCCACACTTTAGCTAAACATGCGTCTAGCATAGTTGACTACATTACTTGGATCGAAGAGGACCCTTGCCGTATCGTGCAAGCTTTTATCCATAATGTAACTTCTATTTCAAATTTGCAATAAAATTCTCTTAGTCTTCCCATTAAAAAAAAAAAAAAAAAAAATCAAATTTAAAGTCAACTACAAATTATTCAGTCAACAATTTTTAAACTCTTTTTTTTTTTTTTTTTTTACAAATTATTTAGTAAAATTACTATAAAATCCTCTCCTAAACAAGTAAGTACTAACTACTCCTAAACTCAAGCTGTCAATCTTTTTTTTTTTTTCATTTTATTTTTAAAACAACAATTTATGGTTATGGGTTTCTCAAAAAAAAAAAAAAAAAACGTTTTATGGTTATGGGATATCAATTTTGCTTTGCCATCAATTTTTTAATTCTTATAAAATAAAATATTTTTTATGAGACAATTTTTCTTCACAAGATAATCATTCACTGATTTTTGATTTTTTTTTTAATAAAAAAAACCCACGTTTTGGGTGATGGATATCCAATCTTGCGTTCCCATAAAATTTTTTATACTTATCTTTATGTTTTTGGACAAAATTATTTTTAATATTTATCAAATATTTTTTTGTGAGACACTTTATCTTTATATGATAATAGGTTTTCTTCGTCCTAAAATATTGCCACCATTTTCCTATTGGTTTTCAAATTCAAACTCAACTACAAATTTATACGGTCAACAATTTTTATTTTTATTTATTTTTATAAATTTTTTAGTAAAATGACTAGAATCCAAGTAACTACTCCTAAACTCAAGCTGTCAATTATTGATTTATATTTTTTATTTTTTAATTTATTTTTATAATAAAGCCATGTTTCATGCTACTTATCAAATATTTTTTTATGTGAGAATTTTTCTTTACATGATGATTGGTTCTCTTTTTCCTAAAATATTACTTACAAAATAAGACCAATTTTCAATTGGTTTTCAAATTCAAACTCTCAACTGCAAATTTATTCAGTCAACAATTTATAATTTTTTTTAACTAATTGTTTCGTAAATGACTTAGAATCTTTTTTTTAAACAAGTAACGACTCCTAAACTTAGCCGTCAATCACTAGTTTTTATTTTATATATATATATATATATATATATATAGATATATATATTTATGGTAGTGGATATCAATCATGCCTTGCTATCAATTATTATTATTATTATTTTTTACAAAAGAGAGTGTCTAGACCTTTTCGAGTATCTGACCATTCTCTTGGATATATATAGTCGTTTTGTCTCACACGCACCAAGTTATTATCGGGAGAAATTCCATGAAGGTGGCCCTAAGATGCTAGCAAGAGGTTTCAAATCTAGGATCTTGTGGATATCATTAGGCCTTAGGAATCACTAACCCAATCTCTTTGACCTTAAATTTTTAATCCTAATAAAATATAGTATTTTTAATGAGACAACTTTTCTTTACATGATAATCAATCATTGGTTTCGTTTATTAAATAAATAAAAAAACTGCGTTTTATGGTAATGGTAATGGTAATCCAATCTCGCCTTCCCATCAAATTTTCAATACTTATCAAATATTTTTTTTATTATACAATTTTTCTTTACATGATAATAGGTTTTCTTTTTCTTAAAATATTGCTTACAAAATAAGATCACTTTTCCTGTTAGTTTTTAAATTCAAACTCAAGTACAAATTTATTCAGTGAACAATTTTTAATTTTTATTTTCAAATTCAAACTCAACTACAAATTTATTCAGTCATTAAGGGATGCTAGTGGTGGTGCTACAGTTCCTTGGAGAATTAAGAACTTTGTTATTAATTTGAGATTGCTATTGGGGGAGCTTTGCGAATGCTAGTGTTAGTTGGGTTAACCGTGAAGCAAATAGATCGAGCAGTCCACTCATTAGTTGGATGGTTTATGCTTAATTATGTTTTTGGATCTTTTGATTTTTAGGGAATAGCCCTTCTGCGTTTGCAAATGTAATTTTAGAGGAGGCGTGTCAGTAAGTTTATTTGCTGTTTCATTTTGCCTATTTTGGTTTTCAATAAAGGTATTCTATTCTAAAGAAAATAAAAATAAAATAAATGATCATGATCTTACAAAATCTATGCGGATGGAGTCAAAGGCAGAGCTAAGGATAGGGGGCAATTGTCCTCGACCCTGGCAAACAAATTTCTGCTATATATGCTTATAATTTATCTTTCCTTTGATTGATTTCGTATATGAATATTATTTAAATTTCTGTAATACATCTACACTACTATTTAAGAAGCTTCTTCTGTTTGGGGTCCTTATGTTTTTTTTTTTTAAAAATACCCCTACACCCTTATATTTAAGTAAAGACAAAACTAAAAGACAATCTGATAAAAAATACTACTCTAACTCTGACTAAAATATTACCTAAAAAATGGGGCTACTCTTTTGTTAATTTTCAAATTGCTTTATCCACTTATAAATTAGATTTTCAAAATAAAAATGATATATATATATATATAATAAAAACACAGGTTATTTATTTATTTATTTATGTTAGGACATATGTGATTTATGTTAGGAATATATGTCTACATTTTATGTATTGGCTAATCTTTCGACAAAACGCACTTTACTTGTAATTGGGTAGATTTAGGATAAGTTTAGTACTTCAAGAAACATGTTATTTAAGTTTAGTATTAAAGCCATGGAAATTGGACCAAGAAACAAGTGAAGAGAAGCTGTTCATTAAAGCTGGATAGATGGCTCGACAGCTACCAACAAATAGCTATCTATCGAGGTTTCGACAGCTGTAGACAGATAGCTATCTATCGAGAATTATGAAACCAAATTTTCAAATCTGATTTTCGGCCCATGCTGACATGTTTGTGTAAGGTTTCTTTTCTCATAACCCTAAACATATATAAGACTTATTTTAAAGGCCGTCACATATGAGAATACAAGGAGAATATATGCAAAAGGTGGCCGATATCTTATTCTCTCTGAAAAAAGCTGCTACGTCTTTACGACGTAGGATTTTGTAACCAAGTGCTTTTTGATCTTTATTGTTGATGAAGTAAAAAACTTTGTAGCCAATATTCTTCTTCCTTAATTTGGTGAGTTAGTCACGTATTAGGAGCTGTGCATCTTTGGTTAGTCACGTACTGGGGTCCATGTAAAAGGGTGGCGTTCATATATTGAAAAGTTCCGAAGTTCTGAAGCAATAGAAGGTTTCTGCTGTAAGTTTATCTATTGGGATTATAGAGTCTAGGAGTAAAGGTTTTGTATTAGATCTGGAACTTCTCTTTATTATAGTTAATTGTTTTTCGGGAAGGTTTCCCCCTAGGTTTTTTACTGTGAAACTAGTTTGTTTTATTGGTTTTCCTAGGTCATCATATCTTGTATTATTTACTTTTCCGCTGCATATGATTTTGACATGATGTTGTTGTTTGTTTGTTTTAACAAGTTTTATTCATAATAAATCTATTTAACAACTTGGGTTTGAAACTTGTTAATTCTATCAACCAGGGTCTAAATTTTTCAATAATTTATTTATTTTAAATTTTGATATCCCAAAAAAAAAAAAAAAAAAAAAAAAGCTTCATTGCACGCACAAAGTGCGTGTGATGAGGCTAGTGTGTGTGTGTATATATATTATTATATTTTTCATGCTTTAAACTTCATTCCCCCAAAAAAACTTTCCTATTTATTTAAATCTATTAAGTATAGTGAGTTCCAATTAGTTCAATTAATAAAGTTTCTGATGGTTGAATAAAAGATGTGAGGTTCAATCTTTGCCTACACAAAAAACTGATTGGTGCCTTGATCTGATGATAAAAAGTCTATTATCAAGAGCGGACGCCATTAGTTGAAACTATCTCAAAAAAAGAAAAACCTTTTAAGCATAAAAAATATCTATAGTGGAATATAATTGAATATAGATAGGTGCTATCTCCATAATTTTTTCATAACAAATTCTAAATAGCAAGTTGTTACTGATCTTAAAATGGACCCATGACTAATATCACTTTTTTATCCATTAATAGCAGTTTACCACCTATAATTTATTGTGAAAATGTTGTGGAAATAGCACCTATCCATAATGTGAAAATGTTGATCTATAAGAAACTGAGACCTCAATAATTGTGAATTTATTGTGATAACAAGTGTTACAACATTTTTCCAAAAAATTTAATTTCAGTCGTAATTGATCACAGTCTCATATTTTATCATTTTATTTCAACCTATAAAAAATTGACATCTCAATAATTGTGTATTGTGAAATTTGTTGTGTTAGTATAACAATATATATGCCAGCTCATATAAATATTAATGTACGGGCATCACCTTTCCCAGGCCCATTTGCTCAGAGGCCCACAAGAATGACGATCCGTCTAGGGGCCCAACGCTGATCAGGCTAACAGGCTCATTTCGGACTAGCCTAACCCACACCAAGCATCCGTAACTCAGAAGCGAAATCGCCCGTGATATGCACAACAGTAAGAAACCTCGTCACTCCGGGTAAACACTAGGTTTTGATCCGCGTTTATATGCTCGGCATTATCTGGGTATCGCCAGACATCAGGCATACGAACGGTGCAAGTTCCGAGGCCACCATCGTCCTCTTCCCACCACCTAACGTCTAATTACGATTGACGATAGTGGACCACCCATCCGTCGCCTTGGAAATGAATCTGCCGGGCAACAGACCTGGCAGTGGAACCAGTTCCAATACCACCATTGTCTCCTTTCTCTCATGATTAAACATTCACTTAGATGGAATGGTATTGGACCCCCTCCCCCCACCCACTAAATTAGAGAGTGATCATGATTATCCCACAAGCTACAACTATAAATAGAGAAGGGGGGGATCAATGGAAGGGGGTTGGAGAAAATTGGAAGGGAAAAACAGAGGAAAGAGAAGGAGAATTGGGACACTTGGGCTACCGAGCATAGAGTCACCCATTGGAGGAAATCCAAAAAACCCACAATACAAATAGATTGTGAGGCCAAACATCTTACAGGCCTAGTTGCCGTATCTGGGTGCACACAATTAAAAATAAAATAGCACAAACCGATGACTGGAAAAAAAAAGGAAAAAAAAGGAACAACACATATTAAATAAATAAAAAATTATTGTAGCTACTACAATAGCTTTACACATTCACACTACATGTATCACAACATTTTCTCAAAATTTTTATTTTCAATACTGGTTGGTCATAGTCTCATATTATTATTATTATTATTATTATTATTATTATTATTATTATTATTATTATTATTATTATTATTTCGGCTTATAAGAAATTGACACCTTAATAATTGTAAAAATATTGTGAAATTTATTGTGTCAGTATAACAATACCTTTATTTTTAGTTGTGGTTAGTTCTAGTATAATATTTTATTTTGACTTATAACAAATTAACATTTCAATAATTATGAAAATATTGTGATAATTTATTGTGTTAACTAACAGTCATACATACATACATATATATATATATATATATATATATATATAAAAGAGTTGACTGAGCGATATTACCAAAAAAAAAAAAAAAAGGCCAGTGAACAATGCAAATTGAACAAACTAAAAAATAAAATACAATAAAATGTAGCTACTACTATAGTTTTGCACATTCACAATTTGAACTATATTACTAGAGATACAAACTATTTTACAAAAAAATTACAATTTACTAATGTGGTGAGTGATTATTGGTAAATGAAAAAGTGATATTAACAATGAGCCTAAATGAAAACTAATAAGAGGTTAGTCACATCAACGTTTTGTAAAAATGTTGTAAAATAGTTTGTATTTGTAGCATTACTCTTCAAACTTTTGTCATGAAATTGTTGTGAAAAATGTTATGGATATAACACTTCTTTATTCACAATACCTTTATGTTTAGTTGTGGTTGGTTCCAACATGATTTTTTTTTTTTTTTGACCTATAAGGAATTAACATCTTAACAATTGTGAATATATTGTAATAATATATTGTGTTAACTAACAACTTTATATATATATATATATATATATATATATATATATATATATATATATATATATATATATATATATAAAGGAGTAGACCACGATATTACGCCGAAAAAAGAAAGAAAGAAAGAAAAAGACAGCAAAACAATGCAAAATATTGAATAAACCAAATGATTGTAGCGTTTACAGTAGCGCTTTAGGGCTTGGGCGCTTTTTATATATAGAAAATTCATTTAGCGCTTTACACCATACTTGATATAATGATTTATTAAACAAAAAAAGATAACGTCATGGTATTCGTAAGAAAGCCAGACAAGAACGATTTCTGCTTCAAGGTTCAACTGCTTTGAAAACTCAGTAATTATATATACTACTATAACTACACCTAGAGCAGAACTATAACTTTTCAGTAAGGCATCTTCAATTTTCATATCAAATGGCAGAAACAACCATAAATCCTGGGATTAAGAGGTAATTTTATCCTCAATTGCTCTAATCTTTCCATTTCACATATAGAACTGAGTTTATATGCGCAGATATCCTGCTTATTAATTTTTTTTTTTTTTTTAATTTCCTACCCAAGGATTGCAGTTGTAACCGGAGCCAATAAAGGGATCGGATTTGAGATATGTAGACAGTTAGCATCAAATGGGATCAGGGTGGTTTTAACTGCTAGAGATGTGGGGAGGGGCAATGAAGCAATTGAAAAACTCAAGGCTGCAGGATGCTCTGATGTGGTTTTTCGACAACTAGATGTGATGGACCCAACTACCATTTCTTCTTTGCCAGATTTTATCAAAACCCACTTTGGGAAGCTTGACATATTGGTAAATGCATCTTTGGAGAGATTCCAAGTGTTATTTTTGAGAGGGTCGATCTTTGTTTTGCTTCTTATTATGTTGCAAAGAATCTCTAGGATTTCTGAGGAATGATATATAGGTTTTGAATTTAAAAACATACATGCTTGTATTGGTTGATTTGGGGGGTCATCAGATTATATAAAAATAAATAAACAATTTTTCTTGCAATGACCAGTTTGTGTAGTTCTGAACAAAGATGAATCGTCTAGTATTCTTTCTCCTGTCCACCCTTTTGTAATTAGGTTCTTTTGGGTGGCTCTGACATTGCTATTATTTCAAAATTGCAGGTAAATAATGCCGGGATTAGTGGATCCATACACAACCCGGAGGAACGAAGAAAAGTTAGCCTTGATCAAGTGAGTCTTTCAAGTCTCAAAGTCAAGGGTGTGCATAGGTCGAGTTAAGGGGTTGAGTTAAGGGGGTTTTTCAACTAAACCTATCATGATGTGTTAAAAAAAATTCAACCCAACCTTACCAATCACGAGATCCAAACCTAACTCATCACGGGGTCCAATCCAACCCACGTAGATTGAGTTGAACCCATGGATTTGACAAATTTTTTTAGTTATTATTATTATTATTATTATTATTATTATTATTATTATTATTATTATTATTATTATTATTATTCAGGGGCTTGACTTGTCAAAATTTATGTATATATTTATAAAATATTTTTTGACTTTTTTTTTAACCCCCTAAACAAAATTTTGAACACCCTGACCCTAAAGTTTATTTAAACCCAATTAAAATAAATTTGAATATAATCACCTTAATGCTACTTTCACAATATTTTTACAATAAATGTTATATAATAAGTTGTAACTGGTTTTTATTTAGACCTACAACTAACATTACTTTTTACCTACCATTAACAATTTGTCACTTAGATTATGTTATAAAAATTTTGTGAAAGTATTGTGTATTGAATTTTAATAAAAAAAATGTTTCAAATTTTTGCTCATTCGTTAAAAAAATAAAATAAAATAAAATAAAATTCTTCTCTTCAGGACTCTAGCTTACTTTATTGTTGACAGCAAAATGAAGCTATTTTTCCTTGCATTTTTTTTTTCTTTAGAAGCAAAAAATTACACTAGTAGTACAACCAATAGATCTCTATCTACATATGTGTTTCTTTCCCATTATCCTTATCCGTCATTCTCTCTTCTATATTTTCTTAGTTTTTCTTTTCTTTATTTGAATAAATGGTTTGATAAATACTCTATAGATTTTCAAGTCCAAGAAGTCTTTTAGTGCTTGCTCAAATACTAAAAGAGTTACCATGTGTATGATTAAAAAGCCATACACATTAAAAGCAAAAACTTATATTAGTTACTATTTTTTTTCTTAGTTTCACATTTACTCCTAGGTATGTTACTATTCTTCTTTATCATATATTTTTACTTAAATGATTATACATATAAATATAATAAGTTATTATTAATTTGAAAAAAATATGATTAATTATTTAATTATATTTGTTATCTTATTGATATTAAAACTATTAATAACTTTTTTAGACTATTGTACAATATAGTTGTATTGTATATTGAATTGTATTTAGAATACTATTTTAGATTATTGTATATAATATGGAAGTTGTATGTATAGAAAAAAAAATCATTTTATTTTTTACTTATCCCCCATGACAAATTTCTAGCTCTATCATTGCTAACCCCCCTAGAAAAAAAATCCTATAGTTTCTATTGTTAGTATTAAATTGAGCATTAAAACAATCCCACCACAAATAACAGCAAATTTATAACCAAATAATCTTGAAAATAACATTAAACAAACACAAACTGTACAAGGAGAACTTAGGGTTTGAGTTTTATTTATGAAGAGGGGCAAAAAAGAAAATAACAAAATTGTATAATATATTTTTAAATATATATTAGTTATAGGTGGGTTGGATCTAGTTAGGCAGATTTGTGAATCTTATGACCCAAATCCAACCCGACTCACTGTTAAAAAAAAAAAAAAAAAAAAAAAAACTCTCACAACCCAACCTAACACGATGGGTTGGATTGGATTGGGTTAGTTTTGGCAGGTTGACTGCACACCCCTACTCAATGTTATGTCATTGATTTTGTTGATCGATGTTGTTTTGGATCAAATTTTTTGAAAAATTCGGATAGTAAAACCGTTGAGATTGCTGTGGCAAATTTTTGAAATTTTTGAAGTTTTTTCTTTATAAGTATTTTTATCCATCATTAAGTTCTTACTTGTTTGAGGGTATATCATAGTAGGGATGTCTACGAGTCGGGCGAATAGGGTTTAAGGTTAACTCATTACTCAAACCGTTCAAGTCGAATGGAAGAAGTGAAAACTTGCAGCTAACTGCCAACAACCACGAGTAGTGTTGGATCAAGCTCTAGTGGACGATTTGTTGGTTTGATTGAAACCGATGGAGCGATGGTGGGTGGAGGAAGGTAGATCTTCACCCAATCTACGCGGAGTAAAGAAAGGTTTGGTTGGATTTGGGCGGATCTAAGCCAAACATTGCCGAATCTAAGTGAAACTCTGTCGGTCATATTTGAGAGAAACATTGTTAGATTTGAGCAAATCTAAGCCAAACATCACCAAATCTGAGCAAATCTAAGTTAAACTTCGCCAAATTTGAGTGGATCTAAGCAGAGAAGGCCCAAATACACCTAGATCTAAGCGATGAAGGGCCTAATAGTTGCTAGATTTGGATAGATATGAGGGTTGCTTGAAGTGTTTTTTGGTCGAGTAGGGTGGCTTGGTTTTTTATGTAAGACACTTGCCACTTAATTGGCCGGAGTTTGATGTGACCCATTGTTGACTGAAAAAGGATCAGATCAGGCCACCAACAGTCAGTCCCGTTGGGTGTTCGGGTTGCTTGGACAAACTTACATCATAGTATGATGTGAATCATGTGATAACTCATCATAACCATACAATAACATTATTTTGTCATCACATGTAGTCTTATACAGTTGTGGATTCCATATGCTGTTAGAGAAAACGATACATATCCTTTATACACAACATGCTTTCTCTCAAATTGAAGGCATATCCCAAAAATTTTTTGTGTGCAAATACTGAAGTTTCATTAATGATGCGAAAAAGAAATTACATCATGAATAAGAGCTTACTCTATGAAGCAAGGATTCTCTTCAATCCATGTACAAAAATCAACAATGCCTAGAACATATTTGACTAGTAAATGGTCAGGTCTATTCCCTTGTCTATGAACATGAGAGAATTCAACTTGGCAAAAGTCCTTGCATAGTGTGTGCATGCCTAAAATAACTGGTTCCACCGAGGGTGGGGGGGGGGGGGGTGTGATGTTTCACATAGTGCTCTATGTATAATAATAGAGTTGCCTTCTAGTATAAATTCTTGAATTCTGATGTCCTTCACAAATAGGATTCCGGCCTCGAAAGCTTTTGCTTCTACCTCCACAGCACCCAATGGTGCAGTGATCTTCTTGCTTAGAGCTATCTCCACCTCTATCGCGAATAATCACGCTAATGCCTACTATCCCTTATGTTGAAAATACAGCCCCATCAACATTAACTTTGAAGAGAGGTGCCAGTGGTGATGTCCAAAAGCTACTCAATTCTACCGTTTGTGCTGCTACACATGTTGCATCACTTGCAATGGTGTATTCTGCCAAGTACGTGTCTGCCCAATTGATTATTTCATGCCCCGTTTTCTGCTTATCTCCATTCCTCACCTCATTACTATTACACCACAAAGCCCAGGCTATCGTGACAACCTTGGTTATTTTTGCTTCCTCCACCCTATCAATCATTAGCAGATGCCATAATAAGTCGTGGAAGGACTCAATCTATCTCCACCAAACAGCACCACAATCTTTGAGTACGCCCATGTTTCTTTGGCGTTTTGACACTACTAGAGCACATGACCTGTCGTCACCACTTCCAACCTGCACTCATCACAAACACCATCTTGCAAAACCTTGCATTTCATCAAATTTGCCTTTGTGGGTAAAACCTCCCTACATGTTGTCCACGCAAAGTGCCTCAACTTATATGGAACGGGAAGACTCCAAATTTTCCTCCAGAAGTGCCGCACTTGACTGTTATCTACACTACTACCATTGTTCTCAAGTTTGACGTGTTTTATAGCAAGGGAGTAAGCAATTCGCACACTAAAGAGACTGTTTGGAGAAACTGCCCAGACTTGCTTGTCCCTTAGGAGCCTAGAACTTAATGGTAGGCTCTTAATCACCTTTGCCTCATGTAAACAAAACAGAGCATCGATGATCGCCGAATACCAACTTGCAGTCTAGGGTTTGATCAGTTTGCATACCCATGTGTCAGAATGCAAGAATAATCTGGGTGAGTAGACTCTTTGCGTAGAGGCAGCGGGTAGCCATTTGTCTTCCCATATCTTTATGTCTATGCCAATACCCACTGTCCACCTCATACCTTCTCACACCAGTGATTGGAAAGCCAAAATTAGGGATGGCAATTTTTCCCAGCCTGGCTTGACCCGCCCCTCCCCGCTTTGCCCTATGCGGGTTTTCACCGCCTCGCAAAGGTGATGGGGCGGGGATGGGGCGAGATTTTAAACCCGCACCATGGGGCAGGACGGGGATGGGTTTACACTTTTTAAACCCACCCCGCCCCGCCCCATACCTGGCCCTCATTAATAAGGGTTAAGTTGTAATTTTTTCATACTCTAAAACCTATTATTTAAACAAAAATATCATTATCTTATTTTATTCTACGTAACGTGGTTCAACCTCTTTTTTCTCTCTAGCAAAGTTGGAAGTAAGGTACAAATATCATCATCTTATTAGGAGTTTGGATTATTTTATTGTGTCATAGTATGAGATTTTTTTTGTGACATTGTCTTGTTAAACATTTAGATAATATTATTTAATTTTTGCTAAAAATTAGTTTGATTTGATAGGATAAATTTATTTATAATTTCAAGTATATTTTTAATATTGAAACATGTAATTTTGTTTGAAAAAATGGTAATAGTTGTAGGGAAAATTAACAAGAAATAAAGTTTTGCTGTGTAGGGCAGGGCTTCGTGGGTTTTCATTGGGCCTTAAGGGGCGGGGATGGGGTAAGAAATTTTCCCCGTCATGCGGGGCGGGACGGGGATGGGGTAAGAAAAATCTATACGAGGCGGGAGCGAAGATCCCATTCTTCAGCCCCGCCCCGCCCTATTGCCATCCCTAGCCAAAATACTACGCCAAGTGAAAGAAGGGTTGTTACTAATGAAGGCATGGAGGAAGTCACAACTTGGGAAACACCTTGCCTTGAAAACTTGGGAGACAAGAGAGTTATGCTCAGTTTGGAGTTTCCAACCTTGTTTTGCAAGAAGAGCCAAGTTGAATTGCTTTATCTTCTTAAAACCCAAACCACCATAAGACTTTGGTTCGCAAAGCTTATCCTAACTTATCCACGCTATTTTCTTCTCATCACTTTTTTGACCCCACCAGAAATTCTGGATCATGCTTGTCAAATCATCACAAAGAGCGTCAGGTAATTTAAAACAGCTTATTGTGTATGTTAGGATAGCTTATGCCACTGCCTTGATTAGTACTTCCTTCCTTGCTTTAGTTAACATCTTTTCTTTCCACCCTGCTAGCTTCTTCCTAAGTTTCTCTTTAATGCTTTTAAATGTATTTTGTTTTTTGTTTTTTTTTTCTCCTTACTAGTGATGGTATGCCAAGGTATTTCCTATGTTGTTTAATGACTTGTGCCTCAAATCTAGTTTTAATCTCCTCTTGGACATCACTTGGAGTGTTCTTGCTCAAAAACAATGTGGTTTTTGCATGATTCAACTGCTGGCCTGAAAATTGCTCATACACCTATAGAACTCGTTGGAGCAAGTTACATTCTATAATAGAAGCTTTGCAGAATATCAAACCATCATCAACAAAGAACAAGTGGGATAATTTAGGTCCTTCCCGGCATATAGCTATCCCCTCCGTATGTCCATTTGCTACTTACTTTTTTATCAAAGCAGACAAACCTTCTGCACAGAAGAGAAAAAGATAAGGTAATAAGAGGTCTCCTTGACCTTCTAGATTCCCATTGATCTTTATAGCATAGGTTACAAAAGTTACACACTGCATGATTAATTTTCTCCACTTTACAACAAAACCCAACTTCTCCATGATTTTATCTAAATATTCTCATTCCACCCTATCATAGGCCTTACTCATATCGAGTTTAAGTGCCATCTCTCCAACCCTAACCCCTTTTTTCTAGCTTATATGGCGCATAGTCTCAAAAGTAACAATAACATTATTTGTGATTAGCCTACCATTTACAAAGGCACATTGAGTGTCCCTAATAATAGCATGAAGAATCTTTTTGAGTTTATTAGCTATGGTATTAAATGCAATTTTATATACCACATTACACAAACTAATAGGTCTAAAATCAGCCACCAGTTTGGGGTCATTGACCTGGGTAATTAAAACAATGTGCATTTCATTAAAATTGGGAGGAAAAACACTAGAGTTAAGGAAGTTAAGTACTATTTTAGTCACCACCTCACCACTTGTCGGCCAGAAGTGTTGGAAGAATAAAGGGGGCATACCATCCGGACCTAAGGTTTTCAAGGGTTCATTTGTTTTAGTGCTTGCCCAACCTCCTTTGCTGTAAAATCTCTAAGAAACATATGATTCATTGACTAGACACTTTCATCTCAACTGCATCAAGGAGTTCATTGAAATCTATCGAGTTACTTGTGGTGAAAAAGTTTTTGTAGTAATCCACCACAATCTCCTCAATCTTATGCTCTTCCTTATGCCACACACCATTTGAATCCAACAATCCTTCAATAAGGTTTTTCTTGTACCTTGCTTGGCTTTTGTTTGAAAAAGTATCATGTTTCTATCTCCCTCCTGAAAATAAGTGAGTCCAGATCGTTGGCACCACATAGCATCCTCTTTCTCAAGCCAACAGTTTAACTCCACCCTTGTATCTCGCATGAGATGTGCAATGTTCGGCGTTGAGGGTTGAAGTTCAATCCACTCAAGCCACTTCTATAAGTCAGCAATCTTCTTGCCAACATGACTGAATTCTGTTTTGTTCCACCTCTCCAACCTGGCTTGGCAAGTCTCAATACATTTACCAAGTACGTATTCTGATCCCAAAGATAATCCCTCCTCCCATGCTGAACTACACCTTCTCATCGTTGATCCTTTAACCACATGGACTTGAATCTAAACATTTTCTTTGTCTTCCTTTTCTGAAATTTTTGCACCATCCGGAAAGCCTATGGGTAATGGTCAGAAGCAAAGGAAGTAAGGTGAAATAGTTTGGCTGCCGGGAAAAGAGCCACCCATTTCATTGTTGCCAAGGCCCTATAAAGCCTTTCCCGAATCTATGAGCCATAGGATTTTTGGTACAACCATGTGATTGTGGACCAATGTCGCCAATATCTCGGAGAGCACAAAAATTTATAGTGTCGATGAAGCTTTGCATTTGCTGCCTCAGCCTTGCACTCCCTCCCTCCTTTTCTGACAAACCTATCAACTCGTTAAAATCACCAATTACTAGCCAAGGCAAAGTTGATGTACCTTTCAAATGTTTCAACTTTGCCCATAATTTGGGCCGTTTGCTTATGTCTGGATTGCCACAAAATCCGATGAGATGCCACCACCCTAATCCAACTTCGCTCTCCACCACTACATCAATATGTGTTTGAGAGAATGTTTGAACATTTATAGTGATGTCTTCCTTCCACCACTCTTGCCATTACTCGACACTATGAAACCATGTTTAAGCTTGCACCTCTCTTGAACCTTTTTCATTTGATCTCTATTTGATTTTGTCTCCATTAAAAAGATGACTGTGGGCTCTTCTTTTGTAACAAAATTTTCTAAGGCTTTAACTGTTCGAAAGTTCCCAAGCCCTCGATAGTTCTAGCTTATGAGTGTCATTGGACCCGACGGGGTTGTTCAACAACCTCCGCCGATCCTATGTGAGTTACCATAATAACATTAAGTGATTCTGTCTCCACCGCCAACCTCATTTTCTTACCCAAGCTATCTGCTTCATTAGTGTTGTGTAAGTTGCACTTTCGCTTTGGATCAATTGCTTGGGTTAGGTGCTCCCCCACATTAGCATGTACCCTATTCTACCTCTGTATTTTTCCTTGAGTGCCCCGCAGTAAAATTTTAATAATTTTACCCCTTCCCATTCGGCTTCCCTTCCTTGCCAACTATGGAATTTATATCAAGTTTGATTGTTGCATCAGTTACAGACTTGCATACTCCCTCCACATCCTTGGCCAAATCACTAATGTCCTTATTATTCGCCTTAACCTAGGTTGCACCGACACGCCATTTTTGGCGACGTGTCGATGTCCGACACGTCTCAGACACGGATACCGGCACGACTCACCGGATTCCGGTGTCCGAGCGGTGTCCTCTTTTTTTTTTTTTTCTTTTTTTTTTTTCGCTTCTCCGACACGGCTCCGACACGGTGGACACGCCAGCAGTGAAAAAAAAATCACAGATCAACCTTCCCTCTAGTCGTTGCCCCGCTGCCCTCTGTCCCTCGCCGATGCTAGATCAAGCCGATTGGCGAGTCGGCGAGCTCCATAGACAGTCGCCGTCGACGCCGTGCCTTCCAATCTCTCTCTCTCTCTCAGAGTGGACAGGGCAGCCAATGAAAGATCCGATCTCTTCTCTTCTCTCTTTCTCTGTTTTCTTTTTTTTAGGCGAAAGGCCCTCTGTTTTTGACTTTTTTCTCTCACTGTCACTGCGTTACTGAAGCGTGTTTTTTCTTTTTTCACTCTCACTGTTACTGTGTTATACTGTGTATATATATATATATTTTTTTTTTTTTTCGTTACTTTTGGTTTCTACTCTAAACATTTTATTTGTATTATTGTACCACTTTGGGTGTTAGTTTACTAATTTATTGTTCTTACATAATTTAAATTCTAGTCATAAACGTATTTTATGTCTAAAAATATTAAAAAATATGCCTAAATATAAAATTTAATTAATTATTTAATTGTCGTGTCCATGCCATGTCGTGTCCTTATTTTTAAAAAATTGCCGAATCCCCGTGTCCGTGTTTGTGTCAGTGTCTGTATCCGTGTTCGTGCATCATAGGCCTTAACTGTAGGTGCATTCAATTCTAGGACGATTCTTTCCATCCCTACTGAATTTTTTGGTTTGTCATTTTCTAGACCTAAAATAACCATTCCTGAATTAATAGCATCATTAATGCCCCTTATAATTATTTCGATATCCTGAGATTGACTATGCAAGCCACCGCCTTCGGTTTGGTCCCCGCCTCTCGCTACCCCTGCCACTGTACTCCTCTATTTCCATGTGTGTGGCCGCCGGACTGTTTGTTGTTCCCATCGTGTTTGTTGGTACTGAACCACCCCTCACTGTATCAGATTGACCTTGCGACTTCACGGCATTGGTATGAGAACCTACCTTAGGACTTCCTGCGCAATCAAAACCCTACACCTCCACCACTGCCTTTCTCACCAGATTATATTGTGGAGCCCTAATCCATGGGCCAAATTGTTGATCCTCCATTGTTAACGTCCATTTCCTACTGAGCCATAATACACAGTCCTTTTCATTATGAGATATTGAGATAAATGCCCACACCAGTAGCAAATGTTGGTGAGATGTTCGTAGAGCAAGAAAACCCAACCCTTCTTTGACCTTACACGCATAAAATTGCCTCCTCTCATCTCAGAGATGTCCTTAGGTTTAGTGACAACACCTAAGCTTTCCCCTAAAATTAGCGCCTCCTTCATAGTCAAAAAGGTGTATGGTAGATTGTGCAGCTGAACCTAAATGGACATTGTATAGAAAATAAGATCTTGGGTTGGTGTTAAACCATCATATTTCTGTAGTGCAACTAGATGCCTATCAAAAGCCCATGGTTCTCCTTGCAATACCTTTTCAGCGTCAACCTCTAAATCAAAAGCTATTAGGAGCATGTTATTACCTGCATCACTAACCTCAAAACTACTTCCGGTCTGCCATAGTGGTCGGAACGTTCTTGCCACTGCCTTGATATTCAAAGAACGTCGTGTGAAGAATTTAGTTGCCAAAACTGTCGTTGTTTTCTTCTTGTCACTAGATAGGTCAATATTAGTTTCTTCCACATCCGTTAGTGACATCTTCTTCCAACTTTGGGCGAGGTCCTCCATTCGTAGACCTAAACTATATCCCAAACCCCACAAGGAAATAACCCTATCCCTACTAGTAACGTTGTTACGGTAGGGGACACCTACTACCCACTCACAGAGAGGGAGAACACTATGCTACAGAGAGGAGAGGAGGACAACCTACTCGCCAAATTGAGAAATCATATCCCAAAATTTTGATGACTTGCAATATGAAGAATTTGATGTGGCTTGAGGCTGAGGTGGCCATAAAAAGAAAATCATAAAATAAAAGAAAAATAGAAATTAATCAAGTTTTATAAAGAAGAGTATTGTAACATCTTTTAATGCCTTTGCATATAATGATACAGCTTTTAGGTCCAAATGCCATACCTCTAAAGGAAGTCATAAAGCAAACTTATCAAACAACCGAGGATTGTTTGAGAACTAACTACTATGGAACCAAGCAAGTGAGCGAAGCACTTATTCCGCTTCTTCTATTATCCAATTCAGGAAGAATAGTAAATGTCTCCTCCGCCTTGGGACAATTAAAGGTACAGAATGTAAAACTCATCTTATTAAACCATTTATAATCAGCTATATTTGGTCATGAATATTTCACGGCATATAGAGTGGAAGATTATGGCTGCGACGATTGTGTTGGACCTGCACTAAACATTTGACTCTAGGAGATTGCTTGAAATTTTTCTTTTTCAAGAAATTAAAATTTCAATTATGTTAATATTTCAGCTTATTTCAAATGAGAATGCAAAGAAAGAGCTCGGAGATATTGATGGCCTCACAGAAGAGAAAGTGGACAAGGTGGTGGAAGGATTTCTAGAAGATGTCAAGGAGAATTTGATTGAAACCAAAGGTTGGCCTGTCAATATTTCTGCTTACATAGTCTCCAAGGCAGCTCTTAATGCATATACAAGGGTTCTAGCAAGGAAGTACCCCAAAATAGCAATCAACTCCGTGTGTCCAGGGTATACCAGCACAGACATGAACCACAACAGTGGAGTTTTAACTGTTGAAGAAGGTGCAAAAAGTCCTGTGATGTTGGCTTTGATGCCTGAAGGTGGATCTTCTGGCCTCTTCTTTGATCGAATGGAAGTATCAACCTTTTGAATAAGAAATGATGCTACCCAACGAGTACATAAGCATAGGGAAGAAACATGGAGAATAAAAATGTGTTATGGAAGCTTCTTTAAATCTTATAGTTGGTTTATTTCGATCTTGCTTTGATCAATAAAAGGTTTATTTTTATTCTACTTTATATTATGTTAAAGCTCTTTCAACACTAGTTGTTAGAGAAACATTATACTTTGTTGAAATTAAGAGCTTTTTGACTCATTTAATTATACTG
Source organism: Castanopsis chinensis (assembly GCA_032878915.1). Classification (NCBI taxonomy): domain Eukaryota; kingdom Viridiplantae; phylum Streptophyta; class Magnoliopsida; order Fagales; family Fagaceae; genus Castanopsis; species Castanopsis chinensis. Next base: position 49,664,521 of record JAVQMG010000132.1, read on the forward strand.
TTCGGATCTCTAATGAAAGAAAATTTAGGTTACTTTAAATTATTATATAAATATATATTATGCATAGTATAATTTTAAGTAATATTATACCACTCAATATTTGTTTAATGAATGAAAATTTTAACAAAATTCACCATTCAATTATATAATCTTTTTATACTGTTCATGATTTCAAAATTTCAAGGTGGTTAAATATTAATTGCTATATCAGCAATCAATTATTTAAATTCAAGTTTTTATAGTCTAAAATAATGTATAAAAAGTGAATTTATGGATTGAATGGTAAATTATATTCGATTGGCATGAAAATTTGCATGCATTTTAAGAATATATAGAACATGTAAACTAATATATAGTAGAATTTTCAAAATATGAATTTAATAGCAAGTTATTGGATGTTGCAGCATTGCTTAGAATTATCCCAAGTAGAATTTAAACCAAGGAAGTCAATACCATACCAGAGGCTGTACTGGTTTGACCAGCGGTACGATATATTTTGGGTATCGGTCAATACCGGTGTATTGTTTCAGGTTTATCTCTATTTTATATATATATATATATATATATATATAACCAAAATTCATATAATTTATTAAAAAGTTTAAATTTATAAATCTTTATCTCAATTAATATGTTAATCTCTAGTTAAAATTTCAACTAAGTAATATTAATAATAATAATAGGGAATTGATGTTCCTGCTTCTTTAATAATAATAATAATAATAACATCACAGTCAGTAAAGTTTGATAGTACAAAAACATTTTTCACCTAAGATGCTGTTTGAAACTTCTTTGCATTAGAAGAATAAAAATAAAATAAAATAAATTAAAAGAAAAGTCAAAATTTTATAGCAATTCACGTGAGTGTGTTAGAGGGCACACTGCCACAAGTTACAAATAAAAAGAAAACCCCCTTTACCTTTAGTCTTTTACTAATAAAAGTCACAACAAAGGAAACAAGCCTTCAAAAATAAAAACATAAAAACTGAGCGAGGCAGACGGATGGAGGGATGGGCGTGAACTAGAAGAAGAATGGCCGGTCACTTTCGAAACAATGCTGGCGATGGTGGTATTATGGGTTACATGTTATTTCCTTTTACTAATAATCACTAAATTTCAATTTTTCTTGTTTTTCTTTTACCGTCCGGTATTCTTTTTCTGGCCGGTATCTGATTTTTTCCTCGGTTTTGCTGGTACAACCCGGTAAGCTCAAGTACAAAAAGCGGTATAAAATAGCCATGTTTCTGTACCGGTCAAGTTGCCGGTACGAAAAATTCCAGCTTTACCGGCTAGTACGATACGGTATTGACTCCACTGATTTAAACACAATACACACAACACACACACATAGAGAGAGAGAGAGAGAGAGAGAGAGAGAGAGAGAGAGAGAGAGAGAGAGAGAGAGAGAGAGAGAGAGAGAGAGAGAGAGAGAGAGAGATCTTCAAAAAAATATTCATTTTCCTATTGATTATTAGTTCAAATTTGTCCTATATTTTGGTCACAACTCTTTTTGCTGTAAGCCCTTAGAATGAATTTTTTAAAACAATTCTTTTCGTTTCATTCATTTTCTTCTTACCAAATGGAGTGTTAGGGATGTTATTTTGGATGAGTATAATTTGTAATGCTTTTCTCTTTTGGCAATATTTTTCTTTTTTTCATTTTCTCTAGTTAAATTAGTCTAAATACTGAATGTTATTTTGGATTAGTATAATTTGTTGCTTTTCTCTTTTGGCAATAATTTTTTTCTTCTTTTTTTTTTTCATTTTCTATAGTTAAATTAATCTAAATATTGTTTTCATCCCTAAAATGTGCATGATCATTGTGCGTTTTTAATTTTTATACTTTAAAAAGTTTGATTTTCATCCCAAACTAAATAAATAAAAAGTCCTTTACTCTTTCCTACATTCATTCTTAAACCATTGAAAAGAGCTCTTTGCAAAATTAAGGATGGAAAAAAAAAGGCGAAAACCTCCTTTTAGTCCCTACATTTTCACGCGATTTCCACTTTGGTCTCTAACTTTTTTTTTCACCACTTTTAGTCCCTATCCTAAAAAACGTCTCTCATTTTAGTCCCTAACGTTACATCAGTGACAGAATTTGCTGAGTTGGCAAATGGAAAGAATTAAAAATATTAAAATAATAATTACTGTGGCCACGTGGCTTTCCACGTCAACCTCTAAATTTAAAAAAAAAATTAATTTATTAATTTTAACTTAATAAAAAAATTAAACCCAGAAATAAAAACTAAAAAATTAAAAATTAAATTCAACAAGAACACCAAGAACAGATCAACAACAAGTCCAACAAACCCAAAAATATGAATCTAAATCAACCACAACCACACCCAGAAATTTAAAAGAAAAACTTTGAATCTAATTAAATTCCAATTCATCTGCAACAAGTACTCTAAAAAACACAAATCCAGATTTAAAATTACAAACATCTGCCCAGATTTTCTAGAATTTTCTTGCCATTTCTTTCCAGCAAGAACAAAAACACAACAACTAATTTCCGGCAAGAACAAAAACAAAAACACAAACACAAACCTAGCAACTGATTTTCCAAACACAAAAACAACAAATACAAACCCAAACGGCATGGTCGACGGAGCCTCCTTGCTCCGTTGCTGGGTTTGTGAACGGCATGGTCGACGGAGCCTCCTTGCTCCGTTGCTGGGTTTGTGAACGACATGGTCGACGGAGCCTCCTTGCTCCGTTGTGAACACGTTGGCCACCACCACCACTATCTCTCTCTCTAATTTCTCAGATCAAAACGAAGATTTGTGTGCTGTGTGTTTGTTCATGGGTATGGGTTGGATATTCATGGCTAAACCCCATGGCTAAGACCACCATGGCCGAGACCCCCATGGCCGAGGACCCCATGGCCGAGACCCCCATGGCCGAGGACCCCATGGCCAAGACCCCCATGGCCGAGACCCCCATGGAGACCCTCATGGTCGAGACCCATGGCCACACCCATCAGTTGCTGCTATTTGAACATAAACACAAGATCAAAAATTCAAAATTTGAAAAGAAACAAGAAAAACAAGCACCGAAAGAGAGAAAGAGAGACTCACGGATCTGAAAAGAGAGAAAGAAGAATATCTTTTTGGTTTTTGTTTTTGTTTGTGCTATGGGTTTGAGTTTGGTTGCTGGGTTTGGCATGTGTTCCACATGAATAGCAAATTGAAAGAACATAAATATCAAGGAAAGAAAATTTTAAATTAATTAGATTTAAGGTTTTTCTTAAAATTTAAATTTTTGGGTGTGGTTGTGGTTGTTTTAGATTCAAATTTCTGGGTTTGTTGTTCTTAATGTTCTTGTTGAATTTAATTTTTAATTTTTTAATTTTTATTTTTGCTTTTAATTTTTTTATTAAGTTAAAATTAATAAATTAATTTTTTTTTTAAATTTAGAGGCTGACGTGGAAAGCCACGTGGCCACAGTAATTATTATTTTAATATTTTTAATTCTTTCCGTTTGCCAACTCAGCAAATTCTGTCACTGATGTAACGTTAGGGACTAAAATGAGAGGCGTTTTTCAGGATAGGGACTAAAAGTGGTGAAAAAAAAAGTTAGGGACCAAAGTGGGAATCGCGTGAAAATGTAGGGACTAAAAGGGGGTTTTCGCCAAAAAAAATTAGGAGTAGAGATGAAAAACAGAATTCATGCGAACTTCAGGGAAGAAAACACAATAGTTTAGCCAAAACATTAACAATACATTAAATATGTCATTGTATGCTTATATATATTATTGTGAATATTTTTGTATTTTTTGCATTTTAAGATCAATTTTACCTTTTTCAAGTTTTTTATAAAATTATTTATTTAACTTTTAATTGAACATCTGGCTAGACCAGTAATCCGTTAGTTGAAAGTTGAAACAATGGTCTCTAGGGACCCAAAACCTATGTCAAGTAAAGTTCCCATTTGGGTTTTACCATAATGGAGTCTAGATTTTGTTCCACGAATGAAATTTATCTTTGATAGCCCACCAATTTTTTTTTCTCTAATTTATTTGTTTTGTACCAATGGTATTTACTATTTAGGACTTAGGAGCATAGAAAAACGTCATGGCCTACGTATTGGGTTGCAATAAATAACTTATCCTAAGCTTCAATTCTAAGATGACCCTAAATTAACAAAGTGGGATAAAGACAAAAGGCTTACTTGGGAATTTTTTTTTTTTTTGAGAGAAAATTTCAACTTATAACATCCGCTCCTGGTGATTATTATCAGACCAAAACATTGATCAGTTTTTTGTGTAAGCATGGATTGATCCTCGAATCTCTTATTGGGATGGATGTCGTAGCTTACATATAGGAAAACGTCAACGCCTACTTATAAAGTGGATAATTATTAGGTGATCAAGGTGATATGATGCTCTATCCTCTCACATTAATGAAAAACCCCATGATGGATTTGGTTAGTAAGATTCATCATGAATATGAGAGAATGAGTACCATGTTACCCTACTCTTGAAGTACTAAATAATTACTCTGATAAAAGCCAAATATGACCAAAACTACTTGTGATTTAATAACATTGAGAAAATCATAAAAGTTAACAAAAAAATTTGATTAGGTTGAAAGTAGACATGGTAAAACGGGCCGAAATTTGCTGACTCAACCATAATCGGCCCGTTCTAGCTCAGCTCGAACTCGATTTTTTTTGCCCGAGTTAAATATGGGCCAACCCGTGGCCTGCCCATTTTTTAACTTTTTTTTTCCTTAAAAAAAAGGCACAATGAACTTGTGTGTTGTGCCCCATATTTATTTAAAAAAAAAAGAGTTAAATGAAAGGGACAAAAAATACAAAAGAAAAGCTAAAGCCTAAAACATCTACTATCCCATGTCTACACAGACTACACTACTAAGTAAGCAGCACTAATTATTAATTACTAAGCTCTACTTCTAGTTATAACATTCATTAACTAAGACTACTAAATACTAAGTAACTAAGTTCTACTTCAAAGACTACTAACTATTACTAACAACACGTCCAAGTCAGTCTAACTAATATAGTAATGTCTATCTAACTAGTACAAACCCAGCCACAAAGTGCCAAAACAGTAAACCAAACAAAATTAAAAGAATTTAATAGTGACTCAAAAAAAAAAAAAATCTCAATTGGACTTAGTAAAAGGCAAAATCCAAAGTTAGAAGTTCTTTCTTGGTGGAAAGAACATTACAATTGGTTTCCAAAATTCTCTTTAATGGCATGGAATCTTACGAGCATTCCTATAACTACGGTTGCATCTGCATCAAGTTTTAGCACAGGAAAATAAAAATTCTTACTCTGTATCGATCACATCTTTTTCCTGAAAACGTGGAAACTACATTGTGCACTAAAAATTTGGTTTTTTTTTTTTTTTTATGTGAAAATATGGGCCAACCTGGCCCGACCTAACTTGCACGCAATGTGATTAACTCGACCCAACCATTTGTTATGTTTAGGGCCAACACAACCCAACCTGATTTTAAACCTTTTTTTTTTCTAAAAAATATTTAGAATATATGTCAAGGTGTTAGGTGCATAGACATAAAGACACAAAGTACTGCACTAACACTATAGCCATTAGTAGCCACTAGTGGCAATTTCCATGCCCCCATTTATTAAAAAAAAGTTAATTAAAATGAAAAAAAAAAAAATACAAATGGCAAAAGTATCTACAACTACATGATTACACTACTAAACGTCTAACACTAATTTAAATACTGAAAGATATACAAAAGTATAATAGTAACACAAATAGTCTAATAATAGTAGGTGCCCACATAACAAAAAAAACAAACAAACAAACAAAGGGTATTATGTACAATTCACTTCCTTGATTGAGTTGATTCATTCTCTCTAAAAATTTGGCATTTATTCTTTCTTTTTTTTTTTTAGTTTTTCTTTTATGTGAAAATACGGGTTGGCCCAACCTGCTCACAACCCGATTGGCCTGACTTGTTTTTGAACTCAGCCCGTTTGACTCGCAACTTGATTAACCCAACCTTTTTCATGTCTAGTTGAAAGTGAGTCAACTTTTACTTAACACGAATCTAATACCCTATAAGCATTGTTCTGTTAGCAGGTGCTTAACCCGCTCACAACCCGATTGGCCCGACCTGTTTTTGAACCCGGCCCCATTTGACCCGCTACTTGATTAACCCAACCTTTTTCATGTCTAGTTGAAAGTGAGTCAACTTTTACTTAACACGAATCTAATACCCTATAAACATTGTTCTATTAGTAGGTGCTTTTAAGGCATTTGTTAAAATGTCATTTTATGAAAGTTTTAATATTACTTTAATGAGAAATATGAAAAAAAAAAAAAATTTTAAAAAGTATTTTTTTTAACTTTTCCCATAAAAAATTTTAAAAAATTATTCTTAAACTAATGTTATTAAGGTATTTGTTAGCTTTTTTTTTTTTTTTTTTTTTTGTTTGGGTTAGAACATGACCCTAATACCCTGTAAGTAATTATGAGGGTCAATCGGCTATATTGCTCCTAAATATTCATCCATAGGCCAATATTGCTCATACATAGACTGTACGTTCATAACAAATGGCAGAAACAGCCTTGATTGCGAAGAAGAAGATATATAATTAGATTTTAACTAGTCCTTGGTCTGCGCGATGCACGGCAAAATTTGAAATACAATGCAATAAAAGAAGTTATCTCTTATAGAAGGTTTTACTCGCTCCATAGGGGATTCCACAAAGTGTTGATGCAGAGCTGTGGGCTTTGAGAGATGGCCCAATGCTCTATATCAACCTGAACCTAATGGCTGTAGAGATTGAAATTGATGCAAAATTTATTTTTGATCAGGTCTCTAAAGATTACAACAATAACCACACCGTGCCTCTCTTGTTATGGATCGCAGGACTTTCATCAACCAAATTCCTCAAGTGAGGATGAATCACTGCTTCTGTGAAGCAAACAAATGTGCGGATGTGATGGCTAAAAAGGGATTTGGTTCAAGTCAAGACCTTTTGTTATTTGATAATCTGCCTGTGAACTTATGTACTATGATAGGCTACGGCACTATTTCTGCTTAGCTTATTGTTATTCGGTTTCTACTTATGTCTCATTTTTTGGATAAGTTGTTTTACTTAAATTTATGCTAAACCAGATGCACATGTTGAACAGTTTGCAATCCGACATGCTAAATCTACTGAGCACCTATTCCAATTATAACAAATTTTATGTTCAATCTCTAGAGATTCTTATTTTCAGCATTGTTTTGATGATTTTCTTCTTCTTCTTTTTTCTTTTACTTTTTTTATGAAAATTTTGTGTCGAAATATCATCCATCCAAAATTTGGTCTTCGAAAGTAAAATGATATATAAATTTTAATGATCAACATTATTATTATTATTATTTGTGAATAATAACGATTAAATATATGGAAAAGGAAACAGAGAATGGTCCCGACTCATCTCAATTTTCAGAGGAGAAGACATAAAGCAATGGAGAGAAAATGAAGTGACAAGTATCACCCAACATGACAGGACTCAAGTGACAGGTTGTATACCCCAAATATATTAGCACCCTAGAATGAGGGGCCCCATAACCCTTGTTGTTCTACTTCTAAGGGTAGTTGTGGCCGTGTAAGACGGTCCAATCCTTTTCATCATTTTCTTTTCTCTTTATACTATAATAGAATTGAAGAATTTTATCCAAACCCTCACCATCCTTGTCACCTTTTGTTTTCTTTCATCAACACTGTACCTTTTGTTATGCATGCTCGTATTCAATATCGAATTGCCAACTGTTAGACTCACCTACTATTTTTCGCAGCACAAGTCAACATCAATATAATTTACAATGATCAATACTAGGAACCGTGCCACTTCCACGTCTCCCATCCCATCCATATCCTCCTATCTTATCTTGTTACGATAAGTTTTAAAAAACAACAGATTTTTACGAACTTTTTTTTTTTGTTTTGCTGCAAGGTTGAAATTGATGTAGCACTAATTACACTTTATCAATTTTATTATCTTAATAAGTTGTGAAATTTCTTGTTTCTTATCGTCCTATGAATGAGTACATCGACAATGCTTGAAAGATAATTTGTTTTTAGTTTAAATTACACTTTTATTAAATTTGAAATTTTCATTTTAATTCGCTAAATTTTATTTCGTTTTCAAAATTATTCTTCTGTCTATTTCTGTGACTGATTTGATCATGAAGTGTCAATAAATCTCTCTCTCTCTCTCTCTCTCTCTCTCTCTCTCTCTCTCTCTCTCTCTCTCTCTCTCTCAATGACCAGATTAGTCTCAAACATGGATGAAATGACTGTTTTGAAAGTGGAATCAAATATGTGGACCAAAATGAAAAATCTCAAATTTTAGAGACCTAAATAGAATAAGATAAAACCCCAAACTTTCAAGGTTGAAAATGTATTTAGTCTTTTTTTTTTTTTTTACTTGTCTACTTAAGAAGTTGTGATTAATGTAACATCATTTTTATAGAAATCTATTGTAAAGCCCCTTTTTATTATATACAAACTACATCATATTACTCAAATAATTATGAAAAATTAAAAATTATTTATGTTACCAAACTTATTATTATTATTATAAGAATAATACAAATTTATTTTTCTACTCAATATACAAGCAAATTAGGGCTGATAATGGGGTGGAGGGGGGTTAATTCAGGAGTGCTTTGTCCCTATTCCACAAGATTGTTGCCTGACCCTGTCCAGCATGTCGAGGCAAGCTAACTTTCCTCATCCCTGCCCCACAAGACCCCGTCCTGCCCTACAAGACCCCCGCATTAACTCACTCCACACCTATTACAATAGTATAAAATTATACTTAAAATTGCAATCAAATTGATTACACCAAATCAATCTAATTTTTAACAATACAATAAAAAAAAAGTCTTAATATTCAAACATTTAAATACTTAATAATATAAGTTAGTAAGGATCCTAGGGGTATTTGGGATTATAAATAAAATAAGAGATTAAATTATGTAAGGACGTGGTATAAAACCTATGTTTTACCCCTTCAATCCCAATATACCACATTATCTTATCACATATTTAAAAATAAGCACAAGTACACCCAATCAATTCTAATACCTATATATAAATTCAATCAAATTTGGAATTTATTAAGATGTTATTAAGCATGGTAAGATGTATTAAATTTTAAGTAAAAAGTTGATGTGACAATCACTTATTAGATGGTGTAAAACATGAGTTTCACACATCATCTTTACCAGATTTGGACTCATAAAATAGACACCATTTTTGTAAATATAAGCAAGTCAAGAAAACCTAAATTTTCCTTGCCCCACCCCCATTTTATAGGAGAAGACCCTTGAAGAAAATTGTGTTCTTCCATTAATTTGAAAACCAAATAAATTTATAATTTTTTTCCTAAAAATGGTTTTTATTAAGTTTTCTATTTTTATATTTTATTTAAGAGACTCCAAATACAAAACTACATCCTTTTCAAGCACTTCACAACCACATATTTATTAGATGTGGACGGAAGGAGTTGAATGACAAGCAATGAAGTTAAAAACTAAACTTGAAAGTCAAAACTTTAAGAAAGAAATTGAAAATATATTAAACTTAGAATATGCAATTTGTAATTTAGCTTATTTATTTTTAATCATTACACTTTTCTATCTTCTCTATTAAACACGAGAAAGAAACCAAGAATTTTTTGTTTTTTCTTATCATTCTATCCTTTCCAAATTTTCATTCCTTCAATTTTTTGTCCCCACAACTAAATAGACTCTTATTTTTAAAAAATAATTTGAATTAAATTTGGAAAAATAAATGGCATCTAATAAAGTACTAGCATCCTAAATGGCATGCATGTGCTTAGAAGCTCTGTCTCTCAATCTTATCTATTTTATTCCTTAATTAAAGACTAAAATAAAGGAGAAATGAAATTGAAGGAAGAGTATTAGTCGGAGTTGAAGTTTTAGGGATGATTTTAAATGATTCAATTTTCTTTGACATTCTCATTATTTTGAACTTTTATTAAATAACTTTCAATTAGGAAATAAGGTTGTCTTTAGAAGTGTAAAAAGGAAAATACAAAATAGTATTATTACAATTACGAGATTAAATTCTATAAGGATGTGGTGTAAAATTCATATTTTACTCCTCTAATGCCAACATGCCACATCATCCTATCGCATATTTAAGAATAAACATAATCACACTGAATCAATTCTAATACCCATATATAAATCCAACCAAATTAAGAATTTATTGAGATGTTATTAGCTATGATAGGATGTCTTGAATTTTAAGTAAAATGTTGATGTAGCATCATTTATTAGATTGTGTAAAACATGGGTTTTACACCCCATCCTTGTAGAATTTGTTAGGTTCTAAGTACTTAGGAACTAATTTATTAGAACTCTAATGTGTAATGTTGGCAAACCATGATCAGAACGTTTAAGTCGTGTTTAGACTGCTCAAAATATGTGTCTTTAATGTAAAGTTGGAATCGAGTTAACTGTAGAAGTTACTGTGCATTTCTACCTGACTTGATCGATCGAGAATTAGACTCGACCGATCAAAAGTCGTGCAGATTGTTTTTTCTGCAGAATTTTCAACTCAGCCCTAAGCTCATATGATGTCACTACAAAAAACGCGGGCTATAGCCACGTTTTTTTTAGTCGCGTTTTTAAAAAATGTGGCTATAGACTTAATCTATAGCTGGATAAACCTGGCTCTGATACCAACTAGGATAGAACAAGATTTTCATAAGGCTCTGATACCAACTAGGATAGATTTTTTTTTTTTTATTATTATTATTATTATTTTTTTTTTTTTTTTTTTTTTTTTACAATAAACTTTTACAATACACTAATCATCCCATCCATCTCTTCCTTGGAACCATTCTTCATCAAGATCATCAAAATCAGGATGTCCATCATGGTTATGGTAGTAAGGGTCGTCATGTCCCATCAAAGGATTTGGCATTTCCCAATGATCTTCATGTGGCCATTGTTGTCTGCATATATCTGGGTCTGTAGGCACTATTTCAGGGAGAATTCCTTGATTAAGAGATTCAGCCATTGTGATGGAATAGTGACAAGATTGCCAAGATATGTCCATGTGTTTATGAAGGGTACCATCAGCATTAGTTACCCAATGCATGTCTGGAGGGTGAAAGATTCCTTCTGCTCGAATATCATTTTTAGAATTTAGCTTAGCAACTAAACAGGAAGAAGTAAGTTTTTCTCCAAAGTGTGGGTGCTCTATTTTGGGATATTTGGACCAATTACCATTATGAGCATCATTTTTCAAGATTTCAGACCAGAACTTGTAAAAATACTTATTTTCACTAGGGAAAATGTATGAATAAAATTCTAGTTCAAAATGGAGACACAAGTAGTACTCATTGAGTAAGTACCACATGTAGAGATAATGAGCAACTGTCCAATTGGTTATCCAAAATGCAAAAGGGGTTTTCCATGGTTCATCTATGTTTGGAAAAATAGCAAGGAAATGGCTCTGTTGTTCTTTGAGGTAACCATGGAGGATTCTAATGATTCTTTTGGGAATAGGAGGATATCATCAACATAGATCAAGGCATTTGTCAACAGTGGCTGGAAAAGAGTTACCATTGCTTTCTGGAATTGGGATGGAGCATTTTTAAGACCAAAGGGCATAACAGTCCATTGATAATGGTGGTCTGGAATGCAAAAAGCTGTCTTGTACCTTTCTTCTGGGTGGATTCCTAATTGCCAAAATCCTGCTTTGAGATCAAACTTGGAAAATATCTTAGCATGTGAGAGATGCTGGAAAAGAGCACTTTTGTTTGGCAAAGGGAACTTATCATCAGCAAGGAAATGGTTAAGATCTTGGTAGTTAATTACCAATCTGAGTTTTCCACGAACTTGTTCAGCATGTTTATTTACATAGAAAGCTTCACATGCCCATGGAGAGGTTGTAGGTTCAATGAGGCCTTCTGAAAGGAGAGTGGATAGTTCTTGCTTGGCTAAGTTCAAGTGATCTGGGTTCATTCCTCTGTGGCTGGCTTTTGTGGGATTGACATCTTCATTCTTTTTGAAAGGTAAGGTTATGAAGAAGGATGGATTTTTCCACAAAGGGTTTGGATTTTTAAGGAGGAATTCGGAGTGGGTGGTTGCACAACAATCTTTTATAATCTGGAGTCTGAGAGAATCAAATGGGTCTATTATGAACAAATGAGGTACCTGAGTCCATGTGAGAAGATGTTGTTTGTGCAAAAGTCCTTTTGAGGACCATCTGAGACTAGGTATTTTGTGGAGGAGATCAAATCCTATAAGGAGGTCTCTACCTGTGAGAGGGGAGCCAAGGACTTGGTGTTTTATGGTCAGGGTTGGGAAGATTCTAATGAGAATAGGCTTGCTTTTCAAGGTGATTATAAATGTTTCTCCATTGGCTGCTTTGAACATTTGGTTATGGGGTAGCCAGAATTGGTGAGGTAGTATTTTGGGATGGAGAATTGTAGCTGCTGCACCTGTGTCAAACAAGGCTATTACTGGAATAGGTCTGGAATAGGTGTCAAGGAGGATATGCACTTGGGCTATGGGTGTAGGGTTGGTTAAGGGGGCTATGAGAGGCTGAGATGTGTAAATGGTTTGGATTTCTGGGTCTAAGTCTTCTGAACTTGAATCATCTTCTGAGGAATAAGCCATAACTGCTAAGGCTTGGGGAGAGTACTCATCATCTAGTGAAAAGAGTGATTCAACATCTGAAAATGGGGTGTCATCTGCATGAATTTGAGCTTGTTCAAGAAGCTTTACTGCCTTTTCTTTCTTTGGACAATTTTTTGCAAAGTGACCTGGTTTTCTGCATACAAAACAGACCTTTGAAGTTTTTCCTTTGAACTGCTTTCTTCTGAGGAATTTCCATTTCTTTTTTCTGAAGGATCTCTTCTTTTGACTTGCATAGTACCTTTTCTTCCAGGGATATTTCTTGAAATGATCTCTTTTCTTTGTGGAACAAGTACAACTTTTATCATAGCATTTTATCTGTAAATCTTTTCTTTTGCAATTGTCTTTGAGCTTGCTATGGACCTTGTCAATTTCTAAGAGAAACTTTCTCTGATTGCAGAGCTTTTCAAGAGCAATGAGCACATGCTGGTAGATTTCTCCTAAAGAGGCTTGCTGCAGAGTTATTTTTTGAAGGTTCATCATTCGAAGAGTTTCATCTCCTAATGGTTCTGGAAAGGAGTTCAAAAAGTTGTGCTTTGAATTAACATCATCCATACCATTGAAGGAGTAGTACCGGCTTGACATTCTGTCAAAGTGTCTCTCCAAATCTCTTCTTTCAAAAGAGCAACATTTCATCAGCAAGTATTCTTCTCGTGCAACTTCTGTATAATGAGCCACAGAGCCAAGAAATTCACTATGAATAATTGTGAAAAAATCTTCGAAAGTGGGACACTGGGCTACTTGTCTTTGTCTGTATTCTCCAAGGTTGAGCCACCATTGTCTTAATCTTCCTGTGAGTCTTGCAACAAATTTGGCAATAATTTGTGCAACAGTATTATTTGGAGCTTGAAGTTCAGCTGTGCACCATGAATACATGTTAAAAATTTCATCATGCCATTTTGAAGGAGGGATATTGTCAATGGTGAATAGGTGTTTTGAATCTGTGGTGGATGAGTAGGTTAATCTTGCTTGGAAGTCAGGAATTATGGGAGGTGGAGGAAATATTGGTGGAGGTGGAGGTGGGTCATGGTGAAGGACATCATCATCTTCTTCTACCTTTGGATCTGTCATAAATACTTCATCTAGACCAAGATTAGACAAGTCTAAATCTGTGTCAGCAATGACTGGGAGCACAAAAGGAGTTTGTGGGTCTTGAAGTGTAAGGGATTTGAGGAATGATGATATTGGGTTTGGGGGGTCAGGGTTTGTAGACAACATGTTCATATCTGGAGGTCGTGAAGAAGCACCAACAATTGGGTCTGGAGGTTGGTATAATGGTTCTTTGTCTTTTTTCATGGGAGAGGGAGGATTTTGTGGTTTGGTTTGGAGTTGTAGTTGGAGTGGTGGAGAATATGTTGTACTTGGAAGTATTCCGCTTGGTCGAAACGGGTTATGGTCAGGATGTGCCATGGTTAATGGTTGGAGGATTTGGTAAGGGGAAATTGGGGAGAAGGGTGAGGCTGGGGGTATGGGTAAGTCTTTATACAATGATTGGCGGGGTTGGTATGGCATGTAAACTTGCATTGGAAGAGCTTGGATTACTTCTTTTCTTGGATTTTCCATAGACTGAAGTTGTGCTAGCAGCTGTTTTCTTTCTTTTTCTTTCTGTCCGATGAGTGGAAATGAGACAGAGAAATCTTTTACTGTGGAGGCTATGGTTGCCAATTCTTGCTCAACTGACTGTATTTTCTTCTTCAAATCTTCGATAAGAGAGTTTGAGGACGAGAAGGTGTTAGCAACTGCTTCTGTCATTTTTTGTTGATTATCAAGAATCTTGGAAAGGACTTGGTTTTGTGCCACAGCATTTTCTGCTTGCCAATTTAAGGCTGCTTCAGCTGAGGAAACTTGCTTCTTGGTTCCATCTGGGTTATTTCCAACAGGATTTTTTATTTTCCACACGTGTTTGGTGTTAGCTTGGGGGTGGTCAAAATTCTCAAGAGAAGGAAAATTTTGTGAGTAAAAAGGTGAAGCATGGTCAAACATGTAACAAGGTAGGGGTTTCTGGACATGAGTTTGAGTGAATGGTTTGGGCTGACATTTTGGTATCTGGGGGAGGACTTTCTGGTAGTATGGGATCAAGGGAGGGGTCAAAGGAGGTTTATGGTTTTGACTTGGATATTGTTTGCATGGAGAGGGAGAGGATAGATTTTGTTTCTTGGTTCAGGGGTAGAGAACATGATAATCAAACTTTCCCGAAGGTTCTCCAAGGAGGTCAACTTCTGGGTCTCCTGCTTCATATCTTTCTTTGAGAATCTACTGGGAGGACTTTTTCTTCTTTCTTGAATCACTTTTTTCAAAAACTTCTTCTTCTCGGCAATCATCACAATTACAAACATCCCACCATATATGACCAGAGGATGATTTTCCTTCATAGCAAGGCTGTCCGTCTTCTCTGAATGCTTTGATTTGAAGACCTTCTAGGCCCTCATATGACACCGGGTGGATCATAGCAATCTGGGTAGGAAAGACTATGACTTCCTTCTTTTCTTGTGTATTGGTGAGGAATCTAACTTCAACATCACCATTCTCTTTTTTGACAAAGAAAGGATTGTTGGACTGTACTGGCTTGACTGCTTGGTGAAGCATCTCATATTTTGTAATCCATGATTCTGGAAAGAGAGAGGTCATTTGGTTTCTGTCTAACTGCCTTGGAACAAATGTACACATAGGTGTCACACCTGGATCAACTTGGATCAATAAGGCTTCATTGGATTGGGCCATCTCCGGAACTGCTACATCAAAAGCATGATTTTGGAGTCTGTAGGCTAACTGATAATGGAGTGTGGCTGCAAAAGTATCTTGCACCTGAGAGGCTCCTGTAATTTGAACTTGCACCTTAAGAGCATCACAAAGGTGAGGGTCTTTGAGAGACATGTTGAAATTGGGAAAAAGAGTAACAAAAACTGTTCCCGCATTTAGGGTAGTCTGGACCGTACCAATGACTGCATTATGGTACTTCAAGAACCTAGAATCAAGAAGTGAAATTCTAGAGGCTACAGGGAGTCCTTTTCTGCCATGGAAGGTTAGTGCTAATCTGACTGCACCAAAATGGAGATGTGTGTATCCTTGTTTCTGCCATGGAATGACAAATTCTCTAGGAAGGGTTAAGGTGATAAAATTTTCATTTTCAGTGGTTGGAATATTATATTGGTCAAACTTAGAGGCTTGGACATACTCTTTAACAGTAGAAGGATGAGAAGGACCAAAGAACTTTTTTATGGATTTTTTGAAGGAATTTTGAGGTTTATCAAACACAGTATAGGGATTTACAATAGGGAAATCAGTAATAGGGATTTTACTATCTTCGGGTACATGAGAGATTTCATACAGGTAATCTAGTTTATTTGCAGTGGATTTACGAAGAGGAGGGTCAATAATAGGTATTGTGGTATCAAGAACTGCATCTGATGAACTAGCCATAAGTATTTCTTAAAAGAAAGAACTGTTTACCTAAGATCAGACAGGACACAAACGCCACACCTAGGCTTACACGTCCACAAGATAACTCAGGAAAACTGGGTTCTTTAAAAATATTAAGAGCAACTCTTTAGTGTTCTACTTGATTATCAAATCCAGTGTTCTGATGTGATAAATACAGAGAATCCACTTATAGTGGCAACTGTAAATCATAGAGCATACTAATCAGGACAATAATCAAAGTATACTGATCAAAAGAGGAAGAAACTGGTTACAGCAACTGGGATAGAACAAGATTTTCATATGGCTATGATACCAACTAGGATAGAACAAGAAAGGAACAGAACAAGAAAGGAACAAGATAGGAATAAAAGGCTAAAACTGGTTTATGACATAAATTGCTAGGATTGTATAAAAGATAATATGAACGTAAGTAATGGAACACAATACAAGATACAAAAAAAAAAAAATAATAATAATAATAATAATATATATATATATCTATATAAATATAAGTATATATTACTATATATACCAAAGCCTCAGAAGACTTTCCATGCAAAACAAAATTCTTCCATCCAAAGACTTTGTTCTACCAACTGAAGACTATCTACACCAATTGAAGACTTTTATGGACTTTTACATGCAATCTCTACACTTGGACGTCCAGCACTCCTCAACTTTCAACACAACTGCAGGTTTTGTCCCAGTCCACATATCCCCCTTGTGACACTTGTCACCCTTGATCATCCAACTTGCCAGTTGTTTCTCCCCCCGCAGACAACTAATAACTGCTGGTCAGTAGCATCTCTGAATGAAGAAAAGATTGGTCAAATTATTTTGAGCGTCCCCCACACTTTTGTACATTTGTCACGACTTATGTTGGCCCCTACTATCTACTGTACAACTTTCTTATCTTCAGATTGTAAGATACTGCTGTAATATATTGCCTATAAAAAGGCTCTTCGTCCCCTCAGAAAGGCAAGGAGTGAAAAGAGAGAAAGAGGGAGAAAGAAAAACCCATTATCCAGTCTCTCTTATGTCTGATGTAAAAAAGTTGTTAAATCTAATAATATCCCTAAGTTTATTGTATCTTGTATTGTGTTCCATTCCTTACGTTCATATTATCTTTTATACAATCCTAGCAATTTATGTCATAAACCAGTTTTAGCCTTTTATTCCTATCTTGTTCCTTTCTTGTTCTGTTCCTTTCTTGTTCTATTCCTTTCCTCACCAATACACAAGAAAAGAAGGAAGTCAGTCTTCTGAGGCTTTGGTATATATAGTAATATATACTTTTTTTTTTTAAAAGGGGGGCCTATGGCTGCGTTTTTAGAAAACGCAGCTAGATCTAACCTAAAGCTGCATTTTAAAATGCAACAAGAGGTTATCTATAGCCGCGTTTTTCAAAAACGCAGCTATAGGTCCTCTAGTAGAATAAATTTTTTTTTTAGGGGGCCTATAGCTTGGTTTTTAAAAAACGCAGCTATAGATCCTTCAGCAGAATAAATTTTTTTTAAAGGGGGGTCTATAGCCGCGTTTTTGAAAAACGCAGCTATAGGTCCTCTAAGCAGAAGCAAAAAAAATGCTTGCTTCTTTTCCCACGTGCCCCCCCTTTCCCACCTACATCCTCACTTCCCCACCTACCCGGCTTTTATCTTTTTTCCTTCTTTTTTTTTTCTTTCTTCCTTCACACACTCTAGAGCTTCCTTCAGTGCTCCCTTCTTCTTCTTCTTCTTCTTCTTCTTCTTCTTTTTTTCTCTCCAACGTAACTCTTTTTTTTTTTTTTTTTCTTTGTTTCTTTGGAGCTGCTGCTGCTGCTTCTACTTTTTTTTTTTTTCTTTCTTTCTTTTTTTCTTCTTTTTTTGCTCATTCTTCTGCAAGTCACGCCACCAAGTTCTTTTTTTTTTTTTTTTTTTTTCCTTTTTCTTTCTTCCTTCTTCACTCTAGCACAACTCTTTTCTTTTTTTTTTTTTTTTCTTTGTTTCTTTGCAGCTACTTTTTTTTTTCTTTTTTTCTTCATCTTAAGCACACTGATTTGTCTATAGATCTAGTTTTTTTTTTTTTTTTTTTTTTTTGTTATTTTACATTTAGTTAGTAAGAAAATGGAGGAAATGCTGAAAATTTTGAATGAAGTGGATATTCTAGCAATATTTGTGTTTGTCTTGATTTTGATTTGAGTTTTGATTTTGAATGTTTTGGATCTGTGCTTGAATTTGTGCTATTGTGTTGCTAATATTGTGCTTATGTTTAAATGGGTTTGTGTTCTTGAGCTTGATCTTTTGTGTTTCTGAGCAATATTGTTGAATAAGAGGAGATTCATGGGATTGTATTTTTATATTTTGAAGCACGTTGTGTTTGAATTTTCAGGATATTGTTCTTGATTTTGAATTTTCTGGGTGTGTCTGTATTGTGAGTATGTTGTGTTTTATTTTAAATTTTCTGGGTTTGTGTTTGATTTTGAATTTGTTGGGTGTATTTGTATTGTGAGTATGTTGTGTTTGATTTTGAATTTTCTAGATTTGTGTTTAATTTTGAATTTTTTGGGTGTGTTTGAATTATGTGTATGTTGTGTTTTATTTTGAATTTTTTAAGTTTGTGTTTAATTTTGAATTTTTTGGGTTTGTGTTTACTATTACATTTTTTTTTTTGTTTGAATTTTGAATTTTTTGGGGGAAAAAAAAAACCCAGAAATTTTTTTTTTTTTTTTTTGTTTTAAAAAAACTATAGCTGCGTTTTAAAAACGCAGCTATAGGACGCTTTAGCCGCGTTTTTAAAATGCAGCCAAAACTGTACCTATAGTTGCATTTCAAGCGCAGCCCAAAGGGGGTCTATAGCCGCGTTTTTTACAAAACGTAGTTATAGGTCTCAGCCTTCAGGGGGCTAAGAAACGCAGCTATAGGGGCTAAGAAACGCAGCTATAGAGGGACCTATAGCTGCATTTTTAAAAACGCAGCTATAGGTCCCTGCAGGGGGCTATTGTCGCGCGGCTGAAGTCGCGTTTAAAAACGCGGCCATAAAAACACAGCTATTGTCCTATGGCTGCGTTTTTAGGGTCTATAGCTACGTTTTTGAAACGCGGCTAAAGCCCCCTTTTTTGTAGTGCGTGTAAGATTTTATGTTTTTCCCTAGGTATGAAAAGCAAACTCTAACCACGTTTTTGAGGTTGCTCATATTGCTGTTTGTGTGAATCTCTTGTGAGATCTGAGAAGTGCTTGCCTTCACACAAGCTTAGGATTATCAAGAAGGAGATTTCTTCAAGAACTTGATAATCATTCAATTGTTGCCATAAAAGCTTAAAGATACACAAGCAAGAGTGCTTGTACTTGCTAGAGAATCTAAGAAAGAAGGAGTCCGTGGTCTCGGAGCTCGCACGTGGTCGTGTCAGTAAGTTTTCTATCGGTGGGTAACAATAGAATGTTAGTGGTCTAAGTCGCTATTGTACAAATTTCGATTCTTTCGTAGTGGATTCAAGTTTACCTTGAGGATAGCTAAATTAGATCCTCCCTAAGTTTTTTACTGGTTTGGTTTTCCTAGGTCATCATATCATTGTATTCTTTATATTTCCGTTACTTTGCATGATATGATTGTTTTGTGTTAACCTAGACTTGTATAATTTATCTAAGTTAATAACTTGGCTAAATAACTAGGTTAATCTTGTTGTTTTTTAAGCGGTCTGAATACTCTATCAGAATTTAATCTCTACAATTATATATAAAAAATATTGTTTGTCTTTATAATTGAAATAGAACTCTGGTGTAAATTTTTCACTATTTCCAAAATCTCCTGTAATTGTTTAGTTGAAATTTATTTGTCTAATAAATTCTTTCACGTTTATATGTAATGTATTTTTTTTTCATGGAGTTAAACTTAATCGAGTTTTCCAACCTCTTACTCACTTTCAAGAACAACAATTCAATTCTCATGTGAGTCTCGAATTCTCTACTTAACTCTATTTCCTTTTCTTTAATTTTAGGAGAACGTTAAAAGTAAGCTTCAATTTCTTGCATTTGAGGGAGGCTTTCTATTATAAGATATTCACTTAATTTAATTATTATAGAATTAGGGTTTCAACGTAAGTCTAATTTCAATTGTTGCCTTGGTTATTTTTAATTATTAATTGAATCAAACACTTCGAAAACATTGTTAGATAACACTTCAAAAAAAAAAAAAAAAACAATTAATTATAAGAGCAAGTTGCATGCAAGTTTAGTTTTCAAACGTGTCTAATTGTACAGTTTTTTTTTTTTTTTTTTTTTTTTTTTTTTTTTTTTTTTTTTGTCTCAAGTAACATGGTCTGAAGTTTAAAAATTATAATAAAGAACATTGACTAAAAGAAACAAGCATACACAAATAACACAACATATTAAAATGTTATTCAAATTTTATATTTTTATAAGGTTCAACAACCTTCAAAGGGTAAAAACTTCTTTCAATATCTTTTTGAATTATTATTAAAATTTTTTAATTAAAGAACATTGACTAAAAGGAAGAAGCATACACTAAAAGCACAATATATAAAAACGTTATTCAACTTATCAAAAAATAAATAAAATGGTTATTCAACAACCTTCAAAAGGTAAAAGCTTCATCTTTTTTTTTTTTGAGAAATAATTACAACATGCTGCTAACCCTGTAACTCGAACCCTTTCCCTCCTAGACCCCCAAGCACTTTATACATGGGAATGTGTCAATTCAGCTACAAGGCCTTTGGCAAGGTAAAAGCTACTTTCAATATCTTTTTGCACTATTATCTGATTGGAGCTAGGTAGATACATAATTTAAATAAATATAAGTACTACGTTACACGTAACTACAAATATCATTACAAAACAATTGATATCTAAGATGAGAATTCTAAAATTACATAATAATCATTCATTTAATATTTACCTTTAAGATATATTACTAGTTGCAAGGCATGTGCTTCCCATGGAAAGAGAGTAGTGATTAAAGTCAATTTTAGATTTTATTTATATCACAAAAAAAAAGATATAAATTGTTAGGTTCTAAGGCTTTAGGATCTAAATGTATTAGAACTTCAATATGTAATGTTGGCAAACTATGATCAAAACTTAGTGTCTAGATTTAGGCTAATCAAAGTATGTTTAATATAAAGTTGGAATTGAGTAATTGCAGAAAATTATTGTTCACTTTCTGCAAGGCTCAATCGATTGAAAATTAGACTCAATCGATCGAAATTCGTGCAGATTATTTTTCTGTAGATTTTTCCAACTCAACTCAAGCCTGTTTGACGTGTAGAGTTTTATGTTTGCCTTCATACATACTTAGGGTTATCAAAATCGAGATTAATGTCGAGAGCTTGGTGATCGTTTCAGTTGCTGCATAAAGAACTTAAAGAAATACAAGTGGTATAATTGTGGATGCTGTGGATCTGAGAAAGAAGTAGTTCGTGGACTCGAAGCTGTTACGTGGTCAAGGTAATAAGTTTTCTACTCGATGTAGCAATAAGATGTTAGTGGTCTAAGTCGCTATTGTAAAACTTCAATTCTTTTATAGTGGATCTTGGTTTACCTTAAGGATAGTTAGGTTAAATCCTTCCAAGGTTTTTCACCAGTTTGTTTTTCTTGGGTTATCATATCGTGTGTTATTTACTTTTCTACACTGCTTTGCATGATATGATTTACTTGTATTAACCTAGATTTGAATAATTTATCGAAGTTAATCACTTGGCTAAATAACTAGGTTAAACAATTTGTGTTTTAAGGGTTCTAAAAATATACATAAATCATTTGATTTTTAAAGTACATAGAGATTCACATTAATCAAAAGAGACATTAATTTTAAGAATTTTGATAATTATGTTATAAAAAAGTTAATTTCATTCATATAAGAATTTTGATCAACCACAAAGGCAGGATAACTATTTAACATATAAATATCTATTTTATTATAATATTTTTAGTACCTATTTGCTAAAAGTAATATATCCACTCACTAAAAACTTCTAAGAACAGTAACGTATATCACCATCTTTTAACAATAAACAATTGAGTTTTGCTAAGAAAAAAAAAAGATAACAAAAGGCATGTGGCATCGAATTTCTCATTAGATAAATTATAAGTTTCAAAAATTTAAAACTATAAAATCAATGTTTTTAAGATAACAAATAAAACACTTTATATCATCATTCCAACTTTCTAAGAATTACTACTATCTAAAACTCAAAATATGTTAAGAAAATTTTTGGGATGGTAAAATTTAGTGAAAGTATTTTAGACAATACACAATAAACATTTCAAGAATCATAAACTTTCATTAAGGTTTAACTAAGAGAATAATAATATAACATATTTGCTATTTCCCAAAATATTAAGGCCTTAAGGGAAAAATTGATTGATTTTAAAGTTTAAGGAGGAATTGTAAACTATCTCAAACATGAAGGATGAAAAGTGCTTTTATCTTAATTTTTTTTTGTAAAACTATGTGTTCTTACTTAAAATGATGTGTAAAGAAAAAAAATACAAAAAGTCAACCTAAGAAAATTGCATGTGAAATAGTGAATTTTAGCTCAACAACGTTGACTAAGCCAACAAAAAATGTCTAAAAACACAACAAAATGACACAAAATTTTCATAATACCTTTATAATTTTGTTATATTTTATTTTGACTTATAAAAAATTGACAGCTCAGCAATTTTGAAAATATTGTAATGACAACAAGATGTCTTAACATTTTCACAAAAGAAATGCTATATCCATGACATTTTCACAGCAAATCATAAGTAATATGTTGTTACAGGTTGTTATTGTGAGCAAAAAAGTAATTTCATAATTGGTAAATTTAAATTAGAATTAATAAAAATTTACCACCTATAGTTTGTTATGAAAGTGTCATGAAAAATATTGTTGATATAACACTTTTTTTTTTACAATACCATTATTTTTAGTTGTGGTTGACAGGCCACAAACGCGTTGACCCCTTGTGATAACTTAGATTAATTAATTAGCCCAGTTATTAATTAATCAAATTAACATGCAATATCACGTGGCAGCACAAACAAATCATCAAAACTAAGTTATGCAGCGAAAATAAAATGACACGGTGATTTGTTTACGAATGGGAAAAACCTGACGGCAAAAACCCCACCAGGTGATTTAAGGTCACCACTCCTGAAATTCCACTATTATCACAACAAGCAGTTATAAGCAAGGAATCCCAAGTACCTTACCAATCTACAGTTGAACTCTTACCCCAATACTCAATTGGACTTGTTCTGTAGTGACAGTTTCTCCTTTCAATGCACGGCTCCTAAGTACGTGACTAACCAATTTGATGCGCGGATCCCAGTACGCGGCTTACTCCTTTGCACGAATCCCAGTACGTGACTCACTCACCAACTAGAGGAAGAAGAATGTTGGCTGCAAAGTTCTTCACTTCATCAACAATGAAGATTAAGAAGCACTTGGTTACAAAACCTAAGGCGCAAAGACGCAGTAACTTCTTTTTGAGAGAATAAGGCTTCGGTCACCTTTTGCATATGTTCTCCTTGTATTCTCTTGTGTGACGGCCTCAAAAATAAGCCTTATATATGCCTAGGGTTGTGAGAAAAGAAAACCTTATGAAGCTCTCTAGGGTTAGGTTTTTCTTTTTCCACCTCCTTTTAAATAGGAGCTTAATGGGCTCTCCTATTCCAAATAGGTTTACATAAACCTTGGGTTTTCCTAGTCCAATAAGAATTATACAAACCCATAAACAATTAGCCTTTTAAAATAAAAACGTTGCTGGCTATAATCTGAAACCCGTAAGCTCGATCGATCGGGACATCTGTCGAGCTTTAATGAATCTCGACAGATCGAGATTCTGTCGAGGAGGTATCGAGACCTGCAGTTTGCACTTTTCTTGAGCAGTTCTTGAGTAATCTTCATGTTTTCAATTTAACTACTTGTAATGATCATCTTGAACCTACTTAGATTTACCCAAATACAAGTAAAGTGCGTTTTGTCAAAGGATATGCCAATTACAAAATATGTCCCCAACAATCTCCCCCTTTGGCAATCCGTGACAAAACCACAAGAGTACATTGAATGTCCTAGAATACATTCTACTCAAGAACAAATAAGCCTAGTCTAACAGATTTGAACCTTGGAAGTTGCTGCAAGAAGAAGGTTCGGAATCTTGACTTGGCATTAACTTAGTTTTCCTGAAAGGCACTAAACAAAACACATCAAGGTACCATGTGGAAAACAATGACAAGTTAAATAAACAAGAAACATGTGTATAAATAGAGAAAAGAAACAACACATGTAAGATAAAGAGTGAAACACATACATCATCACATATACCACTTGATAAGTATCATGTATGTAAAAAAATGGTTACAAAACCAAAAGATACACAACACAAAAAAATATATCAATATTAATGTGTATCAAACTAACTCTCCTCCTAAGTTAGCTACAACAAAAACTTTCTTTCCTTTAACATGAAGTTCTCCCTCTAAGTCTATTACTCCCCCTGAGGAATGACATTCAATTCTCAAATTTCTCCCCCTTTTTGACACGATTGACAAAGGGTATAAAAAGGCCAAAAGACTTGACCGGAGAAAGACAGAAAACAGATAAAGAGAGAACGAGGAGAACAAGGAACCATAGACCTACAAGAGAAAGAATAACAAGATGCTATGGACACAAAGGGAAAAACATGCAAAACAAAGAATGATGAAATGCATGCAAGGGTATCTCGATGGATCGAGAGGTGTCGAGAAGCTATCGAGCATACAGAAAGATTCTCAATCGATCCAGCAGGTGTCGAGGTATCTGTCGAGACTGCGATAAGAAAAGGTCTAAGAAGCTCAACAGATAGCTTATGTGTCGAGAGGGCTTAAAAGCAGTTTTTCAAAAGAGGGAAAACACAAACATGAATGCAATCATGCATGCAACTCAACTAAAGATCCAAGCAACACATTAAGCTTTCAAAATCATCTCTCAACAAGAATTTTAAAGCACATGTATCTCAAAACACACACACACACACTAAACAAGTTTAACCAATTTTATATTTCAAAAATAAGTCCAAACAGTTTAGTGAGCATACATTAACACATGTAAACCTTGTGATGGCCAAATCATATTGTACCTACACATGTATCAAGAATAGCAAAGAATATTGCGTGTTGTGTGTGAAAACATTGCAAGATTGCATAAGTGTCTCAATGTTATGACGATTTGAGATATGAGAAAATCACTTTAACTCACACACAATCATAACTGCTTGATGGGGACTATCACATTTGAGGTACATCCTATAACTCCCACATCTCCTAGAAAACACGCTTGCAACCATATTTTAAAGCATTTTTTATCTTTTTGCTTTTTATTTCTTTGCATATTTTCCTTTATTAAGCATATCATGCATGGGCATACAAGAGAAAGAAAAAAAATACCCAATTATGTTAAGCTTTTGACATTGCACTTTTGCTATGCCGAAGCATACAGATGTCATTGACATTGCACTTTTGCTATGCCGAAGCATACATATGTCATATTATGATTGGCGAGTAACAGTGGTGAGATGGTTATTTATGCCTTTCTCTTAGGATTTTCTAGTTCAACCCGTCAAAAAGAGTGATACGAGTGTTAAGAAGAAGAGATCACTTAACCTTACTCATCACAAACAAAGAGCTACAAAGCTCACTTGCTTAGTTGTGCAGAAGAATGTTCATCTAAGCTACAGGTGATACAAAGTTTAGAAAACTCTGTTTCAATGGCCATTTTAAAAGTTCACATAAACCAATGCACACAAACACACTGCTTTTGTATTTTTCTGATTTTTCCTTCTTTTTTTTTTGAAAACAAAACAAAATAAAAACTAAACAACCAAACAAAAATATACAAACAATCATAAAAGCATGAAAGAAAGATGCATATGCATGAGAACATGATAGAATAATGCAAATGCATTATAGCATGATTCCAAAAGCAGAGAAAAAATCAAGCAAAGAGAGTCCTGCTTTAGATAGAAAGAATTAAAGCAAAGGACAAACAGAAAAGACAATTAAGTCTTAGGCTCCTTTCTCACCCACATAGCACGAGTTTTTGGCCGTGAAGATGAAAAAGCACGTGTCCTAGTATGACTACTAAAGGACATGGAAGAATTAAAATTCTCCTGAAATTGAGTTAAAAAGCTCAAGACTTTTAATAACTCTCCAAACAAAGGTGTAGGTCCTTGAGAGGAAACCTGTGACCATTTGGACAATTGCTTATGAGGATACAACTTAAAGCAATTAGGACGAGTGTGTCCAGAAACACCACAATGGTGACAAACATGAGCAGTTTTAGAGCTACTCAGCTTCCTAGAAGGAGGTCTAACCTTAGAGGTTGACAGAGTCCTCAGCTTAGGACAATTTGGCCTAATATGACCAACAATGTGACAATGATGACAAGTGGGGACAAAAACAGATTTATCATTCAACCTAGGAGAAGTTTTAGACATAGGTTTAGAAATTTCAGCGTTAACATCAGTTTGTTTACTTTTGTCTATCCTAGCAATATTAGCCTTCAACTCTTCATTATTCCTTTTAAATGGGGGAATATAAAAATCCTTTTCTTTTGAGTTAGGCTCAACAACAAGTTTGGCACTAGTTAATTTTTCAACTTCAGTTTTAAATTCCACTAGTTGCTCTTCCAAACTCTTAATTGTGTCCACCTGAAATGAAATTTGATTTTTTAAATTCTCATTCAAATTAGTGGCTTCATCCAATTTTGCAATCAAATCATCTTTTTCAAACTTGACCTTTTTAAATTTAGCTTTTAATTTTGTAGAACACTCAAGAGATTTCATACAAAAATTATAAAACTTGCAATAGGCATCATGAATATCATCATTATCATTCAACACATGATCATGCAAATCAAAACAATTAAGAGTTTCCATGACAACAGGGGTCAATGGATCACACATCAAAGATTAAACCCTAATTAGAGTGTGCCTGCTCTGATACCACTTGATAGGCCACAAACGCGTTGACCCCTTGTGATAACTTAGATTAATTAATTAGCCCAGTTATTAATTAATCAAATTAACATGCAATATCACGTGGCAGCACAAACAAATCACCAAAACTAAGTTATGCAGCGAAAATAAAATGACACGGTGATTTGTTTACGAATGGGGAAAACCTGACGGCAAAAACCCCACCGGGTGATTTAAGGTCACCACTCCCGAAACTCTACTATTATCACAACAAGCAGTTACAAGCAAGGAATCCCAAGTATCTTACCAATCTACAGTTGAACTCTTACCCCAATACCCAATTGGACTTGTTCTGTAGTAACAGTTTCTCCTTTCAATGCACGGCTCCCAAGTACGTGACTAACCAATTTGATGCGCGGATCCCAGTGCGCGGCTTACTCCTTTGCACGAATCCCAGTACGTGACTCACTCACCAACTAGAGGAAGAAGAATGTTGGCTGCAAAGTTCTTCACTTCATCAACAATGAAGATTAAGAAGCACTTGGTTACAAAACCTAAGGCGCAAAGACGCAGTAACTTCTTTTTGAGAGAATAAGGCTTCGGTCACCTTTTGCATATGTTCTCCTTGTATTCTCTTGTGTGACGGCCTCAAAAATAAGCCTTATATATGCCTAGGGTTGTGAGAAAAGAAAACCTTATGAAGCTCTCTAGGGTTAGGTTTTTCTTTTTCCACCTCCTTTTAAATAGGAGCTTAATGGGCTCTCCTATTCCAAATAGGTTTACATAAACCTTGGGTTTTCCTAGTCCATAAGAATTATACAAACCCATAAACAATTAGCCTTTTAAAATAAAAACGTTGCTGTCTATAATCTGAAACCCGTAAGCTCGATCGATCGGGACATCTGTCGAGCTTTAATGAATCTCGACAGATCGAGATTCTGTCGAGGAGGTATCGAGACCTGCAGTTTGCACTTTTCTTGAGCAGTTCTTGAGTAATCTTCATGTCTTCAATTTAACCACTTGTAATGATCATCTTGAACCTACTTAGATTTACCCAAATACAAGTAAAGTGCGTTTTGTCAAAGGATATGCCAATTACAAAATATGTCCCCAACAGTGGTTGGTTCTACTATGATATTTTATTACTTTATCTTGATCTATAAAGAATTAACACCTCAACCATTATGAAATATTGTGCCAATTTGTTCTGTTAATATTTTATTATGATGTGAAACAGTGCAAATTGGACAAATCAAAAATAATTTAGAAAATCTATAGTAACTTTACCCATTCACACACCCAAAAAAAAAAAAAAAAGGTGGCCAACAAAACAAGGAAAATTGAACAAACTAAAATTATTGTAGCAAAGCTACTGTAGCTTTTTCCATTCACTCTTTTTATATATAGAAAGTGTTGTGAAAAATGTTGTTGATGTATCACTTTTTTTTTTTTTTTTTCACAATACCTTTATTTTTAGTAATAGTTGATTCCAGTATTTTATTTTATTTTGACGACAAAGAATTAACACCTCAATAATTGTGAAAATATTGTGACAATTTGTTGTATTACTAACTTATCTGTACTATTATTTAAGAGGCTTCTCCTGTTTGGACCAGATTTTTTTTTCCAAAATACCCCTATTTCCCTAGGTTTAAGTAGAAACAGAACTAAAAATACAACAAAGTAAAAATACATCTTTAACTCTCACTAAAACATTGCATACAAAATATGATTACTCTCTCACTAACCCACTTATTCAAAAAAAACTTCACATTTAAACTTTTCTCTTTCTTTATCTTTTTAATTGGACAAAAATATTTCTTTTTTTTTTAACCCACTTTTTTTTTTTTTTTTTAGAAACCCACGTTAAAAAGTTACTATTTTTTTGGGCAAAATTTAATAATTTGCATCAATTATAATCTGGGATTACTACATTTTTCAATCACAAAAAAACTTAAGGGTGCGATGAGTGTTATGCGTTTGTACCAAATATTAAAATTATAATTGATGCAAATTATTAAATTTTACCAAAAAAAAAAAAAAAATAGAAGAACCTCTGAGCACATGCATGAACGCATTCTTAGAGGCTAGTTAAATATAATCCGGGTAACCAAGGGCCTGTTTGGTAAGAGATTTCTAATAACGTTGATTGTATTTTTTGGAAATACATGTGGGTGAAAAAGTGTGTGAAAATATGTATAATTTTGTTTAAACACTGAAAGTTGTTGTTTAAACAATAGTAACAAACAAACTCTAATAGTTCATGTCTTTAAAAATAAATAAATAAATAAATAAAAGGTTCAACTAGTGATTCTATGAGAAGAAAAGAAAAAGGGCCAATGAATAGTACATGTCAAATAAACCAAAAACATTGTAGCGGAAAGGATTGGTTCTTTTTATAAATAGATTTTGACTTATAAAGAATTGATAGGTCAGTAGTTTTGAAAATATTGTGACAACAATAAGATGTCTTAAAATTTTTACAAAATAAATGTTATATCCATGACATTTTCATAACAAATTATAAGTAGTAGGTTGACAGGCCACAAATGCGTTGACCCCTTGTGATAACTTAGATTAATTAATTAGCCCAGTTCTTAATTAATCAAATTAACATGCAATATCACGTGGTAGCACAAACAAATCACCAAACTAAGTAATGCAGCAGAAAATAAATGACACTGTGATTTGTTCACGAATGGGGAAAACCCTAACGGCAAAAACCCCACCGGGTGATTTAAGGTCACCACTCCCGAAACTCCACTATTATCACAACAAACAGTTACAAGTAAGGAATCCCAAGTACCTCACCAACCTACAGTTGAACTCTTACCCCAATACCCAATTGGACTTGTTCTGTAGTGACAGTTTCTCCTTTCAATGCACGGCTCCCAAGTACGTGACTAACCAATTTAATGCGCGGATCCCAGTACGCGGCTTACTCCTTTGCACGAATCCCAGTACGTGACTCACTCACCAACTTGAGGAAGAAGAATGTTGGCTGCAAAGTTCTTCACTTCATACACACGATGAAGATCAAGAAGCACTTGGTTACAAAACCCTAAGGCGCAAAGACACAGTAGCTTCTTTCAGAGAGAATTAGGCTTCGGTCACCTTTTGCTTGTGTTCTCCTTGTATTCTCTTATGTGACGGCCTCAAAAATATGCCTTATATATGCCTAGGGTTGTGAGAAAAGAAACCCTACACAAATACAAAAGCCTTGCCCAAAAATCAGATCTGGAAAACTGAATTCCCGTAACCTCGATAGATACCTCGATCGATCGGGCAGCTGTCGAGCCTCATTAAATCTCGATAGATAGCTCGATAGATAGCTCGATAGATCGCTATCTGTCCAGCAGCTATCCGCAGGTGTCCAGCAGCTATCCGCCAGGTGTCCAGCAGCTATCCGCCAGGTGTCCAGCTTTAGTACACACTTTTTCTTCACTTGTTTCTTGGTCCAATCTTCATGGCTTTAATACTAGGCTTGAACAACATGTTCTTTGAAGTATTAAACACATCCTAGATCTACCCAAGTACAAGTAAAGTGCGTTTTGTCAAAGGATTAGCCAACTATATAAAATAGCGACATATGTTAATAAACTTGAACTACATATGTCCTAACATAGGTTATTATTATTAGGCAAAAAACTAATTTCATTAGCAAGTTTAGATTATGACTAATAACAATTTACCACATATGGTTTGTTATGAGGGTATTGTGAAAATGTTGTGGATGTAGCACTTTTTTTGCATAATAATTTTATTTTTAGTTGTGATTAGTTCCAATATGATATTTTATTATTTTATTTTGACTTATAAGAAATTAACACCTCAACAATTGTAAAAATATTGTGTCAACTTGTTGTGTTATTATTCTATTATTTTATGAAACATTGCAAATTGAATAAACCAAAAATAATGTAGCAAAACCACTATAACTTTACGCATTCAAAAAAAAAAAAAGTTGGTGAAACAGTGCAAGTTGAACAAACCAAAAATACGGTAACTTTAAGGCATTCGCTTTTTTTATATATAGATAATATAATATAAAACAAAACAAAAACAAATTGGTGTACCTGAAAAGAAAGAAAAAATTCATCTCACTAGATTGGCCAAATGCCTAGAATAAGTATAAAAGGATTTTTAGTAGCATTAGAATGAATCAAAAAAACTTGACTAAACCAAAATACTATTCCTAACACTATTCCTAACACTATTGACTCCTTTTATATTTTATTTTGACTTGTAAAGAATTAATAGCTTAGCAGTTTTGAAAATATTGTGACAACAACAAGATGTTTTAAAATTTTCATAAAAGAAATGTTATATCCATGATATTTTCATAACAAATTATAAGTACTAGGTTATTGCAAATTGTTATTGGTGGGAAAAAAAGTAATTTCATTAGCAAGTTTAAATTAGAACTAATAAATTTACCACCTATGGTTTGTTATGAAAGTGTTGTGAAAAATGTTGTGGATGTAGCACTTTTTTCACACAATAACTTTATTTTAGTTGTGGTTGGTTCCAATATCTGAACTACTATTTAAGAGACTTCTCCAGTTTAAGATCCCTATTTTTTTGTTCAAAAAAAACCCTACACCCTTATGTTTAGGTAAAAACAAAACTAAAGGACAATCCGGTGAAAATACAACTCTAACTACCACTAAAACATTGTCAAAAAAATAGAGTCACTCTCTTATTGTTTTCAAATTATTTTATCCACTTATAAATTATATTCTCAAAATAAAAAGTATATATAAAAAATAAAAACACAGTTTTTTTTTTTTTTTTTTTTGGCTACAAAATAGGATCATTAAAAAAAAAAAAAGTCCTTATCACACAAGCAAAGCGCATATGATGAGGCTAGTGATATTTTATTATTTTATTTTAACCTATAAGAAATTATCATCTCAACAATTGTGAAAATATTGTGTCAATTTGTTGTGTTAATATTTTATTATTTTATGAAACATTGTGAATTGAACAAACCAAAAATAATGTAACAAAATTATTGTAACTTTACGCATTAAAAAAAAGAAAAAGAAAAAAAGCAGCTAGCGAAACAGTGCAAGTTGGACAAACCAAAAATACTATAGCTTCAAGTCATTCGCTCTTTTTATATATAGAGATAATATAATATAAAACAAACAAAAACAAATTAGTGTACTTGAGAAGGAAAAAAAAAATCCATCTCACTAGATTGGCCAAATGCCTTGAATAAGTATGAAAGGTTTTTTAGTAGCATTAGAATGAGTCCAAGAACTTGATTAAACCAAAACATTATTCCTAAGCCTATTGACTCTTTTTATATAGTTTGCTACAAAATAGGATCACTAAAAAAGAAAGTCTTATCGCAACGCGAAGCACATATGATGAGGCCAGTAATATTTTATTATTTTATTTTGACTTATAAGAAATTAGCATCTCAACAATTGTGAAAATATTGTGTCAATTTGTTGTGATAATATTTTATTATTTTATGAAACATTGTGAATTGACCAAAAGTAATGTAGCAAAACTATCGTAACTTTACACATTCAAAAAAAGAAAAAGAAAAAAAGCAGCTAGCGAAACAGTGCAAGTTAAACAAATCAAAAATACTATAGCTTCAAATCATTCGCTCTTTATCTATATATATATATATATATAGATAATATAATATATAAAACAAACAAAAACAAATTGGTGTAATTGAGAAGAAAAAAAAATCCATCTCACTAGATTGGCCAAATGCCTTGAATAAGTATGAAAGGTTTTTTTAGCAGCATTAGAATGAGTCCAAGAACTTGACTAAACCAAAACACTAATCCTAAGCCTATTGACTCTTTTTATATAGTTAATAGAAATATTCTCTGACCCTCTTATCAATTGTCCAAAACTTTGTATAGGTTAAACTCTTGCATATGATTTCATAATATATAATCAATATGATCTGCCATTTGAAGCATTTGATTTTGCTAAGGGGGAGTTTGGTTCATCGTAATGTTATATTATACCGTAATATTACATTATTATAATCTTACATTAATGTAATTTCAATACAACAATAAAACATTACATTGTTTAAGAAGATTATGAAATTAAGATGATGTAATAGTTTTTGTAATTTTAAATTATGGTAAAGTTAGTAAAATAAATTAAACAAAAAATATTAATGTCACATTATCGTAATGTGCATCACATTAAGCGCACATCACAACAAACCAAACACCGCCTAACTATTTAAAAAACCACTTTATTTTATTTTTATTTTTTAAAAGAAGGGAAAACCACTTTAGCTAAAAAGAAATAAAGGAAGAAGATTTGTTTTTATAATATAAAAAACCCACTATGAATTATTCGGGAATAACTAAGGACAATGCTTATCATCTAGTACTACTAGGAATAAAAAAAACTCTTATCTTATCCCCTTCCTCTATACATGTGTGTGTGTTTCTCAAAAAAAAAGGAATAAAAAAAACCCACAGTGGTTGTTATAGACATTGACCTACGAAACGGCACCGTCAAACCCAACAAACCAGCATACCTGCAACTTCAGCTTCCAAACCAGTTCATCTTGAACCAGGTTTGTGGTCCTTTTATATGTCTTTTGCCATTTTTTTTTTTTTTTAAAGAACTTTAACTTTTTTTTATGAAGAAATGTTACATCCACAATATTTTTACAACAAATTATAATTTAAATCCACAATTTAAATTATTTTTTTCTCACTATCAATAATAATCTGTCATCTAGAATTTATTGTAAAAATATTGTGAATATATATATATATATATATATATATATATTTCTTTTATGAACTGTCGACAACTTTTTTATTTTGTTGTCAGCTTTGTTTTAAACAACCACTTATTTCATTAATTATTTATTTTTATCAACTTTTTCTTTCCAGCAAAAGTGCAGGAATTTTTTTTTTTTTTGAGAGGATTTTTGTATTTATGAATATCAACCACTTTTAATTTGTTTTTCAACGGCTTTCTTTTTATAGAAGCAACAACTTAATTTTTTGTTCGTATTAACTTTTCTTCCAACTTTAGTACGTTCATGCTTCTTTTTATTTTCTTGAATTTATGAATTATCAACTTTTTTTTTATTTCAGTTTATAGATGACTCTTTATAATCAGTAGAAACAATTCAGCATATATATACTTCACTTATAATTTTTAAGTTGATTATAAATCCTGACTTCATTACAATTCAAAATTCTTCGTCTAAAAAAAGATTAACTGGTTTAGGAACTGGAATAGTAATTTAGCCAATAAAAGAAAAGAAGTATATATGTTTTTTTTAGGAAAGTGCATTTGATAAAAACTAGTCTGCAAAACCTGACTAGTCAAGGCTCGCTCACCAAATAAATTACTGTTACAGAAAAGCAGCTCTAATTTTGGGTTTCACCAATCTCATTTATGCCACATATGTGAGGCAAGAAAATCTGGTAACTTGCTGCACCACCCTTTTATTAAGAATTAACATTTCAGAATTTTTTGATCCGATCCTTAACATTACAAATTTACAATAATCAGTTGGTTCTTCAGTCTCCAACCTTTCCTACCTAACTCGTTATTCTATCCCTTTTCTTTCTTTCGTTCCTTATTTTTGTTTTTAGGTTTTTTTTTTTTTTTTCCTCCCAATATTTTCCATTGAACTTTCCGGTGCCAAGTTAGGTAGGTTTCAAAGGGGAAGAAAATCTAAAGTATGTTTGGTACGTTTGTAACAAATCCTGTAATTAAATACTGTGGAATAGCTTTTTTTTTTTAATCTTTAATTTTATCTTTAATGTGGAATAGCTATTTGGTTTTTAAGGAGAGTAATACTGTAATGCTATGCTATGAACACAAAAAAAAATTCACAACATTCTCAAACTAATATACCAAAAGACAACATTTAATTACAAAATTAGTTGGAGGCTATAACCATACTTAATATCTTTTTATTGGATTGTGGATTCGAACTTTCAACTTTTGAGTTTCTTTCTTATTCTTCCTTTCGGTAGATCATTTTAGGGGTTATGATTTGTGTGCCTTATTTTTATTCCTGGCTTGAAGCGTCAAATGTCATCCTTTAACACATTTTATTTTTTTGGAAATGTCATAAATTGTTTTAATGTACCAAAGGTGAAGGTCACACATATGTGTTAAGGATACAATAACTCAAGCCCTTAAGTGCTAGAAAGAAGAGATAGCAGCAACACCTGCTCTCTGCTGATAAAGAAAATCTTGAAAAAAATGCAGTAGAAGGATCCACTTCTAATTACTAAAGGAGTACATGTGCTCCTGAGAAAGGTGATCTTATGAATCAAATAATAAATAACAACCAATTGATATGAAATTTAACATGCGTGTTATACAATTGATCACTATCTTATAACAAATTCTACTTTGATATCACCTCTCAGCTATGTTGTGGTTTATAGTGATGCATTAATATGCTTGCCCCTAGAATTATGAGTTCTAGCTTTTTATTAACGTGATAACAGATTTGTCATTACAAAGAACAATGATTGAGCTATCAGCTATACCTCAGTTTAGTTATTTATATTTTGCAACACAACTTTGTTTTTTGGTTTAACCAAGAAGTCATCATTCCACCTCGTAGGAACACTTATCAATGTAATTATTATTTCTATTTCACTCAATACAAAGTTAAACACAAATGGCTCCTCTTTGGGCAATTCAAGTTTGGCTGGTGGTGGAGATCTTATCAGTGATCATAGTAGGAAATAGAAGGTTTTACTCGCTCTATAGGGGTTTCCACAAGTGTCAATGCAGAGCTGTGGGCTTTGAGAGATGGCCTAATGCGAACCTAATGGATGTAGAGACTGAAATTGATGCAAAATTTATTCTTGATCAAGTCTCTAAAGATTACAACAATAACCACACCATGCTTCTCTTATTTTGGATCGCAGGACTTTCATCAACCAAATTCCTCTAGTAAGGATGAATCACTGCTTTCGTGAAACAAACAAATGTGCAGATGTAATGGCTAGGAGGAATTTGGTTCAAGGCGAGACCTTTTGTTATTTGATAATCAGCCTGTCAACTTATTTATGCTTTTATTTTATGACAGCATTGGTTTGTACTATGATAGGCTACAGCACTGTCGCTTCTTAGCTTAATGTTGGTTTCTACCCAAAAAAAAAAACCCTTGGTGCTATTTAAATATTTGAATATCTGCTTCATTTCTTGCCAATGTGCCATTCTAGGATAAGACTGAACTCTGCCGAGTGCCGACTAATCCAAGTGCATGACAAATAACAAACCAGGTAGTTCTTATCGCATTCATGAGGCTTTCAACTACCAACAGCTTGAGCACATGAGACAAGGCCTTAATGATTTTTTCTACTTAATTATGTCTCATTTTTTGGACAAGTTGTTTTACTTAAATTTATGCCAAATCAGATGCACATGTTGAAAAGTTTGCAATCCAACATGCTAAATCTAGAAATTCTTATTTTCAGCATTGTTTTAATGATTTTTTTTTCCCTTTTACTTTTTTATGAAAATTTTGTGTTGAAATATCATCCATCCAAATTTTGACTCGAAAGTAAAATGCTATATCAATTTCAATGATCAACATCATTTTTTTTTTTGTTGTGAATAATAGTAATAGGTAAAATTTAGGTACAGTACTTAGATATTATTTCTTAAGTTTTTCTCTTAAAATTTTATCATGTGAATTTTTTCTCATTGAATTGAAGTGTATTTTTCAAAAAAGTAATTACATGACCAAATTTTTTCTTTTTTTAAAAGAAAAACTCAAAGAACAGGTACTGTAACTAAATATTATCTGAAAACGATTTTATATATAGAAAAGTAAATAGAGAATAGCCCAGACTCATCTCAATTTTCAGAGGAGAAGACATAAAGCAATGGAGAGGAAATGAAGTGACAAGTATCACCTAACATGACTGGACTCAAGTGACAGGTTGTATACCCCAAATACATGAGCACCCTAGAATGAGGGGCCCCATGACCCTTGTTGATCTACTTCTAAGGGTAGTTGTGGCTGTGTAAGACGGTCCAATCCTTTTCATCATCCCCTTTTCTATTTATACTATAATAGAATTGAAGAATTTTATCCAAACCCTCACCATCCTTGTCACCTTTTGTTTTCTTTCATCAACACTGTACCTTTTGTTATGCATGCTCGTATTCAATTGCCAACTGTTAGACACACCTACTATTTTTTGCAGCACAAGTCAACATCAATATAATATACAATGATCAATACTAGGAACCGTGCCACTTCCACATCTTCCATCCCATCCATATCCTCCTATCTTATCTTGTTACGATAAGTTTTTAAAAACAACAGATTTTTAAATTTTTTTTGGCTGCAAGGTTGAAATTGATGCAGCACTAACCACACTTTATCAATTTTATTATCTTAATAAGTTGTAAAGTTTTTTGTTTCTTATCGTCCTACGAATGAGTATATCGACAATGCTTGAAAGATAATTTTTTTTAGTAATTTTTTTAGTTTAAATTACACTTTTATTAAACTTGAAAGTTTTCATTTTAATTCACTAAATTTTATTTCATTATCAAAATTATTATTCTGTCTATCTCTGTAACTAATTTGATCATGAAGTGTCAATAAATCCTCTCTCTCTCTCTCTCTCTCTCTCTCTCTCTCTCTCTCAATGACCAAATTAGTCACAAGCATGGATGAAATGACTGTTTTGAAAGTGGAATTAAATACGTGGATCAAAATGAAAAATCTCAAACTTAAGAGACATAAATAGAAAAAGAAAAACCACAAACGTTGAAGGTTGAAAGTGTGTTTAGTTTGATGTAACATCATTTCTATAGAAATCTATTCTAAAACCTCTTTTTATAATATACAAACTACATCATATTACTTAAATAATTATGAAAAATTATAAAATATTTAAATTACCGAACTTATTATAATTATAAGAATATTACAAAGTTATTTTTCAAGATACAAGCAAATTAGGGTTGATAATGGGGCAGAGAGGGGATAAATGTTAGTACATATGTAGTTCAAGTTGTTGATATATGTCATTATTTTGTGTAATTAGCTTATCCTTTGACAAAACACACTTTACTTGTAATTGGGTAGGTTTAGGATGTATTTAACGCTTCAAGAAACAATGTTTCAAGATCAAGTGTTGAAGTCATCGACACATACAAGTCTGTCCAAGAAACGAGCTGGAAAGTGCAAGTTACTAAAGCTCGACAACTGGTCTCGACACATACATCTATCGAGCTTTAGAAGCTGTTTCAGCCCCGAGGCTCGACAACTTCTCGACAGATTCTCGACATCTCTATCTGTCGAAATTTAAAGAAAACAGATTTTCAATTCTGTTTTAATTCCAATCCGTGAATGTGTCTTTGGGACTTCTTTTCTCCTAACCCTAGACATATAAAAGGATTGTTTTAAGGGCCATCAAGATGATGCAAGTTGCACAAGTATTGAGTAATTCTTGTTCATGTAATTTGTGATCGAAGACAAAGTTTATCTCTTGTGAAGAAGTTGCTGTGTAATGTGCACCGTAGGGTTTTGTAACCAAGCATCTTCTTGATATTCATCGTGTGGATGATTTGAAGAACTTTGCAGCCAACAACTCTCTCTCTAGTTAGTGAATTAAAGTCGCGTACTCGGATCTGCGCAATTGGTTAGTCACGTACTTGGAGCCGTGCATCAAGAGGAGAAACTGTCACTACAGAACAAGTCCAATTGGGTATTGGGATAAGGGTTCAACTGTAAGTTGGTAAGGTACTCGGATTCCTTGCTTGTAATTACTTGTTGTGATAATAGTGGAATTTCGGGAGTGGTGACCTTAAATCACCCGGTGGAGTTTTTGCCGTCAGGTTTTCCCCATTCGTAAACAAATCACCGTGTCTTTTATTTTCCGCTGTATACTTTAATTTTTGGTGATTTGTTTGTGCTGCCACATGAATTTGCATGTTAACTTGATTAATTAATAACTTGGCTAATTAATCAATTTAATTAATCACAAGAGGTCAACGCGTTTATGGCCTATCAATAAATCATAGGTGCTTTGTACCTGTCCCACAGGATTATTGTCTGACCCTGTCCAACATGTCAAGGCAAGCTAACTTTCGTCAACCTTGCTGCACATGGCCCCGTTCCACCCTGCAAGACCCTGTATTAACCCACTCCACACCATGGTTTTGAAACCTAAACCGTTCAAAGAACCAAAAAATAAAGAGGTTCAAGGTTTTCGAGGTTAGACCAAGGTTAAACCATAATGATATCGTAATTAATTTAATATTTATTTAAAATATAGATAAATATAAAATAGTATAAAAAAAACTAACTAAAATAATTCAAATAAATATAAAGACCATTATTCAAATGTATTTTTTATATCATAACTTTCATTATGATGTTTCAAAAATCAATGGAATATTATTATTAATTGTTAAAAATAATAATAATAAAATTATTCGTTTACATTATACTATCAAGATAAAATAAATTTATATTATAAAAAAAATGAATGTCTACAACATTATATATTTTTATGCAAATATGAATAATATTGTACACTTTTTTATAAATTTTTGTAATATTATACAAATTTAATGTATAATATTAATCCTAATTTCCAATAACAGTACATGAATGGTTGTTGAGAAGAACAATACATGAATTTAATATATATGAATATGTGGTTTGTAGTACCAATAAATAATGTAATTAAATATTTAAATGCCCTATAAAAAGTGCAATTAAATGAAAAAAAAATTAAAAATTTAAAAGCAAATGAATGGTTGAAGCGTGGCCACGTGTCCAACTTTTTCATGGGGAAGGGGTTGTGTCTGCCATATTGGTAGACAGCTTTATTGGAAAAGAAAAAATCTTAGACTTGATTTCTTTTGGTTTTGGGCACCAGTGACAAAAGAAGAAAGGAAATGCCAAAGAAGCAAAAGAAGAACAAATGCAGAAGAAGTGAAGAACGAAGAAGAAGAAAAAAAATTGGAAAACGCAAAAGAAGGGGGTAAAGACAAGGTTTGTGCTTTTCATTTCTTTTGTGGACTGTGTGTTTTGGGACAACATTCTCGGATTTGTGGTGAGGATGAGAGATAAAAAAAGACAAAGTTCAATAGGGAAAATGGCACAACGATAATTCTTTTTCTTATTTTTTCCAGTTTTGGCCTAACCTGTGAGACTCGGCCACGGTTTTCCAACCTAGGCAACTCAACCGCGGTTCGAACGGTTTATTGTGTTTGTTGTGTATAGCGAGTTTTGGTGTTAAAAAAACTATCTCAAGGGACAGTTCGAGATTTTTCCGATCGGACCGTAGGGTCCGATCCAGATTTCAAAACCATGCTCCACACCTATTACAATAATATAAAATTATACTTAAAATTGCAATTAAATTGATTACACCAAATCAAACTAATTTTTACTAAGCAACTCAATAATATAAACCAAAATATTTAACAAGACAATAAAAAAAGTCTCAATATCCAAACATTTAAATACTTAATAATATAAGTTAGTAAGGATCTAGGGGTATTTGGAATTATAAATAAAATAAATGCCATTTTTGTAAATATAAGCAAGGCAAGAAAACCTAAATTTGCTTTGCCTCACCCCATTTTAGAGGAGAAGACCCTTGAAGAAAATTGTGTTCTTCCATTAATTTGAAAACCAAATAAATTTATAATTTTTTCCCTAAAAATTGTTTTTATTAAGTGTTCTATTTTTAATTTTTTATTTAAGAGACTCAAAAATACAAAACTACATCCTTTTCAAGCACTTCACAACCACCTATCTATTAGATGTGGACGGAAGAACTTGAATGACAAACAATGAAGTTAAAAACTAAAATTAAAAGTCAAAAAATTAAGAATGAAATTGAAAATGTGTTAAAGTTAGAACATGTGATTTGTAATTTAGTCTATCTTCTCTATTAAACACACGAGAAAGAAACCAAGAATTTTTTGTTTTTTCTTATCATTCTGTCCTTTTCAAATTTTCATTCCTTCAATTTTTGTCCCCACCACTAAATAGACTTTTATATTTTTAAATAATTTGAATTAAATTTGAAAAATAAATGGCATATAATAGAGTACTAGCATCCTAAACAGCATGCATGTGCTTAGAGCATCCACAGCCAGAATTCCAATCCTACTCTATTTTACCATCCCAAAAAACCACTTTATCATTAATACCATACCATTTTACAATACCTCCAGCAACCCAACTTTTATTTTCCTATTCTACTCATTAAAATAATATATCTACACAATAAAATATATTTTTCATTTTTTATTTTTTTCCAATTTTCTCCTCCACATTCCCTCAGCCTCTATCACTGCGCCTCCACTGCCCAATCACCACCACCGCGCCTCCACCATGCCCACCACGCCACCACTGCCCACTACCCACCAAAATCCCACCGAAACAAAAACCCATATTAAAAATAAAAAAAAAAAAAATAAAAAAAAAAACCCACGCTGTGACCCACGCCTATCAAAATGCAGAACCCAGACCTCGCCGACCAAGCACGACACAACAACCCACCCTCTTCCATTCAAACCTTTGTCAAACCCATCAGAGCCATCAGAGCCATCTCCAGCAACATCAGACTCGCCAACAGAAACCTAGCCTCACAACAGAAATCCAAAAACATTGACCTCGCGGTGACCCACTTCAGCCATACCCGCAACCCACTTCAGCCCACTTCGATCTCCGATCTCCGTGACCCGCAACCCACTTCAACCATACCCACCTCTTCCTTTAAGCACCAATCATAGCAAAAAAAAAAAAAACAAAAATAACCACAGAATCCGCCGGATCGCAACCCACCAGAAAAAATGAACCACTGTGATGTGTGATGTTGATGTTGGGAGGAGGATGGTGTTTGGGTCCGAAGAGAGGAGAGATCAGATGAGAAAGAGAGAAGGAAGAGAGAGAAGAGAACAAAAATAATGAGGGAGAGGAGAGAGAAAGTTCGGGAAAGTTGAATTAAATTTTTTTTTTTTTTACAATCCTGCTACAGTGCTGCTATAGTGCAATTCTAAAGGTAGAATTGCATTGTAGTAGTATTGCAAAATTTTTTGCAATACTTGCTTTTTACAAGCCCAGCTGTGGGGGTTTTTGGTGCCTTCATTGCTAAATTCATCTTGCATTTGGCATACTCGTGCCCGGCTGTGGATGCTCTTAGAGGCTCTGTTTCTCAATCTTATCTAAGTTATTCCTTAATTAAAGATTAAAATAAAGGAGAAATAAAATTGAAGGAAGAGTGTTAGTCGGAGTTGAAGTTTTAGGGATGATTTTAAATGATTCATTTTGCTTTGACATTCTCATTATTTTGAGCTTTTATTAAATAACTTTCAATTAGGAAATAAGTTTGTATTTAGAAGTGTAAAAAAGAAAATACAAAATGGTATTATTCCAATAATATATAAAGAATATTGTTGTCTTTATAATTGAAATAGAACTCTTTGGTGTAGATTTTTTACTATTTCTGAAAACTACTGTTATTGTTTAGTTTAAATTTATTTTTCTAAGAAATTCTTTCATGTTTATATATCATGTATTTTTTTCATGGAGTTAAACTCAAATTGAGTTTTCCAACCTCTTACTCACTTTCAAGAACGAGGATTCCATTCCCATATGAGTTTGGATCTCTGTACTTAACTCTATTTCCTTTTCTTTAATTTTAGGAGAACGGTTAAAAGTAAGCTTCAGTTTTTCGCATTTGAGGTAGGCCTTCTTTTATAAGAAATTCAATTAATTTAATTATAGAATTAGGTTTTCAACTTATGTCTAATTTCAATTGTTGCTTCGATTATTTTTAATTATTGAATCAAACACTTTGAAAACATTGTTAGATAACACTTCAACCAAAAAAAAAAACAGTTAATTATGAGAGCAAATCGCATGCAAGTTCAGTTTTCAACCATGGCTAATTGTACGGTTTTTTTGTTTGGGCGAAACTACATTGTTGGTCCTCAAGTTTACCTTGTGTGTGCAATTGGTCCCTTAAGTTTAAAGTAGGGATGACAATGGGGCGGGGCAGGGCCAAAGGATGAGGTTTTCGTCCCCGTCCCACATGGTTTTGTCTTGCTGCATCCCCGCCCCGCCCCGTATGACGGGGAAAACTTTCTCACCCCATCCCGGCCTCTTGGGGCCCCACGAAACCCTGCCACACTCCATAAACTTTATTTTTTGTTAATTTGTCCTACAACTAGTACAACTTTTTTAATGAAACCTATTTCATTAATAAAAATATGGGAAAATTGCACTTTACCTACTTATGGTTTGGCCTGTTTTAACAGTGCCCACCCATGGTTTACAACTAAATATACTTA
This sequence comes from Castanopsis chinensis, assembly GCA_032878915.1. Lineage (NCBI taxonomy): Eukaryota > Viridiplantae > Streptophyta > Magnoliopsida > Fagales > Fagaceae > Castanopsis > Castanopsis chinensis. Next base: position 49,707,864 of record JAVQMG010000132.1, read on the forward strand.
AAATTACAACTAAATTTATCCCATCAAATCATATCAATTTTTAGAAAAAATTGAATAATATATCTAAATGTTTAACAAGGCAATCATAAAAAATAAAAAATAAAAAAAAAATCTCACAGTATAACACAAAACAAAATAAAGGAAGAGAACCACATTGGGTAGAATAAAATAAGCTAATATTGATATATTTGTTTAAATAGTAGAATTTTAGGATATAAAAAATTTACAATTATAAATCTTAGCAACGCGGGACGAGGCGGGGCGGGGTGGGGTGGGGTGGATCTAAAAAGTTTAAACCCATCCCCACCCCGTGGTGAATCTTGCTCCATCCCCGCTCTACCACCTTTGCGGGGCAGGGAAAACCCATGCAAGGCGAAGCAGGGAGGGGCAAGTTAAGCGTGGCGGAGAAAAATTGCCACCCATAGTTTGAAGTGAGCATAATTGGTCCCTCAAGTTTTAAAATTGAGTTGTATTAGTCCTTTTACCAACTGTCGTTGGTAGTGTTACTTACATGACTAACAAAATAATGTCTTGACATTTTTTTTAATGATGTGTCATTTCTTTTATTAATGATGCGGCATATTTTAAATAGATGAACGACACGTGTAAGTGAAGCAATCCAAAGGCTAAAAAAGAACCCACAAAGCAACTTTCTCACTGTCTTCCTCTCTCTAAAACTCTAGAACTAAGTCGTTCTCAATAAATTGTCTTGTTCCTTCCTTCATCTCATATACAGACGGTAAAAATCCACAAAGTAGTGCACAAATCTCCAAAACTATAGCAATTATTGAAAAAGTCCACTATCTCTATTACTCTCTCTGTCTAGCTCTCTTCAAAGTTGAGCATCATACACTCCAAGATCAGGCTTTACCAGAGAAGATCGAAGCTTGCCAAAGAACTAAGGGCGAAATTGGGACATTGGATCAGGGAAAGGAAATTAAACCCAAACCCTCCACCACTCAATCATAAATGGTTCCACTAGAACACTAAAGCTGGTAAATCCTAGTCTATAGTTGTTTTGGGTTTCAAGAAAATACAAAAGCTTGGCTTAAACTCACCTGAAAAGGAAAAAAATAATATTCTTACAGATGAAGGGGTTCCATTGTAAGTAATAATGCCCAGAAACCCAAAAAACTAAATATAAGATTCAAACAAAAGTGAATTTGTCTTTGTGTAGAAGAGGCGTAAATGCATTTTTAGTCCCTACATTTTGACGTTTTTCTATTTTAGTCCCTACATTTTATTTTTACCACTTTTAGTCCCTAAACCAATTAACGCGTGTTATTTTCTTCCTTTCCGTCAGTCAATCGACAGAAATAGCTGACGTGGCAACCAGAGACATTAAAATATTATTAAAAATGCCACGTCAGCATCCGTTTTAAAAAAAAAATTCAATTTTAATTAAATAAAAAATAGAAAGAAAATAAAAAATCTTTGAACACATGAATATAAACCCAAAAAATCAAAGAACACAAACCCAACCAGCCAGCCACCCCACCTTGATCTGAACCCCAGCCACCCACCCCGCCCCGATCTCAACACCCAGCCACCCACCCTACCCCGATCTAAACCCCAGCCACCCACCCCACCCTAATCCCACCCCGATCTCAACATCCAGCCACCCACCCGCCCTGATCTGAACCCCAGCCACCCACCCCACCCCGATATCAACCACCCCACCCCAATCTGAACCCCAACCACCCACCCCGCCCCGATCTCTACACCCAACCACCCACCCCACCCCGATCTCAACACCCAGCCACCCACCGCACCCCGATCCTGCCCCGATCTCAACCCCAGCCACCCCACCCCGCCTCGATCTCAACCCCAGCCACCCCACCCCACCCCACCCCGATCTCAACCCACCACAGCCACCACGAGTGAGTAACACGAATAAGAGAGAGAGAGAGAGAGAGAGAGAGAGAAGAAAATGAGAATATTTGAGAGAAAGTGAGAGACGAATGAGATAGAGAGAAGAAAAATTAATTTAAGAAAATGAAATTGAAGAGAAAACAGCAAAGAGAGTTTTTTTATCTTAATTTTAGCGATTTTTTATTTTATTTTTGTTTTTCATTTAATTAAAATATATTATTTAATTTTAGTATTTTGATTTTATTTAATTAAAATTGAAAAAAAATATATATTTTTTTAAAACGGATGCTGACGTGGCATTTTTAATAATATTTTAATGTCTCCGGTTGCCACGTCAGCTATTTCCGTCGGTTGACTGACGGAAAGGACAAAAATAACACGCGTTAATTGGTTTAAGGACTAAAAGTGGTAAAAATAAAATGTGAGGACTAAAATAGAAAAACGTCAAAATGTAGGAATTAAAAGTGCATTTAGGCCGTGTAGAAGATGAAGGAAGGAGCAAGACACAATTTAATGACAAAGAGAAACATCTTTGATGCTCAGTTTTGGAGTTCTAAAGAGAGTTGACAGACAGAGAGAGACAGAGAGAGAGTAATGGAGAGAGAATGAAAGAAAAGTTGCTTTGTGGGAGTTTTTTGGGCCTTTGGATTGCTTCACTTACACGTGTTCTTCATCTATTTAAAATATGGAGAAGATAGGAGGGTATTGAATGGGAGGTGAGCTTGTTCCATAATTCTTTAATAAAAGAAGGCCATATCATTAAAAAAAAATGACAAATTATTGTTCCGTTAGTCACGTAAGTAACACCACAAATGACATTTAGTAAAAAGACTAATACAATTCAGTTTTAAAACTTGAGGGACTAACTGTATTCGCTTTAAACTTCAAGAGTCAATTGTGCACGTAGGGAAAACTTGAGGGACCAATATTATAATTTCACCTTTTTTTTTTTTTTTTCTTGAGTAACATGGTCTGAAGTTTAAAAATTGTAATAAAGAACATTGACTAAAAGAAACAAGCATACACAAATAACACAACATATTAAAAGGTTATTCAAATTTTATTTTTTTATAAAAAAGTTCACAACCTTCAAAGGGTAAAAACTTCTTTCAATATCTTTTTGAATTATTATTAAAATTTTGTAATTAAAGAACATTGACAAAAAGGAACAAGTATACACTAAAAACACAATATATAAAGACGTTATTCAACTAATAAAAAAATAAATAAAAAGGTTATTCAACAACCTTCTAAAGGTAAAAGCTACTTTCAATATCTTTTTGCATTATTATTATGGCTAACAAAATCTCAATTCACTTTCAAAACTTATCTGATCGGAGCTAGGTAGATACATAATTGAAATAAATATAAGTACTACGTTATACGTCACTACAAATATCATTGATTACCTTTAAGATATATTAAATAATCATTGATTTAATAATTACCTTTAAGATATATTAAATATTCTCTAACCCTCTTATCAATTGTCCAAAACTCTGTATTGGTTAAACTCTTGCATATGATTTCATAATATATATTCAATATGCGCTGCCATTTGAAGTATTCGATTACGCTAAAGGGGCATTTGGTTCATCGTGATATTATATTACACAGTAATATTACGTTATTATAATTTTACATTAATGTAATTTCAATACAAGAATACAACATTACATTGTTTAGGAAGATTATGAGATTAAGGTAATGTGATATATTTTGTAATTTTAAATTATGGTAAAATTAGGAAAACTACTTTAGCTAAAAAGAAATGAAGGAAGAAGATTTGTTTTTATAATATAAGAAACCCACTACGAATTATTTGGGAATAACTAATGACAATGCTTTTCATCTAGTACTACTAGCCACTAGGAAAAAAAAAGGCGAAAATCACATTTTCATCCATACATTTTCACGCGATTTCCAATTTTTGTCCCTAACTTTTATTTCCACTACTTTTAGTCCCTATTCTGGAAAACGCGTCTCGTTTTTGTCCTTGCCGTTACATCAGAAATGGAAAATGCACACGTGGTAAACAGAGTGCACTGTTGAGCTAACGTGGCCTTTAAAATAATAATAATAATAATAAATGCCACATCAGCATCTAAATTTAAAAAAATTAATTTATTAATTTTAATTAAAAATAAATAAAAAAACGGAATTAAAAACCAAAAAACACATGAATTGAGATCTAAGTGTGTTTTGAACAAGAACAACAAGAGCACAAACCCAGCTACAATGTCACAACCCCAGAAATTTAAAAAAAAAAATCAAAATAAACCAATATTATTAGCTTCACTCCGTTGCTACTGTGGCTGTTGCTGTTGCTGTTGTTGTTCGGATTCTTTGATTTTCAAACCGTTTGATCTAATTCCACCACTCAACCTTTGTAAAAGCCTTTGACTCACGCTCGCATACTCTGAAGAAGAAGAAGAAGAAGCTGTGTTGTCGATGAAATCCATACTCTCGGTTTGATTACCAGTGCTACAAAATCACTTGGTGATCGCGGAGACTCCTTTGAAGAAAGTGAGCCTCTTGGCGGGCTATGACAGAAGCGAATCGAGCAAGAGCAGAGATCCATTGGAAAGAACAAGAAGCTTCACGATCTCGGGGAGGACGATATGCGATCAATCAGGGAACCGTCGGTGACCATAATGGCTTACAAAAAGGAGGTGGTTTTGGGAGAGGATTGGAGGAGAATTAGAGTTCTAGCGAGAGTTCCGATGTAGATGAGGGTTTGGGAATCTGAGCCGGTGGAGATGGCAAGGGATCAGGTCGGGGATTTTGACAGCGACGACCTCGTTGAGAGGCGTACAGAAAGCATGATGAACCAAAGTGCTCACGCCGGAACTGACCTCTTCAGTGATCAATGATGATGATTGACGAGTATTTTTATTTTTCTTTCTTCTATTTTTTGTGTGGTTTGTCTGTTTGTTCGTTTAATTTTTCTTCTCAATCCCCAGATTTCTCGTGAATTTTGTCTCCTTTGTCTGTTTTTGAGAGAGAGAGAGAGAGAGGAAACGAAGCTATCGAATTGGCGATGGAGTTTGGTATTTTTTTTTTTTTTTAATTTCTGGGTTTGTGATCTTGTATCTAAGTCTGTGTTCTTGTTGTTCTTATTTAAGACACACTTAGATCTCAATTCATGTGATTTTTGGTTTTTAATTCTATTTTTTATTTTTTTATTTATTTAAAATTAATAAATTATTTTTAAAAAAAAATTAAATGCTGACATGGCATTTTTTATTATTATTATTTTAATGGCCACGTCAGCTTAACAGTACACTCTGTTTGCCACGTGTTCATTTTCCGTTTCTGATATAATGGCAGAGACAAAAACGAGACGCGTTTTCCAGAATAGAGACTAAAAGTGACTAAAAGTGGTGGAAATAAATTTAGGGGCAAAAATGAGAATCGCGTGAAAATATAGGGACGAAAATGTGGTTTTCGCCTTAAAAAAACCCACGGTGGTTATTAAAGACGTTGACCTCCGAAACGACATCGTCAAACCCAACAAACCAGCATGCTTGCAACTTCATCTTCCGAACCGCCAGTTTATCTTGAACCGGGTTCGCTGTCATTTTATATGTCCTTTTCTAATTTTTTATTTAAAAAAAAAAATTTAATCTTATCAATTTTGTCTCTCATGTAACCTGAATATTTTTTTATTAAGGAGAAATGCTACATTCACAATATTTTTATAACAAATCATAGGCGATAAGTTATTATTGTTATAATTTAAATCCATAATTTAAATTATTTGTTTGCTCACTATCAATAATAATCAGTCATTTAGAATTTGTTGTAAAAATATTGTGAATATATATATATATATATATATATTTTATGAATTATCAACAAATTTTTTATTTTGTTGTCAGCTTTATTTTAAACAACCGCTTATTTCATTAATTATTTATTTTTATCAACTTTTTCTCTCCAGCAAAAGTGCAGGATTTTTTTTTTTTTTTTGGAGAATATTTTTGTATTTATGAATATCAACCATTTTTAATTTTTTTTTTTCAACGGCTCTCTTTTTATAGAAGCAACAACTTAATTTTTTGTTCTTATTAACTTTTTTTCCAACTTTAGTACGTTCATGCTTCTTTTTATTTTATTGCATTTATGAATTATCAACTTTTCTTTTTATTTCAGTTTATAGATGACTCTTTATAATCAGTAGAAACAATTCAGCATAAATATACTTCACTTATAATTTTTAAGTTGATTATAAATCCTAACTTCATTACAATTTAAAATTCTTCGTCTAAAAAAAACTCTTCAAAGTTTATAAATCATGTATTTTTCTTCATGGAGTTAAAATCAATTGAGTTTTCCTACCCCTTACTTGCTCTCAAGAACAACAATTCAATTCTCATGTGAGTCTCTCTTTACTTAACTCTACTTCTTTTTATTTAATGTCTAAGCGAATAGTTAAAAGCAAGCTTCAACTTTGAGCATTCGAGTTAGGCTTTCTTTTATAAGAAACTAGCCAATTTCTCATGTGATACACTAATATAGTATAAATTTATTAAAATATTTTATAAAAAAACTATATATTTTTTGTATGAAATTTTTTTTATGACTATGGATAATACTTATTCTTAGATTGAAACCCATCAATAACATTTTGCAAAATCTTCCTCTAAGATGATATCTCTACCATAGCTCCCAGCCATGAATTTTCTTCCTCCTTAGATTGAAGCGTGTCAATAACATTTGTTGAATCTCCCTCTAAGATGATATCTGTTACACCTATCTCAATTGCAAAATTAATAGATTGGATAGCTCTTGCTAGTTTTGCCTCCTCTAAATCTAAATTGCTCTCCCTTTGAAACTCAATGCTATAACGAGCAACCCATTATCATCTTGAATCAAAACTCGTATTATCGCTTTGTTCTTAAAAAATCTCCTCATCAAAGTTTATCTTGAACTCTTAAGGAGGTTGCTATTTATGCTTGATTGGACAAATGTGTAAAGATAAATAATCATATTACCCAATTATTGAATCTGACTTCTACAATTTTATATTGAACTTAGTTCTTGAATGACAACTCTTAAAGAGGTTTTATTTATGCTTGATTTGACAAATGTGTAAACACAACTCAATCCATTAAATTTGACTCTTGCGATTTTACATTGAATTTAGTTCTTATGCAGAAAATAGAAAACTGAAAAGTTGTCCATTGAAACCATTTTAAAGTAATAAAGGCATATTAGTTTTTTTGCTAATTTAAAACATCATCCCATTGTTTGGAATACCATGGAAAATGTAGAATGCTAAATATATAACTATTCTAATTAAGCACCACATGATTGAACTTCATGTTCTCCCACATGAGGTCTTTGCTTTGATGATTGATTTTAATTATTTTAATTATTAAATTAGGGTTTCAGTTTAAGTCTGATTTCAACTATTGCTTGGATTGTTTTTAATTATTGAATTCAATCACTTCAAAAACATTGTTAGATAAAACTTCAAAGAAAAAGAAAATTAAAAATTAATTAATTATGGGATCAAATAATATGCAAGTTGAGTTTTCACCTATTTCCAATTGTACGTTGTTTTGTCTTCGGTAACATGTTGTAAATTTAGAAATTTTCAATAAAGAACCTTGACAAAAAGGAACAAGCATACACTAAAAACACAGTACATATAAAGGTTATTCAATTTATTCTTTATTTTTTAAAAATGTTATTCAACAACTTTTAAAGGGTAAAAACTACTTTGAATATCTTTTTGAATTATTATTAGAATTTTGTTAAAGAACATTGACAAAAAGGAACAAGCAAACACTAAAAAGTAAAAACACAATATATAAAAACATTATTCAGTTTGTAAAAAATTATATAAAAAGGTTATTCAACACATTTAAAAAAAAAAAAAGTTATTCAACAATCTTCAAAAGGTAAAAGCTACTATAAATATCTTTTTTGCATTATTATTATTTCTAACAAAATCTCAACTCACTTACAAAACTTATTTGATTGGAGCTATGATAAAATCTCAATTTAAATATAAATACTATGTTACAAGTAACTAGGGGCGGAGCCAAGAATTTTTATTTGGGGAGACCAAGTTGCGACACTAATATATTCATCAAGACAGCTCTCATATACATATATATATATACACACACACATTTTTTTTTTATATATACACACATATATACACTCTTTTTTATTTGATAAGTTATATATATACACTCACCCAAAAAAAAAAGAACTTAATATTTTCAATCAAAGTTATGTTTGATTACGATCTTTATAAAATAAAATTCATTTTTTCCCATTTTCATAGTGAAATTCTTAAAAAGTTTCATTTTAAATACAAATTATCAAATTTTTTATACTAAAGTAAAAAATTTTTCAATTGAACTAATGAAAGTTTCAAAAACATACAACTAAAGAGATTAAAATAAGTTAGACTCCAAACATATTTAAAACTATCTTGCACTAACCTATTATGTGTCAACTAAAGACACATTTCATGTGAAGTTTTAGTGACAAATTTTTTTTAATGAGTCGATGACTTGTTAATTGCCACATAACGGGTTAAAAAAGATAAATTCAAATATGTTTGATATCAAACTTTATCAAATATTTAACAGATGTGAGAGCACATTTTACAATAAAAAATAGAATTGCGAAAAATAAAGTTATATCTCTATAACTATTAAACTAATTATTTTTTTTTTTAAAGAATCATTGGACTGATTCAAATATTTGGGAAGGCCAATTTTTATTTTTATAGACTAAACTTTAAAAATACTAAAATAATTATATAACCTTCAACACGGCTCCCCCCTAGCTACAAATATCATTACAAAACAGTTGACATCCAAGAGGAGAGAATTCTAAAATTACTTAATAATCATTGACTTTAATATTTACCTTTAAAATCAACTATATATTCTCTAACCCTCCAATCAACTTTCCAAAACTCTAAATCGGTTACACTCTTGCACATGATATATTCTGTCATATTTTTTTCATATATAGAAAGATCAGAATATTTGCTGCCATTTGAATTATACGATTACATATTTACCAAACCACTAAAGCTAAAAAGAAATAAAGTAAGAAGATTTGTTTTTATAATATAATAAAAACCCCCTACAAATTATTTGGGAATAACTAATAACAATCCATATATCATCTAGTAGGAACAAAAAACCCACGGGGCTGGTCGAACCCAACAAACCGGCACTTAACCCCGCCAACCGGCAACATTAACTGCCGAGCCGGTTGATCATGAACCGGGTTTGTGGTCCTTTTGTATGGACCAAACCACTTGTTCTGCATGTAACGGTTTTTTCTCCACGGAGGCACAGAAAGTTCCCTACTCCTCAATGATCTCTTTGCCAAGTCACACATGATCCTCACCAACTTCCTCAACTCCTCACCGCCCCCGATAAAAACCCTAGGCAAAGATTGTTGTACAAGCTTAGAGTACTCCTCACTGGGCCTCACGACCTCAAACTGGGCCGCAAAGTCCAGGTCGATAAAATATCGAGAATGACACGTGGTTGATTCTGATTGGACCACGTCGAGGAACTCGTAGGACTCACTTGCGAGTCCCGACGTGGACTCCCACCTAGTCTTACACACGGCCGCATTGTGCCCCAAGCCTCTTAAAAACGCCATCACGTTTCGAAGGAAAACGTTTCGGTTTGACCTCAAGCATGAAAACGTTTCGACCGCTTCCGAAACGTGACACGTCAGCAACTTCCCGTAGGCATTGACACTGACATTGCTGTTGCACAGGTCGACGATGGCCTCCACAGCCTCCACCGAGTCGGAGGCTGAGTCGACTCGCTCCGAGTCGGAGTTGTAAGCGAGTTGAGACTCGGTATCGGAATCGTTCTCGAGGAAATCGTGGACGAGTTCGGAGAGGCTAAGGCAAGGCGAGTGGTCGCTTCCGCTGCTGCCGACGTAACTGAGTTGAGCCGTAACGAGTTGGGCTCTGACCTTGTCATCGAGCGGGTCACTGACTCGCTTTGGCTTAACGAACCCGTTTAACATTTCTGTCCTAAAAAAAAACCACAACAAAACAAAACAATACCCAAAAACTGTTTTTGGAAATCACTTTTGTTGATTTTTTTGGGTTGTGTTGGCACTACGTTTCTGAAAGAACTTATAAAGAGAATTTGAAATGGGAATATTCGGAGAGAGAAAAGCTTTTAAAGGACTTTGAGAATTGAATAATTGATAATTCTGAGGATATGCTATAGAGTATCCTAGTAGGACTGTACACATGGCAGCATATCCAAAGGGTACCTCTTGCGTTTATTCGCAGTGCTGTGGGTGCGCTGACGCGGACGATATTATTATTTTCTCAGCCATAATACTACGCTTGGACCCACGCAACTATTTTCATAACAAATTTCATAGTTGTTGAACGATAACTATAAGTCATGAGTGTAATTGATACTTATAGACTTATGATTTTTTCTTCACGGCTCACAATTGATAACTTCAACAATTATAGAATGAAAAAATAGTTGTTGAACTCTTCGATGACTATATTTATAAACTTAATTGATACTCATAGCCCCATGAGTTTTTCTTCATGGCTCACAATTGATAACTTCAGCAATTATAAAATGAAAAAAAAATTAATAAATCGCTTAAAAACATTGGTTTATGACATATGTTTAAAAAAATTTATGATAAAATAAAAATGTAAATGATTTCTTTAGTAATTTTTTATATTTTTTATAAAAGTGATATTAAACATCTTTTATTAAAAAAATGGTCAATTAACAAATGTCTTCAAAGGCTAAAAGCATCTCTTAACGAGACTTTTATAAAATTGTTGGCTATAAACCATGCACACAATTGATACCTATAGACCTATAATTTTTTCTTCAGCATTCACAATCGATAACTTTATCAATTATAAAATTTGTTAGAATAGTATTATGGAACACAACAATTTTGCAACAAAATTAAGGTGGCAAGCTATTACTAATTCATATGTCTAATCTACCACTAGAACTAATTTTTTGACCTACTATTAAGTATTAACAACTTGACACTTATAGGCTTTTATGGTGAACTTCTTGTGAAAAAGTATATGTTGTTAGCATTTATATTCCAAAGGTTGTGGGAATAAGTGTGTGTGTGGGGTGGTGTATCACGAGACAGGCACGTGGTTGAAATTGGGTGCTTGAGCTTATTTTAAGAGGTGGAATGGCCCGGTTTTGTTCGGTTGGAGCAAAGACTGGCTCTTGTGATTGCGAAGAGTTCAAAGGTCGGGGACATTTTCAATTCAATTGGATAAACAGAATTTTATATTCATCCATGATTTTGGAATATGGGGTTGTTTTGTTTTGTTTTCCTTTTGCCCCCAAGGGAACTTCAACAACTCTCTCTCTCTCAGCTCAAACTATTTCTGTAAGGCTTATTATATGTGTCAATGAGTTAAACTGTGGTCCCTTATCATTTCTCTTTTATTTGGTCACACACCCACGATTGGTTCCATAGTTTTATTATCCTAGCAAGGGTTCAATTTGGATTCAAGTTAATCGGTGGATCAACTCGTTAAAAGGTCATGAGGCCATAATAGACAAATGGCACCAAGAGCCCATTATAGGCAATTGGTCAGGTCATGGGTTGATGATAGATAGTGATACCAATTGCTGATTCTGAATTTTGTTTTCTGCCCTCAGTTTTTACTCCTTTGCGTAATAATTATTATTAATTAATTAATTAATATGATTGCATTTGTAAATAATATCAAATAGTTTTTCTTAGACCAAGAATTATGTTGGAATTCTTTTATTAATTAGACATATATGGTCAGTGATCGAGCCATATATTTTTTCCAGAGAGAGAGAGAGAGAGAGAGAGATTAATCCAAAAACAACCTATGATCATAAATTCTTTTTTCATCAATTCAGTTTGTGAGTTTTAAACAATCTTAAATCATATTAATCACAATTAAAATTATTTAAACTAATTTTGTTTTTCATATGTCACAAATCAGCATAAAATATGAGAAATATCAATTATTTTTATTGATGAAATTTAAGGGACTTGAGCTGTAGAATTAACACCTAGATGTAAAATGTGATTTCAAATGAGATTAAATTCTATAAGAATGTGGTGTAAAAAAATTCATGTTTTACTCCTCCAATTCTAACATGTTATATCATCTTATTACATATTTAAGAATAAGCACAACCATACCCAATCAATTCTAATATCCACAAATAAATCCATCCAAATTAAGTGTTTATTGAGATGTTATTAAGTGTGGTAAGATATATTGAATTTTAAATAAAATGTTAATGTAGCAATCTTTTATTAATTGGTATAAAACATGAGTTTTACACTCCATCCTTATCAAATTCAAACTCAATCCAAATTATCACAAGCACTTTTATTTGGGAAAAAAATTTGAACATTTACTTCATCATTAAAAGTTAAATTTATATATTAATATATTATAACTTGTTTTTAAAAGCCCCTTGTTTTAAATCCTTAAATCCAAACAAATCCTTTCAAACCCATGAACTAAGCAAGCCTGTCCAGTTGGACCTGGCTGCCTAGCGTGCAACTTCTGCAGCATCCACTTTGAGAATTGAGATTGTTGATAGATATGGCCATGTTAGATTTTCAACTGGATGATATAGATCACTCTATGTGGAGCCCATTCGTCCAAGCCTCTGATTCTAGTGATGCTACTCATAGTGAACAATAGTCAATTAAATAGCAGAAAATTTTGTGATAAAGGCAGATGACTCTAAAATTGGCAACTGACACCCTTCTCTAATTCTGCAATATGCTGATTGCTAGAGTGGCTGGGAGAAGCAAGATTAGTGTCTCATAATTTAAGGCTCAGATGTTCAAATTCTACGGAACTATCAAGAGGAAATGACTCTCCTTAAGAAGCCATATCAATGTTCACTTGCAGACAATTATAAGCACAAAACAAAAATTACAATTATGGTTTCAGAATTCAGATACACCCTCACATAACTTTTTTGACTATGAAGAGGAAACACTCATTACGAAGGCATAACGATGCTCACTTGCAGACAATTATAAGCATAAGACCCAAAATTACATCTCACATAAGACCAAAATTTCATTTATTGCTTCTGTTGATCAGTCAAGCAACCAAAACTAGCATGGAAACTCTTGACAGAAAAACTAATAATATAACTATCATAAGAAATGAAACACAGAAACAGAATTGCATAATACACATCGAAAATTTTTGCCAAATCCTGTTAAGCATAGATGTGACAACAAGATTCTCAGTAGAAACTAGATGCTGTTCCAAAAGAAGAGAGATGCCTAAGTAGAAACCCTCCAAAGACTTTTCAAAATTATGGCCCAAGTAGAAGCTAGAACCTATTCGCCCAATATAAGATGAAAAATTAAAATGAAATCGATCCAACAACCAACAAAATTCAGGCTTTGATAGCTCCTCCCAGAACAGGAAATTGTTGAGGGTCTTCAATGCTAGGTGCAGGAACATCCTGCACCTGAGGTCGCTGTCCCAAAAATTCACCTCGGCCACCACGCTCACCCCTAAACTCACCTCGGCTGCCACGTTCACCCCTAAACTCACCTTGGCCTCCACGCTCCCGACCACGGCCACGGCCACGGCCACCACGAGCGGGAGGTTTCAGAAATTCATTAATGTTCATCGACTGCAAGAAAAACAAATGTATTATATGAGTATACCATACGGAGATAAACCCTGGATCCACCCACGCTTCCACCTCTGCACTACATGGATATAATGTCTGAAAGAAAAGAACTGAAATCTAAATAAAACAGAAAGACCGCATAACTATGGTGCAGAGAAGAAAACGTGCAGATGCTATTCCTCTAACCAAATGAATCAAGCATCACAGTGGGAACAAAAATTTTGACCATGAAAGAGTACACTATAGCTGCCATGCATAAAATATCAGAAGTGATATAAACATGATTCAGATATAGTTAAATCAGGGACAGATTTACTAACCAAAGTAAAGAACTGAATTAATATTGCTAATATAAAATGTTAGACAGAAAATGTCAAATCGGCAATGCAAATACAAATTTAAGCTTTTCTTTCTTGGTATGTAAACACATATATCATCCAAGAACAATTATCACAGAAATGAAGAGATCTACAAAAAAAGTAAGGGAACTGAACACATTGCATGCAAGGGAATGTTATAAGTTACCTTCCGAGCTTTGTCATCTTTTTCAAGGCTATTTTTCTTCTTAAGCTTCTCGTCAGACTTCTGGATTACCATTAGAAAAGCAACATGAAACCATTCAAATATGACATACAACCAATGAAAAAGAAAAAAAAAAGACTACAAACTAGTTTACCCACCGGTTTGATGACAAGGCTGTCATCTTTCTTTTTCTCAACAAGTTGCATTGACTCAAAATCCTTATCAAGAGTGACCGTTCTCTGCTCAGTCTTTCTCAAAGATTCCAACGCTTTCCTCTTCTCAATACACACCTTCTCATATTCTTCAAGTGTCATATTCTGTAAGAAAGCCAAAAGATCCATTTAAGTTTCAATTGACAAGATGACCTTGACAATTTGAAATGAATGATATCCTTACCTTCTCTTCTTCATCATCATCAGCATGTTTGGCCTTCTTTTCAGAATTATCTTGAGCTTTAAGCTTCCCTTGTTCAGACTCTGCATCTTTAGGTTCTTCAGTAGTCACAGGAATATCCCTATTATATACAAGAATAAAAGAAATAAATAAAAATCAGAATAAAGTCTACATATCAATAGAGCAATTCAGCTGGGCTTGGCAATGGCTTCCTCCCTCAGAAAACTTCAACCGCTCACAATCCTAAAGCATATCAGCCAATACTTTGATTTAAGTTATGGTTTTTATATCTTTCCACAATATAAATCTCATATCTGAATTTATAACCATCCCTGTGAATTGTTAAGCATTTTCAACATGATATATAGCTCACTGTCAATTTCTTTTTTCCAGTTATGAAAATTGACATCATAGTTTACAAAAGTAAAATATCACATACAAAAGGAAAGGCCAAATAGAGAACCTCCCGAACATATGGTACAAACAGCAAGTTTAAACTGGTCAAGCAGCAAGATTAAAAATAAAAACAATAAAAGAACACAGAAAAAAGAATTACTCGTATACTAAAAGTCATTTGTAGAAAGAGCATACCATTCAGCTCCAGCACTGTTATCAACTTGCACTGCAATCCCAATATCACTGCCATGGTTTTCCTTTGCTTCAGTATCATTAGACACTTCACCTCTTCTATTATTAGGTCCAGATTGTCTATCATAAGGACGGCTATCTTGTCCCCTGAAACCATGATTTCCCCTACCATTACCCCTTCTACCACCACCAGTACCCCGATTCACATTTCTAGGTCTCTCATCAGATTGTGCCCCACTTTCGTGAACTTTACCCTGAAACTCATTTTGTTCCACACTGCCACCATCATTTGTATCCTGGCCTGGCTTATCAGATGGATAACTGCTCACAAAATCTTGGTTCTCACTTCCAAACTCATGGCCTTCATTAAATCCCCTCCCTCTACCACGGCCTCTTCCCCTACCTCCCCCTCTCCCTCTGCCTCCACTGACACGAACACGCCCCTGCACCTGCCAACCATCCCCTACTGCATTTACAGCATCGGCTCCCCCAGTCCTCTGGAAACTATTTTCCCCTCCATTGTTCCCGTTATAACCACTACCCTCTTCATTATTGGGCTGATAGACATCTGATCCCCTGTTACTCCGTTGATAACCACTCCGCCCTCCATTGTTACTCTGATATCCATCAGCACCTCCATTATAATGCCCTCCATTGTTTCTCTGATATCCATCAGCCCCTCCATTATTTGGTTGATAGCCATCAGATCCTCTGTTACTCCGTTGATAACCATTCCGCCCGCCATTGTTACGCTGATATCCATCAGCCCCTCCATAATTACGTTGAGAACCATTCCCACCTGGCCCAAACCTTTCAGAACCACGACTCTGACCCTCTGACTGCTTTTTATTTACTACAATATCTCTTCTTGTAACTGCAAATTGGAAATTTAAAAAATAAATAAATAAGTACAGAATATAAGTAAAACACTCTTAATCATTTAAAGAACGGGCATCATGTGGAGAAAAACATAACAAACAGAAAGTTAAATCCTGCAATTCCCAATCACAATATACTGTTTCCAGAATAACCCAATTGTCAGAATGTTGTGATTCCCTTACACATCATTGAGTCATCGACTAAGAAAAACAAATCCCAAAACATAATGCAACTTTAATTTCACAAATCAATATATAATTCCTGCACACAATACTCTTTTTCACAAATCATTTCAATAAATAACAAATGAAAGGCATTTAGTGGTTCTTGGCCAGGAAAAAATCCACTTTAACATTTAGTCACTCTACTAGGAATAGATCCACTACAGAGTGACTAAATGAGATTAACGATAACAAAGTACAAACTTACAAACCCAAAGACAATATTCAACATATTCATATTCAGCACAAATATCACCCCAGTTTTTATTTCTTTCCATTGCCCATTACTTCCTTCCGATTTCTCAGTAACCAAACACACAAAGAAACAAACAACAAGAAAACCAAAAAACAAAACCCAAAAGAAAAAAAACCCAGAATCAAAAAGAAAGAATAGGATCAGAAAGAAACAATCACCATGTTCAGGGAGCACAATACGCTTCGCTCTCATATCGACCACGTTGTTGTTGTTGTTGTTGTTGTTCTTATAGTTATTGGAATCCACATCCAAATTGATACCTATAGGTTTCTCCGCCTCCATATTCTTCTTCTTCTTCCTCCTCTTCTCCTCCGCCGCCACTCTAGGGTCGACCTTCACGACGGTTTCGATGAGCGTCGAAACGTCGTCGCTGTCTTCTGCTTCATCCCCCAGAAGGGCAAACAAGTTTAAGTTTTCTTGCCTAGCCATTAGAGAGAGAGAGAGACAGAGAGAGAGAATAGGGGTTTTTCAGACACGAAAAAGAGAGATCATTGAGAATCAAAAACCCTAACCCTAACGGAGTCTGTTCATGGTTTTGAAAGAAGAGAGAGAGAGAGAGAGACTCAGTGGCGAGAGCGAGCGAGCGGCTCAGCATGGGTATTTATAGCAAATGTGAAATCTTGGAAAGGAATATTGTGTTTGCTTGGTGAGCAAGGCAATGTAGGGAATTTCTGTTTGGCTACAACGTAATACACATGTAGAGCCCGTGGTTTCTTAAATTTATACACTTCTTTTTTTTTTTTTTAGTTCTTTTTATAAGAAATGAAAATATGAAAAAGGTGTTTTTTGAAATTTTCATTCTTCTTTGTTTATGTTTTAAGAAGTTATACGAATTAGAGATTGTGCCTATTTAATTCGTTTTTTATTTTTTAACTTTTTGAAAAAGAGTTTGTTTGAAAATTTAGTACTATTTTTAGAAAGTGAACTTTTAAAAAATCTTGGGAATGTTTGGTAACGTTATTCTAGTAACGTTGTTTGTATTTTTTAGAAATACGTATGAATGAAAAAGTGTGTAAAAATACGTGTAATATTATTTAAAAACTGAAAAGTGTTGTTTAAAATGTTATACCAAACGACCCACTTATATTTTGAAGAGATGCAATTTAGGAAAACATTACTAAATGGGCACTTTGTTATTGTCTACATAATCTAATTAGGAAAAAATACAAATGAAATCTTTTACTTTTGTCAAATTTAACTTTCAATTTTATCATTTCAATCCTTCAAGTAAAACAAAATTGCTTTAGCTTCTTATAAAACTAATTATAGTTTTAACTTTTCTTTCCAATTTTTATCTTTAAAAAAATTACTAATTGTTTAATATACAAACGATCTAATTTTCAAACTCTCTCTCTCTCTCTCTCTCTCTCTCTCTCTCTCTCTCTCTCTCTCTCTCTCTCTCTCTCTCTCTCTCTCTCTCTCTCTCTCTCTCTCGGTATGTCGCACCAAGTATCTCCAATGGCCTCACAACATATTAGATGGGCCTCAAGGTGTTTAGAGTTCAACATGACTTGATTGAAATGGGTGGTGATACATGTATGGGTAGATCGACTTAGGGTGATTGGTTTTGAATGATGATGGTGGTTTTATGGCAACTTGGGGTTCTATAGAGTGATGTTTTGGTGATTGATAGTTCAAGGAAGGTTTGATGTTGCAAGCCTTCTAGGTGTAGTTTGGGTTCGATAAAAATGTTTAGTTAATTGTCATTATTGGGGACTTGGGTCATGAGAGGTAGTTGCAATTGGTTTATGGGATATGGTCTAGTGGTATTGTGTAACAAACTGATTTTGGTAGATTTAGGTCATGTTTGTGGTGGGTGTACTTGGTGAGGTTGTGAGACGAGTTGAATAAGTGTTTTCTGAGCAGGAAGGGAGGGGAGGGGGGGGGGGGTTGTTAAATTTATCTCATGGGTCTAACCATAGATGTCTCAACAATGATGGAATTTAAGGCATGATTGGCTACTTGGTTTCTAAGGTTTGGTTTTAGCTATGGTAGTTAGCTTTCTTTGTATATAAATTGCAGTAAGGTTTGCTTCTTCAATCTATGGATCTTGCGTACTCTTGTCCCTTTCTCTCAAATGACAATCTAAAGAGGGTTTCAAATTGGTCATTGTTTGGATTTTGAATGCTAGCAAGGTCGGCTCAACAACTTTGAGGGCCTAATGCAAAAATTTTAAGTGGGCTCTTTGTTTTTTGTGTTTAAATATTAAATAAAATAATATTTATTAATTTTTTTTAATTTTTTATTTAAAATCTATTTTTCTTGCTGTTTAAGATGCAAAATTACTAATTAAGTTTTTGTTTTTAAGTACCTCTAACATTTTTTTTCCAATTAGTAATATGACAAATTCACTTAATTTTAGTAAACCTTAAATAAGATTTTATTAATTTGTATGATAACTTATAATAAAGTAAATGGGACTATTCATGCTACAATGGGTGGGTTAGTGTCTTAGGGAAGTTCGTTTTAGCGTGTGGGGTCATGGGTCATTTGGCTGTGTGCTAGTATGTTATGGGCAATGTGCTACTGCAATCAGCTATGCATGTGGTGTTGTGCACTGTACTGTGAAGCCTTTTGTTTTTTTTCCCATCTTTTGTATTTAAGAATACAATGGAGCATTTTTAATGCTGTTGACTAATAAAAGGACTTAAATTTTTTTTAATTAAAATATATAGATAAATATTATATATATTTATATACACACACATATACACAAAAGTAAGCCCTTCTTTTATTTGGGAGCCTTAGGCAATTGTATCACTTGCTTCTATGCTTTAGTTGGTCCTTAATGCCAGTGTGTGGTGACTAAGGTTGTGTAGAGGTATTATAGGGTTTGATTTTCATTTGCAAGCTATGTTGAGGTATTATAGGGTTTAATCCTATAATTAGGGTGATTTTTTTTTCTCCTTTTCTAGTTGAAGCTTCACTGAATTTATGTATAATTTTACATTTTATTTTTATTTAAAATAAATTATAATAATATTTTAATGGATATCAGCAATATGGATGAAAGGATTATTAGTGATAACAAATGTGAATTTAAAAGACTAAAATGACAAAGATAAAACTTAAATAACAAAAAATGTCAATTCATTCATTTATTGACCAAACCTTTTTTTTTTTTTTTTTGAGAATCTTTTTATTTACCGAACTTAAATATATAATTTGTATCATTGCCACCTTATTATAACTTAGTGCCACATAACTATGTTAAATTTTACCCCATTTTAAGTAAGAATAATAATTCCCATAAAAAAAAAGTAAGAATTATAATCTCAAAAAAAAAGTTAGAATTAGTGAAAGTAAAAATTATAACAACAAAATTCAAAAAGTTAAGGTGATAGAATGGACAAGTGATCAAATGAAGTCACCAATTAGTGTCTTAACCTTATGAAATGTAAAATTATTATAAAGCATATACCATAAGTTCAAACTTCAAACCTTATAATATCTATCCAACAGCAACAACAACAAAAAGTAAATAATTCTAAGCAATTACATTTACTTCAGTAGGCCTTTGGCCAATCAAGACTTCCACCCTTGTAGTTGTGGTGGTTACTAGACCTCTAGAATCCCAGCACCTTCACTTAGCAAAAGAAAAATAACTTTTAATGTTTTTTCATTGTAGGATTAAGTTGTGATCATCATATGACTTGGACAAACTACATAATCAAAATTTTATTCAGTTTTTATTTAAGATTAGTTCAACTATCTTTTCATAAATTAAAAAAAAAAAAAAAAAAACAATATAATCAAAGTTTAAATTTTATGATCCACATACTATCTTATATTGTTTTGGAAACCATATACATTACTTTCTGTTTTTCTTTTTCATTTTTTTTTTTATATATATTCTATTATACAACAAGTGAGGTGGGAAATGGAAATTCGAATTCAGATACTTCTTACAGGAAGAATCTGATTAACACCGAGTCCCAACACTTTTGAAAAAAAGTAAATCATATATTGCTTTACATGATTTCTTTCTTACACACTTGATTTTGACAATACAATGAGAAGATAATTGGAGGTTTTATTGCTTCTGAAGTTATACAAGTTAACTTAATTATGTGAAACTTTCTTCCCATGTAACACTATTACACAGTCAAGTTAACTTAATTATGTGCAACTTTCTTCCCAAGTTAACTTAATAAGTCACTGCCCCTGATTTCCTTTCTTGATTAGATTGAAACCACCCTGACATTTTTGAAAGAAAAAAAAAAAAGCATCAAATTGTCCTAAAGCAAGTCATACAGTCAAGTCCTGGTACTTACATGACAATTTCCACCATGTCCTAAACAGCTACATCATAAAGATGTAGTTCGTTATCTTGTCTTCAAACCCACCCAACACAATCGTTTTGGAAGTCCAAATATCATCCATCTTGTCCTTATAAAGTAATCTATCATAGAAGCGTGTACTGACCATGGCTCTAATAGTCAGTATATGTGCTTATGATCTCATTAGTAATGATGAGGATCTCTAAACTCTTGTGTCTCTTGCTGCTCTTGTTTTTCCCATTACACTTCTTTAGCACTACTGTGCTCCCAATTAGACATGGCAAAACGGGCGGATCGAGTCAAACAGGTTGCGGGTTGGGTCGGGTTGACCCGTATTTTTCAAACAAGTTTTTTTTCTTTTTAATTACAAAAACAAATAAATGACAACCTGTTTAGAAAGAATGAATAAAATCAATTAAGCAAATGAATTGCACTTAATGTCACTTGTTAATATCCTTCCAATTCTGACAGTTTTTAGCATGACAAATGTAAGGTCACAATTTGCACCAAAATCCAACAGTTAGAAAGGGATAAGCCCAAAAAACCTAATACAATGAAATTTATAGAAAGTGGGCTTGAAATCTAAGTTCTAACGATGTTGGATAACAAAAATGATGGGCTAGATTACCACATCACATACAATGAACTGTTTAAGTAACAGAATTCCTCCTCGGACCCAAGCCGAGGATGATTTGTATTATCTTTTTTTTTTTCCAAAGATAGATTACAAGTATGGATAGTGGTGTGTACAATGTTTTCTCTCCTCCTCTGATCCCTTTTCCTGAATGTCTTCCTTTCCTTTTATAGCATCCTCCTTCTTTTTTCCATCTTTCACATATAGATCAGATCATCAATTTAGATACTTGTCCCATCAACCTCCCCCTGAAATCGTTGGAGGCAACTGTAAGGCTGAACTTTGATGCTCAGGCATCACTTCCCCGTTAATGCGGCCAGAGAAGTAGTTGCAAAGCATTCAATGCTGTGCTAATAGCTTTATTTTAGATATTTCACAACCCCTCTTCTTATCTTGTACATCCACCATGTCTACCCTTACCTATAGGATTGTCTAGAATATTGCCTTTGGACGTTAAACACCCTTTCCTACCTCGAGTTTACATAGTCGAGGACATATTCTTCCTCGAATCACTTTCTTGGATAAACTTGATCATATATCACTTCTTTACCTACAAATGTTACCTCGTGGGTTGATATTCCCTCATTCTCGGACCATTCAATGTCCTCGGATTAGGCCTTCAGCCCAACAAACATCCCTGAACCAACCCAACACATATTCCTAGGCCCATTAACCCTATAATAGCCCCTCGAGATTCTCATTCTTGCCACCTCGGGAGGAAAAGAGGATCTCGACATCTGTCACTGTCAATCTATATTTGCCATACCTCTTCGCTGACAGTGATAATGTCCCTTGAACTGCATACTGCACATTCTTGACGGTTCGGCATGTGGAGTGTCCCTTAATTAAACTCTGACGGCTCTTTGTCCCCCATGTTTAGCGACATGATGCACATCCAATGGATGAAGATTGCATTGGGACATAGGCTGGAATTTTCTCGCTACATAACCCCCGTTGATACAAATATCAACAATTTAATCCCTTTTACTCATTCCAACACTCATACAACGTACCTGCCAACCTTTGCTATCCATACGTGCCCTCACAATTACCAAGAATTAGGCCGAGGTGATTTTTTCGTTCTAAAGTAAGTCTTCCTAAACTTCCTCTTTCATTATCTTTTTACGTGCTTCTTTCTTTCTTATGTTTCTTTCTCCTTGGCTCACTTGTTCCTTACTATATTCGTCAATACCTCTAACCTTCTCCTTCGAATGGGTAGATTTTCTTCCCTCGTAGATTCTGATGAAAAGATAGAACAATTTAAGATTAGGTATGAAATTCCACCGGGGGTATCTGTTTCATATTGTACGGAAGGGGAGTGGCATGAGAAAAGGTGAACGGGAGAGGTAACTATCCCCATGATAGCCTTTATAGAAGGATGGATGAAAATCACAATAGGGACAATTACTAGGGATTATCTTAGAGCCTTTAGATTATCTCTCACCCAGTGTGCCCCAAATATGTTTAGAATTTTGGGTTCTATAGATGTGCTAAATGAAAAGATGGGTCTAGGGCATACCTATTACGACGTGAACTGGATTTATAATTTTCACCACCTAAAGGGGCTGGGATATTACTTAAAATCTAGGTACCTCGAGGTTAGACTAATCCAATGTCTTCCCGAATCCAACAAGGGTATGAAAAATAACTTCCTGATTATATCAGGGGATTGGCACGACAGCGTCCCCTGTCCGGAAGGGGAACCAGGTAAAACTCTAGGTTTAGATAACCTGCTCTCAACCATACTTATTTTCTTTTTTATTTAAACGTATAGAATGATGTTTGCTCAATTTAATCGTATTTTTCTTGACGACTTTGCAGACCCACATGCAGCCATTCGCCACTTCGACCTTGTCAATCACGACAAATTTGACGAAATATTGAGCGCCGAGGTGTTCGTGCATTCAGATAATCAACTCTAAGTAGCTTATTTGATCCTCATCTATGATCCTATCTCCAAAGCCTTCTAGGCACCGAAGTGCGTGATTAGAACGAAGGACCCATGCTTACACCGGATAAGCATTGCTGTCGAGGGCTTCCTTCTACCTGCGGGTACCCCTACTCCTCAAGGCACTCTTGTCACTCAACCCATACTAATGGTATTTCTTTAATTCCCTTTCCAACCCAACACATAGCTTGTGGAGCAACCTCTTCTCAACCTAGCATAAAGGAAAAAGAAAAGATTATTGAAGTTTCAAATTTCGAGGACGAATTTGAAGTCTTCAACCAACCCCACTCCCCTAAGGATCGAATTGGTGACCTCAACTCACCCTTTTCAAGTCATCCACAAGAAGACACTCACAACCCTGACGAAATGGGAATTCAGCGCAAGCCCAAGCAGAGCCTTAAAGACATAATGGAAGCCCAAGTGGGGAATCAAGAGCTTCAGAAGGCAGCTCAATCTAAGCTTCCCTAGACAAAGGATAAAGGCCTAGAGAAATTTTCTCAGCCCAAACTCGCTCCTCCCCCACCTACCCAATCTCAACGTGTTGACCAAGTTGATCACAAGAGAAAGAGGGATCAGCATAAGGGGAAGGATGTGATTGAGGGAGGTAAAGACCTCCTTCTGAAGGATGTAGAGACCGAAAAGGGAGTTAAGTAGGCTCGCACAATATAGACAAGGTCAGAATAATGGACCGAGACTCGTATGCCTCTGTCTGCCCCAATTTGGGCTCCACCAATGACCATGAATGATCATGCAGTTACCGCCGATGCATCCATTAGGAATTTCAACACAGGATCAATTGCTTGCGTGGCAAACGCACTAGAGCAAGCTCTTCTGTTACCTGAGGACATGAGTGAGCTAAGACAAATGAGGGATCAGAATGTCTTCATGACATTAAAGAAGGAGCTTGCTATGGTAAAAATCCCATTTAACCGTTGTTCATTTCATTTTCTGTTACACTTAAGTTTTTTTTATTGACTATCTCTTTTTGTTTTATTATACTACTGTGTATAGGCTGTTCAATCTGCCCACAAGGCTGAAGAGATTGTCATTAGCACTTATAAAGCCCTAAAAAATGAGGAAATAAAGCACAGTAACACCTAGAGGTCACTGCCTAACTGAACAAGGCAGAAAGTGAGAAGATGAGCTTTGAGGCTACCTTAAAAGTAGCCGAGAGGCAAGCCGAGACCCAAAGACTGTAGCTTAGACAGGCCGACGAGGACTATGCTGCAGCAAAGAAGCTGATAGAGGACCTCCAAAAAGATCTGAGGGAAACTGAAAAAATGAAAGGAGGAGGCCAACAAGGCCAAGGAAGAAGCTACCAAAGCCAAAGAGGAGGCCAAGAAAGCAAGGGACCAAACTGAGCAAGACAACTATGAGGTCAGAGTGGCGGAAACCATGGAAAATTTCAAAGCTCAAGTTTCGGAGGTATGTATGCATTACTGCCTCCAAGTATGGAATGAGGCACTTTCTCGAGCTGGGACTGATGCCTCTTCTATCCTTTGGAGGACAGAAAATGTCTACTTTTCCCCAGCCATCCGAATCTCTGCTCCACCCAGTACCAAGGATGATACTGTCACTCAAGGAACAAATTCTGAACAAGGTAACTCAACTGAAGCCCTTGCCTCCGCTAAATGTCAGCCCGAGGAGGTTAAGCAATTTGAGGCTACCAAACAACTCATTGAATCAGCAGAAGGGATGGCCCATGATGATACTCAGCCTTCTAATGCCCATAAGAAATCTTCCAAGGAAAAGTGGTCTAACAAGACAATGGAACTAGTTTTGGCATTGATTCCTATAACCATTGAGGAGGATCCAAAAGGTGAAGGTACTGCTTTTGATTCCTCAGCTCTACCCCAGCTTCCAAGGGATCCTAAGGGCAATCTGAAGATAAAACTGAAGCCATGATTGACCCTCTTCCCTTTAGCTTTTTCTTTCTCTTTATTTGATGTATTTGCAAACAAGGTGTACTTCCAAAGAACTTTAAATCAATGAAAAGATCAGGTTGTTCCCCTTATGCATTTGAGACTTATCGTTTATATAAATATATATATATATATATATATATATATATATATATTCTTTATCACCTCTGATGCTTATTGAATAAGACAATGACACATTTAGATTTATTATCTGCATGAATGATAACTCTTTTACGACGAATACAGAATTAGCTAGTCAACCAAATATAGCAAAACCATCTTGTAATAAATGCTTTAAGTGATGCTCATGAAATACCATCTATTCATCACTACTCTTGGGGTCTTCAAGATACGCAATCAGGATGAAAAAAGGAAAATAATGCTAATATCCAATTTCTATAATAATTACCACGAGAATAGATTATCCGAGGACTAGACATAATTAAGATTATGACTAACACTTAATGAAATATTAATATGTACCAAGTATGTGGTCTTAGAGTCAAACATGATCAAGTTTCAATTTGACACTTAAAAAGATGAATTGAAGTGTTAATTTCCCCAAAGTAGATGATCTGAGGACCAAACATAACTAAGGTTTTGTTCAATACTTAGAAAAATATCCATTTATACAGGTATGTGGTCCAAAGAACCAGGCATAACTAAGTTTCTGTTTGATACTTAAAAAAACATATTGAAATGTTAATTTCCCCAAAATAGATGATCCGAGGACTAAACATAACCAAGGTTCTGTTCAACATTTAGTAAAATATCAATTTATACAAGGTATGTGATCCAAGGAATCAAACATAACTAAGTTTCAATTTGATACTTAGAAAAATAGATTGAAATGTTACTTTTCCCAAAGTAGATGATCCGAAGACCAAACATAACCAAGGTGCTGTTCAACATTTAGTAAAATATTAATTTATACAAGGTATGTGGTCCGATGAGCCAAACATGACCAAGTTTCAGTTTGATATTTAGAAAATCAGATTGAAATGTTAATTTTTCCAAAGTAGATGATCCGAAGACTAGACATAACTAAGGTTCTGTTCAACATTTAGTAAAATATTAATTTATACAAGGTGTGTGGTCCGAGGAACCAAGCATAACCAAGTTTCAGTTTGATACCTAGAAAAATATATTGAAATGTTAATTTCTCTAAAGTAGATGATCCAAGAACTAGACATAACCAAGGTTCTGTTCAACATTTAGTAAAATATCAATTTATATGGTCCGAGGAGTCTGGCATGACTAAGTTTCAATTTGATATTTAGAAAAATAGATTGAAATGTTAATTTTCCCAAAGTAGATGATCCAAGGACCAGACATAACCAAGGTTCCGTTCACCATTTAGTAAAATATCAATTTATACAAGGTATGTGGTCCGAGGAGTCAGGCATGACCAAGTTTCAATTTGATACTCAGAAACAATAATAATCAACGTAATACAGTGTCAACAGAAATAAGATGGTAGAAACACCTTTTATTAATAATAATACCTTCGCAGGTTATTTACATTTCAAGGACGTGATACAACATGTTTATCTAGATTTTCAAGATAATAAGTCCCTATGCCAATAAACGAAGTAATACGATAAGGTCCTTCCTAGTTAAGTCTCAATTTTTCCCATACTGGGTTCTTTGCAGTACCCAACGCCTTCCTTAATACCAAATCTCCAGGTGCAAGAGGCCATAACTTCACATGGAATTATATCCCTGCTTGAGTTTATGCTGATAATAAGCTAGCTCTACCATGGCATTTTCTTACCGCTTCTCAACTAGGTCTAAACTTTTTTCCAATAAATTGTCATTACTGCTTGGGATGAAAGAGCTCGTCCTTAGTGTTGGAAACCCAATTTTCAAAGGGATTACAGCCTCGGCTTCATAAGTCATAGAGAAGGGTGTCTCTCTAGTGGACCTGCAAGGCGTAGTTCGATACGTTCACAAAACATCTAGCAATTCTTCCACCCACCTCCCTTTAGCATCATCCAGTCTTTTCTTGAGTCCAGTAACTATAACTTTATTAACCGCCTCAGCTTGCCCATTCCCTTGCGGATAAGCTGGAGTGAAATATCTA
Source organism: Castanopsis chinensis (assembly GCA_032878915.1). Lineage (NCBI taxonomy): Eukaryota > Viridiplantae > Streptophyta > Magnoliopsida > Fagales > Fagaceae > Castanopsis > Castanopsis chinensis. The sequence continues at coordinate 49,735,128 of JAVQMG010000132.1, forward strand.
TTTGTGATGCCTAGATCACAACAATATCTTCTAAAGGTTTTACTATCAAATTGTAGGCCGTTGTTTGAAATAAGTGTATGAGGGATTCCAAACCTGGTGACAATGTTTTTCCAGACGAAATTCATTGCATCCACATTCCTAATGTTTGACAATGGTTCAGTTTCAACCCATTTAGTGAAATAATCTGTTCTAACAAGCAACCACCTTCTATTCCTTGCAGCTTTTGGGAAAGATCCTATAATGTCCAAGACCCATTGAGCAAAAGTCCAAGGTCTAGATAGAGGATTAAGGATACCCCCTGGTTAATGGATGTTGGGAGCAAACCTCTGACATTGGTCACACTTTTTTGCATAATCCTGTGCCTCTCTCTGCATAGTGGACCACCAATACTCTTATGTAAGAGCTCAATGAGATAGAGACCTTCCTCTTGTGTGACTTCCACAAATCCTTTCATGTAACTCTTCTAAAAGTAATTTTGTTACTTCTAGATGTATACATAGCAAATATGGTCCTAAAAAAAAGCGTTTGTACAAATTCTGGTCCTCGAATAGCCAGAATTGAGGTGCTTTTTTACGTATTTTATTTGCTTCAGACTTCTCTTCAAGCAAGATATCATTTTTAAGGAATGACACTATAGGATCCATCCAACTAGATCCCACCCTAATTTGATGAATCCGAATGGTGTCACTATTCATTTCAGCTGGTTTACACAGATCTTCAATAAGGATGACCCGAAGTAAGCCTTGTGATGACGATGTCGCAAGGGTGGCTAAGGAGTCAGCATGGGTATTCATACTCCTAGAGATATGTAACAAGGTAAAAGATTCAAACTTTAATTGTAAATACCTGGCCTAGGTGAGATACTCTTGCATTCTCGGATCTCTAGCCTCCAACTTTCCCTCCACCTAGCCTACCACTAATTATGAATTTAAGAATATTTACACTGTTTTCCCACCCATACGTTGAACCATATCCATTCCTACCAGTAAAGCTTCATATTCTGCCTTATTGTTGGTGGCTGAGAACCCTAGTCTCAAGGATTTCTCAAAAGTAATTCCCTCAGGAGACACCAAAACTAGCCCTACACCAGACCCTCTTTGATTCGCTGCTTCATACACTTGCCACATCAAAGGTTCCTTACACGAAATCATGCTAACTGATTTTTTATCCATGTGCAACCTCTTAGCGTTCTCCTCTAATGAAGGCTCAAGCAAATTTCGTCATCAAATCAACAAGGACTTAGCCCTTCATAGAGGTGCAAGGCATATACTTGATATCAAAAGCCCCTAAGATGGTACCCCATTTGGCAATCCTTCTCATATAGTCAGCGCTTTAAAGTATAGACTTAAGAGGAAGTTGAATTAAAACAACAACTGTATAAGATTGGAAGTAATGGGGAAGCTTACATTTAGCATGCATCACTGCTAGGATCGCTTTTTCCAACAGTAAATAATATACTTCGGCTTCATGTAAAGATTTGCTCACATAATAAATTGGCATCTGTACACCATTATCAACTCGTATCAGAACGAAGCTGATGGCATGATTAGCCACAGCAATATACGCAAATAGAACGTCGTTAACTTCTAGTCGAAACATAATGAGTGGTCGCGAAAGATATTCCTTAAGTTGCTAAAAAGTTAAAGCACACTCCTCAGTCCATTCAGACCCCTTCCACTTATTTAACAACTGGAAGAAAGGCCTGCATCTATCTGCGGACCGAGAAATAGAACGGTTGAGGGCAGCAATCATCCTTGTCAACTTCTGAACCTCTTTAGGATTTCAAGGTGGCTGCAAGCTATTAATTGCTTTGACCTACGCATGATTAACTTCAATTCCTTGATAAGTTACCGTATAACCCAGAAATTTGCTTGATCGTACACCAAAAGAACACTTTGAAGCATTAAGGCGCAACTTGTACTTTCTTAGCGTTTAGAAGGTGTCATTTAGGTCTTCCACATGCTTAAAAACCATCTTACTCTTCACCACTATATCATCCACATAGACTTCAATAGTCTTTCCCAGCTATAGCTCAAACATCTTGGTTATCATTCTTCAATAGGTAGGGTCTGCGTTCTTCAAACCAAAATGCATTACCTTATAATGATAATTCCCTATAGGAGTGACAAAGCAGTCTTCTCCTGATCATTCAAAGCCAAAAGTATTTGGTGATAACCTTAAAAAGCATCTAAGAAACTCATCTGAGGATGCCCAATAGTAGCATCCATCAACTGATTTATACAAGGCATTGGGAAAGAATCTTTAGGACAAGCCTTGTTCAAATCTGTGAAGTCTACGCATACTCTCCACTTCTTATTCTTCTTCTTCACCACCACTGTATGGGCCAACCACTTAGGATAGAATACCTCCTTGATAGCACCAGCCTTTTTGAGCTTAATTACTTCTTCTTTAGTGGCCTTAGAATGCTCCTTAGATGAGCGTTGAGGTGGTTACTTCCTCAGTACCACAGCTGGATTGACATTTAAATGATGACAAATGAAACTTAGATCTACCCCAGGGGCCTCATAAGCATTCCATGCAAACACATAAACATTCTTTTTCAAAAACTTAATTAGTTCCCCCTTCTCTTGAGGTGGCAACTGAACTCTTACTTGAAAGAATTTTTCAGGATTGTCAACTATAACAACTTCCTCCAACCCCTCACATGCGGGGTCTTCTACTGTAGCCAACATAGGCATGGCAAGAGTCATTGATTGCTATGAGCCCCCTCAGTAGAGGCTAAGGACGTCGACCCAAGCTAATGCAAAATTGTAGTTGCCATGCATTGTCTGGCCATAAATTGACTCTCAACTAGTTCCTTAATTTGATCCTCAGATGGGAACTTCACTTTGACATGTAGGGTTGAGGAAACGACACCTAGAGCATGCAGCTAGGGTCATGCCACAATAGCTGTGTAAGGAAAATAGGCATCCACTACAATGAAATCCACTTCTACCACTTTCAGGCCTTATTACACAAGTAACCTAATTTGCCGCTTTGGTATGACAGCCCTCTCATCAAAGCTTATAAGTGGCGAATTATAAGCCGTAAGATCCTCAAGCTTTAAGTTTAGCCCCTTGAACAAGTCAGGGTAGATGATATCCACACCACTACCCTAGTCAACCATCACCCTCTTCACATCGTAACCCCTTGTCCTTAGCGTAACCACCAAAGCATCATCATGCGGTTGAATAGTTCCAATCTTATCTTCTTTCGAGAAACCTAACATTGGTGGGACATTCCCCTTAATCCTCTTCGGCCCAGAACTAGACCCATCAGCAAGGGTTCGCGTTACAGACATCACCTTGGAAGGACGAGAACCAGTCCTTCCCAAAGCAACAAAGATAGCATTGATTGTACCCAAAGGAGGCCTTGAAGAAGTGTTGCCTTGATTTACTGAACCTGAATGGTCTCCTTACCCATTGGGCCGATACAAAAATTGCTTTAACCTTCCTTCCTTAACCAACTGCTCAAAATGATTCCACAGAGTCCTACAATCCTCAATTGTATGACCCCTTTCTCAATGATAGTGGCAATGAAGGTTCTAATTACGTCTCATGGGGTTCCCTGCCATTTTGTTGGGCTACTTAAAATATGGTTCATTCTAGATTTTCTCCAACACCTAATGCATTGGTTCTTGGAATACAATATCAACCATTGGAAGAGTGGTAGGACCAAATTGCCCGGCAAAATCTCTTCGGGGCCCTGTTGTTATTGTATCTATCTGACCTAAAATCCTTCCTCAACCTGTTTATACTCATCAATTCGATCCGTAAGCCTACATACACTCCTCACAAGCTTTTTGGTCAGAGATTTCCTTAAGTCGTGCTCAGTAGGAAGGCCAACCTTGAAAGTCTTTATCGCTACATCATCAAAGTCTCCATCGATTTCATTGAACATCTCTCAGTATCTGTCAGAGTATGTTTTCAGGGTTTTCCTTTCTCTTATGGCCATACACAATAACAAATCCAAGGGCCGAGGAACTCTACTGTATATAATGAAGCGAGACCCAAATGCCCTGGTAAGTTCCATGAAAGAATTAATAGAATCTACCCTTAAGCCATTAAACCACCTCACTGCCATAAGCCCCAGGCTGGAGGGGAAGACTTTGCACATTAAAGTTTCATTCTTAGAATGCACTACCATCCTCTAGTTGAAATGACTCATATGCTCCACGGGGTCCATTCGGCCGTTATAAATGGTGAATGTTGGTTGGGTAAAGCACCGAGGGAGCTTCCCTTTTTCCACCCTGAGTGTGAAGGGTGATTTGGAAATTTAGTGCAATGCTCTACTCATAGCATCACTTCCCAAACCTCTGGAGGAAGGCCTCTTGCCTTCATGACCACAACCATAAAGATTATCCTCCTCATTGGAAAAAGACTCATTAGGAGGAGTTCTTGACCTGAGCCTGTAACTACTACCTTGAGAGTCTTCAAAAGAAGGATCAGAAAAAAAATGGAGTTCGCCTTCACTTCTCGCGGCGCAACTTCTTTTGTAAGAGGTCAATCTCTTGCTGCATGGCCTTAGCATTCTCCTCGTGAGGAATTCTACTTCCACCTCGCAAATGACTCTTGCTGGTGTGAGTTGTATGCACACTACCCTCCCCATCTCTCTCCTACTCAAGATGCAAGCAATGATCCTCACGTTGGGACCCCATCGACTCTGCATGGTGTGGACCTGAACCTACCATAATGTTAAACTTCCTAAAACACAAGATTTCCCACAGACAGCACCAATTGTAAGGTCACAATTTGCACCCAAACCCAACAGTAAGAAAGGGATAGGCCCAAAAAGCCCAATACAATGAAATATATGGAGAGTGGGCTTGAAACTTAGGTTCAAGCGATGTTGGATAACAAAAATGATAGCCTAGATTACCACATCACATACAATGAATTGTTTAAGTAACAAAATTTCTCCTCGGACCCAAGCTGAGGATGATTTGTATTATCTTTTCCTTTTCCAAAGATAGATTACAAATATGGATGGTGGTGTGTACAATGTTGTCCCTCTTTCTCCTCTAATCCCTTTTCCTGAACATCTTCTTTTCCTTTTATAGCATCCTCCTTCTTTTGCCCATCTTCCATGTATGGATTAGATCATTAATTTAGATACTTTTCCCGTCAACCTCCCCCTAAAGTCTTTGGAGGCAGTTGTAAGGTTAAACTCTGATGCTCATGCATCACTTCTCCATTAATGCGGCCAGAGAAGTAGTTGCAGAGTATTCAATGTGGTGATAATAACTTTATTTTAGATATTTCACAACCCCTTTTCTTATCTTTTATATTCACCATGTCTACCCTTACTTATAGGATCTTTTAGAATATTGCCTTTGGACATTAGACAACCCTTTCCTTCCTTGGCTTTACATAGCCGAGGACATATTCTTCCTCGGATCACTTTTTTGAATAAACTCGATCAGATATCACTTCTTTACCTACTAGTATTACCTCGTGGGTTGATATTCCCTCATCTTCAGACCATTCAATGTCCTCAGGTTAGGCCTTCAGCCCAACAAACATCCCTGAGCCAACCCAACACATATTCTTAGGCTCATTGACCCTACAACAAAAATTATTTATAGTCATAAAATCATGATAGAAAAATTCTTCAATATTAATCGTTCAGTCAAAATACATATAATTACAAGTTTATATCTTCAAAAAGAGATAGATCTTAAAACAAACAAAACAAGTAAGCCAGCAAAGTGGCAAGTTATCAGTTTTCTTAAGTGCATATGTTCTTGTTGCATTTAAAATAATAGAAAAGTTAGATTATTTAGAAAAATAAACTAAACAAACAAAGATTTAAAAATAAACATAACATATAAAATAAAGAAGAATAAGTAAATATTTTATAAGAATTATACCTCAATCTCAATTTACTCAACGTTGGTAGCAGATTCAGTACTGCAAATATTCATACTTGCAAATTGTAGCTCAAGTTGGCCAATTTCGTCAGCATCTTCATCTACAATACAATATTTTAATATAATTTAATGTAGCTCACGTTAATATAACTTAATGTAGCTCACGTTTTAACTTTCAGTTTCAACTTTGTTTTTATGCATTGTGGGTTGTGGCTTTGGCTTTGGACAATGGATTACATCTAGCATTGAATGAGATTTTTTTTTTTAATGGTTGTCTTTACAACCTTGAGCCTTGTGTTGTCTTGTCTCTCATATCACTCATGTCCATGATTTGTGAGCTCTTATTGGTTGTGATGACTGATGAAGCTCAAATAGTCTTCAAGAAAAAAAAAAAAAAAAAAAGAAGCTAAAATAGTCATTCTCTCATGTCATGTCAGTTTTACTTGTATATAAATTTATATCTATAATATATTGACTATAAGTTTTGATACTTTGTACTTTATGCACCTAGTATCATGACATAGTTTAAATGTATTTTTTTTAGTGAAATTTTTTTAACAGGTTAGGTCACGAGTTATCCGGGTTGGGTTGACCTGCAAAAAGGGGTCGGATCATGGGTCAAGCCGTTTTTGTTTCGAGTCAAAAAACTCGGGTTCGAGTCAAGTATTTTTCGAGTTGGGTTGGGTTATAAAATTCTAACTCGTATTGCCATGTCTACTCCCAATACCAAAGTTCTACATTGCTTCAATTTAAGCAATTATTTTCTTTTTCCAAAGAGGCTTCTTCCTTCAGTGAGGCAGCTGATCATCATTCTTATCCAAAGATGGAGTCTTGGAAACAGGACATTGATTGCTGCTCATGGGATGGGGTTATGTGAGACAACACAAGTGGGGATGTGATTGGCCTTGACCTCAGTTGTAGCTGGCTTAATGATGCCATTGTTAGATAAATATTATGGAGTGAATAAGAAATTGACTCCTAATGTGTCCAATTAAACATGATATTGAAGTGGTGAAAATCCTTAAGTCCCACATAGGAAATGATAGAGAATATGAGTTTTGAGTTAAATATTGGGTTGGGCTTTAGGCATTTGTGGACTAGGCTCACTTATCCAAATAATAATAATATTTTATTGTTTTATTTTTTTAAGTTAGTAAGTCTGTATAGTAGTTTTTTTCTAAATCAGTGTGTCTATTCAATAACGTATTTTTTTTCATAATCCCTCATTCATGAAAAACATCCTCTAAAAAAACTCTCTTAGAGAGAAAATATTTTATGCATTGATTTGAGTCAAAGAGAGAGAAAGAAACATAGAGTAGTTCGCAGAGCATGGACCTTGTGTGCTTCTTTTTCGTGCAGTAGATCATTTTATCCTGGGAAGCAAACGTCTGTAAGTCTCAAAGCACCACAAATTGTGTGAGGGGCAAAATCTACTTTAAGGAGACTGTGTCAAATACAATACTTGATCTGAATTATTCATCCTTCACGCATTTGGTCTGTGAGTTGTTAATTATTTGCAGATTTCATCTTATATATATACAATATTTCTTTATTGTTTTTGCCTATCACACATCGCTTATATTTAGATTTGTATGTTATTCTTTTGGTTAATCACAAAAGTAAATTGTTGATATATATCCAACAACCATTCCTTCCAAAAGTTTTCGATTTCATCTTCCCCACTTGCAACATCTTAACCTCGCTTACAACTACTTCAATCATGCACCAATTTCATTTGGGTTTGTCCAATTTTCTAGGTTGAGATATCTTACCCTCTCTTACTGTTTGTTTTCTGGCCAAGTCCCACATGAGTTATCCCACCAATCTCATTGGACTCCTCTGGCAATGGAAATGTTAGCCTTGAAACATTTGTTGTCAAGAGACTTGTTCAAAATTTAACCAAGCTAAGGAAACTTCATCTTGATCATGTTGACATGTCCTCTCACTAGAACAAACTTAAGTTTTTTCAACATTTTTTTTTGTACGCTTAGTAAAAAATGTTAATAAAACCCCTAGGTTTCTACGGTTGTACTCAACTTTTGATCAAAATAAGGGAATTAACCTACTTATTTCCACATTGGCACAACTGTTGAAACAAGTGTCAAAAAAATTAAATAAAAGTTTTATCCACGGCTTGATGAATGTAGAAGATAAACTACATCTTTTATCTACGGTTGTCAGTGTTGAAAATTAGAAACACGAAACTTATATAAAGCTACAGAAAAAATCAAAGTTTTATAGATAGCTCTAACAGTTTCTTATTTTCTCTCTAGTAGCTCAAATCTCTCTCACACAAAACTTATAAATTTCAAAGCCAATTTCATAGCTCTCAATCATGGAAATTTTGAAGCTCTAGGCCATGGCAATTGCATAGCTATTGGTCTCTCAACGCGGTGGCTTTGTCTCATCGTCACTCACAAAATCGAAGTCGAAGCATTCCGTCAACTCCTCTACTCTTCGCCTACCTCATCTAATCTCCCCCAATTTTCTAGGGTTCCAAGCTCAATCGCCACTGCGACACGAAGATCATTCTGCCTGATTCATCTCGATTCTTCAATGGAAGCAAATTCGATGCGTTTTCATGTTTTGATTATAAATTGTAATGTTTGGTTCCTGGGAAAATTTTAGGGTGAATATTTAAATTCTCCCTCACTTCCTCTCTCCCAAAACCACCAAGGTTCCCTCTCTCTCTCTCCCTCTCCCTTTTCCTGTGTATATACCTATATATAGGTTTTTGTATCTTTCTTAGATGGCTTTGTGTTTTGTTTCAGAGTCTACTACAAAGGATGGTCAAGCTAATATTGTAAGTTTCTTCTAATTTTTGTTCTTTGTTCCATAACTAATCCTAAGTTTCAATTATTCTTATTATTATTAATTCGAATTCTATAGCGTTCACTTATTTTCTGCCGAATTAGTGATCATAGTAGTTTTTTTTTGTTGTTAATTTATAGTGATTGGTTGATATTGGGGTGTGCTTTATTGCTTGTTTTTGTTCCCATCAAATATGCTTTAATAATGATTTTTGTTAATTTTTATGAAATAATTCTTGAGATTGAATATGTAGAAGGATATTCTTACCATTTAATTATCAGCGTATGTGCAATATATGGAACTGAGCATTGAGAATGAAACTGACTTGCATTTTTTTTTTTTTTTTTTATACTGACTTGCCTTTGTTTTTATTAGATACTCTGTTTTTTGTTGGCTGAATCATGAATTCATGTTTCCAATGGCAATGATGGTTGTAGAATGTAAACTTGTATCTTGAGTTGGATGATGGTTCAAATTGTGAAAGATTTATGATAAGTTTTTGTTTAGAAAACATAGGTGTGATACTTCCCTTGAAAGCTAAATCCTTTTTAGGCACTTTATTAATCCTTGGAAGCTTCAATGCTTATGCAAGAATCCGAAAACCCATTATTAGTGTATCTTTTGAATTTGATAAGAAGGTTTTATTTGACTTGGACTTGGTGGAATGCTAAAGTGACATGGACAGTTTACTACACCAGTAATTTGTAATTAACTAGAATGCTCAAAGTGTGTATGTTGTTAAGAAGCTGAAAAATAAAAATGAAAAATTTAAAATAATCCAGTCTCATGAGATAAAGAAAATCTGAAATAATAAATTCCAAAATAATTTTGGTTATGCTCCCTGCATTAACTATGGAGACCTTCTGGTCTGTCACATATAGTTCCTATGTCAAAAGACTCAGATAGCGTAATTTGGTTAGAAGACTCATGTTAATGAAGTGAGCATGCAAATATCTAGTGTTCTTTTACTTCCTTACTAGAGAGTTTATTTTTTAATTTTTTTATTAATAAAGGGCTGAGAATTATTTGCTGAGAATGCTGAGGTTTTTCTTGTACTTTACTAGTGATTTGATTACTATCAATGCAGTTTGGTGAAGTGGATATTGACGGATCATTGGTTGCTAGTCATTCCTCTGTATCTGAAGACATTATCATGGTTAATAATGGTTGCCTGTGCTGTACTGTGCGAGGAGATCATGTTAAAATGCTTTTGAAGTTAGTTAAGGAGAAACAACACAAATTTGATCATATTGTTACAGAAACAATAGGTATTTTACATTAATACCTTTGCAATGTCAATTATCATTTTTTATGTAAGCAGTGGGGGTGGAGGCTTTATTTTATGTATTTACTCAAATTCTAAAATGACTAATTAGTATAGAGGTATCAATCTTGAAGCATAAGTTGAATCTCATTTGGTATGAATTCCAAGTGGATCTTTCATCAAAATAAGAAAAAAGATGAAAATTAGAAATTATTATAAAAAAGAAGATGAAAGGATATGTATATAAAAAAATCTTCACCAGTTTTCTTTGTTGAATTTATAAACCTCATGTTCAATGGCTTCTTGTTCTTGATCTTGAACATTTTTTGAAGAGCTCTTGTCATTCCTTTAGTATGATGCTATGCCATTTATGGATTTTTTTTTTTAAAGTAAATTTTGGCTCCAACAGGAGGGGGAAGGAGTGATTTGAACTAGTGACTCCACTTATGAGGTGTGGTCTCTAGCCGATTATGCCATCCCTTGGGTTTGTCTTTTATGGATGTTATTTTAGGGGAAAAAAAGAGAGGTGAAACCTGGGAGTTTACTAACTCCATCAAGTGCAGGTACTGAAAGCTACTCTTTAATTCCTGGAATCTTTTTTGTAAGCTTTGCTAAGCCAGCTCCTATTATAGAAACATTCTGTAGCAATGAACTGGTTTCACATTATTTGAAATTAGATGGAGTTGTTACTTTGGTTGACTCGAAGCATGCCATGCAACATTTGAATGAAGTCAAACCAAGATTTGTGGTAAATGAGGTAGTAGAACAAGTTGCCTATGCTGGCTGTATTATTTTCACCAAGGTGAATTTTGATTTCTTGCCTTGAAATGCTATGGTTCTAAGTTTTCTGTTGCGAAGATATGTATGTCTAGAATAAAGCTATTTTGGCCGCGCAAATTAATTAGATTTTTTCCCATATTGGCAGATAGATTTAGTCGGTGAGGCTGAGTTGAAGGTACTGACTAAGAAAATCAAGGTAAGTTTTTCCATTGTACATGAATGCTCTGTTTAGTTTGTTAAGTAGTGTAGGGCTGATAAGTAGGAGAGAAGAGATACAGGTGGTAGGTTGTTTGGGAAGGGTTGGTCCTTCTCGCCCCAATTCAAAAGATGCAGGGTGGTTGTGGGAAGAGGATGCACTGGAAGCAAAAATGTAAGTTGGCTCCCCAGTGGAGAAATTACACACACACAAAAACATGCCCTTTATGTGGGACATGATAAACTTCATAGTATGGTCTGATGTCATGAAGATACAATTAATAATTGGTGCTACATGGATTGGTAATATGTCATTTCTATCTATACCATCTTTTAGTTGCAACTATTTTTGCTTTGTTTCATTGAGTTCTATGTATTACCTTTCTATCTAAGAGTTACTTTTATCTTACAACTTTTTCACTCTTGGTTCTTTGTGCCAGCATATCAATGATATTATGGGATTGCACAAATTAAGCTAGCTAAATTTGGATCTGTTGACATGGACTTTGTTTTGGGAGTGGAAGGATATGATCTTGAAAGGTTGTTGTCTAATCTGTTTCTGCCAATAATCTTGCAATGTCAAGGTCTTCCTCTTGAATTTTATTTCTTCTTTGTTGTATTTATTTGAAATTGAACCTACCCCTGTTTTATTGGACTTATGGTTTAGTTGAGCTAAGAATATTTATGTGCTTAACCTTCCCTTTTGTGTTTGTGCATGTGCACAAGTTTTGCTTGGCACTACCAAATTCGTAATGCACATTAATATTTCAATCTGTATGATTTGAACTCATCTTTGATGATATGTTAAATGCCTTCATTTTGCATATTTGACTCTAAAGCTCACCTAGATCCTTATATTTCCTATGAGAGATGTATGTGTTCTTCACCTGATCCTTATATTTACTTTTCCTTGGCGTTTGTAGTGAAAAGAAAATAATGCTAAGTACAATATTCCATGAAATACAAAGAGGATGTTGTTGATGCTAGTAGAACCTTGAGAAGTCATGAAGTTGGTGATGATCTTGATGAAGGTATGTTGCAAATTATGCAGCAAGAACTCTCCAAATACCTTTTAATGTACAAGAATTGGCTATTGTAAATACTTTTTAAGTGTACCATTCAAAACAGGTTTTGTGTAGCAAGTAGTGATTCATGTTTCAAATTTAAAAATGTTAAGGGCAATAGACAGAGTAGTTGAGTTATGTAGATTTGTACAATTTGTTTCATTGTGCTAAAAGAGTAGTTGATTGGCTGTTGTAATTCAATTTGAAATGAACAATTGCATTTACATTTATGTTTTGAATCAGGTTATTAAATTTTGATCAATATGAAAAAGCACATTCAATTTTTTTTTTTTTTTTTTTATTAAAGAAAAGACTTATTTCAACGTTTACAAACCGTTGAAATTTATCTCAAGATACCTTTTACCAACAGTTGAGTGCATGTGGAAAAAAGTAACAATCATACATTTATAATGATACTTCGACGTTTATTAACCGTTGATAAAAGTGTAACATTTTTTTCGATGGTTGCGTAGGTCGTAGAAAAATTTTTTCGACATAGTTTTTAATGGCGGTTCTTGAAGGTTACTTTAACCGTTGAAAATAATATTTTCAACAGTTTTTAGTACTTTTTCCAACGGTTTCAACCGTTGAAAATAACCAAATTTCTTGTAGTGTCTATTTCATTGAGTTCTTTCATGAATTTGTCTTCTTCTTTGACATCCCTTACTCTCAACAGCTGTTTATTGCCTGGGAGGCTGCTTGATCGCATTTTTCACCTACCAAACCTACGCGAGCTCAGATTAGCGGATTATCCTAAACTCTCATGGTTTTTTCCAACGGGTAAATTCAAGCAAGGCCCTAAGGTTTTTGGATGTCTCTTACACGATTCATGACTCAAGAGAATTACCAAAATCAATTGGCGAGCTAAAATTCTTAAGGCATTTGATAATGAGTGGATGCAAACCTCACAAAACTCACCTCATTTTTCTTGTCCTACAACCAGCTCACTAGTTTTGGTGAATTTCAGTTTAGCAATTCATTAGAGGTTCTAGCATTAAGTAATAGCTTAATGGCTCTATTCCAAAGTCTCTCTCTAATCTTGCGAATCTTACATATCTTGATATTTCATCAAATTACTTAACTGGCATTGTGGACATTGATATGTTCAAAAAGCTTGAAACTCTTGACCTTAATGCCAATCTGCTACTTGGCAAGGTTCCTGTTCTGCCATCTTCTACGAAAAACTTTTTCATCTCGAACGATAGATTAAGTGGGGAGATCTCATCTATGATTTGTAACATAACTTTCTTTACAATCTTGGACATCTTTAATAATAGTTTGAGTGGTACAATTCCAACGTGCTTGGGAAACTTTAGTAATTCTCTCAGTGATGAATTTGCAGATGAATAACTTCCACGGCATCATACTTGAAAATTTTGCAAAAGGTAATAGGTTGAGAACTCTTGCCTTTAATGGCAATCAGTTAGAAGGCCTATTACCAAAATCTTTAGTCAATTGATTAATTTGGAAGTTCTGGACATTGGGAATAACAAGATAAATGATTCCTTCCCTTATTGGTTGGAAGCTCTTCCAAAATTACAAGTTTTTGTCTAGAGATCCAACAAATTTCATGGTCCCATTGAAAATTATGAGACTAGTGGAATGTTTTTCTCTTAACTGCAAATTCTTGACCTGTCTCACAACGAGTTTATTGGTCCTTTACCTACCAATTTTTTTGAAGGCTTAAAAGCTCCAACAAACAAAGAAAGTGAAGATAATCCAAAATATATCGGGGAAAACTTTTACCATGGCTTGCCTGGGGAGCATGTCATGGAAAATTATTTGTTTCTTGGGTACCAAGACTCGGTCAAAATAGCAATAAAAGGGAACGTACTACCGCTAAAGAAAATCTTAACCATCTTCTCTATCATTGATCTATCTAGGAACATGTTTATGAAAAGAATTTAGAAGTACTTGAATGCATGGTTTTCAGACCCGGACCGTTCATTGAACCGTAAAAGAAAGAGGTTTAAGGTTTTTGAGGTCGAACCGAGGTCGAACCGGGGTCGAACCGTGATGACGTCATAATTAATTTAATAATTATTTAAATTATAAATAATTATATTTAATAAACAAAAATTGAAAATTTAACTAAAATAATCCAAAACAAATATAGATAGTATTTTTTATAACATAACTTTCATAATACAAATAAGAATTATTAAATTCTAAAAAAACATAAATAACTATTGAGTTTTTAAATTATTTTTAAGTCATAACAAAGTACACTTTAGTACCCAATAATTTTTATTTTATAAAACTGGATAAAATAATTAAGAGGCAAATTAATTTATTTACTCATGCCCAAGTCCAAGCCCAAGCCCATTTGAGTGCGGATAGGTTTTTTTCCCAATTCTCCAGGCCATTTGAATGATCAATATTCACCACTTATTATGAATTAAAAAAAAAAAAAATCAAAAGCTAGATCTGCAGAGCTATTTGAATAGTCAATGTCCATGCATTTAAAAATAGTTAAAGTTAAATAAATAACAAAACCAAAGGAGGAAATGGTTGACTGCAATAAAGCACGCAATAAGTGTTCAGTATTAAATAATTTTACAATATTTTTAGCAATACTTTCACAATAAAATTGATGTGAAAAGTTGTTACTAATTCTAATTTGAACTCATCATTAAAATTATTTTTTTACTTATCAATATTAACAAATAATTATCTTTTACTTAAAATTTATTATAAAATATTATAAAAATATTACAGTAAATTATAATTTTTTTACTCTTTCCCTTTCTTTTCTGGCATTCATACAGACCACACATTTTTTTTCTTTCTTTATTTTTTTTCCCTTGCTTTTTATCCACCACGCACGTTTCCCCGTGGGATGACCCATCCCCACTTCCTGATCTGACTCCTCTCTTCTTTCTTCTTTTATTTTTCATTTCTTCTTGTACTTTTCTTTGATCTGACTCCTCTCTTCTTTCTTCTTTTACTTTTCTTTTCTTCTTGTGCTTTTCTTTCTTCATCTCTACTTTCTCATTTGTTTCCTTTCTCTTTTGCTCACAGAGGCTCAGCGACAGCGCGTAACACAAAATTTCCGGTGGAGAACAAAGCAGTCTGATCACTCCTCTTTCTTCATCGCGTCACTTTTCTTTCTCTTTTGCTCTCAGAGTCTCACTGCGTCACTTTTCTTTCTTCATCTCCTCTTCTGTGATTTTTTTTTTTTTTTAAGGTTCAGATTCAAAGGGAACCGTGAGAAGCGGTCGGATCACGGTTCTCAGAACCGTGAGGTCCGACCGCGGTTCCCACGGCTCCCTGTTTTTTTGCCATAGAACGGTTTTTGATGCTAAAAAAACCGCAAAGAGGTGCGGTTCGATGTTTTTCCAGTCGGACCGTACGGTCCGGTCCGGATTTCAGAACGTTGCTTGAATGTCGAAGTTTCTTCAAGTGCTCAACTTTTCCCATAATAGACTAACTGGCCATATCCTATCATCGTTGGCAAATTTGTCAGTGCTTAAATCCTTAGACCTTTCTTCAAATATGCTTACTAGAGAAATTCCTATGCAATTGACAAGTTTGAGATTTTTGGCCATGTTAAATCTTTCACAAAACTTGCATAACGAACCTATACCTCAAGGAAAACAATTTAATACATTTCAAAATGTCTCATATAATGGGAACTTGGAATTGTGTGGATTTCCACTATAAATGAAATGCAGCACTAATTAGGCACCATGCCACCACCACCACCATCAATATTCCAAGAAGTCAATGATTTAATGTTTGCAAGTGGATTTGGTTGGAAGGGTGTGTTAATGGGCTACGGATGTGGATTGGTCATTGGAATAGTTATGGAGGGTTGTAAACGAGCCAAGCTTTGCCAAGCAATGTGTGTTTGAGCTTGGCTTGTTAATAAAAATCAAATTCTCAAACTTGGCTCGAGCTTGAGACAAGCTTAAGAACAATGTCTGAACTCGAGCTCGTGAGAATGACAAAAGGCTTGAGCTCGGTTTGGCTTGGCTTAATTAATTAGTCAAGCTAAGCTTGAACTTAATATCAACCTTAAACTTGAGCTTAAGTCAAGTTTTTTAGTTGGGAATCCAAAAAAGATTGCATTATCAAATGCTTATACCACCAAAAATCAAGTAAACAAAAAAAAAATTAATAATTGGTAATGGTAAGTGGTCTCATGCGGACTATGTTATTATTAAGATATGTGCAATGTCATAATAATGAGTTTATTTAGTAAACATATATCAAGCTATGAAGGAGCCTAAGCTCTGCATGTTTTGTATCGAGTCTTATTGTTCACGAGCTTGTTCATGAACAATTATTTTTGCTTGCACTTGGCTTATTTATCAAACAAGCCTAAAACTAAAACTCAAGTTTGACTTATTTATAAACAAACGAACATGAACGAGCTTTTTATTGAGCCGAGCCCGAGTTTTTCATAAACTGCTTGATTTGTTTATAGCCCTAGCTATGGGATATATTGTGTTTAAAATAGGAAAACCTCACTGGCTTGTAAGGTTCGTTGAGGGAGGTGAAATGGAAAGATAAGATCAAAGACCTAGGTGAAGAAAATAATGTATCTAAGGGGTTCTCCAAGGTAAGCTTGACAAATTTCTGTTTGGATTAGTACTGTGCTATAGTTTAATATAAACTTGACTTAGAACTAGCAACAACATAAACCATTGCCGTACATATTCTATAATTTTTAGTACTAGGGACAGATCCAAGATTTCAAGCTAAGGGGAGCCGGAGATAAGCGGAAAAAAAAAAATTCAAATACGCATCCATATAGTATTAATAAACTATTAACCAAGACAAATACCTAAAAATCATTGTTTCTTAATATATTAAGATACAATCATCAACCAATAAAAACAAAAGACATGAAACACTATTGTTTCTTAATACAAACAAAGATCACTACTTCTGAAAGATTTTAATGCCTCTCAAGGTTCTAAAGCTGAGCTAAACCTAAGTAACTCCATTTTATTTTCACACTATCACTTGTATTAAAAAAAATTAGTTAAAAAGTAAATAAGAAAAAGAATAGAAGAATAGGAAGCATTATTTTGCATGATGTGTTATAATAAAAGGAAGCTTGTAGTTTCCAACAATTCCAATGTCTCTCTGATTCGGGCTATTGTCATAAAAACTAATCACGCAAGAGTCTTGCGTGATTAGGTTTTTTTTTTTTTTTTTTTTTAAACAAAAATTACAGGGGCTCTTGAGTCTTGACTGGGTTGGCCGGCTTGGATAGGGGGCCCAAGTCTTTTTGATAAGGAGGGCCCAAGTTTTTTTTTTTTTTTTTAAATTTAGCTACTAAATTTTTTTTTTTTGGGCCCAGGCTTAGGCCTCCACTTCGGTCCGTCCCTGATTTTTACCTATGTTACCCACAAGGTATTGTTGAAAGTGATGGGAACCTTATTCCCTACTAAGATTTTGAGAAGATTACGAACCTTTAACTTGTGCCAGAACGTTAGGATATAGGTGCTTGTGAAGAAATGAATCATGCTTATATGAATTATGGCGTAGTATCCTTCCTAAAATCATGTCCAGATTACAAATATGTTTGGGGTGTGCGTAGCATTCTTCTTCCTAGAATAATCATGTCTAGATTACAAATATATGAGGGTATTCAATGTGTTTACCTTTTCATTTCAGTTTATTGATGGCCTGATAAGATGCATTTTAGCAGGGTGGCTCCATGCATTTTGGATGGGCCTATGGCAAAGATTGAAAGAAAAAAAAATTGAGCTCTTTTTTTAATTTATTTTTTAGTTTTTTTTTTTGGTTGAGATTTTTATCTTTTGTTGATTTGTTCTGTTTTGTTAAGGGTGTGTTTGGTTGGAGTGAAAACAAGGAAGATGGAAAATAGGGAGAAAAAAATAGGATGGAAAATTGTATTTTCCACTGTTTGGTTGAGAGGGGGGGGGGAGAGAAAAGTGATAGGACCCATAGGTTTTCTCTTCTCCCTCTTCAAAATACAATCTCTCCAAATTAAAGTGAAAAATAAAAATTTTTTTTTGGACAAAACTACCCCCACTTTTCTGGTCTTTTTTTTTTCTCTCTACGTTAACGTTGATTTTTTTTTTTTTTTTTTTACACTTTTGACTTTGCCACTGTAACTTCATCTTTTTTTTTTTCTTTTTTCTTTTTCATCTCTTTTGACTTTCCACATTGGTTTTTTTTTTTTCCTTTTTCTTTCTTTTGTTTGGTCATTGGGTTCTTCTTTTCTTTCTTTTTTATTTCTTAATTTTTATTTTTATTATTTTTTAAGAAAACACTTTTGGATGAATTCTTATACTATTTTTTATGAAATGTCCATTTTCATCTATACACAATTTAAAAAAAAAGTATAATGTATTACTTTCTCTTTTATTTAAGAGGGACATGATGGTAAATTTATACAAATCTTATTTTCAACCAAACCAAAAAGTTTTCCACCCTTTTACTTTTTCATCCTCTCAACCAAACACAATTAAGGAAAACTAAAATTTTTTTTATCCTCCTACTTTTCCATCCTTTCTTTATTTTCTCTCCTCTAACTTTTCCATCCTCTCAACCAAACAGACCCTGAGAGAGTAAGAGATTTTAGCTTCTATGTCACAAACTCCATTCCCGATTTCTTTTTTGTCTTAGACGTTTTTTTCCCCTTATTTTTTGGCTATATTTTGGATATAATTTTTTTTTTCTCTTAGACATCTTTTCCTTATTTTTTTGCCTATATTTCGGGTTTAGTTTATTAGCCCTTTCCAGATTTTATTTGTCCTTATTTATTTTCTATAATATAGGGTTTAATTTATTCATTTTACATAACCTTTTTATTTATTTATTTTTTTTTTTGGGAATCAAAGAACTTGCCTAATTGGATAAGATTTGGGGTCTTCCACGATTTGGAGGCAATCTCCTAATTTGCCTAAGGCAAGAGCCACATATTAGGTGTCTCACATGGAATCATACCTATTTGAACTTATCACTGAAGTTATTTTTTTGTCCATTAATAACAACCTGTAACAACTTACCACTTAAAATTTGTTGTGAAAAAATTGTAAACATAAAATTTTTATATTTTATATCAATTATTTCTTATATAAATTTTAGAAAAAATGACCTTAAATTTGATTTTATATAAATATTTTAAAAAAACATTTTATATAAATAATTAATATTGAAAAATAAATGCATTGATCCTATTAAAGTGAGCTAGGAAGCTAAGTTGTTATGACTAATATAACTATAAATATGAAAATATTACTTTTAGCAAATTCAGATATAATTAATTATTGAGAATTGATATGTCCACAACATTTTTACAAAAAATCCTAAGTGGTAGGTTGTTACTAGTTGTTATTATTAGGGTAAAAAAGTAATTTTAATGTTAGATTCAAATTTGAACCAATAACAACTAACCACTTGTAATTTTTTCTGAAAATATTGTAAAAATATTGTGGACGTAGCATCTTTCTTAATTATATTGACTAATTTAAGTGCACATTTGGTTTTTATATTCTTCATTGTGTGTGCCATTAATTTGGCGTTCCCTTTTTGTTGTTTTTATTTGGCCACTCAAAATTTATTGCATAGGATCATTGCACACTCTTAGTGCGATGGTCACGCCATAAGTATAAGTGCTTGTGAGGTGTGAGGGGGGCAAGTACCAGGATTCAAGTTTCTAGGAGTGAGCTTCACATATATATATATATATATATATATATATATATATATACTTAAATTAGATTAGAGTAGAAATTTTATCTTATATAAAAAATAAATAAAAAAATTATAGCATAGGTATAGGACCATATTGAATAAAATTAGTTTGTACCCAAATCTCTCAAGTCTAACAAAACGCTGATATGAAAAAAAAAAAAAAAAAAAAAAAGGATATTGTTGATAATATGCAAGTTGTTCATATTGGGTTCTGCCCTTCTGTGCCAAAATGTCTGTCTAAGAGTATGTTTGACGGTATGCACGCATGACATGAAACCACCCTCCATGGCCTGCACATTAATTCTCTACAATCCAAAACAAGAGTAGCCGCCAAAGCAACAAGGTAATGAGTGATAAGAGGAGATTTGTAAAGAAACAATAAACCTAGAGTCTGATTCTTAATGTCGAGAGAAATGTCCCTCAACCACCTACCATTCTTAGGTTTCCTAGTACACTACCAACGGTAATTAGTTTAAGGCTAAGTCAAGACTCAAGAGGAAGCCATGCAATACAATGTTCTGTACCGGGTGAAGGTGATAATGAGGGAAAAGAATCATCTCCATTTCAATTCCCGTCTATTTTATAGTTTAGATCAAATTTTACAAATTTAAAGATGTACATGCCATTAAATTTAAAAGATGATTTGTGTGTTTTTCACCAAAAAAAAAAAAAAAAAAAGATGATTTGTGTGACAATTTTAGGAGGTATTTGGTAGAGTAGTTTAAGATAAAATTTTTGTAATTTTTTAAAATACGTGTGGGTAAAAAAATGTGCAATATTGTTTAAAATGTAAAAATGTGAGTTTGAGATTGTAAACAAAAAACGCCCTTAATTTTCTAGCTAAACACAGGTGGCATTGGAATGAAGCCACCGCAAAAGATGATTTTTTTTTTTTTTTTTTTTAAAGAGAAAAAAAAATGGTGAGGAGTAAGGGTAAGGAATAAGGATGCCCAAATACGTTGGGCCCAATGACAGTCCTGAAGACCCATGTTGATTAATTGGTCATTGGCGGTCAGGTAATAAGTTCAATGCAAAACAAAAATGTTGGTACTGATTATTCTGACTGAGCCCAAACATTGGATTTATTCAACACAGAACACTAATGGGCTATATACAAAGGGGGGGCTGAGTCCTTAACCTTTCGACCAATATTGTGTTTACGTTGATCCAGCTTGGCCCAACCCAATTGGCATGAACGTTGCAATCTTTATTCTCACATCCTCTTCCAACTTGCAATCTAGGCCATGTCTTTCTCTTTTTGACTGGGTAGGCCATGTCTTTCGTGTTCATAAAAAATAAATATTTGCTTCAAAAATAAATTATTTCTTTAGTAATTTTATTATGTTACTACAATTATTAAGTCTTGTTGTTTCTGGATCTAAGTGTTTTTTTATATAAATAATTTGACAATTACAAAAAAGAAAGAAGGAGATTTTTTTTTTCTCATAAAAGAGAGAAGTTAATGTCATTGAATTACAAAGCCTTTGACAATGAGCACCCTAAGAACCTATGGGCCTAGGGCCGGCTCAAGGTCTAGGCAAGTTAGGGCTAGGCCTAAGGCCCCACCCTAAAAAAAGAATTCCCCTTAGGTAAAAAGACTCCACTTCTATTGATTAAAGACCCAAATTTTATAAAATTATATTTATTTTTAAAGATTGTGCATTTTTTTTATTAGTAATGTTAAGGATACTACAAATTTTACTATTGACTTACAAATTGTTATTTTACTAATCACAAAAAATTGATTTAAACATTTATTAGTTAGATTGATGAATTTCATCAATGAGAGCCAATGTCACATCACATTGTAAACATTTTATAGTGTTTTAAGCACATTTTTTATTTTCATTTCTATTAATACTCTCAATGTATGACACCAATAGAGCCCTAACCCAATTGAAATTCTAAAATGTTGCAAATTTGTTAAATCATCGATTATAAATTAGTCTCCCCTAATAGTTTGAGGCTTTAATTTTTGTAAATTGATATCCTACAAAGTCACACATCAAATAATATTTATCTCTCTCTCTCTTAAAAACAAGATATAAAATTAAAATTAGATTTAATCTTTACTTAATTATGTATCATTGTATATCCAGAATAAAGTATTTTTTTTAATCATAATGCATTTTTATTCTTTTTATTAATATTTGGTTCAACTATAATATTAAATTCTTTATATAAAATTAACATTAGTTTAATTAGTATATTTATCAAATTATGTATTTAATGTATCAAATTAACTTACATTTGATTAGTTAGTGAACCTCCCAGGCCATCATTAGTTAGTACGGCCCACCAAATGCTTCTAAACAAAGAAATAGTAAAATCACATACTGTCATATATTATTTTATATATAATAAAGTTTGGCTCTTATTATCTTTTTGCGACAACTGTTTACGATCATTAATTATCTATTACATAAGTTTTAGGAAATTTAAAATTATACTTCAACTAGAAATCTGTTATAATAAAAAAAATTTCAAGTAATTTATGGATTCTTATTAGCTCAAGTGGTAAAATTATTTGTTCTCAAATTAGAGATTTGAAATTCAAATTCGAGATTTGAAATTCAAATTCAGCCTATACCAACTATTAATTGTTGTCTTGATCTAGTAATAAAGACTAAGACTTGTGGGTTTAGATTTAAAAGTTGTAAGATGGTTCGTGGGATGGTCTTAATTTCCTAGTTAAACACTAGGGGGAGATTTTGGGAAAGTCAAATTAACCAAGATGTGAAGGCAAAGATGATATTGCAAGGGTTACGAGACCCATGTTGGAATGAAGCCACTGCAAAAGATACATTTGAAAAAGTTAACAAAAAAAATATGGTGAGGACTGAGGAGTAACTAATAAGGGTAAGGAATAAGGATGCCCAAATTAGTTGGGCCCAAAAACAGTCCTGAAGGCCTGTGTTCATTAATTGGTCATTTGAGTAATAAGTTCAATGCATAACTAAAATGGCTTTACTTCTATTTCTCAGTGAGCCCAACAAAGTTAATAATGGGCTATACCAAGGTAGGGCTAGTCGTTGACCTTTTCACCAAGATGGTGCATTTCTTCTTATATTGCCCATTTGCCCAGTTAGTTGCCTCTTCTTCTTCTTCTTCTTTTTTATTTTTTATTTTATTTTTTTATTTTTATTTTATTTTTTCACATCCTATTCCAATTTCCAACCTGCCATGTCTTCTTCTTCTTTTGTGGGTGCGCCCAGGGTATGTCTTTACTGTTCATACGAAACAAGTATTTGCTACAAAAATATATTAAATTATATTATTATTATTATTATTATTATTATTATTTGTTGTGTCATTATGGGTTTGGAGGATAAAGATTGAGTTCAGTGCTCTTGTGCATTAGACTTGTGGAAACATGGACACGTGGCAATTATTTGACACACGAACTCAGTGCATAAGAACACTAGACATAAGCTAGCTCCGAATTTGCATATAAATTTTTACTTTTATCTTTATTTTTTATAAATTAAATTGATAGTTGTATATTTCATAATTTGATAATTACAATAATGGGAGAATAAGATTTTCTTCGCATAACTTTCCAAATGAATTTTATTGTTTGGCAACTTTGAATTGCCCTAAGCATAAAAAAAATATATATGCACGTTGAACCCAGAAAAAAAAAAAAAAAAAAAAAAAAAAAAAAAACCTGAAGACCAAACCCAGAAAAAAAAAAAAAAAAAAAAAACCCTGAAGACCAAACCCAGAAAAAAAAAAAAAAAAAAAAAAAAAAAAACAATTTACAAAAAAAATAAAATTTAGGAAAGATTAAAACCTTAGAATAAAACGGAGGCTAAGCCTGGGAGTTATAGGAGGCTTCCTACGTGTAGTGAGGAGAGACGAAAGAAATTTCTTCAATCTCCGTGGTTTAGAGGGTTTGCTTTGCGCCCGTAGTTTTAGAAACCTATGGTTTTGGACAACACACCGACCATATTCCAATAATAATCTCTCATTTAATAACACATTTTTGTTATGAACATTTAATAACACATAAAAACAAAGCAAAGCAAAGCAAAGCAAAGAAGATATTATAGAAATTGATGTTAATTAATAAATTGATCTTAAAAAGTGCAAATTAAAGAAAAGCACTCAACCATCACTTTGCAATCCCAATTAAATTACAATATCTAATCTCTCTCTCTCTCACTTTCTCTCTGTATGTGTTTTGTCTTAAATACGACCATTCTGTTCTTGTTAAGCTTAGCTGTGTTCCTTTACAAAAAAATTGACATAACTTAGTTTACTTTCTAATGTAGTGCTAAGTACAAGACAAGGCACAGTCCAACAGAAGAATATCCACTCTATATGAAAACTATGCCTTCATGTAAATACAAGACAGCTTTAAGAATAGTAATAAACAATACTCACGTTTGCTAATTTATGTTTTGACGATTCATTATGAAGCTTGATAATTGATAATTGTAATATATCCATTTTAATATAGATTAGAGAACACACTTTGGTTAAGTACTGTCCCTTTTTTAATTTATTGTTTATTTAGGGTCAGTTCTTAATTAACCATTATTTAAACTTTGGTAGGAAATTTTTTTTTATAGCAAAACTAAAACTAAAAAAAGAAGAAGTGCCCCCTCAAAAAAAAAAAAAAAGAAAAAAAGAGGAAGAAGAAGAAGTAAATTGTGCTTTGGGGCCACTAAACTTTATTGCTTGGGTGTGTATAGTCTGGTGAAGCTCAAATATAAACCTCTTCAACAAGGTCTCCATTAAGGAATATATTCTTAACATCCATGTAAAAAAAATATGTGAAGATAAACAAGATAACTACAATAACAATTGTAGCCAACGCTCTTTTAGAGAACTAAAATAATTTACAATCGAGTTTTAAAATATCCAGTGATTAAAATTGTAGTCTACGCCTTTTTAAAGAACTAAAACAATCAAGTATAAAATCAGAACTAAAGTTCTCAATAATTTCATTTTTAATATATGCAACTAAATTGTCTACAAAAACTCTTCCTTGGATATTCATAGGACACTCTTTGGGAATTGAAGTTTCAATAGTAGAATTCAAAGGTAGTTCTCGTTAACATGTCTTCTTTCAAAAATTATATCAATAGTTCTAAACTTGGACATACCTAAACAGTGAAAACTAAATTATATCAATATTTTGAATTAATAATATTATTTTGAGTGAAATCAAACATGAAAGAGAATTAAGAATTATATTTATTTTCCATAAACAGAAGGAAGTCAATTAAAAATACAGTGATAAAACGACTAAAAAGAATTTTGGAAAAAGAAAACGAGTAATTAGGAAGAAACTTACATATTCCTACTATGGTCTAACATGGGATGTCTTCCTCTCTCATTAACTCTTTGGAGGGTGATTACTTTAAATTTAGTCAAAATTCATGCAATTCCCATGCCTTTTCATATATTCTCGATCATCCATTCCCAATAAGAAACACTAGAAAGTTTACTATTCTGCACGTTCATCTAAAAAAATTACAAAGATAAAATAGACAACTACAATAACAATTCTAGTCTACGCTCTTTTAAAGAACTAAAATAATCTACAATCGAGTTTTGAAATATTCAATGATTAAAATTGTAGTCTACGTGACACCAAAAATAATCAAGTATATATCAAAGCTGAACTAAAGTTCTCAATAATTTCCTTTTTAATATAGACAACTAAATTGTCCACATCTTAATAATAGTTGTCAATATTATACGATACGTGATACATTTCGCATGATATGTATTATATCACGTGTAGAAAATTATGTATCATATCAATGCATTGTAAGTGCTCATAAATCGTACGATATAGTGCGTATATCGTATGAATCGTATTATATCGTATAATAGTATTGTAAAATAGTACATATCATATGATACATAGACAAATGCTTTAAAATAATTTTTTTTGTTAAAATTTGTACTTTTATTTGAATCTAACAAGTAGTTAGACTTGTTTTAAACACAACACTTAATTTAACCTAATAAAATAACATATTTATAAGAAGTTTTTTTCCCCTCTCTTTCTTCTACAAAATTTAAACTACACAGTACACACTTACACTTCACTTTAATATTTACAAATTTATTTTTTGTACTATGAATAAGATATTAATTGAAAATATAATTATTTTATATATTTTTTCATTATTGTTATAAGTCCAAGAAACTAGAATGCCAAGAAGATTTTTTTTTTTTTTTTTGGTAATTATTAAAATAAAAAGAACAAGAAGATATAGTAAATGTTAATGAAGATGAAGAAAATTTTAATGAAGAAATAAAATTGGAAAATGATAAACATGATAACAGCATTGACGTAGATGGGGTTGATTAGCTAATCTGATGAATATGATAAAAATAAATTGATTTTTGGGTCATTTGTAATATATTTTCACTTTTGAATTTACGCAATTTGAATGTGTATGTTATAAACACGTGCTAGTTTGATTTGTTTGGTTCGCTTGTTAAATATTATTACATAAGTGATGAATAAATTAGTCATTAGTTGAATATATTCAAAATTTATAATGAATATACCATTTCTATATGTATATCTATAATTTTTCATAAATTATAGATACTATTTCTATAATTTATTAGGGTAAAATACCATTTTGGTCCCTACACTTTAATAAAACTATGTTTTTTGTCCCAAAACTTTCAAAAGTTTTTTTTTTCATCCCTAAAACTTGTAAAGAGTTTTTTTGATAGTTTAGAGATAAAAATAGGGATGAAAGAAAAACTTTTTTCAATAGTTTAAAGATGAAAAACAAACTTTTAGTAAAGTATAGGGATCATATAAATAAAACATTTTCAATAGTTTAGGGATAAAAGATGAACTTTTTAATAGTTCAGGGACAAAAAACAAACTTCTTAAAGTTTAAAGATGAAAAACAAATTTTTGGCAAAATTTAGGGATCATAATAGTATTTTATTTATTTTATTAAGTGTTACTTTATCTTACGATATACGATACGATACACGGCATGAAAAAATAAAATATCAATTGATGGAAGGATTCACGTTTTGACAACTATGGTCTTAATAATTCATTGGAGGGTAATTACTTTTAATATATTCAAATCTCATGCAATTAATTCTCATTTATTTCCATACACTACACATTGCGTTCTTAACAGGTGGAATCAAATACGTCTATTTTAAGATGGGTGACTATGATCTATGAGAAATATTGAAAGAATTACGGCAAGTGGTGAACGAAAGGTGTTTTGGAAATCTCACAAGGCCGTGAAAGAACTCTCAAAATTGGAGGATACCAATGCCTCAACCAAAAAAAGAGCTATCGAGTCTTGAATCAATGGAAACTAAAGTACAAACAAAGCCACAAGAGCCAGTAGCTGTTGGCATGGAACAAGAACACACTGTAGGTATTGAAGTTACTGTGATTGAGCACAAAGACTTTCTTGGGCTGGAGCACATTGAAGAGTGTCATGAATTGTCAATTACAAATTTGAGTCTGCTAGCTACAACTCTTGCTTGTCATCATGACATGCCATTAAATGATAACAAAGAATGGATATCATCTAACCGCCACATGGTATCAATTTTATTACATCTGTTAGAGGAGGAAATGAGCATTTTAGATGGGGCCAAGATCCAAACATGCATGTAAGCCTTGAACGTGATCTTGCAGTGCCTAATAACAAATGGAAGTCAACAACGTGTGTTACTTTCATTCTTAAAATGTAAAAGGAGAGCCACGTTGGGATTATTGAGAAGACACCGCGTCTTCTAGAGCTTGAATATATGGTTGATGTTACTTTCAATCCTGTCGGAATGTTTGAGCTTCACGTGCGACGAAACCGTATATATGGTCAATGTTGTGCATGCATCTGAATTGGTGGACTACTTTCAGAGGCTACATTCATTCCATGTGCTGCATGAAAATTGTCCAAAGTACAGATCGAGCAACCAATATGGAAGCCATCGAGCATTCTACTAATTTTGGTAGTACATTTTTCAGGTGTTTGTTTGCTGGTCTAGCCCGATATGGGACGTGTTTGACTGTCAAGATCCCTCGTGAAGATAACAAGAAGTCCTTGCCAGTAAGGTGTTTTGGAAGGGAGGAAAATGTTTGGATCCGCGCATTTGAATATAGGTTTTTAATTCCTATAATATCCTAATAATTGTTGTAATAACATCATTTCAATTAGTAAATTGTACTCTAATTATGTAATGTATTATGAACCCAATTTAAATTACACCAATATTATTATTTTTGTATGTGTTCTACCTCTAATAAGTATTATTATTTACTTAAAAAAACAATTAGTAAGTTAATTCCAAGTAAAATAGATAGAATAGAGTTAGTTAGATCACATATGTAACACATTAATCACATGTGCTAATTAATTAGAATACATGTTGAATTAGACTCAATTAGTAGGCTGTGTATAAATAGTTACTTACACTCTCATTTGGAATATTGAATGAATAAACCAAATTGTTACTTAGAACGACATTTCTCTTTCTTAATCTTTATATGTATTTCTTTTAATAATTCTTTAGAGGGTAATTACTTCCTTAGATATAGTTAAATCTCATGCAATTCTCTTTTATTTCCATACTAATCCCATTTAGGAACCATCATGTTCTTAACACAAAACAGAGAGAGAGAGAGAGAGAGAGAGAGAGAGAGAGAGAGAGATGTGGGAAGAGATAGGTTGGGGTGAAATTGTCATTCCCAATTGCAGACTTATAACTACAATAGGTGACCATAGTCACTTTGCCTCTTTGCCAAGAAAGGGAAAAGGCTTTTTTTTTTGGCCCTAAGGGTAAAATTATTCTCATGTCTTCTCATTGTTCTCAAAGGTAACTACAATAACAGTCACACAATAAAGTTTTCTTCTGTTCTTTACCAAGTGCAAGACATGGCAAGGCACAAACAAACTAAACTAAACTAAATAATTTCATAATTTAATTCAAGATTCAAATCATGCTTGCATAGGTGTACAACAGTACAGCATACCATAATGATTAAAAAAAACAAACAACAAGTGTATATTTAATTTTTTTTTTTAGAAACAATTATTATTAAAATCCTAAATAAGCTGTCTGCAAGCTAATGATTTTTTTGGGGGGGGGGGGGGGGGTTGGGGGGGGGGGGGTGTGATACATATTTATTGGGGTTAGTTTATTACTCTAAGAAAAAATGGATTTTGCTTGCATTGTTCCTGTTCGTTTCTTTATCTTTTAATCAATTATTTTCAATATTTTTCTTTCTTTTTGGACTGAAGCAATTTTATAATTATATATTTGGTATGAACCTGCATTGTGTTGATATACAACCGTTTCTGATTGATTTTCTATTGCAAGTCATATATCATATTATAGTATTGAATTAAGTAAGAGAAAAAAATTTCTCAAAAAATAAAAAATAAAGTTGGACTAACAACTGTGTGCGATGAAATAAATATAAAACTCTTAACAGGGAACAGTTTCGACAATCTCATGATAATTGTTGGAAATGGATTAAGACAGACTCAAGCCAGAAATTTGATTCCATATATAAAGATGTAAATAAAATAGGTGAAAACCACATTTTCGTCCTTACATTTTTATACGATTCCCACTTTAGTTCCTATATTTTATTTTTCACCACTTTTAGTCTCTGTTTCGAAAAACGCCTTTCATTTTAGTCCCTACCGTTACTCACTTAACAAAAATATCCTACGTGGCAAACGGAATGTACTGTTTACACAGTAAATACTGACATTGCTAATAGAATAATAATAAAGATGCCAAGTCAACCTCCCATTTTAAAAAAGAAAATTAATTTATCAATTTTTACAAAATAAAAAAAATTAAAATCCAATTCATCTTCAACAAGAACTCTAAAGAACACAAACACAAACTGATTTCCCGCAAGAACAAAAACACAATCACAAACCTAGCAACAAATCTTCCTTGTCAACCAATCACAAAAACAACAAACAGAAACCCAGCAACTGATTTTTCTTGTCTACCAAACACAAAAGCAACAAATACAAACCCAAATATCAGTAAGAATACAAACACAAACCCAGCAATCCATCTTCAGAAAACCCAAATCCAAACACAAACCCAAATCCAACCCCACCCATCACCAGAACTAGCCGACCACCAAGCCACTGCCTTTCTCTGTTCACAACCACCAACAGCCTGCAATTAAACCCATCTCCAAAAAACCCAAAATATTCAGGATACCCACAAGAAAAATAAACCAAAAAGCACATCAATCATCAAGTCTCAAAAATTCCAAAACCAAACCAGAAAATTCAACCCAGCAACAACCCATTTTGCTTACCTCTAAATCAAAACGAAGAGCTGTTTGTGAAGGACATGGCAGAGAGGAAATTAGAGAGAGAGCAGATTTGAAGAGTGGCAACGGCATGGTCGACGTGGTGGAGCCTCCTTGCTCCGTCGTGAACACATTGGCCACCACCATCATTATCTCTCTCTCTCTAATTTCTCAGATCAAAATGAAGAGTTGTGTGCTTTGTGTGTGTGTTCATGGGTATGGGTTGGATAGTCATGTGCTTTTAGAAATGGGTTTCTTAGTTTAATCATGGGTTTGTGACTATGTATGGATCAAGTTTTTTTTTTTTTTTAAATAATTTTTTGGCCGAACCCCATGGCCAAGACCTTTGGCCACACCCATCAGTTGTTGATATTTGAACATAAACACAAGATCACAAATTCAAAATTTGAAAAGAAACAAGCACCGAAAGAGAGAAAGAGAGAGTCATTGATCTGAAAAGAAAGAAGAAAAACAAAGATACAAACACAAATAGAGCAAGTAATGAATCTGGAAAGAACGAAGAAAAGAAGTATAAAATGAGAGTTGGCCATGGCTGGGATCGCTTAATGAGAGTGAGAGAGATATAAAAAATTGTTGTTGTAGTTTCTTTTGGATGTGTTCTTAGATATGGTTTCTGGGTTGTGTTCTTTATGTTCTTGCTCAAGAGACATTTTGATCTTAATTAATGTAATATTTTGCTTTTATTTTTGTTTTAAATTTTTTTTATTTAGTTAAAATTAATAAATTAATTTTTTATTAATTTAGATGCCGACGTGGTATTTTTTAATGCTAAAATAAAAATTTTTATTATTATTTTAATAGTTTTGTTTGCCACGTAGGTCAGTGCCATTAGAGCACTGACGGTAG
Source organism: Castanopsis chinensis (assembly GCA_032878915.1). Lineage (NCBI taxonomy): Eukaryota > Viridiplantae > Streptophyta > Magnoliopsida > Fagales > Fagaceae > Castanopsis > Castanopsis chinensis. The sequence goes on from JAVQMG010000132.1 coordinate 49,765,952, forward strand.
GGACTAAAATGGAAGGCGTTTTTTTAAATAGTGACTAAAAGTGGTGAAAATAAAAGATAGGGACCAAAGTGGGAATTACGTGAAAATGTAGGGACGAAAATGTGATTTTCGCCAATAAAATAACATGGTAGAAGCGATCTGCTTCATGCATCTAACAAGGGATGGCATCAGAAATGAAAATTTTGATTTTGTACATTCAAACTTTGCTAATAAATTATGCTTTCCCAAAAATTGGGAAAGCCATAGTAAGCGTGATTTTGGACTTGCTATTTGAACATCCACATAATTGGATTTTAGGTTTTATTATCTACAAAAATATTTCTTCTCTCTCTTGCAAGAAATATTTAATATAAGATATGCAAAGAAAAAATGATTACTCTCTTCCCCCTCTCTAATTTAATTATTTAACGCCGAGAGACTTGTAACTGAATTAGCAGTTCTCCCTGCACAAACTACTTGGGAATCTAGGAAAGAAAGAATTTGAGCTGCAGAGTTAGTATATTGTAATTGTCTGTCAAAAATAGAATGTATTTAACCATTATTTTTATACTCATCGCGTGGGTTGAGATTCCCCCACTTAACAATTATTAATCTAGTATTTCTATTCACATCTTGATTCAAATTCCCCTTTAATAAGTGGAGCCCAAAAAGTTCATTTAAAAAAAAAAAAAATTAATTATCACTATTTAATAATTTAAACTCTTCATGCATGTGCTCAAACTCTCCCCACTTAATTATTATTTTACTACTTTCTCTCACGTGTGGATTCCAGATTCTTCTTAATAAGTGAAGTCCAATAAAATTTAATTTTCTAAAATTTAAATAAGAGGTAGAATAGAGATAAGGTCAAACCTAATTGTACACCACTGAAACACACACACACACACCCTTATAAATTAATACTAATGCAAAAATGTGTAAATTTATATATACAAAATTATGAATTTAATTAGTCAATTTACTATCTAGGCATAATATGTACAATACTCACGCTTATTATCACTTGACACAAAGGGTATTTGCAGTTTGTTTGACCAAGAGAACTAGTCGTAACAAATTTCACTCTAGGTGGCACGAATCGACTTTTAAGGATAATATTTTTTCATGATTTTATGGTACTGTGAGATTCTTCCTAATCTCTTCTTTATTTTCTGCTCTTATTAATTATTTGGGATACTCTTGTTCAACGAAAACTTGTTTGTTCACTAATATATTTCCAATAAACATCTATATTAAATTATTAATGTCGAGGACATATGACTTATCATGCACATGTTCCAAATCATGGAGTAAGAGAGTTCTGTAATAAAAAAGTTCGCTCACCACTAAAAAGGGAGTGATGTGAATGTAGCTACATGTACGAAACCTATATTTATCTAAAATGGTGAAATACTATCAATATTTTCAATTTGGACAAGGTTTCTCTCCAAAATATAACAAAAACTTGAACTTTAAATATTTGATTGATTACATAGTTATTAATATTTTATTTTCTTAAAATTTTGCAAGTATGCAGGATATAATAAAAACATGCAATTCAATGGTTAGATTTTCAAAATTCACATCTAATAAAAAATATAGGCAGAGTTTGAAGAGTTTCTCTTCAACATTTTCCTTCTAATTTCACATTTGATATGGCATAGAACCAACCCCAAGTTGTAGCTCAAGAGAAAATACATATCAATTTCTCTCTCTTTTTTCTTTTTTCATTTTGGTGAATGAAAGATCTACAAATATAAACGAGTTATTGTCCTTGACCCACATAAATCTTTCTCATGAATAGCATATAGAACCATCCACACAATTAATGGAACGTGCCAATATATGCTCGAACTCTCGAGAGAAATAAGATCACCAAGCTGACTAAATGAGAAATAAATTGGCACTCTTGTTGGTAGAGTGGACGGTGGAGTTGCCCGGTCAGCATGCCAATTGCCAAGTAATGGAATATAGCTGGTCGTTACTCCTTAGAGCAATCACACCAGATGGTGTAAAGTCTTCTAAAATAAAAGTAAGTACAATTTTTACACATTTTATGCAAAAAAAACACCCACATCAGTGGATGTATAAACATGCAAAAATGTGAAAACCCATAAACAAGCTACAGTGCCCGTGTAAATTTACACGAGCATTGTAGCATGTGGATTTAGTTTTTTAATGATTTTTTCTCTCTCCTCCTTGTACTGACTCTCACCCTTCCTCTCTTTCTCATTTCACTTAGCGCACAGCTCTTCCTTTCTCTCATCTTATCAATTTAGCCTGCTCTAGCTTCCACCGATCGCCGAGAAGCAGGTCGAGTCTGTCACCTACAAGATCGAGCAAGTCGAATCGCCAGATGATTTCGTTGCCTACAACGCGAACGGAGTTCTCCGACGGAGAAACCTGCGGCTTTGTTCTGAGCATCGAGGAGCAGAAATTAGGCCACCACATTGACGAAGACGAAGATTTAGACACCGAGGAACAACTCTCACATTCTCTCATCTCATCAATCTTTGGTTTTTTTTTTTTTTTTTTTTTTTTTTACTGGTTTTCTTTGGGATTCCAGTGTGATTGGAGGCTGGAGGCATCGCCTAGAATCTCGTGGGTGTTGATCCATTTTTGGTTGAGCTTGAGGCCGGCGGCCATCGCGAGGAGGTGGTTTTTTTTTTTCCTGGTTTTTTGTGGGTGTGGGTCGATGATGATCTTGCTGCCGATTGGGTGGTGATGATGGTGGCTAGGTGGTGATGATGGTGGTGATGGTGGCTGGGTGGTGATGATGGTGGCTAGAGTGATCGTTGATTGTGACGGAGGGATGATAAAAAATTGTAAAAAAATAAATATTTTATTGAATAAATGTGTAAAACAGATAAACTGATATGGGTGTATTGTAAAAGTGAGGGTGTAAAATAGAAAAAGTAAGTTTTTTCGTGTAAAATAGATGGAAATTTTGAACGAGCTGATGTGAATGCTCTTAGACTTTGACCAGATTTTTAGAGTCGTGCAATTTTATGCTTACTAACTACTACTACAATCATCACGTATCTGTATGATTTTATGATTTGCTAACTATTCTTACCTCAAGGTTGTTATATATTTATTATATATCATTTAAAATTATGAGTTTTTTCCACGTATATGTATATATGTTTTTCAAAATCAATAATCATTAGTTCATGTGCACAAACTTAAGATGATTGTATTTGTTATTTTGATTTTCTTGATATTTATTTGTTATATATATATATAGGAGTTAAAAAAGAAAAAGACGTTTATTTATTTAATAGTATATGAATGCGCTCGTAGTAAGTAGTATATATAATTTAACTTTATATATAAACCTTAGGTTAGTCTATGGTTAGCCTACAGTTAGTCAAGTATTCTCTAGTATATAAACCCTATCTTAAGTTCATTGTAACACAAATGCTTAATATAATATGTAGCCATCAAGGGCTTTCTTAATAATGTATGAAATTTTGTACCCAAATCCCTCAAGTCGAACAAAACGTTGATATTCTACAAGTTGTTCATATTGGGTTCTGCCCTTCTGACCTAAAATGTCTGCTTAAGAGTATGTTTCACGGTATGCATGCATGACGTGAAACCACCCTCCATGGCCTGCACATTAATCCTTTTCAATCCAAAACAAGAGTAGCCAAAGCAACAAGATAGTGAGTGACAAGAGGAGGTTTGTAAAGAATAAAAGAAACAATAAACCTAGAGTTTTTATTTATTTATTTTGAAGAAGAAAATAAACCTAGAGTTTGATTCTTCAGTTGAGAGAAATGCCCCTCAATTATCTACCATTATTTCCTAGTAGACTACCATCGGTAATTAGTTTAAGAAAGGCTGAGCCTGAGTCAATAGGAAGCCATGGCAATACAATGTTTTGTACTGGGTGGAGGTGTCCACAAAGGAAAATGATCATCTTCATTTCAAGTCTTGTTTATTTCATCTATTTTATAGTTTAGATTAAATTCTAAAAAATTTAAAGATTTATATACCCATTAAATTTAAAATTTAAATGATGGTTCATGTGACATTCTCAATTTCCTAGTTATACACGGGTGAAGTCAAAGATGATGTTCCATGGAATTAGAATGAAGCCACTGCAAAAGATGAATTTTAAAATAATTTTGTTTTTCTTTTTAAAGGAGAAAAAATAACTGGTGAGGGAGAAAGGGTAAGGAATAAGGATGCCCAAATAAGTTGGGTCCAATGGCAGTCCTAAAGACCCATGTTTATTAATTGGTCAAGTAAAAGGTTCAATGCAAAACTAAATGTTTTTACTGATTATTCTGACTGAGCCCAAACATTGGATTTTTTTCAACACAGAAAAATAATGGGCTCTATACAAAGGTAGGCCTGAGTCCTTAACCTTTGGACCAAGAGTGTGATTACGTTGACCCAGCTTGGCCCAACCCAATTGGGATGAACGTTGCAATCTTTATTCTAAAATCCTCCTCCAACTTGCAATCTAGGCCATGTCTTTCTTTTTCTGGCTGGGTAGGCCATGTCTTTCATGTTCATAAAAAATAAGTATTTGCTTCAAAAATTGATTATATCTGTATTATTTTTATTATGTTACTAATATTATTAAATCTTGCTGTTTCTGGATCTAAGAGTTTTTTTTTAATAAATAATTTGACAGTTACAAAAATGGAAGGAGTTTTTTTTTTTTTTTTTTTCCTCGGGAAAGAAGGGAGGTAATGTTATTGAATTACAAAGCCTTTAATAATGAGTGAGTTACAAAATTGAGTCTCTATATTTTAGAGCATCCTAAGAATCCATGGGCCATGATATTGTGACATACATACCTGTCTAACAAATCGTTGAACATAAACATTTAAAAGAACTGTTGCATGAGAGCCTCCTTCTTCTTTCTATATACCTCTCATTCATTCGCAAGTAAATTTTGAATGTGTATGCTAAAGGGTATGAAAAGGTATGCCATTGTCTGTTGGGCCAATTGAAGTTAGTGAAGCTCTCAGGCCATTATTAGTTAGTACGGCCCACCAAATGCTTCTAAACAAAGAAATTGTAAAATCATATACATATGCTATCATTATATTTTTTTTTATTTAATAAAGTTGGCTTCTATCATCTTTTTGGGACAACTTTTTACAATCATTAATTATCTATTACCTAAGTTTTAGGAAAGTTAAAATTCTACTTTAATTAGAATTATCTTATAATAAAAAATTTTAGATAATTTGTAGATACTAATTAGCTTAACTAGTAAAATTATTTATCGTCAAATAAGAGAATTAGAATTCAATCTCTGTCTATACGAACAATTAATTGATATCTTGAACTGATGATAGAGAAAAAGACTTGTAGATTTAGATTTAAAATTTGAAAAATAATTCGTCGGACAGTCTTAATTTCCTAGTTAAACACTAGGGGGGCATTTTGGAAAAGCCAAATTAACCAAGTTGTGAAGGCAAAGATGATATTGCAATTTGCATGGTTTGCGAGACCCATGTTGGAGTGAAGCCACTGCAAAAGATGAATTTGAAAAAGGAAACAAAAAAAAAAAAAAAATGGTTACGAGTAACTAATAAGTGTAAGGAATAAGGATGCCCAAATTAGTTGGCCCAAGGACAGTCCTGAAGACCTATGTTGATCAATTGGTCATTTGAGTAATAAGTTCAATGCAAAACTAAATGGCTTTACTCCTTGCTCTCAGTGAGCCCGACAAAGTCAATAATGGGCTATACCTAGGTAGGGCTGAGTCGTTAACCTTTGCACCAAGATTGTGCATTTTTGCTTATATTGCCCAGTTTAGTTGCAATTTTTTTTTTTTTTTTTTTAATTTCTCATCCTATTCCAATTTCCAACTTGCCATGTCTTCTTCTTCTTTTGTGCGTGTGAGCGCACAGGGTATGTCTTTCATGTTCATAAGAAACAAGTATTTGCTACAAAAATAAATTATTATTATTATTATTATTATTTGTTGTGCTATTATGGGTTTCTGAGGCAAGGATTGGGTTTAGTACTCCTATGTATTAGACTCGTTAAAATATGGATATGTGGCAATTATTTGACATGCAAATTCAGTGCACAAGAACGCTAGACATAAATCGGTTTTGAGTTTGCATATAATTTTTTTTTGTTTTTATCTTTATTTTTTATAAATTAAATTGATAGTTGTACTTTTCATAATTTGATTATTACAATAATGAGAGAATAAGATTTTCTTCTAGTAAGAGGGAGACAAAATGACATAAACTTCTCTTAACCATTTTATTTGGCATAACTTTCCAAATGAATTTTATTGTTTAGCAACTTTGAATTGCCCGAAGCATAAAAAAAATATATATGAAAAAACAATTTACAAAAAAATAAAATTTAGGAAAAAATAAAACCTTAGAATAAAACGGAGGCTAAGCCTGGGAGTTATAGGAGGCTTCCTACGTGTAGTGAGGAGAGACGAAAGCAATTTCTTCAATCTCCGTGGTTTAGGGGGTTTGCTTTGTGCCCATAGTTTTAGAAACCTATGGTTTTGGACAACACACCGACCATATTCCAATAATAATCTCTCATTTAATAACACATAAAAACAAAGCAAAGCAAAGAAGATATTATAGAAATTGATGTTAATTATTAAATTAATCTTAAAAAGTGCAAATTAAAGAAAAGCACTCAACCATCGCTTTGAAATCCCAATTAAATTACAATATTTAATCTCTCTTTCTCTCTCTCTCACTTTCTCTCTGTATGTGTTTTGTCTTAAATACGACCATTCTGTTCTTGTTAAGCTTAGCTGTGTTCCTTTACAAAAAATTGACATAACTTAGTTTACTTTCTAACGTAGTGCTAAGTACAAGACAAGACACAGTCCAACAGAAGAATATCCAACTCTATATGAAAACTATGCTTTCATGTAAATACAAGACAGCTTTAAGAATAGTAATAAACAATACTTACGTCTGCTAATTTATGTTTTGATGATTCATTATGAAACTTGATAATTGATTAGTGTAATATAATATTCATTTTTATATAGATTAGAGAACACACTTTGGTTAAGTACTGTCCCTTTTTTAATTTATTGTTTATTTAGGGTTAGTTCTTAATTAATCATTATTCAAACTTAGGTAGGAGATTTTTCTATATAGCAAAACTAAAACTAAAAAAAAGAAAGGGTAAATTGTGCTTTGGGGGCACTAACTTTATTGTTTGGGTGTGTATAGTCTAGTGAAGCTCAAATATAAACCTCTTTAACAAGGTCTCCATTAAGGAATATATTCTTAACATCCATATGAAAAAAAATAAATGAAGATAAACAAGATAACTACAATAACAATTGTAGTCTACGCTGTTTTAGAGAATTAAAATATTTACAATCGAGTTTTAAAATATTCAGAGATTGAAATTGTAGTCTACACTCTTTTAGATAACTAAAATAATTAAGTATCAAATTTTATAACCTCAGTCTACCACTACAAAAGTTAGGCCCTTTTGTAGTTGTATTCTGGTTATGTAATGTATTATAAACCCAGCTTAAAACACTAATATTACTATTTTCGTATATATTCTAATAAGTATTACTGTTTATTAAAAAAAAAAAAAAGTATCAAATCTGAACTAAAGTTCTCAATAATTTCATTTTTAATGTAGAAATTAAAACTAAATTGTCTACAAAAACTCCTCCTTGGAGATGAACAGGGCGCTCTTTGGGAATTGAAGTTTCAGTTGTAGAATAGAAAAGGTAATTCTTGTTGACATATTATCTTTTAAAAACTATATTAATAGTTCTAAACCTAAACTGTGAAAACTGAATTATAATAAGGGTTAATAATATATTGAATTAATAACATTATTTTGAGAGAAATCAAATATGAACAAGAATTAAGATTATATTTTTTCATAGACAAAAGGAAGTCAATTAAAAATATAGCGATAAAAGATTAAAAGAATTTTGGGAAAAGAAAGCGAGAAATTAGGAAGAAACTTACATATTCCTACCATGGCCTAACATGGGATGTCTTCCTCTCTCATTAACTCTTTGGAGGGTGATTACTTTAAATTTAGTCAAAATTCATGCAATTTTCATGCCTTTTCATATAATTCTCATCCATTCCCAATAAGAATACCACTAGAAAAGATTACTATATTCTTAACGTCCCTATAACAAATGACAATGATAAAAAAGGCAACTACAATAACAATTGTAGTCTACACTCTTTTAGAGAACTAAAACAATCTACGATCGAGTTTTGAAATATTCAATGATTAAAATTGTAGTCAACGTGAGAACAAAAATAACCAAGTATCAAAGCTGAACTAAAGTTCTCAATAATTTCCTTTTTAATATAGACAACTAAATTGTCTATATCTTAATCAAAGTTGTTAGTATTATACGAGATGTGATACATATCACATGATACATATCGTATTGAGTGTAAAAAATTCTGTATTGTATTGACATGTCATAAGTGCTTATGAATCGTACGATATACAGTGCATGTATCGTATCGTATCGTATTGTAAAATCGTATATATCATACGATACATAGACAAATGCTTTAAAATAAGATTTTTTGTTAAAATTTGTAGTTTTATTTGAATCTAACAAGTTGTTAGACTTGTTTTAAACACAAAATTATTAGATTACTTAATTTAACCTAATAAAATAAAATATTTATTAGTTTTTTTCCCCTCTCTTTCTTCTACAAAATTTGGACTATATAGTACACACTTACACTTTACTTTAATATTTATAAATTTATTTTCTATACTATGAATAAGATATTAATTGAAAATATAAGTATTTTATATTTTTTTTTCATTATTGTTATAAGTCCAAGAAACTAGAATGCGAAGAAGAATTTTTTAAAAAATTATTAAAATAAAAAGAATAAGAAGAGATAGTAAATGTTAACGAAGATGAAGAAAATTTAATGAAGAAATAAATTTTGAAAATGACAAACATGATAATAGCATTGAATTAGATGGGGTTGATTAGCCAATATGAAGAATATGATATAAAAAAAATTAATTTTTGGGTCATTTGTAATATATTATCACTTCTAAATTTACGCAATTTGAATGTGTATGTTATAAACACATGCTAGTTTGATTTATTTAATTAGCTTGTTAAATATTATTACATAAGTGATAAATAAATTAGTATTAGCTAAATATATTCAAAAGTTATAATGAATATACCATATATATATATATATATGTATATCTATAATTTTTTATAGATTTTATTAGGGTAAAATACTATTTTGGTCCCTAAACTTTAATAAAAGTTTGTTCTTAGTACCTAAACTTTAAAAAGTTCTTCATTCATCCCTAAACTCTGTAAAGGGCTTTCTTAATAGTTTAAAAACAGAAATAGGGATGAAATTTTTTTTTTCAATAGTTTAAGAATGAAAAATAAATTCATTAGTAAAGTTTAGGGATATAAATAAAACATTTTCAATAGTTTAGAGATGAAAGATGAACTTTTCAATAGTTCAAGAACCGAAAAACGAATTTCTTAAAGTTTAGGGATGAAAAACAAATTTTTGGTAAAACTCAGAGACTAAAATAATATTTTACCCATTTTATTAAGTGTTTCTGTATCTTACAATACACGAAATGGAAAAACTAAAAATCGATTCACGATACGATTTACATTTTGACAACTATGATCTTAATAATTCATTGGAAAGTGATTACTTTTAATCAGGGGCAGAGGGAGGGAGGGGGGGGGGGTGGTGAGGGGAGCTTTCAAAAAATTTTACATATAATTATAATATAGTACATTGGTATGTTTTGGAATATGGAGTGAATGGTGTAGTACTTTGGTAGTGGAGAAAAGTAAAAAGAAAAGTCAAAAGTGAAGATAAAGATCAGAGGGAAGGGAAATAATACGTGTGGAGGAGAAAAAAGAGGAAAAAATAATAAAGAAATGTGTGGATGAAGAAGAAAGAGATAAGGGAAAAATAAAATAAAGAAAAAGAAATTAAAATTAAGAAATGCTACCATAATATTTTCACAATATTTTTACAATAAATCTTAAGTGTAGGGTTGTTACTAGCTAATACTAGTGAAAAAAAAAAAAAATTTAAGTGGTGTATTTAAATTAAAATTAATAAAAACTTACCACACATGATTTGTTGTAAAAATATTGTACAAATTTTGGGAACATGACACTTCATATGAACATTAAATGATTTTACAAGTCATTATATTATTGCCACAAGTGCTCTACTAGATTTGTTAAAAAAATATCATTGGAAAATTAAAACTATTACTGTTAGGTTTTGTTATTTTTATTCCTAAATTTAATACACAAAAACTAAACTCACAATATTTTTTAAAATTATATATATATATATATGTCTAATTTGAATATTCTTAGTTAAAAAATCTTAAAATATATATTTTTTAAATTTTTATTATTTAAAAAATTAATTATATTATTTATGATGTTATCGGTTTAACCACCGATCCGACAAAAAAACTGGTAATTAGTCTCTTTTTCGGTTCTTTTACTGTACTGGTTTTTAAAACCATGATTTTATGTTAGATTCTATATGGTAATTACATTAGCATATAGTTGTTTATTTATTTTTGTTGTTAATATTGATAAATTTTTTTAGATTCATTTTTTTACTTTTAATTTTGTTTTCTAATCTTGCCCCCTATGACCTAAATTTCTAGCTCCACCACTGCTTTTAATATATTCAAATCTCATGCAATTAATTCTCATTTATTTCCATGCACTTTGCATTGGGTTCTTAACAAGTGGTATCAGATACGTCTGTCTTAAGATGGGTGACTATTATCTACGAGAAATATTGAAAGAATTACAGTAAATGGTGAACGAAGTTTTAAAGAAGGTCAAGGTGTTTTCAGATCTCATGACGCCGTGAAAGAACTCTCCAAATTGAAGGAGGATACTAAAGCCTCAACCAAAAAAAGAGCTATCGAGTCTTGAATCAATGGAAACAAAAGTACAAACAAAGCCACAAGAGCCAGTAGCTATTGGCATGGAACAATTACACACTGTAGGTATTGAAGTTTCTGTGATTGAGCACAAAGACTTTCTTGGGCTGGAGCACGTTGAAGAGTGTCATGAGTTTTCAATTACAAATTTGCAAATGCTAGCTACAACTCTTGCTTGCCAGCATGACATGCCATTAAATGATAACAAAGAATGGATATCATCTACCCGCCACTATGGTATCAATTTTATTACATCTGTTAGAGGAGGAAATGGGCATTTCAGATGGGGCCAAGATCCAAACATGCACGTAAGTCTTGAACGTAATCTTGCAGTGCCTAATGACAAATGGAAGTCAACAACGTGTGTTACTTTCATTCTTAAAATGTAAAAAGGAGAGCCACGTTGGGATTATTGAGAAGACACCACGTCTTCTACAGCTTGAATATATGGTTGATGTTACTTTCAATCCTGTCGTAATAATGTTTGAGCTCCATGTGGGATGAAACTGTATGGTCAATGTTGTGCATGCAGCTGAAATGGTGGACTACTTTCGGAGGTTACATTATGTCCATGTGCTGCATGAAAATTGTGCAGAGTACAGAGCATCCAATATGGAAGCCATCGAGCATTCTACTAACTTTGGTAGCACATTTTTCAGGTATTTGTTGGGTGGTCTAGCGCGATATGGAACGTGCATGTTTGACGGTCAAGATCCCTTGGAATATCAGTTTAGTGGCTGCTCACTCGTTATGAAGATAAGAACAACAAATCATTGCCAGTAAGGTGTTTTGAAGGAGAGAAAAATGTTTGGATCCTTGCATTTGGATATAGGTTTTTAATTCATGTGATATCCTAATAATTGTTGTAATAGCATCATTTAATTTTTTTTTTTTAGAAGGCTAAGTATTTTAACACATACAAGGAAAAAGAGGAGAAGGTTTTAAAGAAACTAACAGTGGTGTATATTCAAAACGTCATTTCAATTAGTAAGTTATACTCTGATTATATAACGTATTATAAATCCAGTTTAATATACTATTATTACTATTTTCGTGTATGTTCTAATAAGTATTGATAGGCTAAGAATGTATTGTCTCCTTGTAATGAATTAACCAATTAATTAGCCAAATTAATTAATTAATCAGATTAACATACAAAATGCGTGGCAGCACAAACAAATCACCAATTAAAATAAAATGCAGCGAAAATTAAAGTTGACATGGTGATTTGTTTACGAATGGGAAAAACCTCCAAGGCAAAAATTCCACCGGGTGATTTTAAGGTCACCACTCCCGAAAATTCACTATTATCATAACAAGCGATTACAAGTAAAAGAATCTTAGTACTTTATACTAATCTACATTTGAACCCTTATCCCAATACCCAATTGGACTTATTCTGCAGTGACAATCTCTCATTTTAATGCACGACTCCTAATACGTGACTAACCAATAGATGTGCGTATCTCAGTACGCGACTTAATCAACAACATGAGAAGGATATTAGCTGCAAAGTTCATCAGTTTATCACACAATGAAGATTACGAATTTTCTTGGTCACAAAACCCTACGGTATACAAATGCAGTAGCTTCTTCAAGAGAAAGCAGAACTAGAGCAAATTAGGTTTCTAGTCACAATTTGCATAAACAACTCTTTACTTCACACTCGTGCAATCTGTGACGACCCTTAAAATAATCCTTATATATGTTTAGGGTTGTGAGAAAAAAAGGCTCAAACATCTATTTATGGATTGGAATGAAATCAAAACTGAAAATCTGATTTTCATAAATCTTGATAGATACCCTATTTATCGAGTAGCTGTCAAGAATCAGGCTAGAACAGTTTTTTAAGCCTCGATAGATATTAACTGTCGAGTTTTAAAATCCAACACTTCATCACTTAATTCTTGGACAAATTTGCATGGCTTTAACACTTGAACTTAAAATCTTATTTCTGAAGTATTGAACACATCCTAAATCTATCCAATTACAAGTAAAGTGCGTTTTGTCAATGGATTAGCTAATACATGATGACATATGTTCCTAACATGAATCACATATGTCCTAACAATCTCCCCCTTTGGCAATCCGTGACAAAACCACAGCAAACAAATGAACATATGAGAGAAGTCATAAATCACTCAACTCATAATCAATTATTGTAAATAATAAAATCAATCCTAACACAAACTCTTGAAAAACTTTGCAAGAAGAGAGTTCATGGCAAGGAATACTTTGACAACTTGTATTTCTGAAACACTTTAAACAAAACTCATCAAGATATCTTAGTGTGAAACAGAAATAAAAAATTGAATACAATATATAAGAAGCATGTGCATAAAGAGATAAAATAAACAACATATGAAGGGATATGTGAAAGAACTATAATAACAACCTCATCATTCATATATATATATATATATATCAATAATAAATACAAGGTTTGCTATTACAAAGTGGTGACAAGACCAAAGGTACATGAACAAAGTATCTAAAGATAACGAAAAGAAAAGATACATAAGTACTCGCTACATCCTTCAAAATATAGACATTTCCCCTAATAAAAATCTTCAACGTACTAACTCTCCCCCTAAATACATGACTACTCTCATCCCAAACTACTTCCCATTTTTGTCGCAAATGACAAAGGGTAAGTAACTTAAGCAGTCATCTCATCATCGCTAGAAGAGCTAGTACCATCATCCTCATCACCATCACCATCAGAGCCACCCTCGTCATCCTCATCCTTAGAAGCATTTGAAGAAGCAGTGGGAGACTCAATGAAGCCACCAAGGCGAGCCTGTTGCCGTGCAATACGATTGACACAAGTGTTCACCTGACACAACTCATCACTGAGAGTGTCAAGGTGAGCATCCATGCGCTGAAGCTGCGCCATGATTGCATTAAGAGTCACACTACCCGCAATAGAAAAAGGAGCGGATGTGGATGGAGCTGAGGAAGCTGGAGGTGTCGTCGTCTCAGTCCGTGTCCTCTTCGATCAAAGTTGCGCCTCACTCCATTTAACGATAGCAACATCTATGGCATACATAACAGAAAAGTGATTCGAGTTGGGATAGGAGACAGAAAAATGGCGAATGATCCACATGATAGCCAAAGGAAAAATGAGCTTATCACAGGTCGCCGTATCCCTATAGACATCTATGAGAAATAGAATAAAGTGAGAAGGGAAGTCAATAGAAATGTGGTCTAAGAGGGATAACAAAAATTGAGCACGAGGCTCTGCGATAGAGTTATAGTGAGACAATGGATGGAGGACAAATGTCATTACCATGTTAAGGAATCTCGGACCTTTAGCAAAAGCCAAGCAAATGGTGTTTTAACGGTCACCCCAAAAAGAAGGCGCCTCACAAAATAGAGACATGAGTTCATCTTTAGATACAGTCTTAAGACGAGCACAGCCGGGGTAGTTAGGATGCACTACCCTCGGGATGTGTAGCACCTTAGATAAGAACCAAAGTGACTACGATGTGCGTATCTCGAACGCAAGGGAAGAAATGAGGTACAGAATAGTTAAATCCGTGCATGTTAGAGTAAAACTCCTGAATGATCAAGGAAGGGCATGTGACTGGGATGCCACACAGTGACTCCCAATCCCTACTGTAGATGATGGTGGGAAGGTCAGTATTAGAAAAGTCTGATAGGATGACTTGGCGTTTCGAATAAATACCTCGTCAGGAAAAGTTCTCGGAAAAGTCCTTATGAGCTTTATCATCACGGAACCTAACATGTGAAGGAGTAGGATCAAAGGAAGATGCCCAAGAACAAAAAGATTTCCAAAACGGAGCAGATTTGCGCTTAGGTGCCATAGAGCAACTAACGAAAGAAAGGAGAGAGAGAGAGAGAGAGAGAGAGAGAGAGAGAGAGAGAGAGAGAGAAATAAGTAGAAAAGCACCAATACAGATCAATATCAAGATAAAGATAGATGAAGGTATGTTTGCATGGAAAATGCATGAACATGTGACATGCAAAAGTAAAAACATCATGGGCTTAGCCCAATCCAATCCTACTAGCATACATGTAATCAACATATATAGTACACATCTATAATGCATGAAATATTGTTATAATGCAAATGTGATACAATGCATGAACAATTAGGATCATTAAAACAAAACCCATCCTAAAAATTTCACAAAAACTTCATCAATTTTGAAAATCCCAAAATTTTTCAAAAACCCCAAAAGTTAGGTCAAAATGCATGAAATGTATGATAAAGAGATAGAAATGAGATCGTACCAGTGAAGAATGCAAGGAAAAGACCAATGATTGTGTGGGAGGTTAAGTGAGAAGTGTTTGGGAGAGAGAGAAGTGATTTTCTATCGAGAGAGATCGAAATGAAATGAGAGAAAATAGCGCTGAAGGCTTTATATATGAATCCATAATTCTCAACAAATCGATAGGTATCGAGAGGTGTCGAGGTTTAAAGTTCAACAAATACAGCTAGCGATAAGCTATCTAAAGGTGTCCACAGCAAAAAGGGCTCGATGGATTAAGATACTGTCAAGCATTTATCGAGGAGATATAAACTTTCTTGATGAATCGAGAAACTGTTAAGAAGATATCGAGATTGTGATAAAAGGAAGCTGAAGAGCTTGATAGATAGCCCAGCTTTCAAAAGGTGTCTAGCAATTGTCGAGATTACTTAAAAACAGTTTTTCAAAGAAGAAAAAAATACAAACATGAATGCAATCAAGCATGCTACACAACCAAGAATCCAATCAACATTTTAAGCTCTCAAAATTATTTCTCAATAAAAAAAATGTTAAGCACATAGATCCAGAAACACACACACACACACACTAAACGAGTCTAACCAATTTTATATTTAAAAAACAAGTCAAGACAGTTTAGTGAGTATACATTTACACATGTAAATCTTGTGATTGTCAAATCATATTGTACCTACATATGTATCCAAAATAGCAAAGAATATTGCATGTGCAATATTCTCGACAACTGCTCGATAGATACCCTATCTATCGAGCAGTTGTCGAGAATCGGGCTAGAACAGTTTTTCAAGCCTCGATAGATACTAGCTGTCGAATTTTAAAATCTAGCACTTCATCACTTGATTCTTGGACAAATTTGTATGGCTTTAACACTTAAACTTGAACTTGAAACCTTATTTCTTGAAGTATTAAACACATCCTAAATTTATCCAATTATAAGTAAAGTGCATACTGTCAAAGGATTAGCCAATACATGATGACATATGTTCCTAACATGAATCACATATGTCCTAACAAATATTACTGTTTACTCAAAAATAAAATTAGTAAGTTAATTCCAAGTAGAATAGATAGAACAGAGTTAGTTAGATCACATATGTAACGCATTAATCACATGTGCTAATTAATTAGAATACATGTTGAATTAGTAGGCTGTGTATAAATAGTCACGTACACTCTCATTTGGAATATTGAATGAATAAACCAAATTGTTGATTAAAACAACATTTCTCTTTCTTAATCTTTCTATTTCTTTCTCATTTATTTTCATACTAATCCCATTTAGGAACCAACATGTTCTTAACACAAAACACACACAAAGAGAGAGAGAGAGAGAGAGAGAGAGAGAGAGAGAGAGAGAGAGAGAGAGAGAGAGAGAAAGGTTGGGGTGAAATTGTCACTCCCAATTATAGACTTCTAACTACTATAGGATGAAGGATTCAGGTATAAATATTGGGCCATGGGCCATGTCCAAGAACCTCAAGTAGCTTGGGGATAGGTGCTAATAACAGAGGTCTACAGAGCAATGGCCCGTGGAAGGAGTTTGGTCATGAGGAATTGGAAATGTTGTATGGGGAAAAGCCTCCTCGGCTGAGCAGGGTAGAGATCATATGTTCAACCTTTTATCAAGAACAGAGCAACAGACAATCATTTTGGCAATGATAAACATCCGGAAGGAGTAAGACAAAAAAAAAATTTGGGAAATATCTGAGAGAAAAGCTGCTGCCACCGCATTGAATGCTCTGCAACTAACCCTCTGGCTGCATTAATGTGGAGATGATACCTGAACAATAACCTCCAGCCTTATAGCTACTCACAGAGACTTCAGGAAAGTGTTGATGGGACAAGTATCAAAGCCAGCAATTTTGATCTACACGTGGAAGGCTGAGATGAAGTGAGGAAGAGAAATATAAAGAAGGAAATTCCCATTACAAAGGGATCACAAGATTATT
This sequence comes from Castanopsis chinensis, assembly GCA_032878915.1. Taxonomy (NCBI): domain Eukaryota; kingdom Viridiplantae; phylum Streptophyta; class Magnoliopsida; order Fagales; family Fagaceae; genus Castanopsis; species Castanopsis chinensis. The sequence goes on from JAVQMG010000132.1 coordinate 49,783,077, forward strand.
TGTAGAAAAATCACTATACACTCAAGAACTGTAATTGTAGTAAATTTTATGGGAATTATATAAGAATAACCTTCCTTGGACTTTGCCATGGAAGATTTTCCTTATTCAAATTGTTTGTTTCATGCTTTACCATAACAACTACCTACTGTGATCATTATCCAACTCATTGAAAATTCAGTTTGAAGCTCACTCTCTATAAATTCATTGATTTGGGCTCTTTAGGCCATTGACCTTTCTTTTGGACTTTGGGAGCAAAACATGTCCTTACAGTGACCATAGTCACTTTGCCCCTTTGCCAAGAAAACAAAAAGGCTTTTTTTTTATTAGCTAAGGGTAAAATTATTCTCATGTCTTCTCATTGTTCTCAAAGGTAATAACAATTACATAATAGAGTTTTCTTCTGTTCTTTACCAAGTACAAGACAAGACGAGGCACAGGCAAACTAAATAAATAAATAACTTAATTCAAGCTTTAAATCATGCTTGCATAGGTGTACAACAGTACAGCTTAACATAATGATAAGAAAAACAAACAACAAGTGTATATTTAATTATTATTTCTAGAAACAATAATTAAAGCCCTAAATAAGCTGTCTGCAATTCATCAAAAAAGAATAAGCTGTCTGCATGCTCATGATTTTTTCCTTTTTGTTGGGGGGGGGGGGGGGGGGGTGTTGTTGTTTCTTCCAAAGATGATCTAAGATAAAACTTGTTATGGGTGTGGTACATATTTATTGGGGTTAGTTTATTACTCTAAGAAAAAAAAGGATTTTGCTTGCATTGTTCCTGTTCGTTTCTTTATCTTTTAATCAATTATTTTTAATATTTTTCTTTCTTTTTGGACTGATATACAACCGTTTCTGATTGATTTTCTATTGCAAGTCATATATCATATTATGGTATTGAATTAAGCAAGAAAAAAATTAAGTTGGACTAACAACTGTATGCGATGAAATAAAAATAATACTATTATATAATAGGGAACAGTTTTGACAATCTCAAAATAATTGGTGGAAATGGATTAAGACAGACACAAGCCAGAAATTTGATTCCCTAAAGCTGAAAATAAAATAACATGGCAGAAGCGATCTGCTTCACGCATCTAACAAGGGAAGGCATCAGAAATGAAAATTTTGATTTTGTACATTCAAACTTTGCTAATAAATTACGTTTTCCCAGAAAGTGTGAAAGCCATAATAAACGTGATTTTGGACTTGCTATTTGAACATCCACATAATTGGATTTTAAGTTTTATTATCTACAAAAATAATTGTTATCTCTCTTGCAAGAAATATTTAATATAAGATATACAAATAAAAAGTGATTACTCTCTCCCCCTCTCTAATTTAATTATTTAACGCCAAGTGCTTCGTAGTTGATTAGCACCTCCTCATGCACAAATTGCTTAAGAGTATGGGGAGGAAAAAGTTTGAGCTGTAGAGTTATTAGTATACTGTAATTGTTTGTCAAAAATAGAATGTATTTAACCATTATTTTTATTCTCATCGCGTGGGTTGAGATTCCCCCACTTAACAATTATTAATTTAGTATTTCTATTCACATCTTGATTCAAATTCCCCTTTAATAAGTGGAGTCCAAAAAGTTCATTTAAAAAAAAAATTATCATTATTTAATTATTTAAAATCTTCACGCGTGTGCTCAAACTCTCCCCCACTTAATTATAATTTTGCTTTTTTTTTAATACAACATAGATATTCAACTCTAGCCTAATCTAAGTGTATATGTGTATGAAGCTCCCTCCTAGAGACTTGAACATCGGCCCTTGCTCCCACACCCCACAAGCTTTTATACTTGTGGAGTGACTACCGTACCAAGGGTGCACGGTGGTAATTATTATTATACTACTTTCTCTCATGTGTGGATTCAAACTTCTCCTTAATAAGTGAAGTCCAATAAAGTTTAATTTTCTAAAATTTAAATAAGAAGTAGAATAGAGCTAAGGTCAAACCTAATACTACACCATTAGTGGGGAGAAAAAAAGCAAAACACGCACACCATTATAAATTAATACTAATGCAAAAAAGTGTAAATTTATATATACAAAGTAATGAATTTAATTAGTCAATTTACTATCTAGGCATAATACGTGCAATACTCATGCTTATTATCACTTGACACAAATGGTACTTGAGGTTTGTTTGGCCAAGAGAACTAGTCGTAACAAAATTTTACTCTAGGTGGCATGAATCGACTTTTAAGGATAACGCTCTTTCATGATTTTATAGTACTGTGAGATTATTCCTAATCTCTTCTTTATTTTATGCTCCTATTAATTATTTGGGATACTCTTGTTCAACAAAAACTTGTTTGTTCACTAAAATATTTCCAATAAACATATATCTTAAATTATTAATGTCAAGGACATATGACATATCATGCACGTGCTCCAAATCATGGAGCAAGAGAATTCTATAATAAAAGAGTTCACTCACCACTAAAAAGGGAGTGATGTGTGTTAAGTTTTAGACCCCTTAACACAATATGTTTAACCTAATATTAAGCCAAGTTGATTAACAAGTTTATTAATTTAGTCTAGGTTAAACAAATATGTGTACAACAGATATAATGCAGATAGTAAAGAACACAAGGATCTGATGACCCAAGAAAACCTAATTAATAAAAAATCTGGGGAGGATTTAACCTAGCTATCCTCAAGGTAAAAATAGATCCACTATGAAAGAATTGAAATTTGTACAATAAGACTTAGACCACTAACATCTTATTACTACCCCGTGTAGAAAACTTACTACCACAACTACGTAACAGTTTCGAGTCCACGGACTACTTATTTTCTTGATCTACTGCAATTACAAGTTCTCCTACTTGTGACTTTGAGACACCTCTCAAAGGTTTTGGATCTTCTTGAAAGTTCTTTATCTAGCAACTAAATTCACCATCAAGTTCTTGATGCAAATATTGATCTTGATACTCTATGTGTGTGTATGAAGGCAAACACCTCTTAGATCTCACAAAAAATTCAACACACAATTCAACAAAGACTTCTAAAACGTAGCTAGGGTTTTTTTTTTTTTATATTTGGAGTGAAACACTTAACCCTACACGTCATATGAACTTGGGCTGGTTTAGAAATTCTGTAAAAAAATCCTGATCCATGATTTTCGATCGATCGAGCCTTGCAGAAATAGAACATTAATTTCCTACAATTACTCAATTCCAAATAATATTAAGCCAAATTTTGAGCAAGTCTAAACTTAGACTAAATGTTTTGATCATAGGTTACCAACATATACAATTTGAAGTTCTAATACATTAGCTCTTAAAGTCCTAAAACCTAACGAACTAAATGTAGCTACACGTATAAAACCTATATTTATTTAAAATGGTGAAATCCTATCAATATTTTCAATTTGGACAAGGTTTCTCTTCAAGACAAGGTTTCTCTCCAAAATAGTTTAGAGAGAAACCCTTTAAATTTCTTTTATATCTTTTTATTGGATATAAATTTTGAAAATCTAACCTTTAGATTGCATGTTCTTTATGTTTTAAACACACATTTCAAATTTCGTTCAAATTGAACATTATTTATTATTCGATCAATAAACTTATTTTTTATGCATAATTTTATATCACAAAGACGTGAAATTTAAATATTTGATTGATTACATAGTTATTAATCTTTGATTTTCTTGAAAATTTGCAAGTATATATGGAGGATATAATAAGAACATATAATTCAATAGTTAAATTTTTAAAATTTACATATAATAAAAAATATATCGACAGAGTTTCAAGAGTTTCTCTTCAACCTTTTCCTTCCAATTTCACATTTCATACAGCATAGTACCAGCCCCAAGCTGTAGGTCAAGAGAAAATACATCTTTTTTTTTTTTTTGGTGAATGAAAGATCTACAGACTGCAAATAAGTGATTATTCCTGACCCACTTGAACCTTATTCACGAATAGCGTGGAACTTTCTGCACAATTATTGAAGCGTGCCAATGCTCGAACTCTCTTCCGAGAGAAATAAATTGGCACTCTTGTTGGTAGAGTGGACGGTGGAGTTGCCCGGTCAGCATGCCAAATGCCGAGTAATGGATTCTAGTTGGTCGTTACTCGTTAGACTCTGACCAGATTTTTTGAGTCATGCAATTATATGCTTAATAACTACTACTACAATCATCCCGTATCTGTACGATTTTATGATTTGCTAACTGTTCGTACCTCAAGGTTGTTATATATTTATTATATATCATTTAAAATTATGAGTTTCCACGTATATGTATATATGTTCTTCAAAATCAATAATAATTAGTTCATGTGCACAAACTTAAGATGATTGTATTTGTTATTTTGTTTTTCTTGATATACATACATACATATATATATATATATAAGAGTCAACAAAGAAAAATATGTTTATATTTATTTAATAGTGTATGAATGCGCATGTAGTAAGTAAGAGAAATTATTGTGTAGGAGACTGAAAGTACCTAATAATTTTCAAGCCAATAGTATATATAATTTGACTTTATATATAATAGTGTATGAATGCACTCGTAGTATATTTATTTACAAGACCCGTGATTTTAAATGTTGTAAACGTGAAAATCCCATCAGTAATACTTAACAGCTACTAATTAATCAAAACTAATTACTAACACACGTTGTTTGGTAGGGCTGCATCAATCATGGTCCCGTTTTTTCTTTCTTTCTTACCTTTTTTGTTTTTCTGAATTCGTGCCCATGACTATCTGATCAGTGCTTCATGACCACAGACAATGATGAATGCTGTTATTTTGAGCTTCGTATATGACAAATATGCCTCACGAGGGAAACGCATTGAATCTTTGTATAATTCTTAAGAGAATAGTAGTAATACTGCAATGGAGGGACCATGCAATGCCGGGTCAGCCATGGATTTCTCTGTGAATAGAAATGTTAGACTATCGATATCCAGTCCAAAAGGGTATTTTCTAGCTAGTTATAATTAAATGTTGTACAGCGATGGATAATGTTCTATTTGTTCAAATTGAAAGATACATGACAAGAATGGTTGTCAACCTCCGTTCTCATTCATTGATTTTTTGTTTTTTTTCTTATTGTACACACATATCTAACAACAGGTGCTACATTAATGCATAAGCACCTGGTTTTTCCCCCTACTAGAATAAAGCAGCTAGCTATAGTTGATATTTTTTGTTTTGTCCCTCTTAGTGACAATGGAAAATATTTTTTCAACACTGGCCGTTATATGTTTGGCACACGTCTATAATTTCACGCGTGATATATATAAATACTTTTTAATATTTATATTTAAAACGAGTAATGAGCATTTTTCTCATACCAACGTTTCTCATCAGAAAAATAAGAAAGAAGATCGCAGCCAATTTGTACTTCAGAAGTTTACATGTCTTTTTACATAATTAATTATACAACAAAATAGTGATGTCTATGTGACTATTTCCTTGAGTTATAATATTAAGAACATTGTCGGTTGTAGTAAAAGTGTTTTAGATCTGTAGGTGTAATATTATATTCACCCACCCTTTATTCATGTTCTGGATTATTCTTTAAGATTTTCAAGAATCTATTATTCATTTCATACTTATCATCAATCTCATTCAGCCAAAAAAAAAAAAAAATTATCATCAATCTCTTTTTCACATCACACACGTCACAGGTGGGACTAAAAATGATGAACCAAACTTTTTGTTTGGTATTTTGAGAATCAAACTTAAATGTGCTTGTCTGAATCCTTTCACTAACTAATCAAACTAAAACTTAAACTCAAATTTGAAGCTTGATAATGAGTTAACGAACCAAGGTTGAAAAAAGTGAAGAGCTTGATATGCATAATTATGAACGCTAACGTTAATATTTTTTTGTCTCCAATGGTTATATAACAGTTCTTTATGATTAAATGCATCAAGGTGGCTTTCCTAATATGCGTATTGAAAGGTTTTAAATTCTTGTATATAAATAGGTGATTTCATATTCGATTTTTATATGATTTAAACAAATTTTCAAAATTTCACAAAATTTCTCCAAATTATTATTTGTAGAATTCTTGACTTAGTTATATTCTAGAGACAAATTTACGGTAATCTTCTAGCAATGCTTCTGGAAGACGCAAATGCTAATTCATGCCTCAAAGTCATTATATTTTGTTTGATTCATTGGTTTTCTTTCGATTTTTTAAATCAATGATTTGCTATCACGAACCCTTTTTATAAAATTTCATGTGTGCATGTTGAACACCTGTATGTAGAAGTATGGTTTTGAAACTCGGACCGTTTAATGAACCGTAAAAGAGAGAGGTTCAAGGTTTTTGAGGTTGGACCGAGGTCGAACCGTGATGACGTCATAATTAATTTAATAATTATTTAAATATAAATAATTATATTAAATTAATATAAATATAAAAATTAACTAAAATAATTAAATTAAATATAAAAATTTATCTTTCAAATGTATTTTTTTATATCATAACTTTCACAAAACAAATAAAAAATATCAAATACTAAGCAAAGGTAGATATGATATTCTTTATTTATTTATATGTTGATTAGTTATACTTGTGATAGCAATAATAATATACTAAATAGGACACTTATATTATATTAAATAAAATAAAATTTTAAATTAATTAATAGTTTTAAGTTAAAATAATTATATACTCAAAAAAAGTAATTTTAGAATTATATAGTTTTATATTTTTTTTGACACAATTGTAAATTTGAATATATATCACTTACCTATAGACTACCAACTTTTTATTTCATCAGAATTTATAATAAAAAAAAAAAAAGGAACAAATTTCGGTATTAAATTTTTTCTTTAAAAAAATTGTAAATATTAACTAAGTTAGATTGTTGTCCCATCACGTTGGGAAGGTGAAAAATTTGAATGGCTGAAACGCTTCTACACTTCCCATATAATCAGTAATCACGTGGAGGTCTTTGGAATCACAAACAAAAAACAAAAGAATACAAAAAGAAAGAGAAGGAGAAAAAGAAGAGATTCCCCCACCTAACATCATCTCCTTTACCCAAGTCCTGGCATTCAAACTCTCTACTTTTGAGTTTTGAGTTTTTCACTTTTGACTCACATACTTTCTCTGCCGCAAGACTCTTTCTGCCACTTTCTTTGTGCTGCAAAATTGCAAATATGCGAAGGTTGAACTTTCATGAGTAATCTACCTCAGGCTCAAAGAATGATCGAAGCTCACCTTTGGGTTCTTACCTCTCTCTCTCTCTCTCTCTCTCTCTCTCTCTCTCTCTCATCACTTCATTCTTGTGGATTCTTGGGTTGTATTTGATGTTGTGATGTAGAATAGAATCTGTGAGACTCAAAACGTTTTTGTATGTAATGGTGAAAAATATCTGTAGGTTGAAGAAGGGAACGGAATTTATTACTTTTTTCTGCCGAAATTTGAAATGTTTTTCAGCAGTTGTATTTCTTTTTCTTTTGTTTTTCTGTGTTTTTTTTTTTTTTTTTTTTTTTTTTTTTAAGGTTCAGAGTTAAAGGGAAGCAGGGAACCGGGAAAATCGGTCTGATCACGGTTCTCAAAACTGTACGGTTGGACCGCGATTCAAACGGTTTCCTGCTTTTTTGGCATAGTCCGGTTGTTAAGGTTAAAAGAACCGTATTTATGAGCGGTTCACGGTTATTTCGGTCGGACCGTACGGTCCGGTCCGTGTTTAATATCCATAGAACTGTAGAAGTTTGCGACTATAATAGTTCAAATCGCCCACTGGCGGCTCCACATGCAAGCCAGGGCGGTCACAGACTCACAGGACTACCATGACTTTCACCTGGCTAGCTTGTAAAAAAATTTATATATATACTTGTAAAAAAATATATTATATGCTAAACTGACTTTTTATGACTACCCTAATAAAATGTTGAACACGATGGCTTGAGAATTACAAAATTTTGGGTTTAACAAAAATAAGAGAAATATTATATTCACAACATTTTTACAATAATTTCAAAACAAATTCAACGTAATAAGTTGTTACTAATTCCAATTTGACTCAAATACTGATATTATTTTTTTACTGACCAATAATAGTTTTTTACATAAAATTTATTGTAAAAATGTTGTGGACGTAGCATTAATTCAAAATTAATTTTCTCCTCCCCAAACATAATCCTTAATTCCTTTTATAAATTAAAAAAAATTATCTTAAATAACAACAATAAATATTAGAATAATGCTAGAAATACGAACTATTTTATAAAAATTTTTACAAACTGCTAATATGGTGAGATTTATTGGTAAATGAAAAATGCTATTAACCGTTGGTCTAGATAAAAGCCAATAAAAAGTTGACTACATTAGTAGTTTATAAAAATATTATAAAATAATTTGTGATCGTAACATTACTCTAAATATTAACTCAAATAACAACAAACATAAATCAAACAAAAAAAAACGACCAAACAATAACAAGTGACCACCTAAAAAAAATTACTAAAGCTGCCGCTGAAGTCTGAACTCGCCTAACTTTTTTTTTGGGAGGGGGGGGGAGTAGGGGTGAGAAGAAATCGCCTAAGATTTAATGATCTAATTGCATTAAATGGATATGATATTTTATATATTTGGACTGGCACTAGAAACGAATTAGATAAGCACGAAATACCTTTTATGGTATATATCACTGCTTTCCTTGAATTGATTGAGGATATATATGCATCCCAATCCCACTTTATCACTCTATAACAATTCTTTATCTTTGTTTGGTTTGTGTGTTGGAAATATGGACTGTCACCATGTTTTTTTTTTAAGAAATTTTAATTTATGGCGTTTGCTCATCATGTTTTTAGTTGATGGATGATAAACAAAATATATAATATCATTTCTTTCGGTTGTCATCATTATCATGTTATGCTATATATCTATAGCTTTTGATTGTAAAATATACACAATTAGCGCCACACATGGTTAACTATGAAACTAAGAACTTTGCAACCATATATGCCATTGCTTGCTTGGCTTATTCTTTATACTCTCACCTTCCAGTTGGATTTGCATTACATGCTTAGCAAGAAATGAGGATTTCGTGGAAGTCAATAAAATCAACTAAAATACCTATTCTTCTTTCTTTCTTTTTCTTTTTTAAAGAAGCAAAATACCCTTTCTCTATTTAAAAACGTAATTTAAATACATTATATTTATTTAAATATCTATAAAAGCTAATCTTTGTGAACCAAGCAAAAAAGAGATTAAAAATGTAACGATTATCTCATAGTTGTAATCATTAATAATATAAAATAAATAAATTAATTTCAAGAATTGAAATAAGAAAGATATTAAAGGCTTGTTAAATTTTATATATTAGAATTTATGGCAATAAGTGTTAATCTTTTTAGATACTTAAAGGTTACTTGTGAGCGATACATAAAGGTTACTTGTGAGCGTCAATTTTTAGCTCCAAATCTCATACATCATGATTAATTAATCTTTGTAGTTTTTTTTTTTTTAATGAATAATCTTCTGTTATAGTATTACATTATATTAATGAAATAATAAACAAGAGAATAAAGTCAAAAGTAACGATCATAACATGACAAGATTAAATCTTGATTCTGTTGAACATAAAAATAGACATATGTTTATACTTCTTTTATTAGACAAATACATTTATTTTTTTCTAAATTAAAATATGAACAAAGTTTAACTCCAAACCTGTTTAAAGCTACATTTTTCAACTCATTATATGGTGATTTATAAGACTATTCATGTTTGTTTTAAATAACTCACATGACTCATTAACAAACTCATGTGACTAAAATTATACATAAATTGCCTCTTCAATCACCAATAATGAGATGGAAAAAGATAACTCCAAATATGTTTGTAACAAACTTTTTCCTTAAAACAAAACTTTATACTAGTTCTTTTTTTAGCCAAATTTGCTAACTTTTACAGAGTCAATGCCTTTATTTGTATTTTAATTAATTACTAGATAAATTATTAAATCATCACAATTTGAAAGTCAAATTCCAATTCAACCTCATAACCCTTAGACCTCTTCCATTTTCGGTTTTTAAATGTTTTGATTTGAAATATATTGATTAATAGTACTATAGTTAATTTGTCTTAGTTTTGTTCTGGTCACAAGAGCACTAATATTTTTAATTATAAAATAATTCTGCTGGAGATAAATCATAACAAAACTCGTCATGCTTGAATTTTTTTTTTTTTTTTTTTTGTCCTCATAGGAATCCTACGAGTATGTATAAAACTATAGATGACAATATAAATCATAGAAAGATTCCCAAGAGCATGTATATAAAGTGAAAATTGGAGTAAGAATGGGATAGCATCGATGACTTCTTGACTAAAAATTAGAAGCGCCTGCATCCAACATAAGAGGCGCATTAATAACTGCAAATTTCATTTTAATAACCATTGGTAAATTGTTTTTACGTGTAATTAATTTAGAGTTTGTTAAGGTAAATTGCTTAAGTTTTATTTTTATTTTTTTCATATGTTGTTATCCCATAATCTCTCTCTCTCTCTCTCTCTCTCTCTCTCTCTCTCTCTCTCTCTCTCTCTCTCATGTTTATACCACTTGTTCAGTTTCTCCTTTTATTGCTTTAGTTTCATCTTCTACTGTCTTTGTAAGCAGTAGTGAGTTATTGACTATCTTTATATATTAGTAGCAATTATATTTCAGCACAACAAGACACGATTGATAGGAGTCTTCTTAACCTATGAATAAACGTATGTTTATACATTTGTTTATCCTACATTAAACTTTAAAACATTACTTAAAAGGCCAATAGCCAAGGGCTTGCATGCTAACCACTAGTCTAGCAGACCCTATTGTCACATTTATTGAATACCCTATTTTCTTGCTTGAATGTTATTCACTAATAATTATGTAAGAATGGGATCATTACTCTTACACTATGTTTCGAAGTTTGAAGGAAAATGAGAGTAGTGTCAAGGTAGGAAGGAAAGAAAAAGAGAAAAGAATATTGTTACCCATTCTTCTTATTTGGATGTCTTAAAAACTAAGTAGGGGGAAGGTAATAAATATCTTTCCCCTTTGTTAATTTGCAAGTTTATATAATTAGTTAATTACTACTTAATTAAACCTAATATTCAAATTTTATGTGGGTTTCAGTTAGTTCAAATAGTAAATTTTTTTTTTTTTTTTGAATAAGAGATTTATGACTCAAACTTTGCCTACACTAAAAACTGATTGATGTCTTAGTATGATGATTAAAAAAAAAAAAATCATCATGGAGCAAAAATCATAAGTTGAAATCCTATTGAATTTATCCACAAAAATAAAAATAAAAGCTAGGGGGAGGAACAGGGAAGGAAGTGATCATATAAATTGATAATTATGATCCATATTGCTAATTTTAGAAATAGATATAAATTGACATTATAAGGATAAATTTGACAACTTAAATAATTTTAATATCAATGGATCTCTCAGCTGAACCCTCCCTCCGAATTCCTCAAATTTATAGGAATTTTAAAATGGGGTTTGGAGGGGTAAGATACCGCTTCAAAGTTCAAACCCCTCCCTCATTAAAAAATTTCAAACAAGTTTCTTAATCTCTCTCTCTCTCTCTCACATCCAAACAAGTTATTAGAGTATTATAACGTTAAAGGCACATTTGGAATGGTGAATGGAGAATAAAATCTATTCATACATTTGTAAGTTGTAATATTAAAATAAAACTTAAGATTTATACTTAAGAAATATCTTACTTATACCATTATTATTCCTAAAAAAAATAATTTTTTTTTTAATTTGAGAGAGATAGGTTATTTTTTAATATATAATTTTTTTATTTTTATAATTTTTAATGCATATAGAAAGTTTGTAAATTTGAAAATATATTAATTTTAAATTACACTTATTAAGGAATAGCTATAATAACTATTTTAATAATTAATAGTTATTTCTTATTTTAAATAATAGTTATTTATAAGGAATGACTATATATAATAAAAACATAACCAAGAAAATTATAGAATAGCTAAACCGTATGAATGGTTAATATATAGGGATACAAACTATTTTACAAAAAAATTAAAGAATAATGCTAGAGATACAAACTATTTTACAAAAAAATTTTACAAACTGTTGATATGGTGAGTGATTATTGATAATTAAAAAAGTAATATTAATGGTGAACCTAAATAAAAACAAATAAAAGTTTAGCCACATTAATATTTTGTAAAAATATTGTAAAATAGTTTGTAACTATTGCTTTATTCTTTTACAAAATCTATTACATTTACCAAACATACCTTAATTGTTGTAATGGATTAGTCTTTACGGTTTTAAAGAATCTATTATTCCTTTTAAACAAGTCAAACTCTTATTCACTAAAAATGAACTAAGCTTAAAGTGCTTGTTTTAGTCCTTCAATCAAATAAACACTCAAATTTGAAACTTGATAATTAACAAATCAAGCTTGATGAAAGTGCTGATTGGCTTATGTTTATGAACACTAATATTTTTTTTGTAAATTATTCCTTCCGTCCCAATTTGTTTGTCCTGTTTGAGAAGTCAAACTTTTTAAGGAAACATCATTTATTATCTTATATGCCTTATAAAAATGTATAAATTTTCAAAACTACCTTTAAGTAAATTTATCATCTTTTTTAAAAAAGAATTATTCTTAATGAGGCAACTAAAAATATGTCCCAATTAGATAGATTTTTTAAAATATTTGTTAGTTTTCTTTTCAAATAGTTTTGAAAATAAAGTAGAGGTATAATAGGAACATTAGTAAATTAATGACTTCTATTTTTAGAAATATGATAATATTTTGGGACATGCATCTTTTATTTATCTATATATAAATATATATATATATATATATGAAAAATTTTACTATCAAAGTTTAATTAATAGATAAATAAAATTTTTTTTGAAAGGAATAAATAAATAAATTTGTGGTATAGAGTTTGGTGGCTAATGTACACGAAAATAATCAGAATATAAGTTTTTAAAGTAAAAATTATAATATGTTAACTTAATATAGTTCATAACAGTGATGGAGCCACTCTTGGACCATGGGGGGCAATAGCCCCCCCCCCCCCCCCCCTCCTAATTTTTTAATTTTATTTAAATTCTTAGTTCATATGTAGGTATTACTTTTAGCAATCTAGTTTTATAAAATTATACTTTTGTCTTCCTTAACAATATCATTAATTCTTTTGAGAGTAATGCTATGGTTACAAACTTTTCCAAAATATTTGTACAAACTGTTATGGTAGCAAATTCTTATTAGTTCGTATCTAGAATTACTATTTACATAACTTTTTTTACATAACAATAGTCACTAACCACATTAGCCATTTATAAAAATGTTTGTAACTCTTGAATCTTCATCATGTTAAAGGCTATAAAAATTTATAGATTTAAAATTTAAAACAAAATATACAAGCCTAAAAATTGCAAATAGAAAAAATAAATTTTTTTTTTTAAATTAAGCTTAATCAACCAATTTTATTCAAAACAAACAACTTGACCCTTTAAAAATTTTGAAACAAACTAATTTTGTTCTTACCTAGCAGTACGCATCAAAAACACTAAAAAAAACCCTCGTAGCTAAACATTAGATCCAGAGATGAGAACCATAGCAGGCAATCAATAGAAAAGCTACTCCCCTAAATCCAAGTCCTGACTTCTTCCTTAGTTCAAAACAAGCATAGACTCGGGTAATGAGGTAGATATAGGGGTGGTTGTCCGTAACAATCAAGGTTTGGTTCTTGCTTCTCTGTTAGAAAAAATAACTCTCCCCTCTTCGGTAGACGATGTAGAAGCTATGGTAGATCTACATGAGAGCTATCACTTTTGCCCATGAGATTGATCTTTCATCCATCATTATTGAGGGAGATTCTGAAGTGGTTGTCAGAACTTAAGAAGTGAAGGTGAATATCCTTTATGGTCACCTACTTGCCTTTGAAAAGTCCCTAACAGGCCTTTAGCGGAAGTTCTAAGAAGTGAAGGTGAATCCTTTAATATTTGTTTTTTTTTTTTTCTCCCCAAAAAAACAAATGAAAAGAAAACTAAGCTCGGTTTTTGCTCTTTAGTTTGAGTCCAACTAGAACTTGTATTAGAACTTCCTCTTTAAAATAAATAATAATAAAAAAAGTTCAACTTGAACTACAAGTAAAAATAAATGAACCAACCACGATAAGCACAACTTGTTTAGTTCTGACATTATTTAAATGAGTTAATTAATGCTAGATATTAATTCTTGATTGACTCTGAAAAATATTGTCTTCAATTTAGCAGATTCAAACTCAACTAAAACTTTGGCAAAGTTATGAAGGCGTAATTAGAAGGTAATTCATTAATTCTTTCTCTGTTCATTCTTTTTTTTTTTTTAATTATTTTTTGCAAATTACATTTTAAATTCTATATATACTTTAAGAATGATTGCATATATATAAGAACTTGTGACTTCTGGATTTATGGCACATGACATGTCCTTCAAGTTTATTGAGTCAACCACTCAATGAAGTATGCATCGAATGATTTCAAATTAAAGCATATAGTTTCAAATTTGTCGGATTTAATCCTAATACTTAAGACAATTACAAATTAAGTCCTATATTCGTCAGTTTCAAATTGGAGTAGTTTTTAAATTGTATCAATTTAAACCCTCAATTGTATCACTTTAAACCCAAAAAATATAAAGTTTAAATTAATGTGATTTTAAAAGTTTAGAGTTCGCTTAAAAATAAAAAAAACTATAAGACTGAATATGTAACCATCTTAAATTTTAGGCTTGAATTTGAAACTACAGGATTTAATTAGTTTGAAACCATCCCTTATATATAGAATTTAAAATTAATTTACTTTAATATTTTTTTCACCTAATAAAAATGAAAAAAAAAAGTAGCGGAATTGTGATTTTGTTTTTGTTTCCGTTTTAATTTTAGTTTAGTTCAACTTTTTTTCATTATGTGTGTGGTTTTCTCTATTTATCATTTTATCCACTTGATGAAAACCCGATAATAATCAACCAACGTCAAGTACATCATGACCTTATTAGAACATGCCTCATTTTTTTTTTTTCTAAAAAAATATTTTTAATAATTATGTTTTAGCATATTTCATTGTCCCAATCATAACTAACTACCATTTTGTTATTGAATGAATAATTGAAGAACTTCTACATGAAGATGATAATCCCCATCTTCCAACTATCATTACT
Organism: Castanopsis chinensis; assembly: GCA_032878915.1. Classification (NCBI taxonomy): domain Eukaryota; kingdom Viridiplantae; phylum Streptophyta; class Magnoliopsida; order Fagales; family Fagaceae; genus Castanopsis; species Castanopsis chinensis. The sequence continues at coordinate 49,798,265 of JAVQMG010000132.1, forward strand.
CATTAGATCTAAGACAATAGTAGTACAGTTACGCAATAAATTCATGCATGTATCCCTTGGTCGATATAGGATCTAAAAATCCATTGAATTTTGATGTATTTACCTAGGTTTTGGTAATTATGGCCTTTGAGAATACTTTAACTAGTATGTAACCCATGCTACCGCACGGGAATGGATATAATTTAATAAAACAATGGAAAAAAATATATTGCATTTTATTATTTAAGTGATACTATTAGTTTTGTTTTGTTTTTGTTTTTATTATTATTAATCATGAGTTTTGTCATATTTAAAAGACTTAGTTTATTCATATTAATAAATTTTAGCATTCTGTAATTTTTTAACAAATATTTTTATCATACAAAATTCTAAATAAAGAATGCTACATAGACATATATATATTCAAGTTTGATTCATAGACGGTACATATAGCTATAATTAAGTTGCTTTATCATAAACAATTTTTAACAAAATATTTTAATCAAGTAAATGTGAATCTCATAACATGCATCTCATAACAATATATAACAACAGAATAACGTGAATCTCATTTAAAAAAATTTAATCAATTAAAAGTCACTAAAATTATGAGCATAAAACGTAAAGACAAATAAATAGGATAAGTGCTAATTGTATATATGATCTGCAATATAGCTTGAGTTCATGTCTTCACCAATCGTATATAAGTCTGAGTTTTGATAAGTAAATATCTAAGAAAATTGTGGTTTAATCTTGAGAAGATTCTCATATTTAATAATTAAAAAAAAAAAAAAAACCATACATCCAAAGTCTACCTTTGCAGTAAACACTATATATCTCTTTAACACTCCAAAGAAAAAAAGAAAAAAAAAAAAAAAAAAAGAGCCCATCATCAATCCTATAAACCAAAAATTCTTGAGAGAAAGAGATTGAGAACATAGGACAAAAATAAATAGATCTAATGAAAATAAAGAGTGAGAGCTAGATTATAAACCCCATAAAACTTGCGAACAAAAAAAATAATAATAAAATAAAATCATATCTAATTAACAATTACCTTGCATATAAAGCCTGCCTTTGTACAGGAGATATATAATTGATCTGCAAAACAGAGGGAGAGAAAGAGAGATTAGATTGAATTTTACAGAGATGGAATGAAACCAAAAAAAAAAAAAATCTTGATAAAATAGATTTAGTAGAGAAGTAGAAATTGAATTTTGCAGAGGGAGAGAGAGAAAGAGAGAGGAGGTTCGGATGAATATGAGTAGTGGAGGCGTGTTTTTTTTTTTTTTTTTTTTGAGAAAAAATACATGAAATCAAAAAATTATAATAGGAATCAATGGAAAACCTCTTCTTATATAGGAAAGTTGTATTGGAGATGGAGAGATGAACCTTGAAATATGTAAATATAGGGAGATGAACCTTGAAACACGCAGGTATGATGAACCTTGAAATATGCAGACGTGGGGAGATGAACTTTGAAACACACAGGTGTGATGAACCTTGAAATACGTAGGTATGGGAAAAAAAAAAGAACACATCAAAATTACAATTGATCCACTTAAATTTAGACAAATGGAACCACATGAATCTTGACACATGGCACAAAATTAGGATTCTAATTTTGAATTGCAATTGGAGATTCTCTCTGCTTCACCTATTATATATATATATATATATATATATATATATATATATAGATTAGCTACGCCTCCATGATTATGTAACAACTATCTCGCACAAACATGTCAGTAACATAATATCCTTTAGTTCAAAAAAATAAAGCAATAAGCTTTTTTTCCTTTTTCTTTTTTCTTTTTTTGAGAAGAAAAATAAAGCAATAAGCTGATCACATGTTTTACTAATGTAGTTATGCAACCCTAACTATTGATTATAAATTCATCGGTTGAAAAAAAAACAGCCAAATTTTATTATAAAAAATGTGAAACTTTGTTCAAAGAATCCATGAGGATAAAATATATTTAGAAAATGATAGTCATTTTAGTGTAAACTAGTATGTAGTCTCGTGCATACGAACGGATACAATTAAAAATAATCACAATTATATGATTTAAATAATACATTTTTTCTAAAAGAGTTTCAATATATATAATATTAGCTTACACTTTTTTTCAATCATACATTTTTAAAATATGTAATGGTTTCTTATTTTATATATATATATATATATATATATATGATTTAAATTGGCTATACGCTCTTTGATTTTTGCACCCAGTAATTCATATGCCACAAAAATGAAAAACTTAGATGGACACGTGACATAAAATTGAACTCTAATTGAAAGCTAATTTAGAATCTAATTGAATTTAAACTCTTCCATTTTTATACTCAATAATTCACTTGGCATAAAATTTGAAATTAAATAGGACATGTAGTACAAAATTAATAATCCAATTAAAATCTAATTGAATTTTCTTTGAGCTTTGACTATTAATATATACTAACTTGTAACTCCATGCATATGCATGAATACACTTAAAGATATATAATGCAATACATAATATAATTCCTATATATATAATTTAAATACTATTGGTAGTCATTTTTATATTTTGTTGACTCTTTAAAAAAAATTTGTAAGGATATTATTAGGCATAAAATGTAAATTGTCCATGATTTTTTTTTTTAAATTATTGTGAAGCGCTTTTTGTTTACGATTCATTTATTCTAAGCTCTTTGATTTTTGTATTTAATAACTTACTTGAATGAATATTGATGATATGATCCCACATTTGATTCTAAAATTAAGAACTAAAACTCTTTAAGAATAAATAGAGTTTCTTTTAGCTTCACCTAAAATTAAAACTCTAATTTGAAATTCTAATTTTTCTCTCAGTTTCACCTATTATTATATAGATTGAAAATTAATTGTGATTAAAAAAGAAAGGGTTATAATCATTTGCTCTCAGAATGATTTTTTTTTTATACAAGATATAATTTCTACTCTATCCTAATTTAAGTGTATATGTATATGAAACTACTTCCTGGATATTTGAATTTCGGCCCTTCCCCCCCTCACATCCCACAAGCATTTATACTTGTAAAGTGACCACTGCACCAAGAGTATGTGGTGGTCTAAATGAATTTAATAATTAGTAGCTTTTGATATTCATTAATAAGTATATTATTATAGATTCTTTCTTGTCATGAATACCCAATAATCCTTGGACAACAATTTGGCATGTAATAAGATATTAGGCTTGACTGGATAGAAGTAATCAATATCTCATACTTTATTAATTATTGCCTATACCTTTTCACAATACAATAATAATAGCCATTCCCATAAATTTAATTTGGTTATTGTTAGATCATTGGTGTGCACAATTAATAATTTGAGAGGATAATTATTCACTTTGTCGTTTAGAGGCATATCTCCCTCTTTTTTTTTCTTTTTTCTTTATTTCTTTTTATTTTGATAGGAGGTATATCTCTTTTTTATATAGGGAGAATTTATGAGGTTAGAACCTCATACCGTCATACGTTTACTAAATAGAATTAGGAATGATTATAAATATATAATTTGAGAGGATAATTATTCGCTTTGTTCTTTTGATAGGAGGTATATCTCTTTATATTTAAGGAGAATTTATGAGGTTAGACCCTCATACAGTCATATGTTTACTAAATAGAATTAGGAATGATTATTAATATATAATTTCAGAGGATAATTATTTGCTTTGTTGATTAGAGGTATATCTCTCTTTCTTTCTTTTTCCTTTTGATAGGAGGCATATCTCTTTTTATTTAGGGAGAATGTAGACCCTCATACAATCATACGTTTACTAAATAGAATTAGGAATGATTATAAAAATATATATATATATATATATATATATAATTAGGTATTTTAAACAAAATTTATAGTTGAAACTTTAAATTGACTTGATTTTAAAATTTTTACACCTTTCACAACAACCTTTTAACCTATGCTTCCTCTTCTATATCCGTTAATTTCATTAAAATTTAAATGATGATGACATATAATGATGAAGTTGACTTGATTTTTAAAGTTTAAGGATTAAGACCATTTACGCCAGTGGCCTTGTAGCCGAATTGACACCTCCTCATGTACAAAGTGCTTGGGGTCTAGGGAAAAAGGGTTCAAGTTACAGGGTTAGCAGCATGTTGTAATTATTTCTTATTTCTCAAAAAGGATTAAGACCATTTACACCAGGCTTAGTGAAAATTAATTTAGTCAAATTTAGTTTTAAAGCTATTTTAACCAACTCATTCGTATATACCCCTACATCAGACCTAATATTTTATCTTTAAAATATTATTTTATTTATTATTTATTCTCTCTCTCTCTCTCTCTCTCTCTCTCTCTCTCTCTCTCTCTCTCTCTCTCTCTCTCTCTCTCTCTCTCTCTCTCTCTCTCTCTCTCTCTCTCTCTCTCTCTCTCTCTCTCTCTCTCTCTCTCTCTCTCTCTCAACGCTAAATTAAGCCTTCACAAAAACGACCCAAGTCTACAAGTCAACTATGTAATGTCAAGAGAGAGAGAGAGAGAGAGCTCCCATCAATCAATAATCTCTGATATTGATGTGAGCCAAACGAGAGCGAGAGCTACAAGTCAGAGAGAGAATTCGTCAAGAAGAGAGGAAACCGAAAATAAAATGGGTGTAAATTGGTTTGGTAATGAATAGTGTCTCAATAGTTGTATTGAGGACATTATTCATTTGTTAGTTATTAGGATTATTTTTTTAAGCTGATGCATGAGAGTTTGAGATGATTTTAACTATAATTTTGTTGAAAATTCGATGCAAGATGCAGAAATGTCAAGAAACTGAACACGTCTATTTGTAGAAAACAAGAAACAAAACCCGTTTGCTTTTGAAAATAACCTCAAATCCACGAGAGTTCCTTGAATTCACAAGGAGAAAGGGTCTAAAATCTACAAGAAAATAGAAAGATAAAAGTATAAATTTTATTAATTGAATAATTATTCAAAAAAACGTGTACAAATTTGGGGGCCTATTTAAAAGCTCTGTAAAACTTGATAGACAAGAAAATATTTTTTAAAATAACTCCTAATTAATACCTAACCATAACATAAACCAAATTTGATTTAAAAGTATTAAAAACACTTAAAAATAAGGAAATAAATCACCAAAACCTAAAATAACATTTTTTTACATAAAAATATCAAAATTAAATAATTAAAAAATTAAATTGTAAATTGTGTCCTACATCAAAATTAATGTGTTGAGCAAGCTGCAAATGCTCTACACTAACACAATAAATTGTCGAAGGACCAATTAAGCTTAACCCAATAATTGAATGATCGAATTATTATTATAGCTTCTTTCTTTTTCTTTTTATTATTATTATTTTTAAGTTACAAAGCAGGCTTAGTGAAAATTAATTCAGTTAAATTTAGTTTTAAAGCTTTTTTAACCTACTCATTTGTATATACCCCTACATCAGACCTAATATTTTATCTTTAAAATATTATTTTATTTATTATTTATTCTCTCTCTCTCTCTCTCTCTCTCTCTCTCTCTCTCTCTCTCTCTCTCTCTCTCTCTCTCTCTCTCTCTCTCTCTCTCTCTCTCTCTCTCTCTCAACGCGAAACCAAGCCTTCAAAAAAAAGACCCAAGTTTGCAAGTTAGCTATGTAATGTCGAGAGAGAGAGAGAGAGAGAGAGAGTTCCTATCAATCAATAATCTTTGATATTGATGTGAGCCAAACGAGAGCGAGAGCTACAAGTCAGAGAGAGAGTTTGTCAAGAAGAGAGAGACCCGAAAATAAAATGGGTGTAAGTTGGTTTGGTAATGAATAGTGTCTCAATAGTTGTATTGAGGACATTATTCATTTGTTAGTTATTAGGATAATTTTTTTAAGCTGATGCATGAGAGTTTGAGATGATTTTAATTGTAATTTTGTTGAAAAATCGATGCGGGATGCAAAAATGTCAAGAAACTGAACACATCTATTTGTAGAAAATAAGAAACAAAACGCGTTTGCTTTTGAAAATAACCTCAAATTCACGAGGGTTCCTTGAATTCACAAGGAGATAGGGTCTAGAATATACAAGAAAATAGAAAGATAAAAGTCTAAATTTTATTGATTGAATAATTATTCAAAAAAACGTGTACAAATTTGGGGTGTCTATTTAAGAGCTCTGTAAAACTTGACAAACAAGAAAATATTTTTTAAAATAACTCCTAATTAATACTTAACCATAATAGGAGCCAAATTTGATTTCAAAGTATTAAAAGTACTTAAAAACAAGGAAATAAATCACTTAAACCTAAAATAACATTTTGTTACATAAAAATATCAAAATTAAATAACTAAAAAATTAAATTGTAAATTGTGTCCTACATCAAAATTAATGTGTTGAGCAAGCTGCAAATGCTCTATACTGACACAATAAATTGTAGAAGGACCAATTAAGCTTAACCCAATAATTGAATGATCAAATTATTATTATAGCTTCTTTCTTTTTCTTTTTATTATTTTTTTTAAGTTATAAACCTAGATGTGGGTCTAGATATAGATATGCAATATTGTTCCTACTTCCTAACCAACTATTCCTTGAGATAGTTTTGCACTTTTATGTTAGATGTATAGATCTTTGACAATAGACAGTGATATGTTGCATGTGGAAAATACTTGCCTACCCTTTAATGGATCATACAAAGCTATGCACCGGCCAAGACAACAATGGTGTCATCAATGACACATTGGCTTTGGGTTTGGGCACAAAACAAAAAAGAGTGTGAGTGATACTGCATATTCATCATGAAGTTACCAAATTAAATAGCCAAACCAGATGGGTAATAAAATTTTTGAGAAAACTTGTTCTTCCATGCTTTGATGATGGGAAACAGCAATAAATAATATTACAGGGGAAGTAGTACTATTTTCTGAGAGAGCAAAATACTAAATTTAAGGTAAGTCGGTTTGTTATGTGAACCCGACCAAGGCCCCGGGTTAACCGCTGAGTTGTGAATTTAATGCAATGATTGACTCAGCCTAAACAAGTTAAACCTAAGGGCACACATTAAGCTTTCTATTTATGGTAAAAGTTTCTTGAAAATTGAAAAAGTTGTCATTACTTTTTCAATTCCCGAAAAAATTTTTTCCAAAAATGAATAATTATTGTGTGCCCTTAGGGCACACATTAGTAAAATCCTTTTAATAAATATACTATTGCTCTTATAAAATATTTTTCTCTCTTTTAAAAAAAAAACAAAAATGAAAAAACTAGTCTACAATTAACCAGCTAATATTAAAAGAACCCAGTTTAAATCTTGACTTTTAATAACCTAAAGAAACCCAAGGAGGCTTGTGTTGACTCCAATCATTGTCAAATTTAAAATTGGGTTTTCTTTAAAATTAAATTACCCAACCAATAAGAAAATGGAAGAGGTGGGATTTGGGGGAGAAAAAAAAATTCAAATAATCTCAAAAATATTGGTACAGTTCTTGAAGTTCGCAAATGTGGGGTCCCATAAGAAAAACCAACAAACAATGTGATACACAGTAGTACACTCTAACCACTTTTAGCACCGAATTTGGCACTGTATCCCAACGTCTTATCTTAAATATTAAATAGTGATAATTTCGTGAATTAAATTTGAGTCGGTAGCAATATTAAAACCTTTCACAGGCTAAAATAATAAGATCATTTCTTTTAAAATTTCAAACCATGAATTTTATTTATTTATTTAAAGCATTTACACATCTTTTTATTTATTTATTTATTTTAAGCCTTTAAAACTTGGTGTTTCACCTAATCAATTAATTTTGATTTTCTGACAATCACTTTATCACTTTAAGCAGGCTCCAAATGGAGTTTTCCCGGTGTATCTTTTATGTTCAATAGTTGTCAAATTGATTCAAGAAGAACAAGGCCAGTATAGTTTAATCATTGATTTTTCATCCTCTTTGTTCTATTACAGTCTAAAATAATGAAAATGAATAATTGAGATAACAACAGGTTTCAAATTAAAACAAATTTCTAAATTTAACACTTTAATCTGTAAAATTAAGAATTTGAGATCAATTTTGAAACGAACAATTTAATAAGTAGACTTTATTATAAATTTTTTTTTTTTTAAATTACTCATAAACTCTATATATTTCACGTAATCCCCTAAAAGAAAAGTGGATGATTCATCAATTAAAAGCATTGATTCTGTTAGCAAAAAGCATTCATTTTAATTTGGGACACACGATATCTTGTTGGCCAATTGAAAAGAAAACCACGCAAGGAGTAGCAAATAAAAAATAAAAGGAAATATAAGTAAAAGTGAAGGCATGAATGGGGTGAGTCTATGGCCACATATTATGGACCTACCTAAGATATATGGATTTAATTGTGGACATGACTTCCATTCACTTCATGTTTCTTGTGATGCACTCCATCCATCCAATTAATTCACATCCTCGATGTCATGCACAATGCGTATACATCGAAATCCCCCGTGTATAAACTAATCTCTATATTTTTCTATACAATCTTTTAGTAATTCTTTCATGCATGCTCGGTTTGACTTTTTACATTTCGTTCATTTTTCTATTAACCATATATAACTTCTTCTTCCAAAAAAAAAAATTAAAAAATAAAATAAAGGGTTTAGCTACTTGTACATTTTTAACTGAATATGTCCTTTTGTTTTAAATATAAAATAACAAGTAATAATGAGTTTTAATCCTCATTTTTTATTTAGTCAGAAGGTGATGTGGCAGTCTCTCATTAAAAAATGTATCATCACAAATCATTTAAAAATTCTTTCAAATATTTATTTTTTAAAATTGTGAAAAAAATTCTATTGTATTCGATAACGAAAATTGTACAAGGATTCCTCTTATATTTGAAAACATATATGCGGCTCCACATTGATGCTAGGGTGGTCACAGGACTACCTTGACTTGGAAAAAAAAATTATATATAAATTTTAAAATTTTATGATGTTCTTTATCTTTTAAACAATTTATGACCACTCCAAAAAATTTTTGAGCCCAACATAATTAAACTTTGGGCAAAGTTAAGCATCAAACTTGGTTATAGATTAAGGATACAACTCCACTTAATATTTTTTTTTTATTGGATGTGAATTTTCACACTTACATTTTCTTCATATATCGTTCATGCTTGCAAAATTTTAATAAGATAAAAAATTAACAGTTATGTCATCAATCAAATGTTTAAATTTTGAGTTTTTGTAGTCTAAAATTATACATAAAAAATAAGTTTATGGATCAAATAATAATTAACATTCAATTGGCATGAAATTTCACGTATTTTAAAAACATAAAGAACATATAATTCAATTGTTATATTATCAAAATATATAACCATGTTAATTTGTTTAATGAGAGTTGTAGCCTTAGGCTACAACTAAATTTGTTGTTAAATTTTGTCCTTAGATTTTGGTCTCCTTAACAATATATTAAGCCCTTACCAAAAAAAAAAAAAGTCCAATAAAATTTTTATTAAACTAAAATTTTGAAAGAAAAGATGATGAAACTATTATGCAACATTTTCAAAATAAGAAAACTCATGAAATGAAATTGTAAGACTTTATATATTTACATATATATATATATTTGTCAATATATGAATTTCTCTTTTTATTAGATTTTTTTTTTATAATTTAATTTTCATAATGATCACTCTAAAAAAAATTATAAAGCCACCACTGAAGACAAATGAGTATGGTATAAGTATAGGTAAAGTACAAGTAATCGAGTAACCGACAAATAAACTAAATGGATCAGAATCCAAAAGGCTTATACACTAAAAATATTAATAAAGCCACACTAATCATACTTATGGTCAAGTCAGTTTATAAATATTTTATAAAAAAAAAAACTAAAATTTAAATAGTCTTAGGCCTTTCTATTGCTTAACTGCCAAAAGCTAATAAGCAATGAGTCTTGCAATCAAGTAGTTTTCAAATTTTCCACAACTCTTTTAACATATATGTTAAAATCATCAATTTGAGTCAACCATTCTTACATAATTAACAACAAGAAAAAAATGTATTAAAACAAAAATCCCAAAACCCCACTTACCAGTTTCCAGACTTTCATGAACTTAAGACAACTTTCTAGGGAGGAAATTGGACATTGGGTATTTTAACGTCCAAGGCCCGGCAACTTCTCTTTCCACCATTTACGGATTGAGAGAGACAAAGAAGAATTAGAATTTACCAGTTTAATAAAAAATTAAAATAAAATTAAAATAAAAAGGTCAACAAATCCTCATATATTTTTTAATCCAAAAATAAATAAAAATCTTCATCTTTTTTTGCCTATTTAACTTCATGACTACTCAACCATTTCCCTTCCCCCTTCCCTTCTCTTCTCTCTCTCTCTCTCGCAAAAAAAAGAGCTTTTGCTTAGCTTTTTCCTTCACCAAACATATTCCCTTCTTGTTTCTCTTTCATTCTCACCCAACTCAGCCCCCCATTTAGTTCACATGGGGTCATATTGAACCACATTCAATCATTACAAAATTTGCAACCTCTCTTTGCCAAACCATCTTGCTTTTTATTAAGACCAACAAAGAGGAAGAAAAAGGAAGCACAAAAAAAGAGGAACCCAAAAACTTTAATCAACTTAGTCCTTTTAACTAGTTAGTGAAATCATCAATTAAGTGTCAACATGGAGAACGATTTTTTTCTAAACCCAGCACTGCATTTTGAACCACCATCAGCTTCAATAATGCCCACTTGGCACTCTCTTTCAGCGGCCATGGAAATTCAAATTCATGGGACTGAGCAATCCCAAGATTGCTTTTTTAGTCCCAACACAGATCAAAGTGTCCACTTTGATTCAGCCTTGAGTTCAATGGTGTCTTCACCTGCAGCATCAACTAACAATGTTTCTAATGACAGTTTTGTGATCAGGGAGTTGATAGGAAAGCTGGGAAACATTGGAAATAGCAGTGCCAACAATTCATGCTATAGCACTCCTTTGAATTCTCCTCCTAAGCAGCTAAACTTGCCTATGACTGATCATTTGGTAAAGGAGAACTTACCCAGTTTGGGAAAGTCTATGCCTTTGAATTCTAGTGTGGCAGAGTTCTCTGCTGACCCAGGATTTGCTGAGAGAGCTGCAAGGTTTTCACGCTTTGGAAGCAGGAGTTTCAATGGTAGAACAGGCCAATTGGGACTAAACAACGCTGAATTCCAGAAGAAGCCAAATATTTTGATGGCAAATGGGAATCAGAATCTCCCCAGAGTTTCTAGTAGTCCTTCTCTCAAAGCACATGGATCTCAAATGGGTGCCCAGGAAAACAAGAATTCTTCTCCATTGCAGGATTCGCAGGAGGAATCCACCATTTCTGAGCAAAACCCAAATGGGGATTCCAATTCCAGGAAAAGAAAAGCAGCTTCCAGGGGGAAAAAGGAGCCTCCATCATCATCACCGTCTGCCAATGCTACAAAGGTATAGACTTGTAAGTCAATTCTATCCATTTTTACCATTTTGATTTGGTTGAGCATTTATTGAATTCAGTTTTACTTTGCTTCCAGGTGGGTGAAGCTAATAATAACTCGAAAGCAAAAAGAAGCAAGCCTAATGAGGATAATGGAAATGGAAATGACCCTGTTAAAGCAGAGGACGAAACCCAAAAAAGTAGTGCAAACAAGACTAACGCAAAACCTCCTGAGCCTCCCAAGGACTACATTCATGTTAGAGCAAGAAGGGGTCAGGCTACTGACAGCCATAGTCTCGCCGAAAGAGTAAGAATTATGTCTCAATTCTCTCCAATTTGACATTGCATTTTCATGTTTTGGATGCGAAATTATCAATTATCCCAAAATCTTAAACTATTAGAAAATTGTGAATTTAATCATTATTTTAACATTCGATAGGTCCGAAGAGAGAAGATTAGCGAAAGGATGAAGCTTCTACAAGATCTTGTACCTGGTTGCAATAAGGTGTGAGAAAGTTTAGAATTTGAATGGATAGGATTTTAGGTACACGAACATGTCAACTAATATAGCCTATGATTTTGCATTTCAGGTCACCGGAAAAGCACTTATGCTTGATGAAATTATAAACTATGTGCAGTCGTTGCAACGTCAAGTCGAGGTAAAGTAATGTCTGGTCAATTAACAATTTGTGATTTTGTTTGAAAAAATTCAATTTTCCTTGCTAATTGGGTATGGAACTATTGTTGCAGTTCCTTTCCATGAAATTGGCTTCTGTCAATACCAGAATGGATGCCAGCATGGATAGTCTATTTTCCAAAGATGTAAGTTTGTTCTCTTTTTAAGGCAAAGGCTTTTTCTATTTTCTACATTCCAATTTTCCTCAAGTGGAATTTCTGGCATCTTTTTTTTAGATATTTCAATCGAACAACAATTTGCCACACCCAATATTCCCATTAGATTCCTCGGCATCAGCTTTTTATGGTCAGCAACCCCAGCAAAATCCAGCACTACATAGCAACATATCTAACGGGACAGTGACCCAATGCTCTGTGGACCCAATTGACACTGCACTATGCCAAAGTCTAAGCATGCAATTACTTCCACTCAATGGTTTTAGTGAGAGTGTTGCTCAAGTAAGCAAAATTTTGACATTTTCCTCAACAATAATGGTCTTCAAAATTCAAATAAATCAATTTATTTATTAAAGTCATTTCTTGTCTAACTTTTCAACAAATAAACTTGCGAAATAGTGCACACGGACGTCTAACCCCCTTTTGTTCGATTATTTTCAGTTTCCAAATTTTGGTGAAGATGATCTGCAGACCATTGTTCAAATGGGTTTGGGTCAAAATCCTAGCAGGGAAACAGCATTGCAGCCCCAAAGCTTCCATGGTAAGGAAATGAGGGAATCAAAAGTTTTCCTTTGAAAGTGATTCACACCCACAAAAATGTGATCCATGATAAGAATTCTTATCATGCAGGCTCAAATCAAGTACCACACATGAAGGTTGAGCAGTGATTGATTTGCACCCCTCATCAATTCAAGGCCCCGATGCAAAGAGAGGCTGCTGTATATACAAGAGATTAATTTGGCCCATTACATGAACCACTAAGCCATTCATCTTTAGGTCTAATGAAGTGGACAATTTTTTCTTTTTCATTTTATTTTTATTTTTCCTTTTCAATGTGATTTTGTTGTCTAATTTTTTTTTTTTTTTTGGGGGGGGAGTTATTTTTGTATCCACTATCCACTGTCTTTTGGTGCAAAAAGTCTATCTGCACCGCATGTAATATAACAATTACAGTGCTAATTAATAGAAGAGTTTTCTATTCTACAAGCTTTCACTATCCTTCCAGTTAGATATTTTGTCCTACATATCAATTGTACAGGAAAATTTGGCAACCATCTTTATCATTTATATTTGTGTCATGTCAATTGCACACTGTTAATTGTTAAATCATGTAATCTAGTAGATATGATTCTCATTTGTGTTGTAACCAGCTGTATAAGTGGGGCTCTGCACTCAAATAAAAAGTCTATATTTGAATGATTAGGACATTTGGTTATCTTGAGCTGGGGTCAACCATAATTTCTGCCATATTTTGGGCTCCTGTAATTTTCATTATTAACCAAATACAGAAGCTTCTGTTCCCTTTTTTACAGGGCAGAACATAAAATCAATCAAGCAAAGGTTAGAAGTTATAACCACTCCTTTAAACAAAAAAAAGTTAAAATTCTTTTATAATACAAAAGAGCATAATAGGGAATCCCAGGTTGTCAAGTGGTGAGATTCTGACTAGGCCCAATGAATCAAAAGAACTTTTTAATCTTTACCTACTTTTAACATATACATATATATATATATATATATATATTTGTGAATGGAGAAAAGGGATTGTAGTGGAGTTCAGGTTTGTAAAGATACCCTTAAAAATTAATAAATATACCAATCTTTTTATGAGGGGCTGTTAGTTGAAAATCCAGTTTATGGGGTTCAGCAAAAGATTTCTGCACTGCAGGCTTAAACAGTATTATATTCAGGGGTCTATTATTGTTCTGAAGATTAATGTAATTTAATTACTAGAAAGATGCTTTGAATGTGGTGCAATGTACAGAACAGTTAAATAAAATAATAAAATAATAAAATTATTTAATCAATATACATCTGTTGCAGTTTACCAAAAACAAAAATAAAATAATTTATAATAGAGTAACAACAATAAGAAAAAAATTTTAAAATTTTTAAAGATAGTAATGGATGCTCATGTGACAGTTTTGTCTCCGAAAAGTTTAGAAAGGTCCAATCATATTGCTACGTGTCTAGGGATTGTTATTTTGTTGTATATTATTTTTTTGCTGTTTAATTCATGCCTTGGTGGCCTTTTCTGAATTGATACTTCCTTAAGATTTTTTCTGAAAAACTTGGTGGTTGGTCGGAAAAACTTAACCTTGCAAGTACAAGCCAGACCAGGCTTTGCTGTTTTCAATTGTCTTTTTTTTTTTTTTTCTTTTGCTGAATTTTCTGTTTTCAACTGTTTTAAATCATTTTTAAAACATGCAAATTCAACATTATTCTAATATGCTCACCCTTTCTTGAGCTTGTTTTTGTTTGACACAACTTTTAGAATTGAATTCTTGAAGAATTTCCTTTCTGTGCAACCTATGAATCATTTTTTCAGCAGGTAAACATATATATGATATTCATCTAGGCATAACTCAATTCATTTTACCCTAGTAAATCTTGTTTAAATGTTAAATGAACAATTGAGAAAAAGGCTTTTTTAATGGGAGCACTTATGCATTCGTCAAGTGTTAAACTTATGGTTAAGTGATTAAATTCACCATTTCTTAAAAGCTTAAACTTTTGGGACAATCGGTAATTTAAAATAGTATCAGAGCAAGAGATCTTAAGTTCAATCCCTGATTTTACTTTACCTCCTATTTAAAATATTAAATTCCCACTTGTTGGGCTCTCACTTATTAAGGGGAAGTTTAGGCCCTCAAGTGAGGGGAAGTGTTAGACTTATGGTTAAGTAATTAAATTCACAATTTCTTAGAAGTTTAAGCTTTTAGGATAATTGGTAAAAGTGATTAAATTCACAATTTTCTAGTTTAAGCTTTTGGAGCAATCGGTAATTTAACACTAAAGACGTTTAAAAAATGTCCAATTTCCATTAGGATATAGGAAAAACTAATAAACAAATGCTCTTTAAATTGAAAGTATTTCTATTAAAAAAAAAAAAAAAAACCAATGGATTGCATTATAAAATCCAACCTTAAAACACCCGTTAATTGGATCCTTCACTTGATCTAGTAACTTCTGGAATAGAAATAAGTTTGAGCTTTGTAGCGGTGACTTCTTACTAATTGCATAGCTTTCCACCCATCGTTTGAGGGGGGAAAAAATAGTAAAAGTGGTGAGAAGGAATCTACTCAAGCCAAAACTCTATGATGTTGCATTAGATTTTCTAGTTTGCATTTCATCCGTGGACTTCTGAATTTTTGCCAGTTGCCACAATAATTGTTGGACTAGGGTCAGTTTGATACCAAATTCTGAGTTTTTTGTTTTTTATTGAAAGTTCCAGTTAAGGAATGCCGTTTGGTAGCAAAATTACCCCGATTCCAACAATTATGGTGGCAACTAGCAAAAGTTCAGAAGTCCACAGATGAAATGCCAACTTTAAAGTCCAATGTAGCATCACAGATTTTTGGCTTTTACAGACTCCTTCTCACTATGCTTCTACTATTATTTTTCTTTCTCAAATGATGGAAGGGAAACTAAACAATTAGTAAAGTCACTACTGCAAAGTTTCACACTTACTTTCTCAAAACTATATACAAAGTGAAAATGTAGATCGGTTAACATCTTCCATAGCTATGAGTAAGACATGAATCTTCTTATTAAGCTACTTAGAGTAGGGAATTTGCAGGTCAATTGTCACAATCAAATCCTGAAATCCATGTTCTTGATTGAACATAAAAAGCTTCGAGTCTCCGCGAATTTCCCACCAAACGATAAGAATATAAGACCCTACCATTAAAGAATGTTGGGACAGATTTAAAGGACACAGTGGTTGTTTTGAGGGCACTACTATAATGATCACTAAGATAGGTGTCTCTGATTGAGTAATATTTCACTATTTTATCACACATTTTCATTTGGGTCTTTTTCTTTTTTACCTTAGGAAGAAGCTATGAAAGTTTCTAGGATTTCAACTTTGGTTGGTGTTTTCCTTTGTAAGGGAGAAAACACAGGCTGTGTTGAGGACCATCATTCGTTTCACCAACCATGAATTATTTCAAGCACTCCAACTGTAAACCTGTTATAGTTTTTCTGCATTTCAAAGTTTCTCACAATCAAACACCAAAACTTTAATTTTTTTTTTCCCACCAAGGAAATTTTGCTAGGAAAGTAACTAGTTGCATCACAATCTTACCTGTTATCCAAATTGGATTTGTGGAAAGGTTTTTTTCTTTCTTTCAACATTTTCAAGTCATGTACGAGTCATACAAAATCAAAGGAACAAATTGGTTTCCAGATATGAGCTCAACATATAATTAAGACGCGTTCCTCTGGGCCCCACCTGCCTAGAGGACCTTCTGAGTCCTTTGATTTGAGTAAGTTTTCCATCGTGTTGAAGACTTGAAGTAAGCCCCTCGTGGTCAAATATGACATACAATGAACTTCACAACAAAGAACAAATTCTTGAACCAATTAAAAATAATAATAAAACTTTTCTTTATTTTTTAAATATAGGACTCTTCTACTAGCTGTTTCACAGTTGACACCAGGAAATTCCAACTCCTGCCTGGTTAAATATGTCAGATGGCTTATATTGTCAAAATTTCTAGAGTTTTTGACGCTTTAAGTATGTTTCATATGTCAGGAGTGAATAAAATCAAAAATCTTTTCTATAAGCGTGTCCACCGACTACACATTTTAGAATTGTTCAGTACATCTAATGGATTACACTCTCCTTTCATATAAATGTAGATCTCATATACGAAACTTACATATAGGGTCTACTTTTATGTGAGAGGAGTGTGTAGTACACTGAATACACTGAATAATTTCATTACATTTTTACACGAAAAATAAGGTAACACAAGTTGTTACTGACTACATTGATCACAAATTTTGGCTAATATTAAATTATTTCACTATAGAAAAAATTGTGGGTATAATCATACCAGTACTCACTTCAGAATATAAATTCTTAAGCAGTTTTCATGTCGCAACCTTTTTATTCCGAGTATAAAAAGCTTGTAATGTTGATTATTTCATGTGAATATCTGCGATGTAAACCGCGGTCAGAATATTTCATCACAAAGTATTTGGAATGAGGAAAGTCAGATAAATGAAAATTTTACTTAGATATAAGAACCCCAATACTTACATTGAACCTACCATCTTTGACATCGATCTTCATCATCAGCACACATCTACAATACGCTTTTTACATAGAAGTCTGATATGACACAAGGCATCGATAGAGGCTGATATAGGCTTTCAAGTAGGGGCAAAATTCAATGGCTAATTCACCAAACCAATGTAGCCCAAATGATTGAAATTTAGCTACTAATATGAATCATCAAATTAGCAATAGAACAGAATGATTAAACATTGATAATGAACCAGTATTATATGGAATAAAACAAGATCTTTTAAATGATATGTTAGATGCTTGGTCCCATATCATTCATAAGCCAACAGAGAGAGTATAGTTGACTTTAATTGGTGCATAATAGGCATTTTAAGTTGATGTTTGATTGTAATTAATTAACAATTAAGATAAATTATTAATTGGATTCAAACTTAAATCACCTACTCTAATACTAGGATCAATTACTGATTGTCTCAAAAACTTAAATTATTAAATTTAATCATTTGAATGATATCCATTACATCTTATACCGTTATAAAGTAGCAAAGTTATTCTTTTACTTTCCTATTTTATTTTTTAAATGCTACTAAATATTTTGAAAGCCTATCAACTTCATGTTGTGTATCACATGCAAACGTACAACTAAACATAAAACATGGTAATACACTTTGATGAGATGTAGAATGTACAAATTGTAGTACACCATTGCATGTGATACATTGAATGATTTCATGGAGTTGACCACATCGATACAAAGACTAGTCATCAATATTCATTTCAAAACAAAACTCCGCATGCAAAAAGGAAGTATTCCAAGATGGACTAGGCGTTTCTTTCAATCGTTCTCACTAACAGTAACATCCTCGGATGGTAGTACAAAAGTATTGCTGTTACTTACTGCAATAAAACCAAGCCATAAAGCAAAGGAAAAACCAAATATTAAGAGTGGTCAATAAAAGCACTTAGACATTCCATCTACACATATCACTAAATACAATGCTATTCATAAGCATTAGTCTAAATGAAAGCAATGTATTCCGAATTTACAAAGAAACAACAATTTTTCTAGCTAAAAAAGAAAAAAAAACATATTTTTCCAATTGCAACTAATTAGAATAAGGAATTCAAAGAAGTCAAATAGGTCTCAAATCATCATAGACCTACAATGAAATATAGGATCAATCAACATTTATCAAATTTGAAAAAGACCCAAAAAGAAATAGTTTGATATGCGTAGATGAATAAGCATATTATAATACTATATTATAAAATTGATAAACTTTTATTTTCCTTTGAACATACTTTTCATGGCTACAACTTGGTTCAAGTTCAATTTATTTTGTATCCCCATATTTAAAAAGTTACATTTCATCCCAGAAAAATTCAAAGTTTGTCCTTTCATTTATCTACAGTAAAAGAATTGTATACATGCTAGATAAAACACTGGTGTAGTATGTTAGAAAATTGAATTGGCCTAAAATAGAGTTAATGACAGATGGATAGAATGATGAAATTGATACCTTTTTAAATATTCGCAAGGGCAAAAATTATGGATCCATTCATAATAAAGTGATCAAATTTTAACCTACTATCAACTTATTGTAACCCTCTTCCTTTGTCTAGGCTTGGTACTGACTATGAACAAAAGAAAATAAAAAGTTGATTTTTAAACATTTTAAAGATGCGCAATTATTATTAATATATAATCATTTTTATATTTTATAAGTGTGGAGAATATAACAAGACGATATAATTTAACAATAAATTTGTCAAAAATTTTATCCAATAAAAAATATTATGTGGTGTAATACAGACAAAAATCATACCAAATGTAACTTAAACCTAACATATATTGAAATTCATCTTGTAGCCCATAGGTAGCTTAGGCTTCTACCATATTTTGAGACTTCAACATAAAATAATTAAAAAATCTACAAAATGGGTGAGAGGATTCAAAGCAAAAATTCTTCTCATTAAAAGAACCAAACAATGACACACTAAACTACAAGACTTTTAACATAAATAACATAAAACATCATTTTTAAACTGCTTCATAATGCGCAAATTCATTATTCCACTCTCTATCTTTTCAACTCCCAAAATTTTACTGCTAACTTGTCTCATCTCTTTCTCATACTAACTTCTCTTTATATTCAAGTTTTGAAACATTTTATTGGATCATTATGTTTCCTTAAACAATAAAAATTTCTCTCAATCCTTGCTTTTTCTTTGATGCGATTTTCAAAATGTGATCACAGTAGTGATATTGTAACAGAGGAGAAATCATGGGACTACATAAATAAATTAAACTTCCTGTAAATAATTTGAAGCAAAAGTGCGTTGGTATTCACCTAGTAAAAATACAGGTTGTATGATGCTGATATAATTCTTTGCATTCTCTGGCCAAGAAAGAAAAATGAAATTGTAGGCATTTCTTGCCATTATCAGGCATTACAAAGTGTCTGAAGTATAATAATATGGCATTTTCTCCTCTCACATTTATATGAACTTCACTTAAGACATTGATAATGAGGCAATAGTTACACGCTTGGTCTCATATCATTCGTAAGCCAAAGGCTGCATAGTCTACCAAAGTGTGCCCATCACATCTTGGGGTGCTCTGCATGACAACCACCGGGTGACTTAGATTTGATACTTCTCATACATATATGTTAGAATTCAATCGGTGCATAATAGAAGTTTTTTTTTTTTTAAGACATAATCTATTTGACTATTCTCTTAATCGTGTGTCCATTCCACATACACTAAGTTATTACAAGGAAACATCTCCTGAGAATGATCCTAAAATGTTAGCAAAAAAGTTTTGAACTAAGGATCTCGTAAATATCATGAGATGTTAGGAATCACTAAATCAACTTCTTATAATAAAATCCTAAGTTCCAATTTAAGGTCTCTTGTTCTTATCCATGATTAGTACTTGATTTCTCAAAACTTTAAGCTACTAAGAAACTATAAATTTAATCATCTAACTAATATTCTTACGGTTCACACTGATTACACAAGAACAAGTATATTCTTTGTCCTTCATTATTGTTTAAATGGTACGGAATATTCTGTTAGTCTGCTAACAAATAATGTTTTGTTACCACATTCATTGGCGTGCTACAACTACAAGTAAAACATGATTGATTAGTCCTAGAATCAATGGACACTGTAACCGACAATTATGAATACCTCTGGTAATAATTGTCCGGTCCTTTATAAAGTAGTGGGTAACGAAAATATATGGTTTAAAAGGCTGAAAGAAGCAAATTGACAAAAGATGACGAAATAAACCATTATTTTGAGCAAGATGGGATGGAGAATTGACCTGAAATTATTCAATACATTCGGTGAAGTATACCATTCTATGTGATTTTTATGTACACAATTCACATGTGGGGTTTATCTTTATACGAGAGGAGGACGTAATTTACCAAGTACGTTGAATAATTTTACAAACTTAACCATATCAATTTAGTGACGAGTCATCAGTGCAAAATGGCATTGTTCCAATTTTCCAAGATAAATTAGCTTTTTCATTCAGTCATTCTCACTAACAATAAGATCTTTATTACTAAAAAAATATTTTGTCATCAGATAAGATATTTGAAGTTCAATAATTGTCTATACCAAAAAGACAATTGGTGTCTTAATTTAATGATAAAGACTAAAGAGCAATTATAATGGAGCAAATGTCATTCATTTGAAATACTATTGTTTCTATCAAAAAGAAAAAAACCAGGAGATAATGCAAAAGCAAAGGATATACCATATATAAAAGTGGTCCATAATGGCACTTCAATACTCCCATCTACACATATCACAAACTTAAATGCTGTTCATAAGCATTAGTCCAAATAAAAGCAATGTTTTCCAAATTTACAAGGAAAGAACGTCATCCTTTTCCCATTGCAAGTTATAATTGAGGAATTCAAAACATCAAATAGGAAATATCACTTTGAATCGTAGAACTATAATGAAACATATGATCAATCAACACCTTATGAAAAATTTTAAAACAAAAAGACCCAGAAAAAAAAAAAATGGTTTGATCCTCATAGATTTTTTTTTTTAGAAGAGTTTGATCCTCATGGATGAATAAGCATATTACAATGCTATCTTATAAAATCTATATAAACTTTTTTTTATAGCATATACTTTTATTTTCCTTGAAATATACTTTCGTGCCTAAAACCTGGTGTTCAATTTTTTTTTTATTCCGAATATTTAAAAAGTTATAATTTCATCCTGAAATATTTGAAAATTCTTCCTTTCATTTTTCTTCAGTTGAAAATTTATTTGGTTTGAAAGAGGGATAATGACAGATGAACGGAAGGATGATATTGATACCTTTTAGATTTTTACTATTAACTTTAGCCATTCCATCACCTAGACTTGAAACTCATATTGCAGATTTGCAGCCATATATATTGAAATTCACGTTATAGGTAGATTATGCTTCCGTCATATGGCCTTTTCTTTCGAGGGATTGTGGAAAATAGAGCCTCACTATCTAACATTACACAGCTTTCTTTTTTAAAACCTTATTTAAAAAAAAAAAGGTTGTTCCTTTTTTAAAAATATAGCCTCAATATCTAACATTACACAGCTTTTTTTTTTTAAACCTTATAAAAAAAAAAAAAAAAAAGGTTGTTCCTTAATACCATTTATTATGTCCAAAAACAAAATTTCTTACAAGTAAGATGAAGAGAAATTACCACCGCGCACCCTTTGTGCGATGATCACTCTGTAAGTATCAATGCTTGTGAGGTGGGGGGGCAAAGACTGGGGTTCAAGTCTCCAGGAAGAAGTTTCACACACATATATACTTAGATTAGGCTAAAGTAGAAATTTTATTTTATATAAAAAAATATTTTAAAGATGAAGAGAAATTATTAAGTCCATTGGAGGATTGTTGCAGTGGTTCTTACCAATCCTCTCAACCAATAAAATGCTGCCACATATACAAGTGTTACACTGTCCAATGAGTTTTTTTTTTTTTTTTTTTTTTTTTTTTTTTTTTTTCCTTGTGCTAATTTATTCACATGCGTAAATGTGATTGGTTGGGAGTACCATTTCAGCAATTCTCTCGTTGGACCCAATAATTTCTCATTTCGTTGGTGTGATCACAATAGTGATCATATTGTAACAAAGGAAAAATCATAGGACTAAATTAAATAAATAAATAAATTGAAGTGAAAGTGCATTGGTAATCACCAATAGTACAGGTTATATGATGCTAATATAATTCTTTTGTGTTCTCTGGCCAAAAAAATAAAGATGAAATTGTAGTTATTTCTTGTAATATAGTATATACTATAATTATTGTCTTATAAAATCTACAAACCTTTATATATATTTCCTTGAAATATATTTTTGTGCCTAAAAACTTGGTTTAAGTTTTTTTTTTTTTTTTTTAATTTTAATTTCCTCATATATAAAGAATTTCGATTTCATCCTGAAAACTTTAAAAGATTGTCCTTTCATTTATCTGGGATTAAAAGAATTGCATACATGCCTTATAAAACACCGTTGTGGCATGCCAAAAAGCTTATGTGACCTTAAACAAAGTTGACGGATGAGTAATATTAATACCTTTTAAATTTTCAAAGAGTTATTAAATTTTAGCTAAGTCATCAACTTATTGCAACCCTCTTCTTTTACTTGGGCTTGAATTTCATGTTGTAGGTAACCTATGATTCTACCCTATTGCCTTTTCTTTTAAGGGATTGTGGAATATAGAGCCTCTTACACCACACAACTTGTTTTTAAACATTAAGGGTCCGTTTGGATACAGCTGAAAATTGAAAACTAAAAATACTATAGCAAAATTATTTTTAAATGTGTAAATAATACTGTGGGACCCATTTTTAATATTTTTTTTAATAAAGTAGTAGTGGGTCCCGTGAACAATACCTAAACAGTATGTGAATAGTGATGAATAGTGATGTGAACAGTGATGAATAGTGACATGAACAGCAAACTTCTGACAGACATCAACATCACATCTGGGGAAAAAAAGAAAAAAGAAGCAACTAAAAACGCAGACGTTGGGACGTAGCCGCTATCCAAACACTACCTAAAAATAAAAATGTTCCTTAATACCATCTATTATGTCCAAAAATAAAATCTTACAAGCAAGGCTAGGAGGATTTAAACCCAGATTCTCCTCATTGGAAAAAAAAAAATTAGATAATGGCATTATACAAGACTTTTGACATTAAACCTCATTTAGAGTCCTTCAAATGTGCCTAATTATTATCCAGCTCTATATCTTTTCAACCCCTAAATTTTTCTGCTTGTCTCATCTCTTTCTCAATATTTTCATTTTATCTTCCCCTCTTTATATTTAAGTTTTAAAACATTGTATTTAGTTCTTCTACTTACTTGAACAATAAAAATTTCTCCCAATCCTTGCCTTTCTTTGATGTGATCACAGTAGCGACATTGTAACAAAGGTAACATGGGACTACATAAATAACTGTGTAAATAATTTTGAAGCAAAAATGTGTTGGTCATCACTTGGTAATAACATAGGTTGTATAGATGCTATTATAATTCTTTGTAATCGTGGGGAGTCTGAGGAATGAGGAGGATAAGGAGTGGTATGTCCTTCACCAATTCATTTGTAAAGCGCCTTTGACCCGAGAAATTGATTTACCCAAGAAGAGGACGTGGAAGGTGCACAATGTCTCATAAGTGCCCGAGTGGGAGAAATAGCCTTCTAGGAGAGGGCAATGCGGGGGGAGGAAGCTTCCTGAAAGGGGATGCCTATCACCCCTGCATTGAATCCTTTGTAACAATCTTATCAGCTGCATTAATGAAAATGTGACCCCTGAGCAATGTCTTCACAGCTAGCAACACCTTCTACCAGAGCCTTAATGGGACAAGTATCAAAAGAAGATTCTTGAGGAGTACAGGTGTAGGGCCAAGATTCAAGGAAGGAGGATATATAAGAAGAAAGAAGCTCTACAAAGAAAGAGGGGGTTCTAATTTTTGGAGACCTAGATTAGGACTTGCATAAATTCTTGTATAAGAACTCATACTTGGACTTGTTCAGGGATTGCATTAATCTTAATTATTCTTTGAATCGTTCTCTATTCATATTTGCATCTTCGGCCTTAAACCTAAACTTAATTTAACTTACACTAGAATCGTTTTCCCACTCTCTATACAAATTTTGTTGTTTTGGGCTTAATTTTGAAGGAAAGGGCCTCACTATTCTCAGTGGGCTTGGGCCATCAATTTTCTAGTACTTACAATTGGCGCCATCTATGGAAAGTTTTGCTTGTGGTTTTATTAAGTCATGGCTAACCCAGAGCAGAACAGGGAGGAATTTGTTGGTTCTCAGCGGGAAGATCATTTTGTTAATTTGGAACAAAGGAGGGATAGGGAGTATCACACCCAGTGTTATGGTGGAAACACAACATACAGAGTGTACTAAAAGAAGTCATTCAAGGACTGGGAGTCGTGTTTCGCATGATCAAGAAATGTGGAATTTGAAGCTTGAGATTGATCATCTGCGTAAAAAGCTACGTCAAAGGGAACGTGACAGGAGAAATTCCACACCTCCATCAAGTGAAGGATCAAGGGAAAATAGGGATAAATCCTATCACCACAGATCCAAGATTGCTCCTGGTGAATCTTTTTCCACCTCCTCTCATTTGGATAAATTAGAGAGGCATAGGAACAAGCATGGAGAAAACTCATCTCATCAGAGCATGGGGAGTGATGCAATAAGCAAGGCACTTCGCCAAATTCCAAAGTCACCCTTTGTAAGAAGAATTGACAGAGCTAAACTTCCCCATTGCTTTATGTAACCTACGTTCACCATTTACAATGGAAGGATCAATCCTGTAGAGCATGTGAGCCATTCCAACCTGAGGATGGCTGTTTATTCTAGGAATGAGGCTCCTATGTGCAAAGTTTTCCCTTCTAACCTCAGGCTCGTGGCTATGCGATGGTTCAACGCGTTGGAGGAAGGCTCAATAGGATCCTTTGAGGAGTTTACTAAAGCGTTTGGAGCTAGATTTGTAACGTGCTATAAGGACTTTTAAGGTGGAGCTAAATTTGTAACGTGCTATAAGGACTTGTAGAGTTCCTAAACCCTTAGATTCTTTGCTGTCAATGGCAATAAAGGAGGAGGAAACTCTTAAGACCGACTTGGACAAACATTGGGAAACATTCAATGTAATAGATATGGATTTCGAAGATGTGCTATAAGGACTTTTAAGGTGGGGCTTCCAACGGCGCATGATTTGAGGAAGTCACTGACAATGAAACCTGCTCGTATTATACGTCAACTTATGGATTGCATTTATGAGAATAAATGGGTAGAGGACGATGAAACCCAAGGAAAGGACAAAGCAAAAGCCTTCCCTGAGAAGAGGGATCCTTAGGTAGGGGGATATAATAATAATCAACCTAGGAGGGATTTTTCCAATCAATCATCAGGAACAGGAGCTCAGATGGTCAACTCGGTGTTTAAGGAGCCTGTTTATCAAATCCTAAAGAAGATAAAGAATGAGCCGTACTTTAAATGGTGCAATAAAAGGGGTGAAGATCCATCCAAAAAAACCCAAAGCCTTTATTGCCACTACCATCAGGAGAAAGGACATAAATTGAGGATTGCACAACATTGCATGACCATCTGGGTCAGTTGGTGGAGGCAGGGAAGTTGAAGCAATTCTTACACCAGCCTACGGGGCAGTCAGGACAACCCAAGGCTAGGTATCAAAGAGATGGAATTCCTCGGCTAGCCCTGGGCACAATTAACGTGATTTTTACCACACTCAGAGGCGACGCTAGCTCCTACTCGGGAGTCATGTTTGTGGCTTCACACCTACACATGGGGGATAAAGCTCAAGTTTCTAAAAGGGTTAAAGTGGTGGCTGTGCCAACTTTGGGTTTCTTAGAGGAAGATAAGGAGGGAACATACAATGATGTCTTAGTGGTAACCCTTTAGATCGGTGGATATGATGTGAAGAGGGTCCTTATGGACTAAGGAAGTGGGGTAGAGATTATGTACCCGGATTTATATAAAGGATTAAATCTCAAGCCTGAGGATCTGGAAAAATATGATTCATTGTTGGTTGGCTTTGATGGAAGAATGTTAATCCCTCGTGGGATGATCAGACTACCTGTGCAAGTTGGGGATGAAGAGGTGCAAGTTGACTTCATCGTGGTAGAAGCCTATTCTCCCTATACCACTATTTTAGTGAGGCCTTAGATTCATGCTATGGGGGCAGTGTCGTCTACTTTACACTTGAAGGTCAAGTATCCCACGTAAGGACAAGTAGGGGAATTAGTGGGAAATCAAGCATTGGTTAGACAATGTTTGGTGGTTGCTGTTAGGCAAAACTCCATGGATCAAGCTCTAGTTGGGAATGAGCAAATCCCATAGCAAATAAATGGTCCCCAAAGTTGAACTTGGGACTGAGTCACAGGAACTATTATTCAAGGAGTTGGAAAATATTTTGATTAATTAGGACGAAGAGAGATACTTTCAGGCCGGGGCTCAATTACCCCCTTTAGAGAGAGCAGAACTAGTAAGATTTTTGAAAAACAACGTGGATGTGTTCGTCTAGAGTACTTATGATGCACCAAGGATTGACCCCAAGTTTATATGTCATCGGCTGAATGTAAATTCTAATGCTGTGCCAAGAAGATAACCACCCTAGCACTCCTCAAAAGAACATACTGAAGCGGTAAATGAGGAAGTGAATAAATTTAAGCAGGCTGGGGCAATCAAGGAAATCTTTTATCCTAAATGGTTGGCCAACATGGTAGTGGTGAAGAAGAAGAATGGGAAGTGGCGTGTGTGTGTAGATTTCACAGATCTGAATAAAGTTTGCTCAAAAGATCCCTTTTTTGTTCCTCAGATTGACCAGTTAGTGGATGCAATGATTGGGCATCCTTAGATGAGCTTCTTGGATGATTTACAGGGGTATCACCAGATACCTCTAGTATTGTCCGACCAAGAGAAGATTGCTTTTTAAATGCCCACGGGTAATTATCATTACCGAGTGATGCCTTTTGGCCTCAAAAATGCTGGATCTACATATCAAAGAGTGGTGACATGAATGTTCGAAGCACAGATCGGAAGGAATGTGGAGGCATATATTAATGATATGGTGGTAAAGAGCAAGCATGTCTCAGAACACTTGATAGAAATAGAAGAGGTGTTTTCGATGTTACAAGAACATAAGCTATGCTTGAACGCATCTAAGTGTTCTTTCGGCTCGGGAAAGTTCTTGGGCTACATGATTATGCACCAAGGAATAGAGGTTAATCTCGACCAAATTAAGGCCATTAAAAATTTACATCCTCCCCGAAACCCCAAAGAAGTGCAAAAGTTGACAGGGATGACAGCGGCATTAAACAAGTTCATTTCTCAGTTAGCAGATAAGTGTTGGTCCTTCTTCCATCTCCTTCATATATGGAAGAATTTTGAATGGACTGAGGAGTGTATATTAGCCTTTGAAAAGCTAAAGCAATACTTATCACATCCCCCTGTTCTCTCTCAACCTGAAAAAGATGAGGTGTTATATGCTTACTTAGCGGTCATGAATCATGCAATAAGCTTGGTTTTGGTTAGAAAGGAGAATGGAATGCAGAAACCTGTCTACTATGTTAGCAAGTCCTTGCATGAGGTCGAGACTTGCTATTTGCCCTTAGAAAAAACAGTATTGGCCATTATACATGCTACGAGGAAGCTCTCTCATTATTTCCAAGCGCATACTGTGGTTGTACTTACGCAACTCCTTGTACAGGCATTATTATGAAAGTATGACTACATGGATAGGATTGCTAAATGGGGAACCATGCTTGGGGCATTTGATGTTAAGTATATGCCCCGTACTGCTATAAAGGGGCAAGTTCTGGCAGATTTCACTGCAAGTTTACTAAGAATATTGCAAATAACAAGAAAGAAGGAATGGGTGTTTTGGTGGCCTCAGCCTCTACTATTGCAACCTAGGAAGTATACACGGATGGAGTAGCAAACCGAACAGGCTCTGGAGTAGGAATTGTGTTGGTAACCCCTGAGAAGATGATAGTGGAGAAATCCTTATGTTTAGGCTTCCTAGCTACAAATAACAAAGCTGAATATGAAACTTTGTTGGCTAGGATGCCAATGGTCAACAAGCTTGGGGGGAAGTTATAGAGATATACTCAGATTCACGCTTAGTTATTGGGCAAGTCAACAAAGAATTTGAGGCTAGAGATCAATGAATGCAAGGATATCTTATTAAGGTCAGGTGAGCTCAAGCTTACTTTAAAAGTTTCGTCTTAAGGTAAATCCCGCAAGGATAGAACTCCTATGCAGATTCATTGGCTATGTTGGCTACCTCTTCGGATCATGCCTACCTCGAGTAATAATTGTGGAAGATATGGTCGCTCCTAGCCATGATGATCAACTTTGGGTCGGAGTGCGTAGTATCTAGGTTAGGCCGAGCTGGATAGACCCCTTAGTTACATTCTTAAAGCGATGTCACCTACCTAAAGAAAGGAGTGAGGTTGAGAAGATATGTAGGAAGGCCCCACGTTATTGGCTGTCCAAGGAGCAAAAGTTGAATAAGCATTCCCACTCGGGACCATATCTTTTGTGCATTCATCCAAAGGTCGTGGAGCCCCTGTCGAAGGAGTTACATGAGGGAATCTATGGGAATCATACTGGAGGGATGTCTTTATCTCATAGAGCCCTCACCTAGGGATATTGGTGGCCAAGTATGCAAAAAGCTACCCAAGATTATGTTAAGAAGTGTGACCAATGTCAAAGATACGCCCCAAATATTCATCAACCTGGAAGGGTTTTGAATCCACTCTCTAGTCCTTGGCCGTTTGCCTAGTGGGGCTTGGACATAATGGGACTATGGGAAATCAAATATGGCTCCTCGTCAAGATAGACTACTTCACAAAATGGGTGGAGGCTGAACCTCTTTCTAATATTAGGGACGTAGATGCAAAGAGGTTTATTTGAAGAAATATTGTTACTAGATTTGGGGACCTCCACCCGCTTATCACAAACAATGGGTTCCAATTTAACAGCAAGGACTTTAGAAGGTATTGTGAGGAGTTAGGAATTAGAAATAGATATTCTACTCCTGATTATCCGCAAGGAAATGGGTAGGCCGAAGCAATTAATAAAGCCATAGTATCTAGGTTGAAGAAAAAGCTAGACAACGTAAAAGGGAGATAGGTAGATGAATTGCCCTATATATTGTGGACTTATCGTACCACACCCCAAAGATTAATACGATAGACTCCTTTTTCGATGACTTATGGATCTGAAGAGGTCATTCCTTTTGAGGCAGGGTTCCTGACCTTGAAGACTGACCAATTCAATGTTGAAGAGAATAACCATCTACTTTCAACTAGCTTAGAATTAATTGAGGAGATAAGAGAGGTAGTCATGGTTAAAATGGCGCATTATCAGCAAAAACTCAGGTGGGGGTATGACAAGAAAGTTAAGGCAAGGCCACTAGTGCCAAGAGACTTGGTTTTAAGAAAAGTTGTAGTAATGGCAAAGAATCCCTCGTGTGGAAAGCTGGGTCCAAATTGGGAAGGTTCGTATAGGATAATCTCGGTGGCAGGAATTGAGGCTTATTACTTAGAAGACTTGGGGGAGAATGTGATCTCATGCCTGTGGAATGTAAATAACCTACGATGTAATTATTATTAATAATATGAAGGTTTTTGTTCATTTCTTGTTCATTTACTTATTTTTTTAGTAGCAAGTTAAATCGTGATGATTTCCGGACAATTGTTTAAGTGTTAAACAGAACCTAGGTTTTGTTCGACTCTTTGGGTCACAGGCCTTGGATAAATTAACTCTTATGTAAAATTGTTTAGGTATTAAACAGAATCTCAGTCTTATTCGACTCCTCAGGTCATAGGCCGTGGGTAAATTAATTCTTTTGAAAAATTGTCTAAGTGTTAAACAAAACCTCTGTCTTGTTCGACTCCTCGAGTCCAGGCCTTGGGTAAATTAACTCTTATGAAAAACTGTCTAAATGTTAAACGGAACCTCGGTCTTGTTCAACTTCTTAGGTCACAGGCCTTAGGTAAATTAACTTTTATGTAAAATTGACTAAGTGTTAAACAAAACCTCGGTCTTGTTTGACTCATCAGGTCGCAAGTCTTGAATAAATTAACCTTTATGTAAAATCGTCTAAGTATTGGGTAAAACTATAATCTTAAATAATTCCTCAAGTCACCAGATTTAGTTAAATTCCCCTTTATTGACAGATTATTGTGTATGGCTCCATGGGTTTTAAGGCCTTAGACAAGTTTGTATCATGGAAACAGAAATCAAATACAAATTGGAAATAAGGCAAAAAGTAAATTTAATGTACTTGGTAATATCACATGCTAGAACTCATTGAATGTCATAAAAAGTACAAGTCCTTTTAGAACTCATTGCCTTACAAAATCATCCCATGTTCTAGAAGCTAAAGAGGCCTAGTTAGTTACATCTTTGGCTTTTTCTTTCTTCTTAATCTTTTGCTGTTCAACTTCAATAACCTCTTATGGTCTGAGTTCCACAACAGGAGATTGAGGTTGTTGTTCCTTTTCTTTCTTGGAAGAAATGACAAAAGTTGAAGTCTCATCGAGCTTGGGCGCTAAAGAGGTTGACCTTGGGCTGAGTGGAGTGCGAATAAGGCTAAGAGTAATGCGGAGGTGTTGAGGGTAATAAATCTTCTCTGCCTCCCTCAACTTAGAGTCCGCATTCACCCTCACAACATTAAAGTCACATTGAGCAATTTTTGTCATGCTGGCATCATAGATGGCCTGCTCAGCCTTTGCTTTCTCAGCATCTTTCTCTTCAAGCTGTCTATGCTATTGCTTGGTCTTTTCTATTGCTAAGGCCAATTGTGTTTCAGCCTTCTTTAAAGAAACTTGAGCCTCTTCGACCTGTTTCTTGAACCTTGCCAAGGCTGACTCAACATTCTTGCATGCCTTTTCCACCTCAATCAAATGAATAAGGTGTCTTTAAGTCTTTTCTCTAAGTCAGCGGGGGCCTTCTCAGATAGCTCCAACTTAGTTTCTACCTCATGGGTCTTGGATAGAGCATGATCCACCCATTCTTCAGCAACGAAAGATGCCTGCACAGCCTACAAAGACATGTATATTAGTACATGGATAGCAGTTTTGAATATATAAAGATAAGGAATTAAGTGCATACCTTGCTGAGGTCCCTCTTGAGTGATAGAAACACCTCATGCTTCCACAAGGGCTGGAGTTCATGCATGTCCTTGGGAAGAAGGAGGGCCTTCTCCAAACACTCAGACAGGATGTCAGACTTGCCCTTCTGAGGGTCTTGAAGGGTGGCATCATCCATAACCAGATCCCCCGAACTTAGTATGAAAGCTGGGTTCCACATTGTGGCCTTAAAGCGTCGCTCTCCCTTAGAACCTTTGAAGGACCCAATAGGCATGCCCTTTTTTTGTTGAGCCCTAGTGACTCTAGACTTCTTGGCAAGTGGTTGTTAGGTGGAGTGGGCTATTTCCCCCTCTTCAGGTGCTTTGAATCCCTTACCCCTCTTTCTTTTCTTTTAGGGGGCATCACAAGAGGGAGCACACGTAAGGGCAGGGGTTGGTGGTCAAGACACCATAAGAACAATGGGAGCATTGGCCCCAGGGTGGGCAATGAGTAAGGCCAACAAATCCGAGGTCTTCTCTTCTAGAATCATTCCTTCGGGAATGTTGGATGCTTCTTGACTAGTGCTCACAGAAGCAAAAGGCATACGACAATGAGTTAGAGCTAAGAGCTACTCTGTATCTTCTTGATAAAAAACTTCGAAGTCATTATCTAAGTCCTCTTTGGTTGGTTCGGGTGCACATTCCTCCTAGTCGTCATCAGAGGGGATAGGTTGCTCTTGGGAATAAAGTAACTTCGCTACAAGGGGGGTTGATAATTATGCGTCTTGAGTGCTGGACAGAAGAGCTTGCGTCAAAAATCCAAGAACAACTACGTCAATCAATGCTAGCCTAGGATCCTTTGCCCTGATCACATGCTTGGGATTCTGAAAGCGGTTATAGATGGGCTTGAATCCTAGGATCACATGTACTACCCAGAGCTGTCCATCTCGGTGAAGGAAGATCTCCGATTTAAGGATTCGGTTAAGACCTGCGAAGTTTAGCAAGCTCTTGGTTGGGGCTGTATGAAATTCTTCTGCAAGTGGAGGAAAAATATGTGTCACAAGCTAGTTTAGTCTTTTGTTATAAAAAAAAATAAAAAATAAAAAAAGAAGAAGAAGGAGAAAGGTTAGAAGAAAATGGATGCCCTAGGTTAATCTATAATCTGTGGGAACCCTACCTGGTTCCCTATCTTGGGTAGGACAATGTAACCCATCATGCTAGTCTCCCAAGACAATGAGAAAGTTTCCGTCCATGCTGTTAAGGACATATTTTATGTAGTTGGCTAATCCTTTGACAAAACGCACTTTACTTGTATTTGGATAGATCTAGGATGTGTTTAATACTTCAAAGAACATGTTGTTCAAGTCTAGTATTAAAGCCATGAAGATTGGACCAAGAAATAAGTGAAGAAAAAGTGTGTACTAAAGCTGGACACCTACGGATAGTTGCTGGACACCTGCAGATAGCTGCTGGACAGATAGCTATCTATCGAGATATCTATCGAGGTATCTATCGAGGTTTAATGAGGCTCGATAGCTTCCCGATCGATCAGGGTATCTATCGAGGTTACGGGAATTCAGATTTCCAGATCTGATTTTTGGGCCAGGCTTTTGTATTTGTGTAGGGTTTCTTTTCTCACAACCGTAGACATATATAAGGCTTATTTTATTTTAGAGGCCGTCACACAAGAGAATACAAGGAGAACATATGCAAAAGGTGACCGAAGCCTTATTCTCTCTGAAAGAAGCTACTGCGTTTTTGCGCCTTAGGGTTTTGTAACCAAGTGCTTCTTGATCTTCATTGTGTGTATGAAGTGAAGAACTTTGCAGCCGACATTCTTCTTCCTCAAGTTGGTGAGTGAGTCACGTACTAGGATTCGTGCAAAGGAGTGAGTCACGTACTGGGATCCGTGCATCAAAGGGTGGCGTTCATATATTGAAGAGTTCAGGGGTTCTGAAGCAGTAGAAGGTTTCTGCTGTGAGTTCATCTATGGGGATTGTAGAGTCTAGGGACAAAGGTTTTGTACTAGATCTGAAACTTCTCTTTACTATAGTGAATTGCTTTTCGGGAAGGTTTCATCCCAGGTTTTTACTGTGAAACTGGTTGGTTTCATTGGTTTTCCTGGGTCATCATATCTTGTCTTATTTATTTTTCCGCTGCACTTAGTTTTGACATGATATTGATGTTTGTTTGTTTGTTTTAACAAGTTTTATGCATAATAAATCTAATTAACAACTTGGGTTTAAAACTTGTTAATTCTGTCAACCGAGGTCTAAATTTCCCAACACATGCCCTTATTTGACTCAGGTTTACAAGAAATTAACCTAATAGAAGGGACCATACACTTGAAGTAGTAACCGGTATCTTTTCCTTTTTGGCAATTGTATACCTAGTTTACATCATTCCACATGATGTTAGTCCCCATCTTTTGATTTATCATATCTACACTACCAAAGACCCTAAAAAGGTTGTGAGAGCATTGAGTTGGGGATAACCTATAATTGATAAGAACGTCCCTAGTGACCCTACCCATTGGAATCTCCATCCCACCTTCTATGAAAGCAATCATCGAAATAACTATTGAACCAGGTGGTCTGTTTATGACTAACCATTCGCCTAGTTTGCAATGTTGGATTTCAACATTGTCGAGAATCCTACACTTATCCCTAAAAGCAGCCATGCCTTCAGAAGTGTCAACTAGCCTAGCAAACCTATCCATAGTTCCTTATAAGGTTAAATTAGAAAAAGCAAAAATAGCAGTAACAAGTAAAGTGGTATGGAATGTGAGACTAAACGCACCTACGAGCACTGGAAGAGCTTCTCCTCGAACTGCTACTTCAATGAAAAATGGGAAAACAAGTAAATGGGACAGAATCGCTCCCAAAACCTTCTTATATTGGAGTAAAAAAATGAGCGGTAAATTTCCCGCTCAAAAAACTATGAAAAATGAAGACCAAAGGATCATCATCCTATCGTAGAACATGGGGGGAATAAGCAACCGCCTATTGCAATAATTGCAGGAACGCAGATACTGAAGTGTCAAGGACAAGCAAAAGACAGTTGAAACGGCATCTTCACATGGGAATGCGCTTGGCATGTACTAACTAGCCCAATGTTACTAAAACCTTACTCTTAGATCAAGTTTTAAAAGCAAGGTTTTAGGGGCTAATGTGGGGAGTCCCAGGACCAAGGAGGATAAGGAGTAGTATGTCCTTCACCAATTCATTTGTAAAGTGCCTTTGACCCAAGAAGTTGGTTTACTTGACAAAAGGATGGCGAAGGTGCACAATGTCTCATGAGCGCCTGAGTGGGAGAAATAGCCTTCTAGGATAGGGGCAATGCAAGGGGAGGAAGCTTCCTGAAAGGGTATGCCTATCACCCCCACATTGAATACTCTGTAACAATCTTATTAGCTACATTAATGTAGAGGTGACTCCTGAACAATGTCTTCATAGCTAGCAGCACCTTCTACCACTTTCAGCAGAGCCTTGATGGGACAAGTATCAAAGGAAGAGTCTTGAGGCGTACAGGTGTAGGGCCAGGATGCTAGGAAGGATGATATATAAGAAGAAAGAAGCTCTACAAAGAAAGGGGGGTTCTAATTTTTGGAGAGCATAATTAAGAAGATAAGAAGTGGAATAGTGGTGAAAGACCTAGATTAGAATTTGCATAAATTCTTGCTTAAGAACTCATCCTCGGACTTGCTCAGGGATTGCATTAATCTTAATTACTCTTTGAATCATTCTTCTCTATTCATACTTGGATCTTCGGCCTCAAACCTAAACTTAATTTAACTTACACCAAAATCGTTTTCCCATTCTCTATACAAATTCTATTGTTTTGGGCTTAATTTTGAAGGAAAGGGCCTCATTATTCTCTGTGGGCTTAAGCCCTCAATTTTCTAGTACTTACAATAATCTCTTGCCAAAATTTAAAAAATGAAATTGTACTTATTTCTTGTCATTATCAGGCATTTTAAAGTGCTAAAGGATGTACTCTCAAAGAGACTAATTTTGGGCCAAATTTACTATACTCTACTTTGCTCTTCCCTCCCTCCCTCTCAACCAAAATGAACCATAAGAGTGGTCAATAAAAGCACTTCGACATTCCATCTACATATATCACTAAATACAATGCTGTGCATAAGCATTAGTCCAAATGACAGTAATGTATTCCAATTTTACAAAAAAAACAACAATTTTCTTAGCCAAAAAAGAAAAAACATATTTTTCTGATTGCAACTAATTAGAATAAGGAATTCAAAGATGTCAAATAGATCTCAAATCATCATAGGCCTACAATGATATATAGGATCAATCAACATTTATCAAATTTGAAAAATAAGCATATTATAATACTATATTATAAAATTGATAAAAAAAATTTATTTTCCTTTAAACATATTTTTCATGCCTACAACTTGGTTCAAGTTCAATTTATTTTGTATCCCCATATTTAAAAAGTTACATTTCATCCCAGAAAAATTAAAAGTTTGTCCTTTCATTTATCTACAGTTAAAAGAATTGTATGCATGCTAGATAAAACACTGGTGTAGTAGGTTAGAAAATTGAATTGGCCTAAAATAGAGTTTAACGACAGATGGACGGAATGACGAAATTGATTCCTTTTAAATATTTGTAAGTACTAAAATTATTGATCCATTCATAATAAAGTGATCAAATTTTAACCTGCTATCAACCTACTGTAACCCTCTTCCTTTGTCTAGGCTTGGTACTGAGTCTACAGACTATGAACAAAAGAAAAGTAAAAAGTTGATATTTAAACATTGTATAGATGTGCAATAATTATTAATATCTAATCATTTTAATATTATATAAGCATGGAGAATATAACAAGACAATATAATTTAACAATGGATTTGTCAAAAAATTTATCCAATAAAAAATATTAACTGGTGTAATATAGATAAAAATTATACCAAGTGTAATTTAAACCTAACATATGGGTGAGAGGATTCAAACACAAATTCTTCTCATTAAAAGAATCGAACAATGACACACTAAACTACAAGACTTTTGACATAAAACATCATTTTTAAATTGATTCATAATGTGCATATTCATTATTCCACGCTCTATCTTTCAACTCCCAAAATTTTACTGCTAACTTGTCTCACCTCATTCTCATACTATCT
The DNA here is from genome assembly GCA_032878915.1 of Castanopsis chinensis. Taxonomy (NCBI): domain Eukaryota; kingdom Viridiplantae; phylum Streptophyta; class Magnoliopsida; order Fagales; family Fagaceae; genus Castanopsis; species Castanopsis chinensis. The sequence goes on from JAVQMG010000132.1 coordinate 49,834,849, forward strand.
TCTCCTCTTTATATTCAAGTTTTGAAACATTTTATTGGATCATTATGTTTCCTTCAACAATTAAAAATTCTCTCAATCCTTGCTTTTTCTTTGATGCGATTTTCAGGATGTGATCACAGTAGTGATATTGTAATAGAGGAGAAATCATGGGACTACATAAAAAACATCCTGTAGATAATTTGAAGCAAAAGTGCGTTGGTAATCACCCAGTAAAAATTCAGGTTGTATGATGTTGATATAATTCTTTGCATTCTCTAGCCAAGAAAGAAAAATGAAATTGTAGGCATTTCTTGCCATTATTAGACATTTCAAAGTGTCTGAAGTATAATGACATGATATTTCCTCATTTCACATTTATAGTGAACTTCACTTAAAACATTGATAATGAGGCAATAGTTTATGAAATAAGAACAAGATCTTCTAAAACATATATTACACGCTTGGTCTCATATCTTTCGTAAGCCATGGGCTGCATAGTCTACCAAAGTGTGCCCATCACATCTCGGGGTGCTATGCATGACAACCACCTAGTGACTTAGATTTGGAACAAAACTGGCTCTTGCCCTTTTTTAAAAAACAATCTAGCATTTTACTCCCTTTCCCAAACTAATTAGAGAAATGCTCATTTTTTTAAACTCGATTTTGAGAAAATCGAGTTTAAAAAAAAAATTATGGAGTCCTATAGTGGTATTTTAAGGAGCCTATAGTGATTTTTTAAGGACCTATAGTGGCATTTTTAAACTCGATCTACATGAAATCAAGTTACATGCAATTTTTTTTTTCTTTTTTTTTACCTATAAGTCGATTTCATGAAGATCGTGATTAAAAACGCCACTATAAGTCCTTAAATCGTCACTATAGGCTCCTTAAAAACGCCACTATAGAGCTTAACTCAATTTTGAGAAAATCGAATTTCAAAAGAGGAGCATTTTCCTAATAAGTTTGAGAAAGGGGGCAAAATGCTGAATTGTTTTTTTGAAAATGGCAAAAGCCGATTTTCTCCCTTAGATTTGATACATCTCATGCATATATGTCAAAATTCAATCGGTGCATAATAGAAGAGGTTTTTCTTTTTTTTTTTAAGACGTAATTAGTATATACTTTGACCTTCATTATTGTTTAAATGGTACGGAATATTCTGATAGTCTGCTAACATAATGTTTTGTACCACATTCAATGGCGTGCTACAAGTAAAGCATGATTGATTAGTCCTAAAATCAATGGACACTATAGCCAACAAATATGAATACCTCTAGTAATTATTGTCTGGTTCTTTATAAAGTAGTGGGTAACGAAAATATACTGTTTAAAAGGCTGAAAGAAGCAAATTGACAAAAGATGACGAAATAAACCAATATTTTGAGTGAGATGAGACGGAGAATTGACCTGAAATTATTTAATACATTCGGTGAACTATATCATTCTATGTGATTTTTATGTACACAATTTGCATGTGGGGTTTATCTTTATACGAGAGGACGATGAAATCTACCAAGTACATTGAATAATTTTACAAGCTTGACCATATCATTTTAGTGACGGTTATTAGTGCAAAATGGCATTGTTCCAATTTTCCAAGACAAATTCATTTTTTTATTCAGTCATTCTCACTAACAATAAGAATATAAGATCCTTATTACTAAAATAAAAATATGTCGTCAAATAAGAATATAAGATCCTTATTAGATATCTAGATTTCAATTACTGCATACACCAAAAAGACAATTGATATTTTGATTTAATGATCAAGACTAAAGAACTGTTAAATATCTTGTAGACTGTAGATATTTGTGCCTTGTAGATATTTGTTAGAAGCATAGAATATCTTGTAGATATTAGTTTAGTAGTTCTATGTTGTAGTTTGTATATAGCAGTACTAAGCTGCACTAGTATAGTGTTATAGAGCATTAAGCGGCTGTAGTTTACCGAACATTTTTGGTTAGTTAGTCTTCTGCCATTTGTCATGGTTGTATTGGTTGTAATAGTTGACTTTCTTTGTTGGTCTGTTTTGGTTACTTTTTTCTGGTATATAAGGAAACAGAATCAGATATTTATAATATATAGAAATCATTCTCTCAAGCTCTATAATGTTCATTCTCTCTCTCTACGAGTCTTTTACTTTCTCCATTGATGAACCTTCGAGCTTGCATCTTGATTTCAATATGGTATCAGAGCTGAACTAGTTCAGGGAATCGTTCAAGTCTGGTATTCTCTGATTCTTCCTAGTTCAATTTCCTTTTTTTTTTTTCGTTTTCTTTCTTGGTGCTTCTTTCAGATCAATTAGAATTTTTCCTTCGTTGTGTTTCTGATTGATTCTTGCACTAAGTTCATCTTCTTCTAGGTTTTGTTTTCTTTAGCATATTGAAACCTAAATTCCTTTCTTCGTAATTGGACATTGTTTTCTTTCCAATTTTAAGGCTTCAATTCCCAATTTGTAGTGTGTTCATCAAGATTGTAAATTGAATCTTGATCTGATTTTCTTCAATCTTAGGGTTTCAATTCACACTTTGTTGTTCTCAATTGTGATTTCATCAAGATTGTATATTGAATCTTGATTTGTTTTGGTTCTTGTACTTAGAGAACTCTCTGGAAAGTCCATCTTGGTTTCCTTTATCATTGATAATTCTTGTTTGGGACTCTGCATTTTCATCATTGCACTAAGTATGACTGAAAGTACATCTAGTGCAACTGCTCCTACTGCCCAACCTTGGGAAAATTCATCTAGTTCATATTTCCTTTCCAGTGGTGATAATCCTAGTGTTTCATTGGTAGTTCAACCTCTTACTGAGGAGAATTATAACACTTGGAGTAGGGCAATCCTCATTTCTTTGGATGCCAAGACCAAATTTGGATTTATTGATGGCTCTATTCCTAAACCTCAATCCGTTGCTCATCCCTATTACACAGCCTAGTGTAAATGCAACAGCACTATCCTGGCTTGGCTGTTTAATTCTGTTTCTAAGGATTTACAACCAAGCATAGTGTATTTCAAGACTGCCAAAGATGTGTGGATTAACTTGCAGCACAGATATGGGTAGGGCAATGGGCCTAGAATCTTTGAGTTGAGAAAAGAAATTAGTTCTTTGACTCAAGAAGACTTCACCATCAATGCATACTACACTAAATTTAAGGGTCTTGGGGATGAATTTACCAATTATGGGACTTGTACCTATGGACACCAAGTAGAGGATTGTACAATGTCTTTCTTAATGGGGTTGAATGAGACTTATGCAGCTGTCAGAGGTCAGATTCTTCTTATGGATCCTATACCTTCTTTAAGTAAAGTTTTCTCTCTTTTACTTCAAGATGAGAAGCAAAGAAAAGTTGATTCTGGTAAGAAGGTTATGCTTGAGATAGTAGCTGCATTGGCAGCAATAGGACCCAAGTCTAGTAGTAATGCCAAAAATTTCAATAAGTCAAAGGCTGGTGGCAGACCTCAATGCACTTACTGTGGTGCTATGGGACATGTAGTTGATAAGTGTTACAAGCTACATGGTTATCCTCCTGGGTACAAGTTCAAGAATAAGTCTCACACCTTTGCAAGCAATCTGGTTGCAACTGAAGATAGTTCCACTGAACCTGTCTCCCTCACTAGAGCTGAGTATCAATAGTTGGTTGGTTTGCTGAATTCACAATGTCATTTTGGTGCTCAAGCCCCACCAGAAGCAAGTTTGACCACTACTCACCAAGTTGCTTGCATCATAACTTAGCCTCCTCTTGGTTCTTAGCTTCCATTAGGTTCTCAAGGTCAAGAGCTGTCAGGTATCTAGTTCTATCCATCCTTTGAGTATTCATTTTTTTTTCAAGTGTCAATACTTCACATATAGGCTCCACTGATTGAATTCTTGATAGTGGAGCTACTAACCACATGATTCACTCTCTTCATTTTTTTAAGTCCATTACATCTTCATTTCAAATTTCTGTTAGATTACCCAATGGTGATATGGTCAAGGTGACCCATATAGGCACTGTTCAAGTTTCTGCCTCTTTAATCTTAGAGAATGTCCTTTGCATTCCTAGTTTTTCTTTCAATCTTATTTCTATTAGCAAACTAACCCAAAATCCTTCTTGTTGCTGTATCTTTCTCTCCAATTATTGTTTTCTCGAGGACTTATAGCATTGGAGGATGATTGGGTTGGGTAAAAAGCAAGGAAGTCTTTACACACTGCAATGCACTCCACAGGTCATTCTACCAGATTCTATTTCTAAGGCTTTGTCAATGTTATCATCCTGTTTTCATGGCAAAATTGTTAATTCTTATAGTCTTGATTCTTCTGATAGTGCTTTTAGGCTATGGCACTATAGATTAGGTCATCTATCTGCACAAAGATTGACTTTGTTGAATAATATTGTACCTAAAATCCTTTCTTGCAATAAAACTAAGCCTTTTGATTGTCACATTTGTCCTCTAGCTAAACAGCACAGATTGCCTTTTACTCATTCTTCTAGTACTTCTTTATCTTGCTTTGATTTGGTTCATGCTGACATTTGGGGACCATATTCAACTCCTTCCTTGAATAAATCAAGGCGGTTCCTACCTTGGCTGATGATCACAGCAGGTGTACTTGGGTATATTTGTTGAAGCATAAGTCTGATGCTTCTACCTTGATTCAATCCTTCTTTCACATGATTTTAACGCAATTTAATGTTCCTATCAAAGTGCTTAGATCAGATAATGGACCTGAATTTGCCCTTTCTTCCTTTTATGCTTCTAAGGGTATCATTCAACAATTGTCATGTGTTGAAAAACCACAGCAAAATGCTGTGGTTGAAAGAAAACATAGGCATCTTTTAAATGTTGCTAGAGCCTTAAGATTTCAGGCTAATTTGCCTTTGAAGTTTTAGGGTGATTGTGTTTTGACAGCAACATATCTCATTAAGAGGCTTCCTAGTCCACTGTTACAAAATATTACTCCTTATGAGAAACTCTTAGGTCATCCACCTACCTATAGTCATCTTAAATCCTTTAGCTGTTTGTGTTATGCTTCAACCTTAACTAGACATATAACAAAATTTGATCCTAGAGCTAAGGCATGCATTTTCTTTGGTTATCCTTTTGGTACCAAGGGTTATAAATTGTATGATTTGGCTTCTAAGACTGTTTTCTTGTCTAGGGATGTTATTTTTAAGGAGTTCATTTTTCCTTTCAAAAATTAGACCTCTAAATCTGTCACAAACCCTACTCACCATTCTTCTTTTATATTTCCAAATCAGAATTCTGTTCCAGATCCTATTCCTTGTATTTCTGCAGAATTTTCTTTTCCTTTCTCTTCTGCTAAACCTGTTATTCCTACAGATGAATTTCCTGACCATGTGCATTCTGATTCAGCTCCTTTTCCATATGTTCTTACTCATTCTGATCCTACTAATCTTCTTGACCCTGTTTCTTCTCCTGTACCTGAGTTCCCACTTGTTAAAAGATCTTCTCAGCCTCATAAACCTCCTTCATATCTTCATGATTATCACTGTAATCTTGCATCTGCTCATGTGTTGGTCATTGCTTCTTTACCTCAATCTAATGATTCTTCTGTTTCTGACATTCCAGGTATTCTTTACCCTCTATGTTTTACTCTTTCATATAATAGATTGTCTACTTCACATAAGGCTTTTGCCATTGCTTTAATTGTTGCCAAAGAACCTACTTCTTATGCTCAAGCCTTGACTGATCCTTTGTGGCAAGCTGCCATGAAGGTTGAGATTGATGCTCTACAAGCTAACCACACTTGCGTTATGACCAAACTTCCTCCTGGCAAGGTTCCCATTGGCTGCAAGTGGGTCTACAAAATCAAACTCAAGTCAGATGGGTCTGTTGAGAGGCACAAAGCAAGATTGGTTGCAAAGGGGTTCACTCAAGTTGAGGGCATTGATTATTATGAGACTTTTTCTCCCATGGTGAAGTTTGTTACTATTAGAACATTGTTGGCTCTTGTTGCTGTTTATGGTTGGCATCTCTCTCAATTGGATGTCAACAATGCCTTCCTTCATAGGGATTTAGATGAGGAAGTGTACATGGGTCCTCCACCTGGATTTGGCAGCAAGGGGGAGGTGTGTAAACTCACAAAATCTCTTTATGGTCTCAAGCAAGCTAGTAGACAGTGGTTTGCTAAGTTGTCTGCTACTATCATTGCTGATGGTTTTATCCAATCTAAATCTGATTATTCTATCTTCACCAAGGTCCACAAAGGTTCAATCATCATTTTTTTGGTGTATGTTGATGACATCCTCATAGCTAGCAATAATATGGATGTTGTTAATGCCTTTAAGTTTTTTCTGGACAACAAGTTCAAGCTAAAAGATCTTGGCACGTTGAAGTATTGCTTAGGGCTTGAAGCTGCTAGAACTGAGAAGGGTATTAGTTTATGTCAAAGGAAATTTACCTTGGAGCTATTGTCTGATATGGGTTTGCTAGCTAGCAAGCCTACTAATGTGCCAATGGAGCAATCTGCCAAACTCAGTAGCTCAATGGGTAAGGATGCTCCTGATCCTTCTTTGTATAGAAGGTTGATAGATAAATTACTCTATTTGACACTCACTAGACCAAACATATGCTACTCAGTACACAAACTTAGTCAGTTCATGAGCTCTCCCAAGGTGCCTCACTTGCAAGCAGCCTATAGAATTCTTAAGTACCTAAAGAAGACACCAGGTCAGGGTTTGTTTCTTTCTGCCAATTCAGAATTGAAGCTCAAGGCCTACTGTGATGCTGACTGTGTTGCATGTCCAGATACTAGAAGGTCTATATCTAGTTTTTGTGTGTTTCTTGGTGAGTCTTTGATTTCTTGGAAATGTAAAAAACAACAGATTGTGTCAAGATCTTCAGCAAAGTCAGAGTACAAATCAATGGCTATAGTCACAAGTGAAGTTGTTTGGTTGATAGCCTTGCTCAAGACTTTTGGACTAGAGCACAATCATGCAGCTTCTCTTTACTGTGACAGCAAGGCAGCTATCTATATTGCTGCCAATCTAGTTTTCCACGAAAGAACAGAGCAAATAGAAATAGACTGTCACTTCATCCGAGAAAGGATTCAAGATAGAGTGATCAAGACCTTCCATATACCTACTAGACATCAGATTGCAGATTTTTTCACTAAGGCACTCGAGCATAAACAATTTCATTACCTGTTATCCAAGATGAACTTAGTCAACATATATAGTTCATCTTGAGGGGGAGTGTTAAACATCTTGTAGATTGTAGATATTTGTGTCTTGTAGATATTTGTTAAAAGCATAGAATATCTTCTAGATATTAGTTTAGTGGTTCTGTGTTGTAGTTTGTATATAGCAATACTAAGCTGCAGTAGTATAGTGTTATAGAGGATTAAACGGCTGTAGTTTACAGAACATTTTTGGTTAGTTAGTCTTCTGCCATTTGTCATGGTTGTATTGGTTGTAATAGTTGACTTTCTTTTTTGGTCTGTTTTGGTTACTCTGTTTCTGATATATAAGGAAACAGAATCAGATATTTATAATATATAGAAATCATTCTCTCAAGCTCTATAATGTTCATTCTCTCTCTCTGCGAGTCTTTCACTTTCTCCGTTGATGAACCTTCGAGCTTGCATCTTGATTTTAACAAGAATAATCATCACGGAGCAGATGCCATTCATTTAAAATACTATCGTCCCTATCAAAGATTAAAGACCAAGAGATAATGCAAAAGCTAAGGAGATACCATATATAAAAGTGGTCAATAATGGCACTTCAATACTCCCATCTACACATCACAAAGTTAAATGCTGTTCATAAGCGTTAGTCCAAATGAAAGCAATGTTTTCCAAATTTACAAGGAAAAAACATCATCCTTTTTCCCATTGCAAGTTAGAATTAAGGAATTCGAAAACATCAAATAGGAAATATCACTTTGAATCATCAACACCTTATGAAAAATTTTAAAACAAAAATACCCAGAAAAAAATGGTTTGATCCTCATATATATATATATATATATATATATATATATTGGGAGAAGAGTTTGATCCTCATGGATGAAAAAGCATATTACAATGCTATCTTATAAAATCTATATAAACTTTTTTTTATAGCATAAACTTTTATTTCCCTTGAAATATAGTTTCATGCCTAAAACCTGGTGTTCAATTTTTTTTTTTTTTCTAATATTTAAAAAGTTACAATTTCATCCTGAAATATTTAAGAATGCTTCCTTTTATTTATCTTCGGTTAAAAAATTTGCATACATGCCTGATAAAACGTCAATATGGCATGTTAAAAAAAAATTATTTGGTTTGAAAGAGAGTTAATGACAGATGAGCGGAAGGATGATATTGATACCTTTTAGATTTTTACTATTAACTTTAGCCTTTCCACCACCTAGATTTGAAACTCCTATTGCAGATTTGCAGCTATACATATTGAAATTCATGTTATAGGCAGTGCTTCCGCCATATGGCCTTTTCTTTTGAGGGATTGTGGAAAATAGAGCCTCAATACCTAACATTACACAGCTTTTTTTTTTTAAACATTATTAATTAAAAAAAATTCCTTAATACCATTTATTATGTCCAAAAACAAAACATCTTACAAGTAAGGTGAGAAGAAATTATTAAATCCATTGGAGGATTAATGAAGTGGTTCTTCACTGGTCCTCTCGACCAATAAAACGTTGTCACCTAAACAAGTGTGACATTGTACGGTGATTTTTTTTTCTTGTGCTGATTTATTCACATGCGTAGATGTGATTGATTGGGAGTACCATTTTAGCAATCCTTCTGTTGAACTTAATAATTTCTCATATCATTGATATGATTTTCAAGATGTGATCATAATAGTGATATTGTAACAAAGGTAAAACCATAGGACTAAATTTAAAATAATAATAATAATAATTTTGAAGCAAAAGTGCGTTGGGAATCACCAATAGTACAGGTTGTATGATGCTAATATAGTTCTTTTGTGTTCTCTGGCCAAAAAAATAAAAATGAAATTGTAGTTATTTCTTGTCATTATCATTTATGAAATATTTCAAAGCGCCCGAGAATAGAGTAATTATTTAATGCTCTTAGAGTAGGATGAGGTGATATTCTCTCTTCTCATATTTGGACCTCACTAATTAAACATTGATAATAATTCAATAGTTTATGGAATAAAAACGTAGCAATGTCTGCTAAATGAGAAGGAGACATTACAGCTGACTTTTTAAGGCTGTATAATCTACCAAAATGTGCCCAGCACATCTCAGGGAGACCTACATGCTAGGAAGCACGGGTGCGGCGTTTGGGCCGCCGCACCCGCGTCCGACACGGTGGGACGCAGGGACTCACAAGCAACACCGCTGCTTGCGAGTCCGTGCCGCGTCCGCCTTTAAAAAATTATTATTTTCGGCGCGATACGCGCCAATGCGGAGCCGATTCGCTCCGATTCGGCTCCGACGTGCGCCGATTCGGCTCCGACGCCCGCCAATTCGACTCCGACGCGCGCCGATCCGCTCCGATCCGGGCCGATTTGCGTCGATTCGGCCCAAATCGGATCTTATCTGCCGGAAAAAGGAAATCGGCAGGTTAAAAAAAAAAAAAAAAAAAAAAAAACTCAAACCGAAACAACCGCGTCGCTGTCGCCATCGCCGAAACATCCGCGTCGCCGTCGCCGTCGATTGGAAGAAGACCCCAGAAGCCCATGTCTTAACCCCTTTCTTCTTCTTCTTTGCTTCTTCTCGTTTGTTCTGCTTCTTTGGTAAGTTTTGTTTCTTTTTCTTTTTTTTTTTTGTTTTGAAAATGATGTTAAATGCGTTTGGTCAGAGAGGCTTTTGTTTGTTGTGCCTCTCTGACCAAACACGTGAGCCATCTTATCTTTTCTTTTTTGTTTTGTTTTTTTTTTTTTTTTAATTAATAATGAGAAACTATACCTTTTTTAATAACTGCCTCATATATCTTTTATTTTGTTTTTGGGCTGATCAAATAAGTGAACCACTAAGCCACATTTTTTATTATTATTTATTTATTTATGGGAAGTCTTATCTATTTTAATACCTCTGTCAATAATTCAAGTGTCAAAAACTTGTGTATATCTATTATTATTATTATTATTATTATTATTATTATTATTATTATTATTATTATTATTATTATTATTATTATTATTATTATATGAGTTTTCTATTATTATTATAATATAAGCATGCTTAGCAATATATAAAATATATATTTTTTTTAATAATTTTTTAATCGCCGCACCCGCACCCTGTTTTTTCAAAAATTGCCGAGTCCCGCACCCGCACCCGCACCCGCACCCGTACCTGCACCTGAATCTGGAAACACACCCGTGCTTCTTAGCCTACATGACAACCATTTAGTGACTTAGATTTGAATGGATCTCATGCATAAATGTCATTATTCAATAATCAGTAAATAATAGAAGTTTTAAGTTGATGTAATTAATATCTTATGATAAAATACAAAATACCAATTGGTTTCTAACTTAAAGATCAATTATTTGTTCTGATACCGCGTTCAATATCCGATTTTCTCAAAAGTTTAAACTAGTACGAAATAGTGAATTCTTAGAGGATGTTTGGTAGATTAGTTCTAACACATATTTTCACGCTTTAAACAACATTACACACATTTTCACACACACATACATCAAAAACACTTAAACAACATAACTCAAACTCTTCTCCCAAACACCCCCTAATAATTTAAGCTATGTTCTAACATTTTAAATAGTTAGATTATTCTTTTACCTACTTTTATATGGTATGGAATATTCTGATAGTCTGTTAACAGCAAGTTGTGTAATACAGTCAATGGTGTGGTACTACAAGAAAAACATGGTTGATAGGTCGTAGAATCAAGGGACTTGGTAACCAACAAATATGAAACTGTTCTAACTCCATTAGAATTATGGTCTGGTCATTGCATCTCTCAATACGTAGGAGCTTTAAGCTACCCATAAAGCAATCGGAACGAAAACATTTTGATCAAAAACGACAGAAAGATTAATTCAACTTGAGTAAAGACTGCGAAAATAGACCGGTATTACGTGGTGGATTATGAGCCAGATGGAATAGGGTGTTGACTAGAAATTATTTGATATAAGTGGTGGATTACGTCCTTCTTTCAGATAAATGTAAGTTCTAAGTACGAGAGTCACGGATGAGTTCGACCTTAACGTGAAAGAAGGGTGTAACTCACCGAGTACGTTGAATAATTTACAGAGTTGACGACGTCAATTTAGAGACTGGTCATTAGTGGGAAAAGGCTGTATTCAAATAGACTAGCTCTTTCGTTTAGTCATTGTCACTACTAAAACAAAAGAAACAAAATCCTTAGATGGTAATACAAAAAATAGTCATAATTTATTGCAACAAAAGTAAGTGATAAAGCAAAAGAAAAAGAAAAAGAAAACACCAAATATAAGAGTGGAGGTGAGTTCTATTTAGTTTAATTAGAAAAAAAAAATTATCAATCATCATAAAACGGATATCATAAACTGAAATTTATCATATTTATCTAAATAAAAAATGAAAAATAAAGGTGGACAATAATGGTACTTCTACACTCCATCTACGCATCACAAAGCTAAATGCTGTTCATAAGAATTAGTCCAAATGACAGCAATGGTATTCCAATTTTACAAGAAATAACATCCTCTTCCAATTGCAAGTTAGAATTAAGGAATTCAAAGAGATCAATTAGAAAATAACATGGTAAATCATACCTTAAAGAAAAAGGGTTGAATATCATAGAACTACAATGAAACATACGATCAATGCTTATGAAATAGGTTCTCAAAAAAAAAAAGCTTATGAAATAAGCCCTTATCAAATTTTATAAAAAATAATAATAATAATGGTTTGATCCTTGTAGATGAATAAGCATACTATATTGCTGTCTTATAAAATCTATAAACCTTTATATATATTTCCTTGAAATTTATTTTCGTGCCTAAAAACTTGGTTTAAGTTTTTTTTTTTTTTAATTTTAATTCCTCATATATAAAAAGTTTCAATTTCATCCTAAAAACTCTAAAATATCGTCCTTTCATTTATCTGGGATTAAAAGAATTGCATACATGCCTTATAAAACACCGTTGTGGTATGTCAAAAAGCTTATGTGGCCTGAAAAAAAAAAGTTGACAGATAAGTAAATATCGATACTTTTTAAATTTTCAAAGAGTGATTAAATTTTAGCTTAATCGTCAACTTATTGCAACCCTCTTCCTTTATTTGGGCTTGAATCTCATGTTGTAGATAACCTATGATTCTACCATATCGCTTTTTCTTTTAAGGGATTGTGGAATATAGAGCCTCTTACATCACAACTTTTTTTTTTTTTTTGAGATAAAAGATAGACACAATTTGTTTTTAAACATTAAAAATAAAAATGTTCCTTAATACCATTTATTATGTCCAAAAATAAAATCTTACAAGCAAGGTGAGGAGGATTTAAACCCAGATTCTCCTCATTGAAAAAAAAAAATCAGATAATGGCATTGTACAAGACTATTGACATTAAACCTCATTTAAAGTCCTTCAAATGTGTCTATATATTATCCAGCTCTATATCTTTTCAACCCCTAAATTTTACTGCTAACTTGTCTCATCTCTTTCTCAATATTTTCATTTTATCTTCTCCACTTTATATTAAGTTTTAAAACATTGTATTTAGTCATTCTGCTTACTTGAACAATAAAAATCTCTCCCAATCCTTGCCTTTCTTTGATGTGATTTTCAGGATGTGATCACAGTAGCGACATTGTAACAAAGGTAATATGAGACTAAATGAAAAACTGTGTAAATAATTTTGAAGCAAAAATGCGTTGGTCATCACTTAGTAACAATACAGGTTATATGGATGCTGTTATAATTCTTTGCAATCTCTCTGCAAAATTTAAAAATGAAATTGTAGGTATTTCTTGTCATTAATCATTATCAGGCATTTTAAAGTGCCAGAGGATGTACCCTCAAAGAAACAAGAAACTTTACACAATTCATGAAACATGTATCTAACCATGCCTATAGGAATAAGACAACATCCACAAGTTTGAGAACATAAATTCCAGTGTCATGGAGTAAAGGAATAAACAACTGATTGAAACCTGACACTGATTGGGACCTTTTTGCAGTCACAGTACTCACAGCATGGAGTATTTGGAACCACAGAAATGCTGTTAGGCAAGGGGGGAAGCACAAGGATGCAGGTAGAATAGCTAAAGAATAGCACAGAAATGCTGTGCCATTTTTTGTGGCACCAGGACCCCTAAAGAAATAGCTGAGTTACTCAATGGTCTCCTCCTAGAAGTGGTTGGTATAAAAGAAACGTGGATGGGGCAGTTTTTAAGGAGACTGAATGTTACGGGTGGGGGCAGTTATAAGGAATGACGGGGGAATGCTGATGAGGGCTATGAGCAAACAGGTTGGTGTCATTTAAGGCATTGGAAACAGAGGCCTTGGATGTGCAGGAAGGCATTCAGCTAGCCTGGGATCTGGGTTTGAGGGAGAATATGGTTGAAAGTGACGCCCAAGTGGTAATCTCGATCTTGCAAAATCCTGTGACTCGTCCGTGGTCCATCCAGAAAGTGATTGAGGGGTCCTTACTAAACCTTAGCTGTTTTAAGGTCTGGTCTGCAGCAGCACACGTGAACAGGAAAGGAAATGTTGCAGCTCACATGATGGCTAGAATGGCCAAATCAGTAGAGGACTGTAAAATATGGGTGGAAGATACACCACCCATTTTAGTTGACCAAGTGCACAAAGATGTATCCAATTTGTATCAAGTTTCGGTCTAATGAAAGTTATCCAAGTTTCTGATAAAAAAAAAAAACCATAAATTTCATTTCAACCAAAGTATATCTTATTGTACACAAATCTGTTGATAACAAAAAAATAAAGAATTTAATAATCTAACAATCCCGTCTTGTTTGGTCCTTGCAATAAAGTTTACTTGGTAGCATACAAACAAACAGATTGGACATAAAAATCCTTTCCTCTTCACCATTTTTGAGGGTCATATCTCTCTGCAACCTTGAGACAACTTTATGTTGACTTGAGGCATATGACTTGACGGCAACAATGATACAATAGCCCTTTACACAAAAGTAAACCCATAGACTACAAATATGTGCCAGGCATGAAGAAATTGCTTCAATGAGGGGCCAAGAAACACAAAAGGCAGGTATGAACTGCCAATACTCTAGCCAGCACATTGGCTCCATTCATGGCAAACTGAGTCCCAGTCCAAATCCTGGGAAATAGCTTCCAACATTACTCAAAAATCAAAATACTAAAGGTCAACTCACCTGCTCGCCTATCAAATCAAGACCAACAATTAAGAAAGTGATCCCTTGAAATAATAGGAAATAGAAGTGAATTCCTTGGGCAGACAACAAGCTTCTTACTGAGGCAGTTAACAAAATGAATGCAAGAGTAAGTTCCTTCCTATACAACCGGTTTCTTCTAGTTTTACTGATTTTTTTAGATATCTCTAGTTTGCTCAGCTCTTCAAGGCCCGAATCTGAGGATGACCTTAGAAGACCGGTAGTTTCCACTAGGGGATCAGATTCCTTCTCAAATGCAACTAGGTCATTCTCTGATGATCTTCCCAATTTCTTTGTAACTATCCACTCATAAGAACTTCCAAACCGAAACAATCCAGATATCATGGCATTAAATTTGGTCACAGACATGGTGTTCTCAAAAAGAAGGTAAGGAACTATAAATGGGATCGATCGTGGTGCTGGGAGGATATTCAAGATAGACATGATTCCTGGAACATAACAAACAACCCAAGCTGGTAGCTGAGCTTCTGGCAGGAACATGGTCAGGGGGAGAATGATGCAAAAGAGTGTGAATGAATAAAATGGCAGGATGAGCTTTCGTAGGAGGAAGAAAAGAAATATCAAATTGGCTTTCTTGGCAAAACTCACCTGGAATGTCAAAGAAAGTAACATTAGAATGAGATATAAAACATACTTAAAGCTGAAGTACTTAATACCAAACATCAAAGCCACAGAACGATGAGTTAAACAACTTAATTGAAGTAATGTCTTAGAAGGATACATTTAAATGATTTTGTTTGCAAAACTGTGCATCTTTATGTTTGAAAGTATTAATGGAACTTTCATAGTTTGTTTATCGAAGAGAGTGCAATGATTTGTCAACTTCATAATCCATCTTTCCTCATGACCATTTATCAGGTTTCTTAAATTTTCATCATATTCAATGTCTCGCAAGTTACACCATAAATAAATGAAACTTCCATACCTTAGAACGGAGTATGTCAACAAAGCACAAGCGGAGCAACTGCATTGGACCTGAATGCCATCTGTGTTGCTGTTTCTTGTATGCTTCATAGGACTCTGGGAGTTCACAAAGGCACTGCAAGAAGGAGTAAGATCAGAAAAGCATATGATTAATCTTAAAACATGTTAAGAAACCCTGTGAATGGGAATACATTATACCCTAACATCATCCAGATATATGAACTTCCATCCACAAAGATGAGCACGAACAGCAATGTCCATGTCCTCAACAGTTGTCCGTTCCAACCAGCCACCACAGTCTTCAAGGGCTTTAATTCTCCAAACACCAGCAGTTCCATTGAATCCAAAGAAGTTGATAAACATGCCATTGACCTGTTGCTCAACCTCAAAGTGGAATGACAAGTTTATGTTCTGCAATCTTGTAAGCAAGTTCTCATCCTTGTTCACAAATGACCACCTTGTCTGGACTAATGCCAGTTCATCATTCCCCTTCAAAAAAGATCTGAAGTTAGAAAATCAAAACTTAAAGGTCACCTATATCTACTTTATAATCTACAAAATGTTTCCATATTAAACAAAAGCACTCAATAAAGTTGATAGATGGTGAATATTGAGGGTTTTGGGGAAAAGGAAGAAACTTGAATAATTACGCTGATATCAATTAGAGGAGCCTCATCAAACTATTATTTCCACAACAGAGTAAAAAAAGAGTTTTCAATCGTATTTAACTTTTTTCCCTCTCTATTGGCAATTCAACTCACACACCCATAAGGATTGAACTCATGGTCTCACCCCACCACCCTTTGTGGGAAAGGAGACACCATTTGGTTCAAAGACAATTGGTGCTATCAATCACATTCATATTTGCATCCAAACACTAATGTCGTATTGATTAAAGGAATCGATCAACTCTAAAAAACTTGGAAATGTTAGCATGGCTGTTTGGTTTGATTTGGAATTCAGTAAGATTCCCACAAATGTGAGATCCTCGTATATTGGTTTATTCCTAGGAATCCTATAGGAATTATCGATTTTTCCAAAAATATCTTTGTACATGATAAGCTTGAAATACCTCAATATTTTAATTTTACTCGAAAACATCAATCATCCAGTTCCACTAACATTTGCTTTTGTTTTTTTTTTTTTTTTTTTTTTTTTGGGTTTGGAACCCATTGAGACACCATAAAGGAAAGAAAGACCCAGAAAAGGAAAAAAAAAAAGGAAAAAGAGGACGAAATGGAGATTAAAACAAAATTGAAGCAGTAGTGAACAGTGAACACTACATAGAAAAATTGACTAAAAAACAAGTACACAACTTCCCTTGGCCATATGGGTTCCTACATCATGGTAGTGATAAAGCAATGAATTGAGCAACAATTGAGAAGATAGAAGAAGGTTTGTGTAAAGAGAGGAAAGTTTTAATTTGGTTAGTTGGAGCTACATTAAATGGGATATTATTGTCACTTTATGAAATAAAAATAAAAATAACATGCCCTGGTCATAGTAACGTGGATACTTACCAGTTCTGAAGGGGATCGACATTCCCAAAGAAGTAAGTTTTAATGGGAATCTGGATAAATGTATGTAGGAATCCATAGGACTATCTTGGTATCCTTATGTATGTGCATAACATTTATATTGACAGACAACTATCGACTTCATTTGAGAAGAATGTAAACCACCTAAACAAGTAAACATTTTATACCTCTTGTTTGAAATAAAAACTATATACATGATTTAACAGAGACCAACAATATTCTGCAAAGCTATGAACAACATGCGTAGCTGGCAATCTAAGAAATGTATCTAGACCGAGGTTTCTCCTCTTTCTAACATATTTTGTCTCTTATCATAAAAAAAGAAATTGATTTTAATAGAATCAACTACCAGGCTAGTCCAGGTTGTCCACATCACAAATACTCCTTGACGTTGTTTATGCTGAAATTTGCACGTGTAATATGTATTGTAGACATAAGCATGGATATAACTTGACAATCTAAACAACGGCTATTCTATGTAGTGTGCTTTTATATCATAACAGTAACCAATAAACATGCTCGATACATTAGAGTAGATTAAATAAATCTTTTAAAGTTACCTTAAAATAAGGAATAGTTTTCTTCAAGAAATCTGGTCCTGGCTGAAAATCTGCATCAAAGATTGCCACAAACTCATAATCTTTTACATAATCACAGCTCATTGCAGATTTGAGATTTCCTGCCTTATAGCCAGTACGAATGAGACGATGTCTATACAATATGCGAACTCCCCTTTGTTGCCATTTCTGTACTTCTGCCTTGATAAGTTGTTGGACATCTGATTCATCAGAATCATCAAGAACCTGCACAAGCATTCTCTCCTTTGGCCAGTCCTGGATACAAACTGCTGCAATAGATTGTTGGTAAACCTGTGCAGCACCCAAGGACAGTAGATATTAAGGTTTACTGAGGAAAAAAAGAAAGAAATAATACAAAAAACACTGAAAAACTGAAACAGAACAATATATACATAGATGTGTGTGCGCGCGCACGTGTGCACGCAAATAAAAAACTGGCATTGTCAATTCAATGCAAATTTACTATGGATTAAATCAAGAAAAAATTAAAATAAAAATTGAATATTTGTGAACATAAAACAGCAAACGAACATACAAGCACACACAATATAATAATAAATGGTTTTGATTTTCTACATAAAAATATATGAGAGCTCCTGTCCAAATCCAACTAGGTACTGAAAATCATACAGAACAATATGCATTCTTCACTCTTCTCTCCCTTTACTCTCTCATATTATTTTCTGTAATTATACCTTGAACTTTATGTTCTTGAAGAAATGTTATAATGTTTTTATTAGTACACAGAAACACACACATAGCCAGTAGGTCTTGAAATCAGGACCCAAATCTTTACCCCATTCTTATAAAGGAGAAAGTGTCATTTGAGTCAACTCTCATTGATGTTCAGCATACAGCAACAACAACAACCACCAAACCTTAATCCCAAAATTTTGGGGTTGGCTATGGATCTCCAACACACTAGTCAGGCTCGGCTACATTTATTCTTTTCTGTCATTCTCTTTTATACAAAGTTATAATTTCTATTACTTCTTTAATTAACATGTCCTTTTTTACTACTTCTAGTCATGTTAATTTTAGTCTTCCTTCACCTTTTCCATTCTTTGAATCAACTCACTCTTTCTCACTAGTGCATTAATAGCTCTCTTCTAAACTAACCAAACCATCTCAAGCAACTCTCCCTGATTTTTTCATCAATAGGGGCTGTCCTTATCTTTAAACGAATTTCCTTATTTCAAATCTTAACTTTCCTTATATTTTACTTTTTATCCATCTTAACATTCTTATTCAATTACACTCATTTAATGAATATGTTACTTTTTAACAGCCCAACATTCAGTACCATAGAGTATAGTTGGTCTTTTTTTTTAATAGATAGCGTAGGAGAGGGGAGAGTGGGGTTCAAACTTTAAACCACAAACACGAGGCACCACAAAGGACACCATTATCACAGGGTATCATTGGAACCCCGAGTATAGTTGGTTTATTTACATTCAAATTGATGATCGCCGAAAGGCTTATGATATGATAAGTCACTACAGTAACAACAAGTCTTAATCCCAAATTTTTTAGGGTTGGCTATAGATCCTCAACAGATTAGTTAAGATCAGCTACATGTATTCTTTTCCTCCTTTCTATTCAATCTAAAGTCATATTCTATGTTACTTCCTTAATTGACAAGTCCCTTTTTATTACTTCTACTAATGTTATTTTGGGTTTTCCTCTACCTTTTTTAATTCGCTTAACTTAAATCAACTTACTCCTTTTAACAGGTGCATTAATCTCTCTCCTCTCAACATAACAACCATCTTAAGCGACCCTTTATCATCTTTTCATCAATAGGAGCTACCCTTATCTTTAAGGGGGTACAAATACAATATGATCTGTCATTGCTAAAAGAAAAATTTTCACCATTTTTGGATAACTATGTCACTGCTAAAAGATTTATTGTTAAATGACGTAAATCTGTCACTATTGGGCAACTTAAGCAGCAATAGAATGAGTCTCTTACATTTACTTCCCAAATATACTCTAACATGTACTATATTTTTATTTTTGTTTACTTATATATTATTTTGCCAATCCTATCATTCCTACCTATTACTTCTCCTCAAGGCAGTCAGGAGGGATCCATTAAGATCAATTCAAATTGGACAAAAATTTTTAATTTTCCACCATCTGCATCTTCCCAGTTACAAAATCTACATGCATTCAATCTTTTTAATCAAAGATAAGACAAGAGAAAACTGTCTAAGATAGTTTGGCTATACATAATGAAGACCTTTAAACACAATACGAGTATTTGGTTCACTTTGGAGGCACAAAGGACAAGAGAAAGACCAAATAACAGACTGGTAGAGAGCAGTGAGTGAAGACATGAGGACTTATGACTTGGTAGAAGGCCTGGCCTATACCCTAAGTAGACCAGGATGGAAAAAGAATACATAAGAGCCAAAACCAAGTCGTATGGACATGAATTGAGTAGCATCCAACAGTCCTAGACAAAAGATCTCTTAATAATGCATGCTAATCTTGAGTCGCTTTAAAAAAGAATGTGCAACATAATTTGAGATGGTAGACAAGCTTGGCAGTTGACGCAGTATACTTATAGTTAACAAGTATACAAAAATGTTGCACTATGCAAGACATGGTACAAACTGAAGGAGACAAGAAGTCAAACGTATAAATCCATTGTCTTTCATCTCAATTTCTCTTGGCCACATGCTTCCACAGAGAAATTGAATGCAATACACCAAAGAGGAAACTATTGTAGAACTCAAATGTGGTCTCCATAAGACTCAGGTAGAATCACAATACTTTTCATCATACATGACTCCCATAGATGTGCCAGCATTATAGCTTATTCGCAGTGATGAAATTAATTAAAATCACCTTTTGTTGTTGGTCACAATTTATAAGTGAAGAACTTTTAGTTCCATTATCTTAGTTCAGCCCCAGGATGTGAAACTAGAATGCTGCTCATCCTACTCAGTCGCAAATAGTAGCTGTTAGTGTACACGAGGCCCAAGCTCATCAGTGGGCCCAAAACTGTACTACTTTACTACCCTTCTGCATACTAAGTTGTACTATTGTGGAGTACTACGTACTGTACTTGAATATTATTACTATTAAATGGCCTCTCTATATATGCAGACCTCCTCAGTACAGTTGTATACAATTCAATCATATAGAAAATTACATTCTTAAATTTAACATGGTATCAAAGCTAGGTTCTCCATTCTTCATCAACCTCATGGGAATATCCTAATATATGTATCCTAATCTATTCTAACACTAACAAATACAAGAATTTTTTCGTAACCATTGAATTTTGATAAATTTTAAGCCAGAATCATATTTAACTTATGTTTGAGCTTACTAGTGCAACAAGATCCACAATTAGCCATCCAAGAGTTTAGAATCGAAAAACCAACAACTGGTTCAGCTATGATCAAGGTCAGCCACATGTAATATTTTCCAACATCATATTTTGTTCAAATTCATTCACTTTATTACTTCCTTAATTGATATGTCATTTTTCACTACTTCTATTAACATTTTTCATTTCCTCAACCTAAAACAACTTATGCTTTCTCACTAGTGCTACATTTAAAAGCTCTACAGTTAATTCCTCTCCTTTAAACATACTCCACAACTCTCAACCTGTAGGGCCTTGTCTAAGTAAATGATCAATAGTCTCCCCATCCCTCTTATACATGCAACACTAATCAATCACAACTACTAAATGCCTCCGCAAATTATGCCTACAAACTTATTTTGGATATATTTCAAGCCATAACCATCATTTCACTTATGCTTTAGCTTAGCAGTCTTTGAAGAGTTCTATTAGCATTGCAAGTTTGAAAAATCTCTCAATGCTACTTTTATGGTCTTAATCCCTAAGAAGAATGATATCTCTAATTTTCGAGATTTCAGACCTACTAGCTTGGTATGGGGTATATATAAGATCTTGGTTAAGGTTCTGGCAAATTGTTTTGAAAGTGGTGTTAGATCAGTTGATATCTAAATCTCAAAATAGCTTTGTAGGAGGTAGAAAAATCCTTGTATGAGTCCTTATAGCCAATGAGTGTGTTGAAAATCAGGTGAAGAGTAAGATTCCAGGAGTAATTTGTAAGCTAGATATTGAGAAAGCTTATAACCATGTGAATTGGGAGGCTCTTTTATATTTGTTGAAGAGAATGGACTTTGGGGAGAAATGGTGTAGATGGATTCATACCTAAATCTCCATAGTTCAGTTTTTTGTGTTGGTCAAAGGGTCTCCAGCTTAATTTTTTGGTAGTTCAAGGGGTTTGAGACATGGGGATCCGCTATCTCCAATGTTATTTTTGGTCATGATAGAGGTGTTTAGTAGGATGTTGAAGAGAATGGAGGAGTAGGTTTACTTCGTGGCTTTAGAGCAGATGGTAGGAGGGGTGAAGGGGAATGTGTTTCGCACCTGCTGTTTGCGGATGATACTATTCTATGTTGTGATGCAGATGTGGAGCAACTCCTTCATGTTCGTTTGTTAACTCTTTGTTTTTAGGCCGTGGCAGGATTGAAGCTCAATGTGTCTTAGAGTGAAATGGTT
Organism: Castanopsis chinensis; assembly: GCA_032878915.1. Taxonomy (NCBI): domain Eukaryota; kingdom Viridiplantae; phylum Streptophyta; class Magnoliopsida; order Fagales; family Fagaceae; genus Castanopsis; species Castanopsis chinensis. The sequence goes on from JAVQMG010000132.1 coordinate 49,856,730, forward strand.
CCTATAGGTGAAGTGAATAATGTGCATGCTTTGGTAGAGATTTTGGGTTGTAGGGTTGGGTCTTTGCCAATAACTTATCTTGGTATGTCATTGGGGGCATCTAATAAGGCCCCCTCTATTAGGAATCCTATATTGGAAAAAATAGAACGAATGTTAGTAGGGTGAAAGAAACTGTATTTGTTGACAAGTGGTAGGTTGACTTTGCTTAAGAATACATTATCTAGCCTTCCTACTCATTTTTTATCTCTTTTCACCATCCCTACTCATGTGGCTAACAAAATTAGAAGTTGCAAAGTTATTTTTTGTGGGATGATTCCAAGACACACATGTTGGATTGCGATAAGGTGTGTATGCCTATTGCCAATGGTGATTTAGGAATTAGGAAACTAACCACTTTCAATAAAGTCTTACTAGGAAAATGGCTTTTGTGCTTTGGAGTGGAGGAGACTCAACTTTCGAGGAGGGTTGTAGCTGCTAAATTTGGGGAAGAATTGGGGAGGGGAGGGGGGGGGGTGTTGGGGTGGACTTCTACGCTGGGAAGGGGAGTTCACAGGTGTGGCTTGTGGAGAAGTATTCGGATGGGTTGGGAAACTTTTAGCAAAAACATCCAGTTTAAGGTTGGGGTGGGAATAGAGTGAAATTTTGGACAGATTGGTGGTATGGGGATCTTCCTTTTCATTTGGCTTTTCTGGTCTAATATAATATTTCTACTCACAGAGCGGTCTCTCTTTACTCTTCTTTGATAAGGCAAGGAGCAAAGGACTTGAGAGATTGGGAGGTTCATTTTCTTAGGGGTCCTAATGATTGGGAGGTAAAGTTGGTGGATGATTTCTTTTGGTTCTTGGCAGCCAATTTACCTTCAAATGATGATGGTGACCATATGAGATAGAAGTTGCCAAAGAATGGGGATTTTAATATCTGCTTGTCTTATTATAAGTTGCATGGTTCTTCTTCCATTGTTTTTTCCTAGAAAGGTATTTGGAAGATTAAGGCACCCCGGTGCATCATGTGTCGTTGTTGGGGAGAGACAGTGAATTATTTGTTGCTACATAGTGGGAAGGCTCATCGTTTGTGGAACTTTGTCTTTGGTACTTTTGGGACTTTGTGGGTTCTCTCAAGATCAGTTGCAGATTTCTTGTTTAGCTGGTGGAATTAGTTGGGGAAGCATTCATCGAGCATTTGAAATTTAGCTCTTTTGTGTTTGATGTGGTGTATTTGGAGGGAACACAACTGGCGGACTTTTGAAGACTTAGATAGATCCGATGACTAGTTGCTTGCTTTTTTTACTAGTTCCCTTTTTAATTGGTCTAGGGCTTGGGGACTCACATCTAGCGAATCTCCCCCTTCATTTCTTAGCTCTTGATTTCTTTGTGATTAGTTTCTTTGCTCTATTTGTTGCTTTTTCTTTTTCTTTTTTTTGTAATCTTTGATATGCTTTGTGCTTCTTTACATAAAGCTCTCTATTTCTTTGCAATTAGTTTCTTTTCTCTCTATTTGTTGCTTTTTCTTTTCTTTTGTAATCTTTGATATTCTTTGTGCCTCCTTGCATTAGTTCTTTGAATATACATCTTTCTTATTTATCAAAAAAAAAGAAAGGTCCAAGCTTGACCCTCCAAGAGTTCAAAATCACAAAAAATAAAAATTGGGTCGGTGGCCACATTTAATCTTTTCCATCATTCTATTCTATTCTAACTCATACGCTATTACTTCCTTAATCAACATCTCATTTTTCACTACGTCTATTAATGTTAGTACTTTCAATCTTCCTCTACCTTTTTCCATTCCCTCAACCTGAATCAACTCACTCTCTCTTACCATACTGATGCAACATTACTTCTTTCTCCTCTAAACATATACTAACCAAATGAATATCACAACACAAAATTACATTAGAAATAAAAAAAGGGGATATGAAACCTACATGTTCTTACCTCCCTCTCATTGCACATTGGGATTTGCACCAACACCATGGGATAATACTCCTCCACCGCCCCCACATTCCCCTTCTCCTCATCCGCCGCCGCGTACCGCACCGTCGCCACGGGCTTAAGCTTCCGGAACTTGATCCAAAAACACCCAATCATCAAAACCACACGATCAACCGACTGAATCAAGAACAGCACGATACACACATTCGTCAACGCCTGCAGCGGCGGAGCCAAGTAGTTCGCCCGAATCGAGATCCAACTCGAATACACAAAACCCAACATCCCCAACACCTCGTCCGACCCAACCGGCGGCCTGAAATGCCATCCTTTGAAGTACGCCACAAGCTCCAAACACAGCAGGATCAGAACCAGAACCAAGAACGCCTTGATCAGACGGTACAGACGCGACGATGAGGAAGACGATGACGAAGATGACGAGATCCGACGGTGGGAGATGCGGAGGACAGAGACGACGCCATTGGCGAGAGAAGCGAAGAAGGAGAAGAGCTGCTGGAACCTCAAGAGGCAAAGCCAGTAGAGCTGGCGAGCGCTACGCGACCGCCCCTTCTCGACCGTCGGATCTGAGGTGGGAGTGGTGACCTGGACGGTGAGGATGCCGTTGTTAGACGAAGAAGTGTCGAGGAGGAGATCGTGGGCTGTGTTGTTTTTATCTCTTTGCTGGTTCCACCACTCCTGGAACTCGAAGTTTTCAGGTCTTGTCATAATTTTTTTGTTTTTGACAAAACCTTAATCTCTCTGTTCTGTTCGGTCTGTCTTGTGTTTGTTTGTTTTGGTTTTATATGTTTTTCCTTTTTTGTTGCTGAGAGTGAAGAATGGAAATGATATGATGGTATGTGTATGTGAATGTGAGTGTGTGTGATCCGGAGGAGGAGGAGGTGGAGGAGGAGCTACTGTTAAGGTCTTATAAGCTAAATTTAGACAAAAGTACCACCAATTTTAGCGGGGAGGTTTGGTTTTTGCTTTGCTTTGCCTCTTATCATTTGAAGTTGTAGGAAGCAGCAGGCCATGTGAATGCGATGTGCATCATGTGCATGTGTTGTAGAGAATAGACCAATTATTTCTAATGGATTATAGTTTTTCTATCTTAAACGATGCCATTTCTAATAGATTATAGTACTAACTATTTAGGATTAAAAGAACATATTCATTTAAGATTGACAGTAAGCTAAAAGTGTCACAAATATATTGTATATACAAAACAAAAAATAATAATACTAAACTTTTGAACTTTCGATTTTGTGAGATTGAGAGCATGAGATGGAGAAGTGAATGATTTTTTGAACTTTTGATTTCGTATTTAACCAAAACGAAATCATTTTAATGTGAAAATAGAATGCACTAACACTAGGCTGACCACTTACTTCATATAATATTAAATTATTTTATACCTAATATAAAATAAATAAAATATTGGGGTGCAGTCTAGTTATTTACAATTTTCTTATCATAAAACCGTACTCTGCACCACACAATACGATGAGGTGCATTTATTTCATTTTGCGCGTGATTTTGGTCAATTTGAATGTTGTCGTGCAATTTAAGCAGTTTGAAAAACACCTTTAGTCAAAAGTATAATTTTCTCTTTCAAATACTAACAAAAACTAGTTTTTTTTTTTTTTTTTTCATTTTACAAGGCAATTTTACTATTTTAACCTCTTTAAACATGTTCTCTTCTTTTTCTTAGTTGGAAAGGGCCCATTTATTAAATTAAATGAAATAGAAATAAGTCAATTACATATGTTGACGACCTTATGTTGAAGACTTTTTTTTTTCACACTAACTAGCATTATTTCATTGGTGACCTGTGCCACGTCAACATTATTATGAATTTTTGGATAAATATCTTTCAAAGCCCAAAATAGCCCATATTTTATTCAGCTACATGAATTGGGCTTAAGTGGCCCTCAAGTTCTTCACTTTTAAGGTGGATTCATGGTCCATAGTCCATCTTCATCAATTGGGCTCAGTCAACATCATTATATGGATTACGCTCAAGCAAAAATTCAAGGATTACGACCCATATTATCTCTCTCATACTTATGGAAAATGGCTTCTCCAATAAAAATTCATATTTACAAAAGACTGACATCAAAGCTTAATAGCTTATGGTCATATGCCCATGACAAATTATCTTATATTTTTTGGTTCATGATCCAAACTCATGAGTTTTATTGAAGAAACTTTGGGAGTCATGGTTTGGAGGGCTAAAAAATTTATATTTGATAAAAGAAACCTATTACTTGGCATGTCTTCTCCAACTCCCTGAACATTGACGAGTCAATGTGTAGCAGGTAACATTTAGTAAGCTTCCTATATCACATAACAGCTAAATGATAAAACTTTGCATTACTCATTACCTAAAACTTAATGTTCATCATATAGTACAAATTTGGAAATCTGGCCATATTATTTCATATAAACTATATTATCATTTTCAACTAAATCTAGCCCAAACTCATGGCTAAACCTTATTGGCCATCTCTAATTTCCATATATAAGAAGTATATTTAATATCTAAGTCAGCAACTATAATCAACATTAAATGCAAGATAAACCCAAGTGTTTCGTTCGAACTGCCTGATTTCAGCTTTAAATGGTCTTATTGCTCTCCAAGATTTTGTCACAATGTAAAAAAACAATCACTATAGCTCTAAAGCTTCATTAAATATTAACCAATTAGTTTATTACTTACTAAAATTATATTGTAATGAAACCATGGGCTAAACATATAATTTCCAAAACATGAAACTTAGCCAACAAACCACTAGTAATGTTCAGCACCTAACACATGTCCTAAAGTGGCATCATCAACCTTTAATGTTCAATCCCAATAACTAGATGCTATACCCTAGATACTATACCTAAAATAGCAAGCCATCCTCAAAAGGGATTTTGCCATTTTAATGCAAAATCCTAGCAGTCAGTTGCCCTTCCAAAAATAGCAAAATCACATAAAAGAGATCTTACGATTTCAAACCAAATCCTTGAAAAATATGCTAAATATTTTGTCAACAGCATGACATCAGCAAGTTAATCTCGTCTACTCCAGCTCCAAGCAACAACTGTCTTAAAACAACTATGATAGAATTGCTATTCCAGTTACCTTAAATTTTAGAATTTCCTCTTTTGGCTAAAAACTAAAACTCACCTAAGAAATTACCCTTTTTTAGCTAAAAAACCTTTCCAACTTTTCCTTATTTTTTTATTTTACCTTCAACTAATTCCATTTCAGTTTCATACTTGGTTCTATAAAAAGAGGACCTAGCTAAGCCTTAAACATACTCTTTTCCTACACTGCATGCATACATTCTACAACTCTTCTAAAAAAATCTAAACGCACCATTCTCTCATCTTCTATCTTTCAGAAATTTTACTATTTTGCTGCCCATGAACACATTTCCATGCACTTTCTTTTTTTTTTTTTTTGCTAGAGTAAAGAATGTGGGATGATGTGAGTGTTTGATCCGTAGGAGGAGGACGAAGCTAATTTTAAGGTCTTAAGCTAAATTTAGACAAGTACACCAATTTTAGCGGGGAGGTTTTTCTTTGCCTTTGCCTTTGTCTTTGCTTGCAGCTCTATTATATAATATATATATATATATATATATATATATGTTTTCATTGTTTTGTTTATCTAATTATTTGTAGTTGTAGGAAGCAGGTCATGTGAATGTGTTGATAAAAACATAAAAATAAAAAGGTCATGTGAATGTGACGTGCATGTGCCTATTTAGACACGTCAATACATCAATGGTTTGTGAAGTAAACTCTAGAGTGTAGACCCATCATTTCTAATAGATTAAATTTCATTTTGATCCTTAGTACTTGAGAATTTTTTATTTAAGTCCATCAAATTTGATTCCATTTTCAAAGTGGTCCTTTCTTTCATTTCTATTATTAATCAGGAAGTTAAGCAATGATAAAAATAAATTGGTTCTTCTGGTTTAAACTCTCTCTTAGTAGTCATATTCATAGACATGGACAAAATGAACCTTAATCAAAAACCCTAAATTTAAGAAACCAAACGAAAACAATTGAGGGTCAGAAGTATAATTTTGTCTTATTAATACTAATAATATTTTTAAATTTTTTTTTACCAAAACTAGTTATTTTCGTGTTACAAGGCAGTTTGGAAAAGGAAAAAGAATATTTATGTATGTTAGGGAGACAACACTTTGGAGAGGAATTAAGAATTTGGCTGCAAAGTGAGTATCAAAACCAATTTTTTGTGAGTTTACATAACTTTGTCCTATTTTTGTAATCAAAGTTCTTGGCATTTCCGACCTTTGTTTGGCTCAAGTGACGTACCATTGGAAAGATTGCAATGTTTACTTTCTAAAGATGCTTACTTTATGACTCCAATTTTCATATTTGATAAATTTGATGCCTTGAAAGGTAGTGTGAAATTCAATTTTAAGAACAAAAATCTTATTTTGGTATTTTATCAAATTCTTTAATTTTTAAGGGAATTTTCGGCAATCAAGTATAGCAAATTGAAATTCACAATGAGACATTTTTGACAACTCCTTATTTGGGTCAAACCATGGTTGTTTAATTATAATTCAATCAAGTTCAAATTAGAATAAAGTTTTATTACACTAGTCTAAAAAATGACAAAGTGTTGGACACTTTTTCTTATTTTTTGCGATATTATGCTCATTTTAAATTTTACATGGCCCCATTATTTGTCCTTTTGAAGGGAAATCAATTACTTACAATATGAGTTCAAATTCAACCCGATCAAAAAGTTGGATATTTGGTCAAATCAAGGTTAAACTTGGTCCCTTATAGGAAAAGTGATTGAAAATATTTAATTTTGATGCAAAATGATGAATTTTGGTGGTGGAGTGAATTTTTTACTTCTTTGGACCATCGGTCAACTCAATCAAAGTTTGATTATCAAAGGACATTTAGGTCATTTTGAATCTTGACACACGAAATTTGCACATTCGACATTTGATTATGACAAATTACATTGAGTTCAGCACTCATTCAATCTTGGGATCATAATTATAATTTTTTCAATCAGTTTAAATCGAAATTTTGACATGCAAGGTGAGGGTGAACAAAAATACCTACTCCAAATCTAATCAATCCAATCTCTCCTAAAGTAATTCTTCAAGCTTTCTCAAGGCTTCATTTGTGGCTTATTTAAGCCATTTTTGTAGCTTCTTCAATTTCATCTTCAAGACATTCTAGGGACCTTCTCTAGCTTAAAACAAACTTAAAGCTCCATCCAGCTTTACCCTTAAGTTTGAAGTGTAGGATGGGGAGGGGGGGGGGGGTAATTAGAGATATTCAAGCCTAATGTTCTAGGCCCAAGTCTTGTACTTGTATTGCAAGCCTGTTGACTATAATTAATATATGGTTAGTGTAGGGTTTAGCTTGACATAAATATACCTAATAGGTTTATCGTAACATAGGATTTGTACTTTACTCATACATCAAGATGTAGCTTTCAAGGGATTTTCTTTTGTGGACATAGTTTGTCAAGTTGAATCACATAATGTGTTATTTCTTTTATACTTCCCCTTTTGCACTCACCTCCAATTTATTTAACATAGCATCAAAGCATCTTTAAATTCATCCAAAAAAAGAAAAGAAAAAAGAAGAAGCATATTTAACAATAAGATTTAAATTAATGAGTAAAACATTTACAATAAATTACTTTCAAAATAATTTCATATGAAGCAACAACAATATCACTCAAACACAAATATTTATTATTAAATTCAATTCCTTTATTATATAGGTAAATTAGCCCAAGTTGAGTAAAGGTTTCTCAATGCTACTTAATCATAGATTAAAAAAGGGAAAGCTATGATTTTATACACTTACCTTTCTTATTTGGTTTGTTTACAAAAAAAAAAAAAACTAGGTTGGAGAAGTTTTTCAATCTAACCTGAGTTTGTCGTGTAAATAAATTTTCATCCCAACCTATCACATGTGTAAAAACCAACCTAACCTAACCCAGTTGGATTGAGTTGATGGATTGTGTTTACATATCTTATTTCTTATAAAAAGCTAAACTTTCATTAATTAATTAATTATTTTTAAATAAATGATTACAATCCACATAATACTATACTTTTTTTATAAGCTAAGATCCACATAATATGACTAAATTATATTGAAAGTTTCAAATTCATCTAAACCAATTTTTAAAAAATGCCAAAATAAATTAAACTAAAAATTAAAACAATGACAACAAAATAGAATTTCAACTCGAACAAACTATGAAATGGATGGGGTACAACGAGAATGGGGAAGTTGTAGGGAAGATCTGGACTTGAGGGAGATTCAACCGAGGCAGCGATGCGGAGTGTGTCATTAAGAGGGGCATAACCATAGAAGCTGCCCCAATTCCCGTGGGGCTTCGACAAGTGGTAGTGCTACAAACTAGGCAAGTGCCCTCACTGTTTTTATATAATAATATCACTAGATTGCATTTTGGTTTTTTTCTTCGCATTTGGAAACTAACGACTGTATTTTCATGCTTGTCAAGTGAGCAGAGACTCGATTTTGGAATGGCATTGTACGTGGGACTTGTGGTTATCTTTTGTATGGACAAGTGCTAGGCGACTATGTTGACTATGTTAATTTGACTTAGTTGTTATTTTATTTATTGCTGAATGTTGTTGTAATTGAACTATTTGCATTGTTATTTTGTTTATTGTACTCGTTACATTAGTTGCGTTGTGCAACTTTGCCTATAATGCCAGCAATGATATTACTTTGGCATTAGTAGCAACTACTTTGGCAAGTTCAACCACAGGAGCCTTGTTTGAAGCAATGATAGCTAGCATTGAATGTTTTTGTGTGCTCTGAGGGCAACACAATTAAAACCCATGAATCCTCACTGTTTTAATCCAGTTGACTGGTATCATATATGCTTGTATCTAGTTGTTTACCACTGCTCTACTGCTGCAGGAGTAGCTGCACCAAAAAAAAAAATCCCAGTGGAAATCGAGTCTTTGAAACTTGATTTCCATTGGGTAGCATATTGCAAGATCAATATTTACAAAAAAGCTACTGAAAAAGAAATCGAGCCTTTGAAACTCGTTTTCCTATGGAAATCGAGTTTCAAAGGCTAGGTTTCCACTGGAATATTTTTTGCCAATTCGAGCCTTTCAAACTCGTTTTTTTCCTGTGGAAATCAAGTTTCAAAGGCTCGATTTCCACCCAATAGGAATCGAGTCTTTGAAACTCGATTTCTATTGGGTGGCGTATTCGCAAAACTGCAAGATCAATTTTGAAAAAGGCACTGAAAAGGAAATCGAGCCTTTGAAACTCGTTTTCCTTTAGAAATCGAGCCTTGGAAACTCGTTTTCCTTTAGAAATCACATTTTAAAGGCTTGATTTCTACTGGAATATTTTTGCCAAATTCAGGAAAAAAAATCGAGCCTTTCAAACTCGTTTTCCCTGTGGAAATCAAGTTTTAAAGGCTCGATTTCTACTGGATATATATATATATATATTTCCCCAATTTGAGAACTAATTTCAAAACTCTATATAAAACAAAACTATGAAATTAATCTATCTTAAACTTCAATGTTTAATTTCAAACTTCTGGAATTAAATAGTTTACTTTAAAATTTTAAAAAATGTAAGATTTTTTCCATCTCATTTTACAGTGCCCTTTTATCATAAAATTGGATTTTTGTATAAATAAAATCATGCATATATTAATATTAGGTGACCTAAGTTAAGTACTTGAGTTGGATTGAAGGTTGATGTAACTCAAGAAGTTACAACATAAAAAATAAATATCTCAAGGAAGTCCCGGCACACATCCACCCAAGTTTTCTGCATGCTCCCTGTTATAGCGTCACCATCAACAGGAAGCCTGAGAAGAACCTCCACATCCTGCAATGTGATGGTGACCTCACCATGTGGCATGTGGAAGGTGTGAGTCTTGGGCCGCCATCGCTCCACTAAGGCCGTTATCAGGCCATGGTCAATCTCTCTACCCGGGACCCAAAGGAGTCCCTCCAAACCAACTGCGTTGATGATGTTCTTGACTCGGTCGTCCACCATTGGCTCTCGATTGGAGAACTCTGAACTACGACTACGACAGGTAACGGACCCTGGATCTTGCACAAAACAAAACCATGGATTAATATATGACAGCAAATGCATGTACATTGTATGAATTAAATGCATGTACATTAGTTAAATCTTTAGTGTTGTGTTTTACCTGCCCATTCCAAATAGCTTCGGACCGATGCTTGACCTGCTGTGACAACATCGACGTGTCAATGGGTCCAGGCTGTGTATAGTCAATCCGCCCAGCATTTGCAGCAGCCATACTGCACAAGAAAGTAAAAGAAAGTCAATAATTGGAATAGATGACAGAAGTAAACAAACAATAATTCAATATCAAATAAAATATCCCAACACAGTAAATGAAGGCAAGGCAAGAACTTAGCAAATAAAATCGAATAAAATAACACTACAACAATATTACATTAATAAACACAATATCATTTTTGACATTATCAAATTTAGCAAGAAGAAAGTCACCAAATTTCCATATGCCAAGTAAGCTAGCAACCAAATCTTACCAACATCCCTTCTCATAATCTTTAATTTGTTTTACTTTACACCTTAAAATGAATTCTCTAACCATCCACATGGACCATGCCTGCCATGGCCCATTATTTACCTCTTTTGTTGTTTGCATGAAGAAGTACTTACTAGCCTATATGAATTCTATCCACAAATTCACTGGAACTCAAACAAATAGTGTATCTCAAACAAAGAGAATAAAAACAAGTCAAAAGCATCCAAAGCCTACCTTGAAAATTTCTGCTTGCATCCATCGTCCATAAATCAAATGCAAGACAAAAATTATTCATTAAAAGAAATAAAAAAACTTACCAGAAAGATAGTTTCTAGATAAAACTTGGTGTTACCAACTTGTGCTTCATAAATCTTGACCAAATGAATTCGAACCTATAATACCACACACCTTTAATTACCAAATGCCCATATGCCTAGTAAGCAAACAAGCACCTCTCTTCTATACCCCTCCCCAACATCTTTAATTTGTTTTAGTTAAAACCTTAAAATAAATTGTCTAAAACATCCACACAGATCGTGTGTGTCCAAGGACCATTATTCCTTTTGAAACTACCTGCCTAAAGTATTTACTAACCTATATAAATTCCATCCACAAACTTCACTAGAAATCAAACAACTATTGTATCTCAAATAATGACCCACTTAACAAACCCTAACATCATCACTGCAGAACAATGCATAGTTGAAGATAGAAATTTGAAATTTGCCTGATATCAACCCACGAATAGAACAACGCGCAAAACAAAACCAAAAAAATATAAAAAATCAAACCAACAAACCAATTCAATCTCAAAAAATAATAAATCTTAGATCTTTTTTAACAGTTCTATTAGAAATGAGTAGACAGAAACCAAAATAGAAAAAAACTTGGTGAAACCAAAGTTTCTTTGATTTTTCCCATTGTTTCTCAGCAACCAAACAGTGAACTTTGTACAAAGCGACTCACCTTTTTTTGTTTAGTTTTGAGAGACTGCGTAGACTGAAGGAAGTCAAAGCTCTGTACACCTTGCTGTGGCGAAAGCACAATCTTTTGGCGAAGGCAATCAATGTGAAATAGTGGAGACTGAGAGTGGAGACTGTGAGAGAACAGTGAATGAGAGAACAATGGATGAGTACGAAGAGGGTGAGTGAGTCAGAGTGGAGAGGGTGAGCGAGTAAGAGAGACTGAGGTTCAATGTGAGAGTGAGAGGGTGGGTGAGAGGGAGAGTGAGAGCGTGAGAGTCTGCTCTGTGTTAGAGAGAGGGTGAGTGAGAGTGGAGAGTGATCTGTGTGAGAGGCGTTAATTTTGAAAAAACCCCAAACTGAAATCGAGTCTTAGAGACTCGGTTTCCTGTTTTTCCACATGGGCCAACCACGTCAGATCCAGATGGCCACGTTACATAAATCGAGTTTTAGAGACTCGATTTATAGGTGGACGCTACGTGGAAAACACGCCACATCAAATTGAAAAACCGAGCCTCAAAGACACGATTTCTAAGGCCAAAATCGAGTCTTTGAGACTCGAGATGTTACTAAATAATATAGTTTAGAAATCAGGCCTACTAATTATATAGTTGGAAAGTTATGGTTAAATTCCCATTTTGGCCCATATTTTTCAAAACAGGTACTTGCCTTAAAAAAATAATAACAATAAATAAACGGGGTCTTTTCATCAATTTTTTTATCCCATCGGCATATACAACAGTTTGGCAAATACAAAACCAGCGTCCTGAAAGCTTTTTTACTCCTCGTCTGTAATATATACAACTCCTCCTGTTTTCCATCTCCATCATCAGGCTCAATCACTTTCATCTCTAACAAAACCTCAACCCTCTCAGTCTATCTCTCGCTCTCTCTATCTCTCACTCAGTCACGGTGAGTTTTCCCTTCTTAACTTTTTACGTTCCAGTAATTTACTTCTTTAAATTTTTGCACGATTATTTCTATTTGAACCCATTTTATTACTATTTTGTTTAATAAATAATTAATTTCTGTTTAAATTTTGAGTCCTTTGCAGATAGGGTATGAAGAGTATCGTGTTCTTGTTGTTTAGAACTAAACAAAGCAAAGTATTTCAATAAAAATGATATTTAGTTTTTTTTTAATTAATTAATTGTTCACTATATGTTTCATTTTGCACTCAAAAACATGAGTTGAATGCTATTGAGTTCATGTTTTTGCTTGGCAATGCCTATAATGTTAAAAAAACAAAAAATTATATTATTATGATTCTGGGTTTTTTTTTTTTTTTTTTAAAGTTGTGATGGACATGGAATGGTCTGAATCGAAGGATGAATACCACGAAGATAGGGATGTTGACTCTTCTCCAATGCGAGAACATTGGGATGAGTTGGAACAAAATGAGACTGATAAATTGAGTAAGCACCGGAGCAAGGATAGGAAGAAGGGTAGTCGAGGGGAAGATAAAGAACATAGGAGTAAAGACCGAGAACGGTCGAAGAGAAGTAGTGATGATGTTTAAAGGTGTTAGTGTATAGCTTAGACTAGATTAGCCCACTGGGCTTAGCCCAATATACTGTACTTGTAGTTTACTCATATTACTTGTACTGCACACATACCTAGCCTATATAAGGCTCTCTACTGTACATTGTTACATACATCAATATACACAGACTATTCAGTTTTCTCACTTTATATCTTTAACATGGTATCAGAGCCATTCCTCTGACTTTCTGGTTTCTGTGGACATCTCTGGCGTTCTTCCACTGCCCTTGCCTTCATCCAGTAGCCACTGTCAGAAGCGAGTCACCGCCGTCACGCCCACAGTTCTTGCACCTCTCGGATCTCATCGTTTTGTTCATTTTACTGTCAAACCAAAGACATAAAGTGACAGAACAGTCAATCCCGAGCAAAACCCAACCAAGAACAGCCGGAAAAGAGCTTGCACGCGCCCGCACGCGCTCCCCAAGTTTCTATCTGTCGAACACGCGCCTCCACGCGCCACCAGAGTCCTTGCACGCGCCGGTCCACGCGCTCCTACTCGCGCCACACGCTCCACGCGCCAGGAACCTCAGCGCCTTGCCACGTCAGCCCTAAGCTGACGTCATCTTGCTTACGTCAGCATCCGCGTCATCTGCCTACGTCAGCACATGTCATCCGTTGACCGTTGACCGTTGACTGCTGACCGTTGACCGTTGACTGCTGACCAGAGTCAAAAATTTTTGACAGGACCTGTCTTGCTCAGTTTTTCACGAAGATTCCAATTTTGGGCTCCGTTTTTTCATTTGAGGTTTCTAAATCCCCATTTTTGGGCATTTTTCCTTATTATGGCTCAACAAAATGATTGAGATATCATACGTCCTATCACCGTTATGTTGGATGGTCCCACTAGCTATCATGCATGGTCTCAGAATATGACTGTCTTCCTAAAGGGTCGTAAACTGTGGAGATATGTGACTGGTTCTATTCCTAAGCCAGTACCAAACCCTAAGTCCAAAGCCATAGCTACAGAAGATGATTATGAAGAACGCCTAGAGGAATGGGAAAGTATTCAGAGTAAGATCCTGTCTTGGTTTATCAACACTTCTGTTCCCTCCATTCATAATCTTCTTCCTCGCCTTGAGATTGCTGAGGCTGCTTGGAAATTTCTGGCTGATTGCTATAATTGTACTAATGATTCAAGCTTGGAGTTCCACATTGAATCAAAGCTTTATCAAATACGCCAAGAGACAGGTCAGTTTATTTCTGATTATTACTCTCAGACTTCTACTATGTGGGAACAACTTTCTGCTGCAGATCCTCCACTAGTGTGTTCTAAGGACATTGAGCTCTTTGCCAAATATCGGGATCGCCGTAAATTTATGCACTTCATGATGGGTTTACGTGAGGACTTTGAGCCTACTAGGGCTTCCCTGCTTAGCCGGTCTCCTACTCCTTCTCTTGATGCTGCAGTCAAGGAGCTCATTTCTGAGGAGAATCGTCGGCCTACTCATCACATGTCATCATCTGATCATGTATTGGCTACACTATCTCCACAGCCTCCCATTGCTGCATTCACTGCTCCTCCACGAATAAACTTTAGGCGTCCCACCTCTCAGTCTTCCAAAGGTACTCGCTGCGAGTTTTGCGGGGCTAGAGGCCATGATATCTCAGTTTGTCGCAAACTGCAGAAATTTGTGCAAGAGCAGAATAAAGCTTTTCTTCCTCAGGCAGCTGCTGTATGTCCTCCAGATCCATCAGTTCCTACAGGTCCATCTTTAGCCTCCTCACTTACTACGGCTGATATTAAGGCAGTTGTTCAACAGGTTTTATCCCGAACTTCTACTGCCCTTTCTGTCACCTCAGGTAAACAACCTTGGTTTTTTGATACTGCATGTTGTAACCATATGACTTCTGATGAATCCCAATTTTTTGATAAGGCACCCTTAGCACACCCTATCACTATTTACACTGCTGATGGAACTCCTATGCCTGTTAGTCATAAAAGAACAATCTCTTCACCTGGTTTATCCCTTAATGACACCTTTCATATCCCAAAGTTATCCCTCAATTTGCTTTCTGTTGGTCAACTTTGTGAATTAGGTGTAGATCTTCTTTTTACTAATCATGGTGTGGATGTGTAGGATCCCCGGATGGGTCAAGTACTTGGGACAGGGCGTAAGGTTGGCCGCATGTTTGAGGTTCATGACTTGAAGATTCCTTCACAAGTTGTTTCTGCAGCTGCTACCATTACCACCCCCTCACCTAATCTCTGGCATGCTCGTCTTGGTCATCCATCCTTGCCTCGTCTTCAATTGTTAGCTTCTCAAGGTCATTTAGGTTCAGTTCAGTTTCAAAATTTTGATTGTACTTCCTGTCATTTTGGTAAACAAACTAAATTGCCATTTAATAATAGTGACTCTTTTTCTTCTGCCCCTTTTAATCTTATACATTCTGATATTTGGGGTCCTACACCGATTCTCACTGAGGGGGGATCTAGATATTTTGTCATATTTGTGGATGATTTTTCTCGATATACTTGGATTTATCTGCTTCACCATAGGTCTGAACTTGTGTCTATTTACCAAACATTTCATAAAATGGTTGAAACACAGTTTAATCGCACTGTCAAAGTCTTTCGATCAGATAATGCCCAAGAATATAATGATAAATCTTTCCTATCCTTTTTAAACAGTCATGGTACCCTTCCTCAGCGGTCTTGTCCTTATACCTCTCAACAAAATGGTCGTGCAGAACGAAAACATCGTCACATTCTTGATGTTGTCCGCACCCTTCTCATTTTTGCCTCTCTTCCTGAGCGCTTTTGGGGTAAGGCAGCACTCACTGCTGTGTACACCATTAATCGTATTCCTTCACCCACTACACATAACAAATCACCATTCGAGCTTCTCTATGGTCAAATCCCTGACTACTAATCTCTTCGGGTTTTTGGTTATGCTTGCTTTGTCTCTCTTCCTTCTCATGAACGAACAAAGCTTCAACCTTGTGCTCGTCTTTGTTGTTTCCTTGGTTATGGTGTCTCTCAAAAGGGGTTTCGCTGCTATGATCTCATTTCTCATCGGCTTCGTGTCTCCCGTAATGTTGAGTTTTGGGAACATCGTCCTTTCACAAGTCTCCAGCAATTTCCTGCATCCTCTTCTTCAGAGTCTCCCATTTTTACCGATCTTTTCCTCCCTTTCTATCCTGAACTTGCGGAGGATTCTTCTACATCGGCTGCTTCTCCAGACGACTCATCTCCGATTCCGTCCCCGGCACATGACCTGCCTGTCTTGGATCCTGTGGCACCACCCTCTCCTGAGTTACCTGTTAGTCCTGAACTTCGTCGTTCCACCTGGGTAAGCATTCCTCCCCCTTATCTCACTAATTATCACTGCTCTTTTGCTTGTGCCACCCTCTATGAACCTCACACCTATCGTGAGGCCCATACTGATCCTCTTTAGCAGCAAGCTATGAATGAAGAATTAGATGCCCTTCATAAGAATCACACTTGGGATATGGTTGATTTGCCTCCTGGTCAGTTTGTAGTAGGTTGTAGGTGGGTTTACAAGATCAAGACCAAAGTTGATGGATTTGTTGAACGATACAAGGCCTGTCTCGTTGCCAAGGGCTTTACTCAGGAGTATGGCATTGACTATGAGGAAACATTTGCTCCTGTTGCTCGCCTTACATCTGTCGGATGTCTCATTGCTGTGGCTGCTGTTCGCCGTTGGCCTCTTTATCAAATGGATGTAAAGAATGCTTTCCTCAATGGAGACCTCCAAGAAGAAGTATACATGCAACCACCTCCTGGCTATCCACACTCAGGCAGTCAAGTTTGTCGCCTTCGTCGTGCTCTTTATGGCCTCAAGCAGGCTCCTCGAGCTTGGTTTGAAAAGTTTAGCTCAGTTGTTGCTCAGCAGGGTTTCACTTCCAGTCCTCATGACACTGCTCTTTTTGTCCGACGATCCTCTGCTGGTATTACTCTTATTCTTCTTTATGTTGATGATATGATTATTACTGGAGATGATTCTGTAGGTATCCGCTCTCTTCAGAACTTCCTCAATCAGCATTTTGAGATGAAAGATCTGGGCACTCTCAGCTATTTTCTTGGGCTTGAGGTTACCTCATCCTCCGATGGATACTATCTTTCCCAAGCTAAATATGCTTCTGATCTTCTCTCTAAAACCGGTATCACCGATAACAAAACTGTTTCCACTCCCTTGGAATACAATGCCAAGCTCACACCTTTGGATGGTGAACCTATATCTGATGCTACTACACGATATCGTCAGTTGGTTGGTAGTCTGATCTATCTCACAGTTACTCGTCCTGATATCTCACATGCTGTGGGTATGGTTAGTAAGTTCATGGATGCCCCTCGTTCTGTTCACTGTGCTGCAATTCTTCGGATTCTTTGAAATGTCAAGAGAACACTTTATCATGGTTTCCACTACTCTTCTCGGTCCTCTCTTGAGCTTCATGCTTATTCAGATGCAGACTGGGCAGGTGATCTGACTGATCAATGCTCTATTACAAGTTTCTGTTTCCTACTGGGTACTTCCCTTATCTCATAGCGTAGCAAGAAGCAGGATGTGGTTTCTCGTTCCAGTACTGAGGCTGAGTATCATGCCCTTGCCGACACCACCTGCGAGCTTGTCTGGCTCCGCTGGCTCTTGGTTGATATGGATGCTCCATAGCCCACTGCCGCTCCATAGCCCACTGCCACTCCTCTTTATTGTGACAATCGTAGTGCCATTTATATTGCTCATAATGATGTCTTCCATGAACGCACTAAGTACATTGAGATTGACTGCCACATCACTCGCCAGCATCTCAAGAAAGGCAATCTCAAGTTATTTTCTATCTCCTCTGCTGACCAACCTGCTGATATCTTCACCAAGACTTACCCACCTGGTCGTCTTCGAGATCTTATATCCAAACTCCAGTTGGCTTCCTCCTTACCACCTCGAGTTTGAGGGGGATGTTAGTGTATAGCTTAGACTAGATTAGCCCACTGGACTTAGTCCAATATACTGTACTTATAGTTTACTCATATTACTTGTATTGCACATATACCTAGCCTATATAAAGCTCTCTACTATACATTGTTACATACGTCAATATACACAGACTATTCAGTTTTATCACTTTATATCTTTAACAAAAGGAAAGGGAGAAAGAAAGCGGGAGCAGGGATAGGAGGAAAGAAGATAGAGATGAGAGAGAGAAGGATAGGAGTAAGGATAGTAAGGTGAGGGATAAAGAGTATGATCAGGAAAAATATAGAGAGAGAGCGTGATAGGGATAAAGATAGAAAAGATCGAGGGAAAGACTGTGAGAGGGAGAAGGAGAGAGATGCAGAGAAGGATAGTGATCGAGGACGGGACAAGGAGAGGGTAAAGGTGAAGAATGGGGATAGGGATAGAGATAAAGAAAGAGCAAAGGAAAGGGAAAAGGAAAGAGAAAAACATAAGGATCGGAATAGGGAGAAGGAGCGGGAGGAAGATCAAGATAAAGAGAGGTTGAGAGATAGAGTGAGCAGGAAAACTCCGGAGGAAGATGATTGGAGCAAGGATGATAATTCTAAGCTGGACTATGAAGATAGTAGGGATAGGGATGCTTCCAAGCAAGGGAGGTTATCTCATCATGCTGAGATTGAAGAAAATACTCGGGGGTCATTAGGTGGAGCACACTTTTCAGCGTCAGAACTGGAGGAGCGCATCTTGAAGTAAGTAAATCTTTATTTATGCCTTCTTTGTTGCATGTTGACATGTTAAATCAAAGAATTGGTGTTTGAAATTTTAAATCTTGCAATTCCTACCCTTTTTTCTTTTGATAATGTAGGGAACCTCTCTGACCCCATCTGCCAGAACTAGTTGTTGGGTTATCTAAGGGCATGCACTCTTGATGGGTTAAGCAATTTATGTTCATGCCCAAAAGCACTCTTGCAATTCCTACCTTAATCCACGAAACCATCTTGACCATTTTCCTGCTATCCTGGTTTTCAGTAGCTACTTTGTACTTTGCACTGTATGTGTTGTTATTTAAGTTACTTGTCTTTCCAGAATTCCCTTGGATTTTGTGTCTAAACTAGCTGAATGATGATTAGTTTGTAAACTGATTTACATTTGCATTGTATTTATCTCTTTCCTAGGTTTTTTGCATTCTACGTTGGTGGTGAACTAAGAAAATCCATTTTGTGTAATGTGAATATGTTAACCTTTTTGCTCAGGAAGAGAGAAGAGAGATTGAACAAAAATTCTGTAGGTGTTTCTGAGGTTTTGTCATGGGTCAGTTCGAGTCGCAAGCTTGAGGAGAAAAGGAATGCTGAAAAGGAAAAAGCATTGCAGCTCTCAAAGATTTTTGAGGAACAGGTTTTGTTTCAATAGTGTTTCTTTGTATTCTTTTTCACAACACTATTGATTTCATGTGGGATCTTTTATTTATCTCATGGTTTGAATTTTCTCAGGACAATGTAGGTCAAGGAGACAGTGAAGATGAGGAACCAAGCCAGGGTATTGCTCATAAGGGTTCTTACTCCTTTTGATTTGTCTTATAAAATCAAATTGATGTTATGTCACATGATTTTGGGTCAGTCCATTCTGAAACATATTGAATTTTGAGTGCTTGGATTGGACTGATTCAAATACTGAACTCATTCAAGTTCTATTGAGGAGTCATGAAAATTTCCTGTGTGCGTGCGAGTGACTCTAGTTAATTATTCTTTTGAGTTTGCACCTGTTCATAATTTATGCCCCACTAATGTGTTCTTCTGGAACCTGATCTGTAAGCCAATGGTTTTGTGTGATGGATTCCTTCATCACTGATCAATACTGATATGATTTTTATTTTGAATACTTTATAGATAATCTGGCAGGAGTTAAAGTTCTTCATGGCATTGACAAAGTAGTGGAAGGTGGCGCAGTTGTTTTAACGTTAAAAGATAAGAATATACTTGCAGATGGTGACATCAATGAAGGTAAACTATTTGGTGTTACTTTTCATTTTTCAGGGCCCTCTAAGATGAGTTGACACATGTATCTAACAGGGGTTTTTGGTGTGGTGTGACAGAGATTGATATGCTTGAGAATGCTGAACTTGGAGAACAAAAGCAGCGAGATGAGGCTTACAAGGCTGCAAAGAAGAAAACAGGGATCTATGATGATAAGTAAGATGGAAACTTCTATAATTTGTTATTATCTCATAATTATACCATAAGTATATGAAAAAATGATTTAACATATCATGTATCTTGATGCTTTAGGTTTAATGATGATCCCGGTGCAGAGAAGAAAATTCTGCCACAGTATGATGACCCCACCGCAGATGAGGTTTGATTTTTGGTTTTGTCCATTCACTGTATTTTAAATTTTAGTCTGACCAGTTGCTTTTCCTTTTTTATTCAATTTATTACAAGGAATGTTGTGCATGGGGATTGATCATGGAACTTTGTACTTAATTTATTCTCCTTTACAGGGGTTAACTCTGGATGAAAGAGGACGTTTCTCTGGCGAAGCAGAGAAAAAACTCCAAGTGGTAATTCTTATGAAACCCGGAAGATAAAGGAGAAGATTGGTTGTGTTTGAAAATGAGGAATTCTTTGCATACTGCGCAGTAATGGGATTATTCTTTTTTCTTCTTCTTCTTCTTTTTTTTTTTTTTTTTTTTTTTGTGACTTCCTATTTATGCAAGTTGTAGTCCCATTCTTTCTATTTTCTGTTCTGTTATTGTACTGAATTTGCAGTGTTAGGATTTCCCATGTATAATGAGTTTATGCTTCTTTTGGTGTTAGAATTTATTTTAATCACTTCACTATATTTTTCCCCTTGCTTATGAAGGATTCCCACCCCCTCTTATTTCCAGCTTTGTAAAAGGTTAGAGGGCGCTTCCACAAACAATCACTTTGAAGATCTCAATGCAATTGGGATGATCACATCAGATTACTATACTCAAGAAGAAATGCTTCAATTTAAAAAGCCCCAGAAAAAGAAATCCTTGAGGAAGAAAGAGAAGCTGGATTTGGATGCGCTTGAAGCAGAAGCTCTCTCTTCAGGGCTGGGAGTTGGGGATCTTGGCTCTCGGAACGGTGCAAGGAGACAAGCCATCAGAGAGGAGCAAGAAAGAGCTGAGGCTGAATTGAGAAACAATGCATACCGGTCAGCTTATGCTAAAGCCGATGAGGCATCAAAATCATTGCGGATGGAACAAACTCTTCCCATTAAATTGGAGCAATGAAAATCCTGTTTTTGCTGATGACAATGATGACCTTTATAAATCCTTAGAAAGAACAAGGAAATTAGCTCTTAAAAAGCAAGAGGAGGCGGCATCAGGTCCTCAATCAGTTGCACTTCTTGCCACTACTGCCTGCAGCAGTCAAACTACAGAAGATCAAAACCCCACAACTGGGGAGTCGCAAGAAAACAGGGTTGTCTTTACAGAGATGGAGGAGTTTGTCTGGGGTCTCCAGCTTGATGAAGGTATTTTTCTTTTATGTTAATTCATGTGTTTGAATAAAATTGAAATTTGAGCTGCCTTACTGCCTTACTTCTCCCTGCTTGAATTGAGATTTCTACATATGTAATTTTTCTGACTGCTTTACTGTTTCTGTCCATTCACCATCTTGTGGTTTGTTGATATCCATCATTTTATCTGGTCAAAATTCAAGTTAAATCATGACCATTTTTCTTTGAAAGTTGTCCTGCTCTTGTTCCTATCAATTTCCTTTAGCTTCCATTTGTACCCAAATCTTGATCTTTTGTTCTTTCTGGCCCCTGAGCAATCTAATACTTTTTTTATTTTCTTTTCCTAGTTTGCTAAGTTTTGGGCATATATAGCACGGTTGATATATTATATTATAATGTGAATATGAACCATCACCTTCTACACCACCTGGAAATGCTAGATCTTCTCCCAATTAAAATACTATTTCATGTCTTAGTGATGGCAAACGTAAGTGGCAGCCCTCTTTGAAGTCTATAAGAGGTGAGGGAAAGCTGATCCTAGTGCTGAAGCATTTATTTAGGATGTTTCAGATGATGGAGAGCTTTCTTGGGAGCTTGCTTAGTCATTCTAAAGTTGAATCGAGTCTCATTTTATGTTTTGAGTCCTTTTCCTATTTGGTTGAGGAGTTATTAAGTCCATTTTTGTTTGTTATTTGTAATTTTAGTCATTCTAGGAAAAGATATAACAATAGCCTATATTAAGGCTTTATTGTAGTCAATAATATTCATAGAGATTGATTCTAATAATATTCTAGTAGCTTATTTTAAGTTTTGAGGGTGTGATTGCCTTCTCCTACCTAAGTGTGATTACTTAGGAGGACCTAGGTGTGATTGTCTAATATTTTATTTATCTTGTTTTCTATTTTATCCCCTGATTCTGCCCCAAACAGCCATTAAGATTTTTTTTTTTTCCTAACCTAAAACCTTCAGCATCAATCCTTATTCAAGAACCCTTCAATGGCTCATCAAGAAATCTATTGTAGTGCTGAATTCTTAAAGATCCTACATCACTTAGTTTGCTGCAGGTATTCTTCCAATGGTTGATGTTAGAAATAACTCGTACTTTTGTGCTTTTGCAGAAGCCCGTAAGCCTGAAAATGAAGATGTTTTTATGCAAGAAGATGAAGAGCCAAAAGCTTCTGATGAAGAAATAAAAGACGAGACTGGTGGATGGACCGAAGTTAAAGATGTCAGTAAAGATGAGCACCCTGCTGATGAGGACAAGGAGGAGATAGTGCCAGATGAAACTATCCATGAAGTTGCTGTTGGAAAAGGGTTATCAGGTGCACTGAAGCTGCTTAAAGAGCGAGGAACATTTAAAGAAAGCATTGAATGGGGTGGCAGAAACATGGATAAGAAAAAGAGCAAACTCGTGGGTATCGTTGGTGATGATGAATCAAAGGAGCCTCGTTCATCCTCTTTGATCGATTATAGAAAGGAGATTCGCATTGAGCAGACGGATGAGTTTGGGTGAATTGTAAGTGATTCACTTAACCATCCAGGCATTTCATATTTTTCTTTAGCTCAAATGGCCCCTTCTCTCTCTCTCTGTCTCTCACACACACACACACACACACACACACACACACAGATGTCAGTTACATGTATGATAGCAGTCTCTATTATATGGTGCAACATGACATCTGGGGCAGATTGGATGTGGGGGTCCTCATATTCCACTTAAGGAGGAATTTTTCTTCTTTTATTTATAAAAAACCAAGGGATTTTTAATTTTTTATGTTACTTTTTAAAGATGAACTCCAATGAGAAGAATAGATGGTTTCATAAGTAAATTATCAGAAAAGGAAAGTGAATTCGGGGTACAATCCTACTTATTAAAAAATAATAATAATAAGGGCACAATCATACTACACAGAAATTATACAGGAGGAACTCCCCAAAACAAAAGCTAACTTTATGGTGTGCAATTATAGTGAGAACCTAAAAAAATGGAAACTTCAACTTTGTCAAGGAAGTCCACACCCCTCAAAATTCTTCACGTTCCTCTCACTCCAACTGTACCATATGATACAAAAGGGAACTGCTTTCCAAATTTCAGCACTACTAGGTCTTCCAAATTGTCTCTTCCAACTTGCTGACAAATGAAGAACTGTTTTAAGTTTAACCCATAAAACCTCGGATAGATCAACCATCAATGACCCCAATTCTCTGGCTACATCACTGTGAAGAAGTGGGTGATCTGTTCTCTCTGCTTGATTTAGAAATACATACAGCACTAATGCAATAGTATTATTTGATGCTTTTTCAAACTATATATTGTCAAAACCTTTATATGCTTGCTGTTGTAGAAGTAAAATGTGATTCTAGGTGGTGCTCTAACCTTCCAAGAATACCTACTGTCATGTTATTTGACTATTTGGGTGAATGACACTTATGCTTATTCAGAGAGACAATTGACATATGGTATGGGTTGTAATTTTTTGAGTGAGATCAGTTGGGAGTGGTTCTTTAAAATGTATGTTATAATCAAGTGGGCTGTTAGATATATTTATTGTATAAATCTCACAGCATGAGGGCTGGATCGCATATCTTAAGAATTGGATCATCTCTCTTTTGCTTCTTCCTTCTTCCCATCGCTTCAATTGGTAAAAAAAAATCCTTGAGTGGAGTTGAGACGAAAGTTAATGGGTACCACATGGTTGAATTATTTTACACCATGTGATTCCATGCCAGTACGGTTTTTATAATGGTTATGAATATGTCCATGCATTTAATGCCCATAAAAAAGTAACCTTGAGGGGTAGCACAATCAGATGAGGACCACACTTCATGAAGCAGATGTATTCATGCAAAATATTTTGAAAAAAAAAAAAAAAAAAAAAGATCTCATGAAGCTATTGTCACTAGTTCAAATTTGCCCTTCCCCTTTTTCTTGGGGCCAAAACTTGATTACAAAACAATGAAGCCCATAGAAAAAGTAACGCTATATAAAATGTATTGAAACTACTTATAGTGGTTGTTTATTGAATTGGATTCATGATTGAAGACAGTTGATGTCATGATAGCTATAGTTGCTATTGATCGTATGTAAAGAGAAGATAGACATGGGTTAGGCTATCAAAATAGATGTGGTGTAATGTGCATTGACGGCTTCTATAAGGTTAAAAAGTGACAATCTCATTGAATTTTGAACTTTGAGACTCTTTTTGCATGGCCATGACTAAACATGCTATCTTGTCTGTGTGCTAGTCTGGGGTTCAGAAAAGTGAACTTCCTCAGATCTTTATGAAAATCACAAAATGAGACAACCTTTTTTATCCTTGGGAAAAGAGTTCTATGACCCATATTATAACAATGCCGATTCAGTTTGATGGGTGATTTTAAAAAGTGAGTTGTCCCTCCTTGGAGTCAAATTCTGCTTTTGATGGTGCTTTTCATTCCCTCCTGCTGCTTCTATAATTGGCTATTCCTTCTCAGTATCTTAAGACAAAATCTTTCATGAAACATCTTGGACTTCTCAAATAATTCCTTTATTTAAATTTGAAAAAAAAAGAAAAAAAAAAGACATTTCATGTACAGAACAAGTGACTGCCTATCAACTACTCCCATGCACTGACACCACTCAAACAGAGATCTCACAAACAAGGTTTTCTGCTCTTGATCTATCTCGGAATTGGATAGAATAATTTGGATATTCCTCTTTGGAAAAGAGCCACCGGGGGGGGAGGGGGGGGTGTATTAATGAGGAGTAGAGTATTAGTTAGAGGGTAATAAAGAGTATGGCATTGGTTAGAATAGAAGGGCGGAAACAAATCTGACCCCTATTAGTTTGTTGAGGATCCATAATTGGCCCCAAAATTTTGGGACTTGGTTGTTTTTGTTGTGGTTAGTTGACTACTTTGTGAAACCTCAAAGCAATGTAATGGTTTGCTTCTTTCACAATCAAGGCAACTCTCTTTGGTTCATAATTGAATTTTGTAGCTTCTTAGAAAAAAAAAGTATTATATTATAGTTTATTTTGTGTGTGTGTGTGTATATATACACACACACACACACACATATATATATATATATTTGGTGCTAGAGTGCATTCTTGACTTATGTCCATGTTTTTACCAAATGACTCTGAAGGAAGCCTTCGTCTGATTTCGCATAAGTTTCATGGGAAGGGTCCTGGCAAAATGAAGCAAGAAAAACGCATGAAGCAATACCTGGAAGAATTGAGGTTGAAGAACATGAAGAATTCAGATGCACCATCAGACTCTGTGGAGAGGATGAGGGAAGCTCAAATGCAGTTAAAGACGCCCTATCTTGTCCTTAGTGGTCATGTTAAACCAGGATATGCATCATTCATCTTTGTCATATGTTCATATATAATTCTGACCAATGATTGCTGGATTTCACCATACGGAAAGAAAGTTGATGAAAAGCTTATTCCCTCTATGATTGGTGTAGTGGCTAAAAGATGGACTGGCGTTATATATCATACCACTAATTATAACTTTCTCTCTCCCCAAATGAACCATCTGTGGGTGCTTAGATAGACTTGACACCTTAGAATATGTGAGGAAATAATATGTATGCAAAATTATATTCCTCAAAATATCGGTGTAGGATGTTAAATGATTAGTTAGAGCATTGCGCAGCTTATTTGGATGTTCAGGTATTGCATTTAGTACCTTACATTTTATTACCCTTTTTATGTGAGTGCTGGTAGTGGTTCATGATTTTTTCCATATTTTGTTGTGAGGGTACTGTCAGATGATTATGTCATTACAGTTTTGTTGCCATGTCAAAGAATCTCAATTTTGTTGGAGCAGTTGGGGAGCTTGATGGCTAGGTTTTAATCATTTTGCCCATGTTGGCTTGCATCAATTTGGTGTCAATAGCTGCTAAAAGATCATCATAAGGTTAAGTTTTGGATATTTAGAATTTCGTATTTATATTTGATTGATAAACACATCTTTTGTTTTGCATTGCTCCAAGGAAGGCTTACTTCTTAATCAAAGCTTTGAATTAGTGAAGCATGATATGGTCTAAATAACGTTTTTCAAATTTTAACCTCTGTTTACTTGGTTTATTTATTCTTTCTTTTTGTGTGTATTTTATTACCAGGCAAACGAGTGATCCTAGAAGTGGTTTTGTAACTGTTGAGAAGGGCTTTCCTGGGGGCTTGACACCAATGCTTGGTGATAGAAAGGTCAGTAACATCCTAATAATTTTTTGAGATATTATCCTTGATATTATTATATCCATAAAAATAAAAAAGTTATGAACACAACTTGGAACCATCTTGAAATTTACCCAGCCTTCGAGGTTTCATATGTTAGTACAGTTTTAGTGGTGGTGGTTGTAGTTTTCTTTAGTAAATGATTTCACGAGACTTGCTTCATGGGGGAAAAAAATCAAGAGATGCCCAATGTACAACAGGAGAATGCTGCTAATGAGCCCTAGCTCTAGCTTGAATGGCATCTTCTTCCAATGTAAGAGCAAGCTGGAGGATTTGGTTGAGGTTTAACTTTTAAGACCTGTTGGGTGTGATTGTAACTTACCAACTAAAAAAAAGAAGGGAATAATTGGTTTTGTGCCTTTTCTTTGGGATAAAATTCTTAGTTTTCTAATATCAATCTTGACAACTTGTAGATTCCTGAATATTACAAGCTAAAAATACCTCTTCGCATTTCTAAAAGTTAGAGAATAGGTCACTAGAGGTATGCGTTTGCATCCTTTTCAACACTGCTGATTTTCCTATGAAAAAGAAAGAGGTTAAGAATCATGCGTTCTGCTCAAGAGCATTCCATCTGAGGTTTATGTATCCTTAATTTTATTCTGTCTTTACGTATTGCTTGCTCTGATTACAAAGTGCAATTTTCTGTCCATCTTCTAGGTTGAGCACTTATTGGGGATAAGGCGGAAAGCTGAGCCAGCAAATTCAGCACCAAAGAAGCCTAAACCTTGAGGGTATTTTTGGGTGGAATTTAGAAGCTGAGCTAGTGTTCTTATTCTAAAGAGGGTGCCTGTCATCAAATGACATGAGTTGGTTTCCTGCCACTATAAATGCGGCATCAGAGTGTGTTAGGCAAATAACTGATCTAGATTTGTGCTATAGACTGTAAATAAACCTTTTTTTTTTTTTCTTATTACAGAAAAGAGCTATTGTTTACAGAAATTTTGCTATTTGTTTATACTACATTTTACTTGAGCAGGGTTGCATTCTGTGTGTGTGTTAAACAACATGCTTAATCAACTGCATTTTACCGTCAACAGCTCAAGTCAGATGTGAAAAATACATATTGTTGGCTAATTCCTTGGCCTGAACCCAAATTCTTTGAACTAGAGACTTTGGGAGATACCTATAAGTGGGAATTTTTTTGTATATGAACATGAGCGTTGATACTTGTATATGCTTGTGTCTCTTAAGAGATGCTCTCCATTTCTAATGACCTGGATATAGTTGCTAAATGATCTTGATTTTGAACTTAGCCCCGGACATGCTATGGGTACGGACTACGGAGTCTACGGACCACTTGGCTGTATAGCACAAATTGTTAAAAAGAAAAAGAAAAAAAAAATCTACTTCCTCTTTCTTTTCTTTTCTTTTTATTTTTATTTTTTGAATTGCCTCTTTCTTTTAATATGTATCTTTTTATTGAGCAAAAATATCATGTTTCTCCTTGAATATTTATCCTTTTGTCGAGCAAAAATATCTTCTCAGTGGTATAATTATAGTTATATCTATGTAACAGCTTGAAGTAGATTTTTTTTTAAGCATAAAAATAAAAGACGCAAGACTCAGCATGCGTATGCAGGGACGTAAACCTGTGTACACAGGCTCAACCTTAAATGTGTTTATCGCTGTTCCTCAGCCCCTTTGGATCAAAATTAACTTTAAGCATGTTTCTACCCATCCTAAGGCACAAGGTTTTCATCTAAACCCTTTCCACAACAAAACCCAAGCATTTCTAAGCCTAGAAATGGATTAAAATGCAAGATTAAAGGAACACTTGAAATGTTTTGCCATGAGCCTGCATGAGCGCAGGCGTAACCCAGAATGTCCAGAATTGTTTGTTCTTCCATTTCTTTGCTTTCGTTCAGTTGATGCGTTTGAGTTAGATAATGTATGCCTAGGTCTCTGTTTAGTTGATAGCATGCTTTAATTGCTCAGTTTAGTTAGATTAATGATTAAGGTTTGAGTGTTCTTAAATGAACATATGAACATGAACATGCATCTATTCATGGATGCTGTGGTGGTTCAAAAATGGTAAGTACATGCATTTTACATGAACGTGCATATTTGATTGAGATGAATATAGTAAATTGTGCTACTATGAATGCGTATATGATAATATGATTTATGCTTGTTGCCATGTGATGATGATATGTTGTATGTTTGCTGCCATGTGGATGAGATGACGTTTGCTTGTGATGTATGTGGGTATATGCTTAAATGTATGCTAGGATGTGATAATGTGTTGAATGACATAGAACTAGAGTGTATGTGTGTATGCATGTTTAGGATAGCCTCTTAAAGGGTTCTTTAATAGAATTAGGATATGAAATACAATGAGCGGAAGCTAGCCGAGGGGGGTTAGGTGTCTAACACCTTGCCATCCTTGTATTGTAACTTGAACCTACAAACTGGATATACTAGTCCCTTTGCAAGGGCCCAAAGTTTGGTTTCTAGATCTAAACTAGATGACAACTCCCACAAACCGCCTCTAGTCCACTCAGCTGAGGTGTATTCTTTGGAGTACATGACATGCAAAGCAAGGGGAGGAAACCCATGGACGGGTGCTTGCGCCCACGCAAAATTATTAGTCTATTACATTGGAAAATGTAGACGGGATTTATAGTCTCAAAAGAATGATTTAGTCCGCCCCTAACTCCACTACCTTTAAATTGATAGAATTGATGGTAAGAAAAATTGTTTCTCATATTACAAAATAAATTAAGAACCAATAAGGTAATTTCTTTTAATTTATTCTCTAATTTTATGTTGAAATACAATCTTAGTAAAATATGATTATATAAATAATTATTCTACGAATTATTGATGCAATTTATTATTAATTTATGTTCATAAGAACAACATTATTTAGACATTTTTGAATAAAGCATTGCGATTCATATAATATATTTAAATTATATTCCAAATCTATAAATTCATCAAAACTAATTCTCAAAATACCAAAATCAATTTAAAAAAAGGTAATAAAATAAACTTATATACATGGTGGTTTGAGTTAGATTACATGATTTAAAAATGCTATCAATCTGAAACCACTCGACCCAAGGTTCAAAATAAAATTTCAGTCCAACCCAACCCATCAACCCATAAAAACCAACTTGAGGCTTTGGGTTGGGTCAATTTCATTGAATTGGTAGGTTTGATGCACACTACTATGTGTAGGTTAAATCTCTAACCAACATAATGTTGGAGGTTTCCTAGTATATCAAGATTACTTATGTTTTGATAAGAAATAAATTAGAATAAATTTTTTTATCTTGGGGTAAATTTTAGATACATTTTTTTTAGTTATAGTATCTTAAAATTCCAATTAAATTAAAAAAAAAATTAATGCATTTTGGGATAAATTTTAGATACATTTTTTTTTTTAATTATAGTATCTTAAAATTCCAATTAAATTAAAAAAAATTAATGCATTGATTAATGTAACACACACAATATTGGATATTTACTTGAGGCTCTTTTTTAAGTGTGGAAGTTATAAATTGAAACTCTCTAAAAAAAACTTAAGGCTCTTTTTATTTTCCTGCCTTTGGAAGCATTTAATGATTTTTCACATTGCTATCGATTCCCGTGTCAATATTTATTGTTTTATTGGTTATTTGGTAATATATTTTATTGTGGTAAATCAACCGAAATTGAATTGATCACACAATTGATTAATGTGCAAAGTTGATTTAATTAATCTATCATGGTCTAAAATGTTCCTTTCAATTTTCATATTCCATTTTCTTCTTTTCATTTCATTCAAATGTCTTAATAACTATGTTTAGAGTGCCAAGAGTCGTATATTTGTTCCTCAAATTAAAAAAGAAAAGACTCGTATTTTTATATTGTTACCTTGCATAAGGAAGGCTAGAGTTCAAATTTCTCTTCTCCTATTTTGTATTGTAAATTATCAAATTATTATAAAAAGAAAAAAAAAACATTATTTATAAGCTCTATTTAGAGATTAGAAATGAATAAAAAAAAAAAAACACTATGTTTGGGGAAACTCTGATACACTACATGTATTTGATAAAAAAATTCTAATAACAAGTAACAACATCGTCCTTGATATTCTCAATACGAAAGGCTTTCAGCAACTAGATCAATTATCAATAGAACACAAAACCCATACAAACACACAATTCTTTTTATTTATTATTTATTTAAGTTGAATATATACACACCATACTAAAACCTGTAGCAGAAGTGTTCAATATACTTTTATTGTCAAAAAGTAGTGATATCACTGGTATAAATACACGAGTAAGACTGCCATATTCAGAAGAAGAAAATACCGAGTATATCATATCCTGAACATTTTGACAAAGAAGATTGAACTAGCAAGCCAATGCTCAACAGGGATATGAAAGAGGTTTCAATGATCTCTTTTGATAGTTTCATGCTCTGCAGTCCAAACAAAAAGTTTGTTATATAATTCCTTATTTTGCCAGACTACAAAAAAATAAACAATGAACATAGACACAAGAACTGCTATTGCATCTGTATGAGACCATTCGAAATAACAAATATGAAGGAACCTTTCATAAGGTTGTGGGTCTAAAAAGGTGAAAATTTTTAGTCATAAATCTAATTTTATAAGGAAAATTCTTAGTTTACATTGTACTAATATTGTGAATCTTACATTGTACACGTTTGTTTAGTCTACAATGTATGATTTACATTGATAGTACAATGTAAACCTATAATCACCCATTTGCTTTTATGCAAAATTAATAGGAATCAATCACTTTATGAGATAATTGTCATTGGTGACTTTATTTTTAGGCAAATTAAAATTTAAGATATTTAGAAGTACCTCAAACTAGGATTTCACTAAGTCTGGATGCCACAACCAAGATATGTATTTTTGATCAAATGTAATTCTCTGATAACTTCCTCCATTTTCATTCTTTCTTTTGGTGACTCCATTGAACATGCAAGTCCAATTTCAAGGATTGAGACTAAGCACTTATGCATATTGGCATCCATTTGGGACAAATTTGCAATACTACCTTGAGCATCTTCGTCTACGTGAATTTCATTGTCATTATTATCATCTCTAGTTGCCATGATTGCTATTGGCGTTGCGACAACTTCTCTTGGTAAAAGGATTGGGTCCACAATCTGAACAACTCTTTCCGGCAATCCCTTCTTAGCAAAATTGTGAAGATTGAGATCATTTTTAAACATTTCATCAGTGGGTCTCTTTCCTAGAAACATCTCTAGTAGTAATATTCCATAGCTATACACATCCCCTTCCAGCGATGCCTCACCACTCATGCCATACTCTGCAATTAACAATTTAATTATGATATGTTAGGAAATGTTGCAGTTGTTTTCATTGATAATTGGCATTTAATGTAAGTACAAATTCTTTTAATTAGTCAAAATAGCAAAAAGAAATTAAATGTAAAGAAGAACATGAAGACAGAAGCCACATGGGAAAGTGAGCATGTTCTAGTGCGACATTTCTCTCTATTATTTATTAGTGATTCTGTTGCTTTATATACCTCCCAAATAGTTTGTAAACTTCTTCATGTGGAGCAAATCTATTTAAAAATAAAAAGAGTGATGCTATGTTTACAACATTTTTACAACAAATCATAAGTGGTTATTTGTTATTGGTTTAAATTTGAACCTAACACGAAGATTATTTTTTTGCCTCAACAATAACAACCAATAACATCCTGCCACTTAGGATTTGTTGTAAAAATGTTGTGAAAATGTTGTGGACATATCATTTCTCAAATAAAAAATCACTTCCTTCCATATGCCATAAATTTATTACAAGGAAGCAATATTTGTAATTTATTGTATATACTATCTTTAGAATATAATAGGATAACATCTATGAAATCAAATAAAAGAAAAAAAAAATAACAACTTCAAAAATACAAATTTAAATCATATCAACAACATAAAACAAAATCACATCAATCTAAAGTAGAATTCTAAAGAAAATTAATCAACCTAAAATAGAGATGCAAGATGAAAAAATCCCCCAAAAACTAAAAAAAATGAGAGAGAGAGAGAGAGAGAGAGAGAGAGAGAGATTTAATGTCCTCCCTTTATAGTTGTAACTAGTAACGTAATTATCAAAAATAAAACAATAGCTATAAATATGTTTAAGGGTATAGCTAGAAGAATTGGAAACATATTACCTGGAGCAGCATAACCGATTGACCCCTTTATCCCAATTGAACTAGTTTGCTTTGCAGAAGAACCATCAGTAATTGAGAGGAGTCTTGCTAAACCAAAATCGCTTACATGAGCAACCATGTCATGGTCAAGAAGAACATTGCTTGGCTTTAAATCACAATGAACAATAGGTTGGGTAGAATGGTTGTGAAGATAATCTATTGCAGAAGCCACATCAATTGCAACATTTAGTCTTTGAAGAAGGCTTAAGTTCCTCGATTCGTGTATGTTGGGTATCTTGGGATGCAGCCAAATATCTAAGCTCCCATTTGTCATGAATTCAAAGACTAGTGCTTTGAATTCATTTCCACCATAATCCATGCTAGAGCAACATGTTAATATCTTAACAAGATTTCGATGCCTGATATTTCGTAATGCATTGCATTCAGCCATGAAACTTTTGGAAGCTCCCTTGTGTTGAAGGTTAAGGACCTTTATAGCAACTAGTCTTTCTTCTTGATCAAGAGCTCCTTTATATACAGAGCTAAAACTGCCCGAGCCAATTAAATTATTTGGAGAAAATCCACTAGTTGCTTGATAGAGTTCTTTGTATGAAACATTTGGAAGGAGGTCTATTGTTGGAACCATAGAACATGATTTCTTTTTTGATTTTTTCATCCAATAAAGAAAAAAAAGGAATGAAAACAAAATGAAAAATAGTACAAGGGAAATAATTACAATTGTTTGTTTGAATCGAATGGAACTTCTTGGTTTTGTGACTTTTACTGGGCATTTTGGCAATTGCAATTGTGGTATACCTCCACAAAGGTTAGTATTTCCAATCAATGATATAACACTTGTGTTTTTGAAAATCCCATCAATTGGTACCTCACCCTCAAAATTATTGAATGAAAGATTCAAAAATTCTAAAAAGCGAAGCATCTCTAAACCCTTTGGAATGGGTCCTGATAAGTTATTTTGTGAAACATCTAGACGTCGAAGACCTCTCAAAGAAGCCAAAGATGATGGTATGGCTCCTTCGAAGGAGTTCCCTTGCAAGTAAAGATGTTCCAAGATCAAACAACTTCCAATAGATGTTGGAATTTCACCAGACAAATGATTGTTAGAGACATCCAGTTTATTAATATTTTTCAGATTAGCAACTTCAAATGGAAGTTTGCCGGTAAGCGAGTTATGTGACAAATTGAGGAATACTAGTGGAAGGGAAGAAAGACCAATATGTTGAGACATGGATCCATTAAGTTTATTTAATGAAATGTCTAAGAATTGCAAAAGTTGGCAATTTACAATACTTGGAGGTATGGTTCCTTCAAATAGGTTTTCATTCAAAAAGAGTTGGAACAACTTAGTAATGTTGCCTATAAAGGTTGGTATTTCTCCAGATAGACTGTTTCCTCTTAAAACCAATACTTGCATCTTCTGAAATCTCCCGAAACTAGCTGGAATGATTCCTGTGAAGTGATTATAATCTAAGTCCAAGACAATTAATTTGTCAAGGTTTGCTAATGATGCAGGAATAGTTCCAGATATTTGATTTTCTCCCAAGAATAATTGAGTGAGTTGGTTTGACAAGTTGGCTATAGAATTGGGCAAAACGCCTCCGAATCGGTTCATTCTTAAATCCATGTAGTGCAGTTTGCTACAGTTTGTCAAATATGTTAAGAATTTCAAGCTCCTTCCTAAATTATTGCTAGCTAACTGTAGAATGTAAAGATCCAACAGATTTCCCAAAGTGGTTGGAACTGATCCCAATATGTTGTTGTTACTAAAATCAACTATTTGAAGTTGAGTTGCATTGCATAATGAAGCAGGGATTGGCCCAGAGAACTCATTTCCACCAAATAGAAGACGTTGAAGATTAGGAAGATTGATGCCCATGTTGGCTGGAAGTGTGCCATTAAGTTGGTTTTCTGGAACTGAAATCCATTTGAGAGATGACAAATTATAAAGAGCGGAAGGGATCGTACCTGAAAATTTATTCACCGAAATTGCGAGCACTGTTAAGGTTTTTAATTGGCCTATGGCATCTGGAATATTTCCCCCCAAATTATTGTCGTTCATATCGAGATAGGCGGCTGATGAAAGATTTCCTAGAGATGGTGGGATCTCTCCTGTCAAATTGTTTTCGTGAATCACAAGCCCTTTTAGCTTTATC
This sequence comes from Castanopsis chinensis, assembly GCA_032878915.1. NCBI lineage: Eukaryota > Viridiplantae > Streptophyta > Magnoliopsida > Fagales > Fagaceae > Castanopsis > Castanopsis chinensis. Next base: position 49,891,692 of record JAVQMG010000132.1, read on the forward strand.
AAATCGCCTAGCTCCGTCGGAATCCTCCCTTTAAGCTTATTTGAACCAATTTTTAAGACCATAAGGTTGGAGCAGTTGGACAAGCTAGATGGTATTTCCCCTTCCAGCATGTTACTGCTAAGATATAGTTGTTGCAATCGGAACAAATGACCAATTTTTTGTGGAATTTCACCACAGAAGCTGTTATTATAGAGGTCAATGATCATTAAAAAGGTGAGGTTTCCAATATAAGGTGATATGGATCCATGTAAGTTGTAGCCTCCTAGACCCAAGCGAGTGACTCTTTGATGCTTGCGGCTACATGTGATTCCAAGCCAATTACAAAAGTGCATAGAATTATTCCACGAGCTCAATATTTTATATGGATCATGAGTTACTGATTCTTTGAATTTGAGCAAAGCCAAACGATCAGTCTCGTTTGTTGGAGCAGTGGTGGTAATGGTGGGTTGCAAGCAAAGTAGCCATATGGAAAAGAGAAGAATCACATGAAGGTGTATAGAACAAGATGATGCACACAAATTCGTTGGGTGAGGCGTCATTTGGTTTGGAATAGGAAGCTGGTGAAATATTAGGTGTTGTGTGTGGAATGTTGGCTCATTCACCCTTGGAGTGGTTGGTGAGTTCACAACAAGTGATCAAACATGATGTATTTGCTACACAAGCAAATATAATAGGGGATATATATACACACACATCAACAAATGGCAAATACCAATATATCCCTATTCATATGTCAGCAAGACAAGTCGAATGGTGGGGTATGGTCCAAAGTTCCAGACAGCCCGTGAAAGAGTGATACGCATTGGCTGTTTGGACCAGATAATTCTTTCCACCGTGTTTGACACTTGGTATAATATTTTTCTTTTTTCCAGCCCGGTTTCGCACTTTGCCTTTTCCTGGTTTTCCACGTTGGATGAACTTGGACTTTGGACTTTGGAGCATGATAATTTTCCATCGCGTGTGACACTCAGAAAGATTCTTTTATTCTTCTGCTCTGTTTGTCAATTTGCTTTTTGCCTATTTCCACATTGAATGTACGAGTCATATCCTTAATTCATGTCTACACTGAAACTATTTTTTCATTAAGATGTTGGTCACTTAAAAACACCGGATTGATTTATTTCCAGCAAAGAACATCTATACAATATATCCTGTTGCACCATGTCAAGTTTTTTATTGAACAAAAACTATTTTACACACCCCCAAAAGCAATTGAAATCATGATTTTCATGCAGAAATCATTACTCGAAATTATGATTTGAGTTGTTTTTTGGGTTGTGTAAAACAATGTAAAACATTTTGAGTGCAATAGATTTAATCCTTCTATTATATCTGAAAAATTGTTGTTTAGACTCCTACAACGTCCATATCCATCAAAGATACCTGTCTGTTAATACTGTATTTTGTTCACCTTTGTTTTTATGTGCAAAATATTAATTTTATCTCTAAATTTTTCACCAAAAGGCTATGAGAAAAATGATGAAAGTGATCTCATTTATTTCAATAGGAACCAAATGCCCAATTTCGCAATCTCAATGTAAAATGACCAAAATACCATTTTGAGACAAAATTAGTCTAAGTTGACTTGAAGTCAAGTAAAGTTAGAATTTTCATCAAATCTTATTCTTTTCCATCAATATCCATAATTTGGAAAAAAAAAAATTCTAAAATTTAACCAAAGTTTACTCTGGTTAACCCAGACTTGGTTCAAAATAAATTGAAATCAAACCGTCCAATAGGGATAAAATCAAGATTAATTTATGAGTCATTAACTTCCCTTCAAATAACAGTCCATAGTGGCTTGAAGTTGCAATTAGAGCACAATTGCAGATCAGCACGTTAGATTAGAGAAAGAACTAGTAGAGTCGGTTGCAAGTAGAAATTTGGAGAGCTTGAGTACATAAATACTCCTAGATTTGGAGGGTTTTATAAGTATTATGTACTGTAACTTATTTAGTATTAGACGCATAAAAAATGCAGAATTATACCACAGTTTAAAAAAAAAAAAAAATTAATTTGGATAAATATAATAGGATTTAAAACCCATATTATCTACTATATGCTGATTATTTTTTATCATTCACTTGATATTACTATATGCTCGCATAGTACTATATGCTCAACCCATATTGAAACTTCACTTGATATTAAATTTTCCTGCCCAGTTTACCACTTTCGTGGTTTTCCACATTGGATGAACTTTTTTTGGAGCATAATAAATTTCCATCGTGTTTGACTCTGCAAGATTTTTCTATTTTTCCGCTCTATTTGTCCCTTTGCTTTTTACCTATCCACATTGAATGCTAGTGGCTGAGGTCACATAAAGTGGCACAACTTGTCCACATAGTGAGTTGTAAGTGATAGAAGGGTGTCCCCATGTGGACCAACCATCACTTCTCTACCATTCACACTTCCCACGTGAGCGAGTTGTGACAAAAGTTATGTTATTTTATATGGCACCAACATTCTTTATCCTTAATTCATATGTTCATATCTATTTTGACTGTCTTGTTTTGTGTGCTAAAATGAGCAAGATATCCCTTAAGTCATGGCAGTCAAAATAGGGCAAATGAAAAAGAAATATTAATGGTAGGCCTAAACGAAAACCAATAAGAAGTTGGTCGTATTAACAATTTGTAAAAATGTTATAAAATAGTTTGTGATTGTAATATTACTCTTAACAACTTATCAGATGGCCTTTATTGTGATTTTTGTGAATCTATTGTGTCCATAACTTTCACTGTTATGTAACTTGTGCTTATGCACAGGAATAATAAATTGTAGTCATACTATTAATGTTAATTTGGATTATTATATATAGAACATTAGTTCAACTAAGAAATTTGGAGTTACTAAAATTTTTTCCTTGTAATTTTAATGATATTGCCAATTTCTTGTCACTCTACTGTTATATATATAATTTTGAAAATCACCGTTGGACACTACATATACTATATCAATTCACTATCATTTTGTACCGCGAAATTCTACTGAACACAAAACAAAATAAAAGAATAAATTGATTCAATAGTATTTCCTAAATTAAATGGGAATAAATTCATGGAATTGTTTAGCTCAATCACAGTTTGATACGTTCAAGATCTTCATATACAAAATATCGAAATAGAAGTAGCATAAAAAATATATATATAGTCATTAGTTCAAAAAAAAATAACAACAAAAAATCTAAACAATTTAATTTGTACGAAAAGCTAACATAGGTAAAATATAATTTTGATTCTAATCAAATTTTCTCTAAGTTTTGGTTATATATATACCATCCAATAAGTTGTTGTTGAATTCATATTTTAAAAATGATACCATTGGATTACATGTTCAATATGTTTTTACATGCATACCAATATTCTAATATTTATGCTAATCAGTTGTTATTTACCATTCAATCCATAAGTTTATTTTTTATGCATTATTTTAAATTACAAAAATTTGAATTTAAATAATTGATTGATAACATAACTATTGACATTTAATCATCTTAAAATTTTGCAAGCATGAAGAACGCATGAAGATAATATAATCCAATGGTTAATTTGTTAAAATTTGCATTCAATTTCAAAATATTAAATAGTGTAACATTGCTTAAAGTTACACGAGATGTAACTTGAACACAACCCATATATATATAATACCTAGGTTTATTTATATTTTACTCCTCGTTTTTTACACTGAATTAACTCACTTGACACAAAAATTAAAAAAATTTAAAATAGATAGAAATGTTGGTGCAAAATTAAACTCTAATTGAAATTCAATTTTTACACTAAACTAGAACAACATTAACAAACGACTCCTTAATTTTCTATCTTATATGGAACCCGAGTTGAGTTTGAGTTAAGATTTATTTAATCCTTTATTAAATGATGTGAACTGATATTGCTAGTCAAAAAGTAATGTAAAATAAAGCTGGTCAAAAAGTAATGTAAAATTCACTTAAAAAGCTTGTGAAAAGCAATGTAAAAAGAACTTTATAATGAATGGGTCACAATATTCAGCAAAAAGAAAAAAACTGGTCACAAAGCAATATGATAAGAAGTTGTTTGTTCTCTTTTATGCTTTAGCGAGGTTTTAGGGAAATTTCCTACATGCACGTGATCTGTAATCTGCTCAAACGTCAAATGAAGGGTTGGACATTTCCTACACCATGCCAAAGTTATTTGTCCTCTCCCTCTCTCAGAGTGCTTCGTGGGTTAAAGAATTGGTTGGAAATTTCCACAACTACAGTATTCTCCTCAAAGTTGTGTCAGTGTACTTTCTCTCTCTTCGAAATTAACACAACACAATGTTTGATGGATTGAGATACCTTGACATTAACACTGTTTGGTGGAAAAAAGAAGAGATTCGGGTTACAAACTTTCACGTAACGTAGCATCTCTGCAGTTTGCTCCTCAAAAGTTGTGCCCGTCTTCTCTCTCTCTCTCTCTCTCTCTCTCTGAAATTAGCACAATGTTTTTGGTTGTTGAGATTGATACAATAATTGTTCCGTTAGCTGAAGGAAAATTATTGTGTAGATTACTCCGAGCTCTCCTATGGGGTAGGCTCACATGTTGAGAAGAAGGGTTGGAAATTTCTTACATGCGCGTAAACCTCCAAAGTTGTGATTGTTCTTTCTTTCCCTCTCTTTCAAGAAAAATTCTTGTAGACACATCCTAAATTTCACTGAAAATTTCATATACATGCTCTCACAATTATGTGTTGTGAATTTGTGACGGGAGCCAAGAGGCTTAGGGGGTGTTTAGTTTGTATTTTCATATAACAATTTTCAGCTTTTAAACAATATTACACGTATTTTCACACATTTTTTTACCCACACTTATTTGTTTTCAAACAATAATTTTCAGTTTTTAAACACATGTACCAAACGGACCCAACGCAATACAAATATTGCGAAGAGGGAGTCAAATTTATAATTTATATATATATATATATATATATAATTTAAATACTATTGATAGTCATTTTCATATTTTGTTAACTCTTTAAAAAATTTTATAAGGATATTATTAGGTATAAAATGTAAATTGTCCATGTTTATTTATTTATTATTGTGAAGCACTTTTTTTTTTTTTTTTTTTTTGCGATTCATTTATTCTAGACCCTTTGATTTTTGTACTTAATAACTCATTTGGATGAATATTTATGATATGGTCCCACATTTGATTCTAAAATAAAGAAATAAAAATCTTTAGAATAAATAATTTAGGACACATGGCGCAAAATTGAAATTATAATTTAGAATTCTAATTTGAGTTTCTTTCAGCTTTACCTGCTATTATATATATAGATATATAGATTAACTCACTTTGCATAAAAATTTAAAAACTAAGATTAGATGAGACATATTTCGCAAAATTAGACTCTAATTAAATTCTAATTTGAAATCTAATTGGATTTTCTCTCCGCTTTGGTTATTAATATATACTAGTGTGTAGCCCTGTGCATATCCACGATTACAATTAAAAACAATCACAATTATACTTTTTTTAGAAGATATTCAATTTATACATGGCATTAGCTTACATTTTTGTTTTAAAACCATACATTTCTAAAATATGTAATGGTTTCTCATTTTATATATATATATATAAATATATATATATATAATTTAATTAGATTTAGACTCTTCAGTTTTTTCACCCAATAATTCATTTGCCACAAAAATTAAAAAAAAATAAATAAATGGACACATGGCGGAAAATTTGACTTCAATTGAGATTCAATTTAGACTCTAATTGAATTTGGACTCTTCGATTTTTACACTCAATAATTTACTTGACACAAAATTAAAAATTAAAAATTAAATAGGACACGTGGCACAAAATTGAAAAATTAATTGAAATCTAATTAAATTTTCTCTGAGCTCTAGCTATTAATATATATATATATATATATATATATATATATTTATATATAAAATAAGAGAAAAAAAATAATTTTTTTTAAAGATACCTGTCTGTTAATACTGTATTTTGTTCACCCTTGTTTTTATGTGCAAAATATCAATTTTATCTCTAAATTTTTCACCAAAAGGCTATGAGAAGAATGATGAAAGTGATCTCATTTATTTCAATAGGAACCAAATGCCCAATTTCGCAATCTCAACGTACAATGACCAAAATACCATTTTGAGACAAAATTAGTCTAGGTTGACTTGAAGTCAAGTAAAGTTAGAATTTTCATCAAATCTTATTCTTTTCCAAAAATATCCATAATTTGGAAAAAAAAAAATTCTTAAATTTAACCAAAGTTTACTCTGGTCAACCCAGACTTGGTTCAAAATAAATTGAAATCAAACCGTCCAATAGGGATAAAATCAAGATTAATTTATGTGTCATTAACTTCCCTTCAAACAACGGTCCATAGTGGCTTGAAGTTGCAATTAGAGCACAATTGCAGATCTGCACGTTAGATTAGAGAAAGAACTAGTAGAGTCGGTTGCAAGTAGAAATTTGGAGAGCTTGAGTACATAAATACTCCTAGATTTGGAGGGTTTTATAAGTATTATGGACTGTAACTTATTTAGTATCAAACGCATAAAAAATGCAGAATTATACCACAGTTTTTTTTTAAAAAAAATTAAAAATTTGGATAAATATAATAGGATTTAAAACTCATATTATCTACTATATGCTGATTGTTTTTTATCAATCACTTGATATTACTATATGATCGCATAGTACTAGATGCTCAACCCATATTGAAACTTCACTTGATATTAAATTTTCTTGCCCAGTTTTCCACTTTCCTAGTTTTCCACATTGGATGAACTTTTTTTGGAACATGATAAATTTTCATCTTGTTTGACACTGCAAGATTTTTCTATTTTTCCACTCTGTTTGTCTCTTTGCTTTTTACCTATCCACATTGAATGCTAGTGGCTGAGGTCACATAAAGCGGCACAACTTGTCCACATAGTGAGTTGTAAGTGATAGAAGAGTGTCCCCATATGAACCCACCATCACTTCTCTACCATTCACACCTCGTCATGTGAGCGAGTTGTGGCAAAAATTATGTCATTTTTTGTGACACCAGCATTCTCTATCCTTAATTCATATGTTCATATCTATTTTGACTGTCTTGTTTTGCGAGCAAGATATCCCTTAAGTCATGGCAGTCAAAATAGGGTAAATGAAAAAGTAATATTAATAATAGGCCTAAACGAGAACCAATAAAAAGTTGGTCACATCAACAATTTGTAAAAATATTATAAAATAGTTTGTGACTGTAAGATTATTCTTAACAACTTATCACATGGCCTTTATTGTGATTTTTGTGAAACTATTGTGTCCATAATTTTCACTGTTATGTAACCTGTGCTTATGCACAGGAATAATAAATTGTAGTCATACTATTAATGTTAATTTGGATTATTATATATGGAACATTAGTTCGACTAGGAAATTTAGAGTTACTAAAATGATTTTTCCTTGTAATTTTAATGATATTGCCAAATTTCTCATTACACTGCTGTTATATATATAATTTTGAAAATCACCGTTAGACACTACATATACTATATCAATTCACTATCATATTGTACCGTGAAATTCTACTGAATACAACACAAAATAAAAGAATAAATTGATTCAATAGTATTTCCTAAATTGAATGGGAATAAATGCATGGAATTGTTTAGCTCAATCACAATTTGATACGTTCAAGATCTTCATATACAAAATATCTAAATAGAAGCAGTATAAAATATATATATATATATATATATATATAGTCATTAGTTAAAAAAAAATAACAACAAAAAATCTAAACAATTTAATTTGTACGAAAAGCTAACATAAGTAAAATATAATTTTGATTCTAATCAAATTTCCTCTAAGTTTTGGTTATATATATATATACCATCCAATAAGTTGCTGTTGAATTTATATTCTAAAAATTATACCATTGGATTACATGTTCAATATGTTTTTACATGCATACCAATATTCTAATATTTATGCTAATCAGTTGTTATTTACCATTCAATCCATAAGTTTATTTTTTATGCATTATTTTAAACTACACAAATTTGAATTTAATTAATTGATTGATGATATGACTATTGATATTTAATCATCTTAACATTTTGCAAGCATGAAGAATGCACGAATATAATATAATCCAATGGTTAATTTATTGAGTAGTATAACATTGCTTAAAGTTACACTAGATGTAACTTGAACACAACCCATATATATATATATATATATAATACCTAGGTTTATCTATATTTTACTCCTCGTTTTTTACACTGAATTAATTCACTTGAGACAAAAATTAAAAAAATTTAAAATAGATAGAACACATGGTGCAAAATTAAACTTTAATTGAAATTCAATTTTTACACTAAACTAGAACAATGTTAGCAAATGACTCCTTAATTTTCTATCTTATATGGAACCCGAGTTGAGTTTGAGTTAAGATTTATTTAATTCTTTATTAAATGATGTAAACTGTTATTGCTAGTCAAAAAGTAATGTAAAATAAAATATTTATAGCTGGTCAAAAAGTAACGTAAAATTCACTTAAAAAGCTTGTGAAAAGCAATGTAAAAAGAACTTTATAATGAATGGGTCACAATATTCAGCAAAAAGAAAAAAAAAAAAATTGTTCACAAAGCAATATGATAAGAAGTTGTTTGTCCTCTTTTATGCTCTAATGAGGTTTCTGAGAAATTTCCTACATGTGCATGATTTGCAATCTACTCAAATTCAAATGAAGGGTTGGAAATTTCCTACACCATGCCAAACTTGTTTGTCCTCTCCCTCTCTCAGAGCGCTTGGTGGGTTAAAGAATTGGTTGGAAATTTCCATAACTACAGTATTCTCCTCAAAAGTTGTGCCAATCTACTTTCTTTCTCTTTGAAATTAACACAACACAATGTTTGATGGATTGAGATTCTCTGACATTAACACTATTTGGTGGAAAAAAGAAGAGATTCGAGTTAGAAACTTTCGCGTAAGAGCATCCACAACCGGATCTTATATCCTATCATATTATACCATCTCAAAAAGTCACTTTACTATTAATACCATACCATTTTACACTACCTCCAACAACTCAACTTCTATTTTTCTATCCTACTCATTAAAATAATATTACTATACAATAAAATAATATTTTATCAATTACTATCATTTACAATACACCTCACTATTTCCCATGAACATTACCGACGGCCACCAAAAATCACCACCACCACCACCACCACCACATCAGTCACAAATCCACCACCACCAGGGAAAAAAAAAAAAAAAAAACCAGCACCATACCCATACCCACGGCCAAAACCAGCACCAACCTCTCTTTCTCCCTCAACCTCTAGCACCGATCTCAGCCTCAGCCTCTAGCACCGGTCTCAGCCTTTACCCAGCAAACCCATACCCAGCAAAAAATCACCCGCCGACCCACCGCAAATCCACGCCGCCGAAATCACAACAAATCCACGCCGCCGAAATCGGACTTGCCACTGCCGCCGAAACCCAACAACACCCGCCGACCCACCGCACCGATGCCACCATGATCCACCACTGAAACGCAGCCCCAAACCCACGGCCAAAACCGATTAGTAAACCCATCACCACCCACAACTCAATCCGATTTGCAAACCCACAACCACCACCAAAAATCCCACCGGAACAAAAACCCATATCAGAAAAAAAAACCCAGACCTCACCGCGCCTCCACTGCCCAGTCACCACCACCGTGCCTCCACCATGCCCACCAAACCCACAAACCCTTGAGAGACCAACGGCGACGGAGTTTCGTCTGAAGAGAGAGTGATGGAGTGAAAATTTAAATGGGACCGACGGAGCTTCGTCTGGTGAAGAACGACGACAGAGAGAGAGAGACAATGGAGAGAGGAAACAAACGGGAGAAGAGAGAGAGAGAGAGAGAGAGAGAGCAACTGAATAAAATATATTATTTATATTTGGCATAGTGCTACAGTACCATCTCACCTTTGAGATGGTATTGTAGCATTATGCCAAAAAAATTTTGCAATATGGAGTTTAGCATGTCCAGTTGCTGGGCTCTTAATGGGTTTGAATGCCAAATGGGGCTTGCATTTGGCATATGCAAGCCCCATTGTGGATGCTCTAACGTAGCATCTCTGCAGTTTGCTCCTCAAAAGTTGTGCCCGACTTCCCCACTCTGTCTCTCTCTCTTTCTCTGTCTCTCTCTCTCTCTTTGAAATTAGCACAATGTTTTTGGATGTTGAGATTGATACAATAATTGTTCTGTTAGCTGAAGGAAAATTATTGTGTAGACTACTCTGAGCTCTCATATGGGGTAGGCTCACATGTTGAGAAGAAGGGTTGGAAATTTCTTACAGGCACATAAACCTCCAAAGTTGTGTTTGTTCTTTCTTTCTCTCTCTTTCAAGAAAAATTCTTGTAGACACATCCTAAATTTCACCGAAAATTTCATATACATGCTCTCACAATTGTGTGTTGTGAATTTGTGATGGGAGCCAAGAGGTTTAGAGGGTGTTTGGTTTGTATTTTCATACAACAATTTTTAGCTTTTAAACAACATTACACGTATTTCCACACACTTTTTCACCCACATTTTTTCACCCACACTTATTTCGACAAATGTTTTCAAACAACAATTTTCAGTTTTTAAACACATGTACCAAACGGACCCAATGCAATACAAATATTGCGAAGAGGGAGTCAAATTTATAATTCATATATATATATAATTTAAATACTATTGATAGTCATTTTTATATTTTATTAACTCTTTAAAAAATTTTATAAGGATATTATTATGTATAAAATGTAAATTTTC